>OX402601.1:8750000-10000000 GCA_948098905.1 Tiliacea aurago
GTTACGCCGTGATGACGGCGGTAAAAGTAGTACCATGACCCGTTCTGAATGACAATGACCGAGATTTCAATCCTTTTCTCCTTTGAGATCATCGTTTCGAAACGATGCACGTTTCAGTGTGTCAAACTGCAGTTTCGATTTGGGAAAAGGCGGATCGTATTAAAATCGAAAGTCCGTGTAAATACTTCTACGTTGCATTGCTCTCTGCTGAGAATTGATGAATCGCTGGTTTACACGCGCTTTGGGACACGGTAGTACATCAAGGGATTTTTTTAAAGTGAAAACTTCTTGAGGCGCGTTGTGCACTTTTTGGGTGAACAAAACTCATGGAATGTTCGTCATCGTCACTTAACGCTCTCCATGAGCGTCCCCGTCGACTATATGTATACTGTTTTCACTTCTATCGGCAGTCCCCAGACTTCCCCGCATGTTTTTTCATTCAGTTGGTTATCCTGTGGCTTCCGATGTCATTTAGTTCTTTCTTATGGTCGAGAAGACATCATTTGCAAGCGTATTGCGCATATTGCGAATAGTTTCCGGTAATAACTAAAGTTTTCTTATGATTGATTTCTTAAGTTCGTAATTTGCAACGTAGCCGTCTAGATTTTTACGTAAGCTGAGTTTGTTTACTCAAGAGTGTCAGCCAAGGCAGTAAACCCTGCAATGGCCTTGTTTTTCTCAGATGTAGTTTATTAATATTTGCTATTTGTCATAGCTTTTTACCTACTTCCAAAACGACGTCCGCTCTAGTCCGCTATAGTCATCAATCTTAAAATAGTAAGTAGGTGTCTGCTTATAAACCCAAGATGATCAGTATTTTTCGCGGTAGGTGGTAAATTATCCCAACCAACCAAAAAATCGGAAATAATGCTTGGCTTTTTCTATTATTTGCGCTCATAGCAGAGATAAATAAACGTTTCGTCAAAACGTTACCACATTGCAGAAAATCCCTTCTACATTTCGACACCTCAACGCCGACGCCATAAAATTGCCATGTCACCATTCCCGAGTCCGTGCGTCAGTTTCCTTACAGCAAAGTACCTAAGATACCCATGTTTTATGGTGTCGTTACGTCACTGCTTTCAGACGCTCCAGATGTGTCGATAGCATTGTTTGGGTGCGTATTTATGACGTGGTCGCCGCATGTGTGATCATGCCCTAAAGAACCATAAAGATCGCGGGGAAAAAATTGTGAACGGGGTAGGGTGTTGCCCCGCACATGTTAGGAATTGTAAATTGTATCGAGATTGTGATCTTTTGATGTGGTTCACAGTACTTTTTGTTTAGACTTTGTTATAGAACAGATTTAAGGAGTGGGTTCAATGAAAGTCTGAAGTGGGGAGATGAATGATGGTTGAATGAGTAGACAGATCCAAATAAATGAGTGTCTTGATGTTTGTTATTCCCTGATGCTAATGTATGTACAGACGATACGACTGGATGGATAAGATTAAATGGAGTATGAACTCTGTTCGATTCGATCCACAAACGGATCGGTTTGTTACTCATCACTGCTTGTATAAATTGACCCTTACTTTTAAGGCTTCTACAGACCAGCGCGACTCGCGACGCGCCACAAAGGCACCGGTCGTCGCGCGACACGCGGGGCCTTTGTGTCGTGTCGCGTGTCGCGCCAGTATGTAGAAGCCTTTATAGTGTGTTTACTTGTGAAGAATGAAATGATTTCATGATAAATGATCATGAAATGATATTAATCAATCGTTCAAACTATGAATTATAATAGTTTGAATGATTGATTCAGATGAAATGATTTCAGCCTCGTAATATTATATTAAACGGCAGATTTTCTTTAGTATATTAATACTGAAGAAAATCTTCCATTTCCGCAGGTTATGATGGTGTTAGTTTAATGATTCAACTTTAATCCAATTCCACCAAACTTGGGAATGGATTATCAGAGTAACAAATTCACACGGATAGGTCAAAAATTCCATCTTGAACAAACTAGTCGAAGTGGTCGAAGACTTATTGAACAAATACTATCCTTCTAATAGTTGGCACTTGCTTCTCTGCATATTTCTCAAGGGACAAGCTCTCGGTTACAAAGCCGGCAATAACTTACTAGGTAGGTACTCGATTTTATTGAATACAATAGAGATATCGTGTTCAGCGTAATGTGGCAGTTTCTCTTTAATAGTAGATACCTGTCTTTAAAAAAGACGATAGTATGACAGGCATAAAACTTCGGCATAAAATGGTTGACAAGTTTTCCGGGAAAGACGAAGAAATGTTACTTTTAGGCCCACATTACAGAACCGCACTCAAAATTGAAGCATTACTTAAAACTCGTTTAAAGGCTTCTACATACTGGCGCGACACAAAGGCCCCGCGTGTCACGCGACGAGCGGTGCCTTTGTGTCGCGTCGCGAGTCGCGCTGGTCTGTAGAAGCCTTAAAGCCATTTGAATGGTTAAAACGATGACCTTAAAAAGATGGCTGGGACAGACTGGATCCGGAAGGCGGAGGACACGGTGTTGTGGCGCCGCCTGGGAGAGGCCTAAGCCCAGCAGTGGAGTGCGATAGGCTGAGTAGATTGATTGGTTGATTGAAGTTATCATAGATAACTTGAACTACTTATTTAGCATTAGGTAATCCATTTTGAGTCATGGGTTGGCACTTGACAACAAGTCATGTGGAGCCAAGTAGATAGTACCTACCTACTTACTAGGTACTGTTATATGAGTCATTTTTTACCTAACATAATGCGTGCATGTTAGTTCACCATAGACAATAATGACGTACGTAAGCATAGGTGTTAATTTAAGTGTAGCAGGCTATCATGATTGTCACATTTTGTGATCTAAGCAAGCTTCGAATATCAAACGAATGGACCTTTTTGCGTCGTTCGCGAAATGTGTGGCTATTGGCTACCTAATTTGACCCCTAGGGTTGATCTTAGGTTGGGCACAGCATTGCGGAAATTTAGCAGAAAATTTAAAATAAGAAAATAAACTAAGCTTCCTTGTTTATCTGCTTTTGCATAGGAAGTACTTCAATCGAATTTTTAAATACCTACAGCATGTTTTAAGTGGAAAATACACTGTGACTGTGGGAAAATACAAAATATATTATTTTGTAAGTAATCCTTTTTCCAAGCAATTCAGTTTCACTTAATTATAATAATACCAGCCTATGAATAATAGAGCCGCAGCATAAACCAAAAATCATTTAAGAGAATTATTGAACATGTCTCATGAAAAATATCTAAAATTATTTTCTTAACATCAAACGCCATAACTCCATATTCACCATTGTAACCTCCCACTTACATGTTTAATTAGGTACTCTACTCCCCAGTAAATCATGTTTTTGATCTAATTATAACTCTGAGAGTAACACCCCGTATAATTAATGGGGGTGTTCAGAAAAACAACCACATGTATTCTGATGACAGCTTCGTTCCAAAGAGTCCCTTATGTAAGTAGGATTTATTATTGAAGACTGAATTATTGTAGGTTATTATGTGTAAGTTATAATTATTGTAAGTTACAACTTATAATATAAGAATGTACTCTACGATACATACTAAAATGGTTTATTTAAATGAATAAAATACACTGGGATCAAAACACTCTAGTTAGTGGTTTCTTATTAAGTATTTTGATGCCATAGGACTTAATGCCCTTATTTGTTTTCTTTGGTGATGTGCCAAGAAACTGAAGGACTGTTGCAATCCCTGTGCCAATTTTTTTGAAGATTGACTGGTAGTAATTTTAATTTAATGACGAATTGGCTGAAATTGGGATGTTAGATACCTACCTACTTACCTAAATATCTTGTGAGTTTGGACACAAAACAAAGCTGTATTTTTTATACCAGGCCAATATTTCTCCTAAGAATATACCTACAAGTAATTAAAATTGGGCTGGTCATAATACAATTTAGCCCAATTCTGATGAGTTTTACCTACATTACAAGTTGCAAATAAAACAAATAGCTACCTAGGTCAGATCTCAGCAAATAAAACAAATAGGTAGGTACTTAAATGGTTACTGTAGCCACATTTTAGGCTGAGCAGTCCATGCAAAAATATTGTAAGAACTATTCTTCTAATTTCTGTGCGATCTTAGTTAAAAATAAAAGGAATCAAAACGATTTTAACTAAGAAATAAGAATACACATAGCCATCTTACTGAACATAAGATTTAATAAATTAAACACACGTAAACAAGCTTGTAAAAACAAAAAAAATCTAAATAATTAAATTCACGTACAGTAAGCATCTAATTGGCCGGAACTTGTAACAAAGTAATGCAGCTACATAAACAATACATCGAGCTTCTTTTATGAAACCAACTAAAGCAAGCATTACAATAAGAATACCGTATAAAACTTTGAAATTACTAAGATTAGCGACCAAAAAACTCTATTAACTTGAATCACATGTTAGTAGAACCGTGCGACATTGAGTTTTTATAACAAAAAGAAACCAAAACGAAGAATAAAAGGGGGTAAATATCGATCATACACTCACCACAACACGATAAGCCGGCGAACTCGAAGTAATCGCATCAATCTACAGCTTTACGTCACGTTATAACACATAAACGTCCACTAAAAAACACAAACAAACACTTCACTTTGGTTCTCCGCTTTCAAACTTATTATTCCTCAAAATTTTCAGTCACCAATTTATGTAAAAAACACTTTCACAGCATTTTCACGATGAATCCGTTTCGACCACTGACACATCCACCTTTCATAGAAACGCGGCAACAGACTGCCAGACGAATTCGTTTGGGCCATAGACACGAGCTTTGTCTGTTATTGACTCCATTACTTTTACTAACAACCGACTAAATTGAAAGTGACATTGACAACGCTACTATCTTGCATGAGTGCCATACTTTTGGTATGGCCGTGTAATATTAGCGCCATCTATCAGCTGGAAAAAAAACGTGAAGTATTTCAAATTCTACACTCTTCCATGCGTAACGCCATCTAGTATTCATTGGTAAAATTATTTACATGGCCATCTACCGAGTAAAACGTAATGTTTTTAGATTATTGGTTCTTTCAACTTGTAAGCGTTATGTCTGAGTGGAAATAGATGGCGTTATAATATAACTAATGATTTTTTTTTACTAGATATCAAGACAGTGCAGTGTCGTGGTAGTAGGTCAGTTTAAAAAATATTATGGTTTTATTTATCTTACTAACACTTTAATTCAAACCGAATGCAGCTTTAATTCGGCTGGTAGTGATAGATCTCGATTCAGCAAAAAATTGTATGCTAATAATTGAAAATCTAATACTTACTTAGCCCTAAATTGGTTTTAGTAGGTACTTACTTAAGTTTGGATCTAATAAGTAACAAACAATGTTTGTGCGCTTCATCATTAAACTCACATAATTTCTGATTTCAATAATAATGTTTTCACATAAATTATTTATTACAATGACATTCCAGATAAAACCAAATAAATCCACATTTCGACATAAAAGGCAGCAAGCAGCGTTCCCATAGAAAGAACGCATGGAGATCAGATTTTTTGTGTTGCTTTTTTAAAAGCCATAAACTTTCTGGGAAGAGGTGAGTGGAAAAAAAATCTGGGAGTTGGTTCGGAGCTCGAAATGAACGGTTTTGGTACACTTCCGCCCGATGACCGCTGGCCACGAGGGCATTAGGGTGCGGGCAGGAAAAACTAAGGAGTCGATTATGAACATTTTGCTGAAGGTATTTTTTTTTTATTTGTGTCTATTGGCACAGTATCCAAGTTAAATATTTGTTTTAATGTAAATGCTTATTATCTGGTCTAGGAAATTCAGGACACGCTTATTCCAAGAATTTCTAAAGTGGATCTAAAATAATTAATCGTTCTTTGATTAGTTAAATGTCTATACAGTGTCGCCCTGCAAAATAACTAAAACAAATACGCCAACTTTGTCAAGTTGCAGGTTGATTCTGTAAAAATCTCAACGTGAATTCTTGCGTGGAGTGTGCTGTCAATGTCATCCCACTGATGCTAGGGATTGACCTGCAAGGACTACATTTACAATCATAATCAGAAATTTAGTTAAACTCTCAGACAAAATAATGTAATTTAATGTAAGCTCAAAAGTAATAAAAAAAACCGGCCAAGTGCGAGTCGGACTCGCGCACGAAGGGTTCCGTACCATTAACTATAAAAATGGCAAAAAAAACACGTTTGTTGTATGGGACCCCCCTTAAATATTGGTTTTATTTTAATTTAATTATTTATTTGTAAAGTCAATATATATCTACATATTCTGTGAATATTTCAAGCGTCTACCTGTTGCCGTTATCAATATAGAGCAAATCGAGCAAAAAAAATCACATTTTTTGTATGGGAGCCCCCTTAAATATTTATTTTATTCAATTTTTTTGTATTTGTTGTTATAGCGGCAACAGAAATACATCATCTGTGAAAATCTCAACTGTCTAGCTATCACGGTTCATGAGATACAGCCTGGTGACAGACGGACAGACAGACGGACAGACAGACAGACAGACGGCGGAGCCTTAGTAATAGGGTTCGCGTTTTACCCTTTGGGTACGGAACTCTAAAAATGAAGTAGGTAAGTAATTCACTCACTCATAAATAAAAATAACCCATAACCCTCCTTTTTGCTTCGCCGTAGTCGGGTAAAAATAGGTAGCGGACTGCCGATATACGTAGGTAATTATAATTATGTACACAGGCCGCTGCGCTTCGCCATTCAGTCGCAACGTCACATTATCTTGGCTGTGACGCGGTTAGCATGTCAGTGACGCGAAACCAATAAACCATAAGTTGCGCCCCTACCAGAAATCGCTCAACGCCGCGTTGAGCGATTAAGGCGCAGATATATGATTTTGGTGAATTTTAAATCTCTTGCCTTCATAAAATGCAAGTAAGTTATGCAAAAAATGCATGTTAGAGTAGAACGCATACACATCAATTCTATATGTGAAAATTTTAGTATTGTAGTAAAATCTCCTTTGGGATCCTTTAGGATATCCTTTGTTGGAGATCCTAAATAAATAAATAAATAAAATACTTTATGAAATAAATTCAGGAAGTAATGTCTACCCAAAGCATAAAAAAACGATATTACTTTCAAACTACTTAAGATATTTTCATTTTTTTTTTGTATGAATAGACTGTTTTATTATTTATAATTCTATCAGCGATTTTTTTCAAATATTCATATTTTCGTTACTAAAAATAAATAATCCATATTATTAGATAGATAATGGTGGCGCGGCGTAAGCGCGATGCGCATTTGTATGGACAAGGTCAACGGCGATTATCTGACCCTTAAGAAGTCTTCACTACAAAAACTTCGTGGTTATGCTCAAAAGTTTAATAGCAGCCCTACCAGTTTATAGAAAAATAATACCATCAATATACGCCTCCACCGCCTTATATTCCACAGCGTGAAGAATGTTATTAAGTGGATAAGCAGTAAAAAAACAAAAATATCTCTATCGGCCGCCTTGGACGTGATAATTAGTAGATAGCCAGGTTGGATACATCGTCACGGACAAACACGTTTTTCTAATAGTATTTATAGAAAGCTGTTGGTTTTATACCACCTTTAAAATGGTTGGGATATGGGGTGGCAATTTGTAGGTTCGTACGGGAGAAGCCGGGACCTTCATTTTTAGCAAGCTAGGAGGGGGGAGGGACCTTCATTTTGAGCAAGCTAGGCGGGAGAAGGGACGTTAATTTTTAGCAAGCTAGTAGGGAGAATGGATCTTTAAGCGCGTTCAAACAAACAAACAAAAAGCAAATACCGACTCAAAAAAAAAAAAATATGGTATGATTATTTTTATTTAAAAAAAATCCTTTTCAGCCAAAAATTCGGGTCAACACTTTATTACGCTTTTTGCGAAAGCAAGTTTAAATTTTTTATCTCATTATATGCTGCACCGGTCGACGTCATCACGTCAACGACCCCGGCTGTTGCTGAAAACCAGCGCTGGGGCTCTGTCTCGCATAGGGACGCTTTTCTGCTAAGCGATGGTCGTTTTGCGTGGATTTTAGATTTTTTGCATATTTGCCTCCAACTTGTTCTTTTCGTGTTTGTGTTCTTTCTTTGCGTCATGTTTACCGCTAATAAACGTATTTTCTTTTTTTTCTTTTCTAAGAGACAGGAAATCTCTTACATAATAACTGGTTCTTGTTATTGCTCACCCGTATTGTGATGGGTTATCAAGAAAAGTTCATAGTGTGGCTTAGCCAGTCGTCTTGGTAGAACTGCTCAGGGTAGGTCCAACCTATCCTGGAAATACGCACTCGGAAAGAAGAATGAAAAGAAAGAAAATACATTGATTTAGCACAGACTAAAAGGCACACAAATGTACACCAGATAAAAAATAAAACAAGTAAAAAGTGTAACGTGCGATGTAAGAAATTAGCAGAAAAGTGTGCCTCACGGCTGCGCCAAAAAGGCACAGTTCAGCAAAAATGCTAGACAACTATTATATATGTGCCTGACGCTGGATCTGAAACTGGACCTGAAGAAAATAATTACAACTGTAACAAATCTGAATTAATATCCTATCCACAAAAAGCACTAATAAATAGTAGAAATGAAAGACATTAAAGTTATTTTTGTCCCGAATCTAGTTTACATACGGCTACAAACTACGAATAAACTGCTACATTTTTAATACCTTACCTTAGTTAATACCTACCTATCTACGTGTAATAAAATTTTCTGATCGTTTTGCGCAGAGCACCTGTACTAGTTTAGTTTTACTAAAATAGTAATAGTAATGAACAGGGCCGGATTTACCATGTCGGGGCCCCTAGGTAATGCGATTCTCGGGGCCCCTTTACTTTTTTATAACTTCCTTAAATACATTTTTTCTACCACAATGCAGAATTTTGTAAACGTGTTCCGTTAAAAAAAGCTGCTCCTGCCTTTACTTGCCGTACCGTCGTCTGATTACCATAATCAGCCCATAATGTTCCCACTGCTGGGACACAGTCCTCCTCTTTTCGAGAGGGAGTGGGCTGCAGTGCGGGTTGGTAGATGTCACATGTCTTCGAATTTTTGGTTCGAGGACGTGCCGGTTTCCTCACGATGTTTTCCTTCGCCGTTTTGGGAGCAGTGGTGACGATATTATTTACACAAAGTAAAGCGCCTGCCTGGGTTCGAACCTTTGACCTACAAACTCGTTAGTCGGGGCCTCTACGACTGGGTCACCTCGTCTGATTAGTCGGCTTTAAAATCGCCGCGAATATCATTCTATAATAATTTGAAATAAGACAATGCAATATATAAATTTAAAATATGACAATGTAATATATAAAAAAACAAGGCAATAATATTGTCATTGAGGATACAAATCTTCAAATTACATTTCCACTTGAAGAATCATTAAAAAAAAAAAACTCTATCTGATGCGGGGACTATAGGCAGTTGCCTACACTGCCATAAAGATAATAATTCAGCCCTGGTAATGAATCGTAATATTCAAATAGACTTATGAACATTTAGAAGCGCATCACAATTTTAATATTGCACAAACTGACAAATACGTTTCAAGATTTCTCAAAAAACTGTACAGTCAACCGCAAGTTGCGTCGGTGGTAACAGATCTTGAGTTGATCTAGCATAGTACAGACTTTCAATGGAATAAGAGCGAAGCCACATGAGGCGTTGCCGGTGCGTTGCGATACCTGAGCGGTGACGCTGCGTCATCCTACATACAACTCACAGTGACATGCCACACGATGCGTTGCGAAAACGTGCACCGACGCAGCAGACGTTCAATGGACAAGCAGACCAGAGAAACGAAGCGGGGAGATATTACGGTACGATGCCGAGCGTCGGATGGTAGCGCAGCGCAGCGGGTTGCTTGTACTAAAGAAAACTGACCTAACCCAACACCGAGACACTGCGACGTCGTAGTAAGCGGCGTTGCGTTGCGACACCGCATTGCTCGTGAGGCACTCTGCGTTGAAATCTAAGGCTGATCAGTACCCCAAGTGTAAGTTTGCAAGAGAGTAAACGTAACTATTTCGTTTGCGTTAAAATTTGACCGATAGATCATAATGCTAAGAGTATAAGAGTGAGAATAAAAATCCTAACGCAAACGCGCTAATTACGTTTACTCACTTGCAAACTTACACTTGGGGTACTGACCACACACCGGTCGCAACCGACGACGCGGCGACGTGTAGCCGTCCGTCACCGACGACAGCCAAACGCTATGTTCATAAACATACGGGCGCGGTCTCGCTCGCACGCTGTCCGCGACGGACAGCTGCGTCGGCGACTGCTTTTCATTGTTCTGAGGCGGCAACATACATTTTGGCAACCGGCGGTGTGTCGCTGAGGTCGCTCGTCTGTCGTGACGTCACTGCACGCTGTCGTCAGACAAAAACGCAAAACGTTAGACGCTACTCTGACGTTTAAAAGTGACCGTGGGCATAGCGGTGCGACGACGCAACGCACCGGCAACGGCCGTGTGACCGCACTCTAAGACCGTATACTGGTTTTGTTACTACTAACACGGTATAATAAATACTGTGCTACTGACCAGCAGTTGACTATAGATACTGACAGATTCCATAGCATTTAGAACTCTAGTCCCAAAAGGATGCAAACGTAATTCAGTAAAAAATATCGCACTTTCTGCAAACCAGCCAAGTACGTGTCGGACCACGCACAATGAAGGGTTCCGGATGAATTTATCCCAAAAAAAACTTTAACATAGTAGTTGAAAAACATGTTTTCCTCTATATCGATTTACGCCACGGTCAATTTGTCCAACTGCAAATGTAAGTTTATAATCGCAAAAAAAAAAAAAAACCGGCCAAGTACGTGTCGGACCACGCACAATGAAGGTTTCCGTAGTTAGGATGAATTCATCCCAAAAACAAACTTAACATTGTAGTTGAAAAACATGCTCTCCCATACATCTTTAAACGTTACGGTCAATTCTTCAACTGCAAATTTAAGTTGGTCGACGATTACTCGTTAACTTGTAAACCCTACTTAGCTGCGATAGTTTTCCTTTTAATTTCATTATATATACTACTGCCATGAATTTTTTCACATGGCGGGGGGGGGGGGACGACACTTGACTCTAACAAAAAATAGCACTTTAAAGCTTAATATTACGCAAACGGATCTCAGAATTGAAAAATTTCTTTCACAGACCCACTATATTTTTAAACGGCCTATCCAACGATACCCCGCACCATGCATTAGATGAGAAAAAAATAAATATATATGTAAAAAAAATGTTGCCATGGTTTTATTTTACGACTTTCTCGGCGTGATTAATATGTACACCCATGCCAAATTACAGCTTTCTAGGATTTAGCGTCTCTGAGCTAAGCCGGACAGACGGATGGACGGACAGACAGATAGACAGACAGACAGACGGACAAACAGACGGACATGGCGAAACTATAAGGGTTCCTTCTTTACTACGGAACCCTAAAAATGTGATAAACTACAACTGCCAACTGCAGATGGCCAAAGCTACGCCTCCGTACATGACGGTAACAACCGTTTACAAAGATAAACAATACAAAGTGGCCTATAATTAACTTTGGTTGACGTCAGAGATTATTTCTTTTGACAAAACTGGGACCTGTCACTACCAGTGTAGATACATATTATTGAGATCTTTATCTTGCTAGTTATTTATATATATTTTGAGTTATACTAATGAAGTAGACTGTCCATTGAAGCAGTCGGCAGAAACCGTGCCTATAAACCGTCGCATGACGAACGAGAAGATTCAAGAAGACCAATGTGATTGTAAAATGGTTCTTTTTAGGGTTCCGTACCAAAATGATAAAAAGGAACCCTTATGGTGAGACTAAGTATGTTTGTCACACCTGGATATCTCAAGAACTACTAATGCTATCAACTTGAAAGGAGAATGCTCGGTGCGCGAGTCCGACTCGCTTTTGACCGTTTCTTTTTTGTGTTATTCCTTGAAATTCATTTTCTTTACGTTTTTTGCAAATTGCGGCGATGTTTTACGTTGCTTGCGTATTGATAAGAAAATTCAGAAGATACGTAGCAATTAAGTAAAGCTCTCGAATCTATATTTGCTGGAAATCATTATATATATGTATTTTCACTAAATAGTCTTATTTCCATCCAAAAGACATGTTGCGCTGACGCCAAATAAATTGTGATATAGGCTGGAGAATAAAGGCTTCTACATACCGGGGCGACTTGTCGCGCGACGCGATACGACACAAAGGCACTGCTCGTCCCGCGACACGCGGGGCCTTTGTGCCGTGTCGCGTCGCGCGACAAGTCGCGCTGGTATGTAGAAGCCTTAATGATGAGTCTCATTTCCATCAAATTTGATTTCGCGGGCTAAATAGACGGATCTCCCTTAACATGAATATTTACTTGTAAAGTATTATATTATTTTTAACCGACTTCAAAAAGGAGGAGGTTCTCAATTCGGCAGTATTTTTTTTTTTGTATTTTTTTACGCGATTGCTCCGTCAATTGTGGACCGATTAAAAAAAAAAATTGTCTGAAAGGGTATGCTCCCGAGGTGGTCCCATTGTCAGAATCAGAATCTGATGCGGGGATCCCATGGAAATCGAGGGCAATCCTCAAATTATATAGGCACACCTATATCGATTTCAGTATTTTTATAGTAACTCATGCATTTGCACTTGAAAAGCACCATTTGGTGAAGAGGAACTGATGATGAAGACCACCGATGGCCACCGGAACTACTTAATAATAAGTATTTTACTATTGTGATTCGATTAGACACTTTAATATGGTTGCAAAGCAATTTATGCTCTACACAATGCATATGGTGAAGTCACCATCAGTTCCAGTTCTCCTGGTTCTTACCAGGGGAACTCCTCAACTATTGACGCCACTGCATCGGGAAAAGCAATATTTTGTAAAAGGTGATGAGTAGTTGACATTAGGCTATTATAACTTAGATAAATTGAAAACTAACCCACTAAAAAGTGTAAAATGAAAAAAACTTTTTACAAAAAAAAAAACAACTGACTTCCATAAAAAAACACTACAAAGTGAAAAATAACCTTAATTTCGGAAGTCGGTGGCACAAAACTAAAAGTAGTTTGAAATTGTAAAACGTTTTTTTATAATTATTGTGAATGTCAAGATTATGTCTGTTACCGTGGAGTTTCTTGCCGGCTCTTCTCCATAGGAAACGACCAATTGGAACCGTGCACCTAGCTTCTGACGTTTCATAAGTGCCCATGTAGGCATATGTGAAATAAAAATATTTTTGATTTGATTGCTTTTCTTTTTTTTTCTTTTTCTTTTATTCTCAGTTACTATAGTTTTATTCATTGTCTAGCAGTTTGAGTCATCCTTTCTTTGGTATTGATCGTCGCAACGTTGAGCTCCTTAAGTTCTGTGTAGTGCTGCACGATTACTGACAAATGCGTGCACTGACTGGTCAGGTTCACTCAATCCGTGTGGTTCTTTCCTCAAAGACCATTTCAGACACCAATCTACATGGCCTTCACATGATCTGACCAAGATTATGTCTGGACTTTAAAAGAGACCGTGACCTCTGAGTTTGTTTCGGCCTTTCTTCTCAGAGTAGTCAGATAGGAAACGCCGACCTCATTTAGTTTTTAAAATATGATTGACGTGTAAAAGTGTTTGTACAAACCTACTTACAGAAATAAAAATCATTTAACATTTAAAATAAAAATAATAAGCCTCTATTTTCTGCATCGTCGGGGCGTACAAAGGTCCTACGTGTGTTTACATCGTAGCTCGTGCGTAGCGGCTTTAATATCACATTACTACGTAAACGTTCTAATGGAGCGCTACGTGAGTGCTACGCACATTATTATAGTAGGTATCTACGCGCTAGTATAATGGCACATCAAAGTTAAAAAAAAAACGGGTATTTGCGTATCGAAACTACGCACAATGAAGGGTTCCGTAGTTGGGATGAATTTATCCTAAAAAAAAACTTATCGTTGTAGTTGAAAAACAGGTTCTCCCATACATCGATATACGCCACGGTCAATTTTCCAACTGTAAGTTTGTAATCGCATTTTTTTTTTAATGTGATAAGACTACAAATTAACGATTTTCGAACTTTTTCCTTTACTTGTGTACTTGCTGTGAGACCTTGCTTCTTGCCAAATTTTAAGATTCTAAGTCAACGGGAAGTACCCTATTATAGGTTTTGATTTACTTGCGAGTATCAAAATATGTCCCAATCACCGTATTTTTTTATTGCATTGATTTTGAAGCTTAATTTTTTTAGAGCTCCAAGGGACCATAGACTTACGTATTTGATATTAATTTCAAATTGATACCTCCACGCGTTCCTGAGAAAACGGGTCTCTCTGACAGACAGACGGACAACGAAGTGATCCTATAAGGGTTCCGTTTTTTACTTTTGAGATACGGAACCCTAAAAAGAGGGTGTGTGCTTTATGTTCACACGATAGAAGTGAAAACTTATGACTGGAGACGAGTACGTAATCCAGCGCGTAGTATACGTAATCCAGCGCCTAGTATACGTAATCCAGCGCCTAGTATACGTAATCCAGGGCGTAGTATACGTGATTCAGAATCACCGACCGACTGGAGTCCAGTATGCAGTATTTTTCTCTCAAAAGGTGACGCGCGCTTTAGTTGTGGTAACCAACTGTACAAACACGCTGTGAATATGTGAAAGAAAGAAAAATACTCCACGTCAATGCGCGTATTTTTCGTACGGGTGGGAAAATCGGTTATTCGATCCACCCTAACTCCCCAAGGAAGGCCAGCAACGCCTTGGTATAACTGACAATCTCACGTAGGATACCTGGGTAACCCATGTACTTTGCCCTTTATGTGGCGACTATCGGGCAGCACATGAGCTGCTGTCTCGTCGTCCTCCATGCAGGCCAGGGCCTGGTGTTTATTAAATGACCCATGGCCAGTTATAGCCGCTGGAACTGTACGCAGCTGTGGTTTAGTTAGTTGGAGAACCCGTTTCGTGAGGCGGCTGTCGATAGTAGGGAGTGCCTCCTTCGCCTGCCTGCACTCACTTTGGTCCAACCATAATTTGTAATGTTAGCCCCTGGTTCGTTTCCTGACCAGAGTGCGTAGGTACCCGAAGGGCCGCTTCGTGGGATCAAAATACTGTACCCCATTCAGCAGCGTCGACCCGAGCGTGACGGGTCAGTTTCGTACTTCACTGTTCAGAAAGAGCTCAAAATGCGTATAAAAAGTTCGAATTTATGGAGCTGGTTTCTTGGTTTCTGACATTTATACTTGAGTGACAGACTGACAGTTCTGTGGCGCCATCTACATCGCCACATACGAAATACGCATGACACTGACGTAACGCAAAATCCTGCATCGCGCAAGCAGAGTTTACCGCGCAGCTAGCATATATACAACATCCCGACATCTACCGTCGAGCAGTAGCCCACCAGACACAACACCCGTCTGGTCGGAGGATAATTCCTTTTCTATATGGGATGAGTGAACTTTACACCTTCACCTTCATTCCTCCATAGTTTCTCTCTGTGTCATATTTACGCCTTTTTGGTGATCGCAGTACTTTCTGATGATACCGGATACGAAGTTGCTGTGCCAGTAATGAAATTAAATGTCTGTGAATATTTTTTACAGGAATCATTTTACAGGTTATATTTAAAAAAAAAATAAGCTAGATGGAGTTTCAATTTCTTAACTGACTACCCCTGAGAAGAAATGGCGAAACAAACTCAGGGGTCAAAACTGATCTCTTACCTACTTGCCTTTCCTACTTTTTTTTCATGCTTTTTCTTTTCAAGAGTCTTTTTTCTAACCCATGAAATGGAATTATTTTACCAACCGAGCATACCCCTTCTTTTTAACAGGCGAAGTAAGGCTATTTCAGTTATTGGCAATTCAGAAAATAGGTTACTTAGTATTACCATTTGAATTTCCTACTGCTAACTAAATGAATGTCTTGTTTCAGTTCAACAATACCTCAACAATCGTGATTTCACCGGGCCAGGCCGCCGGCCGTACAGTGCATACAGACCATAATATGTCTAAGTGAACACGAAGTTCTACTTATGAAGTTATGACTCAAATGCAAACCGGAAGAATTTTGCGCAAAATGTCAAGAGTCAAGCTTGTTTGCGAATACATCGCAGGTAGGTATCCATATATTATGGTATAGCCTATTCCAGAACTATCGCTCCAAAAAATAAACAAATCCTGTTCAGGTTAAATTCTTTCACAGTCGCTCGCTAAAGGGAATTTGTTACACATTCATCTTTATTTAGATATAGAAAGTTACTACTTAAAAAAAACCGGTCAAGAGCGAGTCGGACTCACGCACCGAGGGTTCCGTACGTATATATGATGTTGGTGATTTCTGAAAAACTGTGCTATTTAGAGAGATTTTATTTTTCCTGTAATCTTTACATAAACTTCTATCACATAGAATAATTTCAGATTTTTATCTATGCAAACTTCGGAGATAAGGGTGGGGGGGGGGCGATTTTTTATTTTACATTTTTAATAAAAAATCGGAAACTATGCTGCCTAAAAAAAAAAATTTTTTTTTAGAATGTACAAACAGCGTTCTGTTATATGATACCCCACATGCCCTAGTAGCCCCACTTCAACATTTTAAGACCCCCTTTCAGTCTCTTTTGCAAAAAAGGTATATTTTTTTAAATTTCTTTCTTGTTTGCAAAATAGTTGGGCGTCATCTAAAACTATTCTAAATTTCAAGTTGATAGCATTAGTAGTTCTTGAGATATCCAGGTGTGACAGACAGACAGACAGACAGACTTAGTCTCACAGTATCGAACCGATGGCTTTCATGCGATCTTTCGAAAAAAAATCGCATCGTTAGTTACTAGAACACGGGCCAGTAGCAACAGCATTCTGAAAACAGTGTCAGAGTGTTTCTATTCTCCCATTTTGAGGCATTTTGTGGAGAGAATGGCCACGTGAGAAACTTGTACCCTGCTTGGTCATCTTCTGTGCAAAGTGCTTCAAACTCTAATAATAATAATATTACTTTGCTTACTAACACTAGCTAGTGTCAGTTGTCTTTATGAATAAATTTTGATTTGATTTGATTTTGATAAGGGTTCCTTTTTACCATTTTGGTACGGAACCCTAAAAAAACTTGTTAGATTAACATTATTAAATGGTATTTAGATATCGTCGACGACAATTGAGGAACATCATCATCATAATTTCAGCCGAAAGACGTCCACTGTTGGACATATGCCTCTCCTAAAGGGGGGGTTTGCCATAATCGCCACGCTTGACAGGCGTGTTGGCGATCGCATTAAAGTGTTAAAATGCATAGAGAACACTGCTGCCCATTCTCTAGTAAGTCCCTTAGTCGCCTTTTACGACACTCATGGGAAGAAATGGGATGGTGCTATTCTTAACGTCCGGACCGAACGGACGATACAATTGAGGATACTAGTAGACAAACAAAAATGCGGCCGAATTTTAGCGATTGTTGAACTTCGATATTTAATTAACATGTTTCTGTAGATTATTATGACCCAAACCGCTTAGCTTGTGCTCGTCAAAATGCATCGTATGAGTCCAAATACAAGGTAGATGCCGTACACCGTTTAGGAGTTCTTCTGGCGTGTTGGGTATCCTGTAGGAGCCTGTGATGCCTGCGCATCAGGCTTAGGTTATCATAATTTTGTAATTTATCATTGACAACCTGTCCCATTGACAGGATTTTAAATTTAGAATCGGTCAGACCTGTGGAAGTTGTTTATATCTCTTCATCAACTAGAAAAGAGGTTATGATCTTCAAAACGACACGACACGGTTGGCGCAGTGGTTAAGCGATTGACTGGTGCGCTGCGTGTCGCGGGTTCGATTCCCACACGGAACAAATATTTGTATGACCTACAAGTAGTTGTGTGTGTATGTGAGTTTAAATGTTTGTAAACGCACCCACAATACAGGAGAAATTACTAGTGAGGGGCAATTTAAAAAAAAAAAATGCTGAGCAGATTTTCTTGAAATATAGCTATATAAGAACACTCTCGATTAAGATCAAAACTTTCAAAAATCAATTCAAACAAAAAAAAAACAAAACCGGTTCATCCGTTCAGGAGCTATGATGCCACAGACAGACACACAGGTACACCCCTCTTTTACGACGGGGTTTAATAAAATAAACTTTACTTAATTGTCAAATAAAAAAAACATCTAAAATTATAATTTCGGGTAAAGTATTCAAATAAATCAAATCGAAGCATTCAATTTGTAAGTGGCATTACAAATTACCATCCACAAGTACGTTTTCTGATCCATTTGTTAACACATTCGTCAGATAATTTAGAAACAGACTGTATAAATATTTCTAGACTAAAACCACAAGCAGTTCAGCGGGCTTAGCATGAGAACCGTAGAGAAGCGTTTTGTCGACGGGAGAGTAGACCAAAATTACGTTTCCGTGTAGACAGACAGTAGAACATTTTCAGTAGACAAGCGATTTCTATTCCACAGTAGAGTAGAAATGAAAAACGTCATGGTAATATGAATTCTCAATGAGTAGGAAGTATTAAACTATGAATTTAGTAGTAGGAAGTATTAAACTTACATTATACATGAGAGCATGAGACATTTGTATTTGAAAATCACACATAGATTTTCTTTCACAATCCGAAGGATTTTTAAAGAAACTCCTGACCTATTGAAAGAAGAAAGAAAGAAAATACGTTTATTTGCGGTAAACATGACGCAAAGAAAGAACATAGATACAAAAAGAACAAGTAGGGGGAAAATATGCGTCACATCCACGCAAAACGGCCACCGCTCAGCATAATGCTGAGACCCTATTCGAGACAGAGCCCCATTGCTTCCTTCAGACCTTTATTTTTTTATTTCTTTTATCTGACCAAGATTATGTCTGGACTTTAAAAGAGACTTTCACCCCTGAGTTTGTTTCGCCATTTCTTCTCAAAGGTAGTCAGATAGGAAATGTCGACTTCATCTAGCTTCTTTTTTTATTTTATTTATAATATGACGTGTAAAAGTGATTCCGTTATCCTATTTACAGAATAAACAATTTCATTTCATTTCATTTCTGTTTGGAAAATTCGTCTGCTCGACAATGACGCAATGCATGTTGTCGAACTGTCAAATTGAATGGCATTGTAATTTTCTAGTGATATGCAATTATCATGCTGCTCTTCGAGGCATGGAAAATCACGAGAAAATTTATCGTATATATATGAAAGTGAAAAAAATATTTCAATGTAAAAAAAAAACGAGTGTACTTAGACCACACGACTGAAGTAAAACAGAAATCACCGTTCTCGTAACGCTAGCAAAAGAAGTTTTTCCCGTAACGCTCTCGTCACGCATTCACCAGCTTACTCCCCAAGTCAAGCGTGCGTAAAGAAGTATTACTTCAAAAAGTTGTCTTCTCCTTTCAACTAATAAAAATAACTATGTAGGACGCCAGCAGGTCAAGCTACCCGAAACTGTCAAATTTTCCCAATCAACCTTGAACCTTAAGCTGTAGCGATAAAGTTCAAAATTTATTAAAGAAATTTGACAGATTGTAGTAGCTTGATGTGCTGGCGTCTGTACCACAAAGTTCTAAGTTCGATGGCTCTCCTCATAGCGCTGCCGTCACTACGATGTTGGCAGAACAGTGGGCATCAGCTCATATGCCATAAAACGAACGAGCCTTACAGTAGTCGCCTATGATGTCATCTGACATCCAACCTTGGTGGACAGAAATTAACCTCAAAATTCAAAAAAGCTTTACAGAAGCGGTTGCAGTTAGTGTTACACTAAAAAAGATGACATTGCATGTCCTCATTCTAGCTCAATCTAGAAAAATAGCATTCTCTTCAGAAACTTCCATCATAATGATCATTTCAGCCGAAAGATGTCCACTGCTGGACATAGGCCTCCCCCAAAGGTGGTGTTTGCCATAATCGCCACGATTGGCAGGTGGGTTGGAGATCGCAGTATGGTGTTCAAATGCATAGAGAACGCTGCTGCCCATTCTCTAGTAAGTCCTTTAGTCGCCTTTTACGACACCCACGGGAATAAATAGGATGGTGCTATTCTTTACGTCCGGCGCCACACGGCGTCAGAAGATTATTCTGCCACAACCCCATCTTTCTGTCACACAGTCATACAAGCTTGAAACATAGAATTTAAAAAAAATCATGCCCTAAAGAGGTTAAAAGTTTGTTTCGTAATTTTTTGTTGGGTTCAGCTTCCAGTCAAACCGTCTGAGGCCGTCACCTCCTTCTGCGAAGCAGTAATGCTTGCGAAGGAAGAGGCGAAACGCGTGAGGGATAGGCAAAATTCGCGCCCTCACGCTCGTAGTCGCCGCAGAAGACGCCCCGGGCGTCGGGAGTCGCAGGCTGATTCCCAGCCACCGTACGCGAGGGCCTGCGGACGGTGAGCGATGGGTAGCTCGCCGTCCGATAAGGACCAGGCCCGGGTTGACGGCGCGTTGTTTTCCACGCGTATCTCAAAGAGATGTCAGCACGAACTGACGGGGTCCGTTAGGGCCAATGTCTGCCAGGGTTGCGAGTTTGTCCAAAAGGGATGTCATGGCCATGGTCGTATTTATTCCTCAATTCTCACTATTGTACCTACCACTGTTTGTCTCTGCATCGCCCAAAGGTTGACTGGTAGATAGTAAATGCCTAGGGCATTAAGTCCGCCTCTGTACATTTGTGTGCTTATAGTAATAAATAAATAATGGCCCTGGCACACAGGCAACTGAAGGAACACGCGTGGGTTTTAGTCAGTAAAAGTCTGACACGCCCCCCCTGCTCCTCCCACAGCGGGAGAAGTTATTTGAAAATTTCCCACCCAAAAAAGAAATCTTTCTTTCTTTCTTTCGTCATTTTTAGTTGGAGTCGGCTTCCAGTCTAACCAGACGCAGGTGAATACCAGTCTTTTACATGGAGCGACTGCCTATCTGACCTTCAAAGCCCAGTTCCTAGGTAACTCGATACGCTTTGGTAAGACTGGTTGTCAGGCTTTTGTTGACAGTGCTTTTCGAGGCACGGAGTGGTCTCGATATTTAATGGATGGTCACCCATCCAGGAAACGGCTGCGACAAGCGTAGCTTAACCAGTTGGCCACGAACATGATATTAAAATTTTTGTGAATTGTGTTCCTTCCTAAGTCTACGCCATATTATGCATGTCCCACTATCCAATATCGGCGCATAACGAACTACAAGCGCGTGCGCATATGAACACAAACTCATTTAAACTTCATTTGCTTAGTTTACATTACATTATTAAATAGTGCATTTGTTAAGAATTTATTAGGAATATTACATGAACTCATCCACTCATAAGTGGAACAACACCATGTTATTTTTTATTTTCTGCAACATAATGGGAGGAGTTTGGCCTATAAATATAATGTAAGAAATTATAATTGTTTGCACACATTGTATTATATGTGGCGGCACAGTAGTGCCCCAGTCAAGACGAGCCTAGAAAAACCAGCCACGTCCGAGTCGGAATCGCGCACGAAGGGTTCCGTACCATTATCTATAAAAATGGCAAAAAACACGTTTGTTGTATGGGAGCCCCCCTTAAATATTTGTTTTATTTTAATTTAATTATTTATTTTTAAAGTCAATATACAGGGTGTCCCGTAAATAATGGATCAAACGTAACGGGTAGGTAGCTTACCTCATTTCCAACAACTAATTTGAACAGTAAAAAAAAAAACCGATAAGGTAACCAAGATATTTTTTTTTTCGATTTTTACTATTTTCTGTACCAGCATTCAGTGTTTTTAATGCTGTTGCTGCAAATGGTATCATATTTAGGTGTGATTTTTGTCAAACATTTCTGAATAGTTTACTAATGTTATAAGATACCATTTTTTTAAATAACATTTTATTTGCCTTAGAAAAAAAATCTTGAATTGAAAAGTTTTGTTTTTACGATGAAAAGACCAGAATTGGAAAAATTCTCCAGTAAAAAAAATGTATGACACCAAAGTGTACCATTATTTTAAAAACTTGTAAAATTACTAATGAACTTAAAATGATGAAATTAAAATGGTACAATCTAACTTTTCTTTCTCGTAATGGCTTATGCTTGTAATCTAAGCATGTGGTTAAGCGTGTAGCGTAATTTCGAGCCGATGACGTCATCTGTTTGGAATTTGGGACCGCTACCTGCGGAGTTGCACCTCACTCAGTGTGAAAGGGATAGATAGCGCCGCTTTTGTATTTTTGGTAAATCGGTGTCTTTGTGCAGGTATTTTTTTTCCTTCACCCTTCACTCATACAGGGCTTCATTGTTGCATGATTTTATTTGTTTAGTTGACACGAATCTCTCTTCGAGTTGATACGTACGTCAGACTACTTTCGCTCCCGCTGTGCCTAACTGTTGTGTTCCTTAAAATTAAACTTGTGCTGTGTATTTGGACTTTGCTTTGCCTAACGATTTGGAACTGTTTGTGTTTTGGACGAATGACTTGGCAATCCTACGGACTTCGAAAACAATCGTTTGTGTGAGGTTGTACGTGTGTGCAGTAGTACGATGCCTCGTTACGAGTACACGCCACGGGAGTTTGCCAAAATGCATTTTATCTACGGAGAAGCAAGAGGTAATGCCAGGGCGGCCGCAAGATTGTATCGTGAAAGATACCCGAACCGGGATCGACATCCCGACTATCGCGTATTCATTAGAGTGCATGCATCACGCGCTTCTTGAGGGAAGAATTCTTGGCACTGGAGTTGGGGGTGCCAGTGAAGGGCGACCGTCACAAGTCAATGACGAAATTATTATTCGAGAAATCGAGGAAGATTCGTTGGTCTCAATTCGCGTCATAGCGCAACGCACAGGTATTCCAAGATCGACGGTACATCGAGTTCTAAAAAGGCACCGGTTGCACCCATATCACGTGCAACGTGTTCAAACGCTGACGTCACGTGATTACCCGCAAAGAGTAGCATTTTGCCAAAGGATGCTTAGAATGATACGGGCGGACCCACAGTTTTTTAATACAATTTTATGGAGTGACGAGTCTTCATGCCGGCGAGATGGATATCTCAATTTGCATAATTTGCACAGTTGGCAGCTGGTAAACCCACATTTGATGCGAGAGGACAGGAGCCAACATCAATTTAAAATAAATTTATGGGCAGGAATAATAAATGGGCAAATAATAGGGCCTTTGAACTACCAGCAACTCTAAACGCCGAATACTATCTGCATTTTTTAAGGAATGAGTTGCCAACGTTATTAGAAAATATTCCAGAAGACGTGCGGCAAGCAATGTGGTTACAAAATGATGGTTGCCCCGCTCACTATGCGACGGCAGTAAGGGCGCAACTCAATGAAACTTACCCTGACAGATGGATCGGCCGATTAGGACCAATTTTGTGGCCTCCGCGACCTCCGGATTTAAATCCCTTAGATTTTTTTTATTGGGGATGTTTAAAAGACAAAGTTTACAAACAACGAATAACGTCGGAAGAAGAATTACGTCAGCGCATCCAATCTGCTGTATCAGAAATAAACAACAGCCATTTTGTCCGTCGGATAAGAGCTTCCTTTATTAGGAGGTGCAGATTTTGCATTCTCGTAGGGGGACGTCAGTTTGAACATTTACTGCAAAAACAAAATAAACGATTTATTTGTATTTTTTTTTAAATTTAACCTCCTACTTTTTTTCATACGCTGAGATAGCTAAACATTTTTAAGAAAATAGTTGAATTGTGCACACTTTTTCAAATTTTATTTTATTTCGTAATTTGGCACCTCTGTCAGATTCATATCAATATCTTTGTAACGACAAAGACTAGGCGTAAGTTTTATACCAATTTGCAAACCTTAGTAACTTTACAAGTTTTTAAAATAATGGTACACTTTGGTGTCATACATTTTTTTTTACTGGAGAATTTTTCCAATCCTGGTCTTTTCATCGTAAAAACAAAACTTTTCAATTCAAGATTTTTTTTCTAAGGCAAATAAAATGTTATTTAAAAAAATTGTATCTTATAACATTAGTAAACTATTCAGAAATGTTTGACAAAAATCACACCTAAATATGATACCATTTGCAGCAACAGCATTAAAAATACTGAATGCTGGTACAGAAAATAGTAAAAATCTAAAAAAAAAATATCTTGGTTACCTTATCTGTTTTTTTTTTTACTGTTCAAATTAGTTGTTGGAAATGAGGTAAGCTACCTACCCGTTACGTTTGATCCATTATTTACGGGACACCCTGTATATCTACATATTCTGTGAATATTTCAAGCGTCTACCTGTTGCCGTTATTAATATACAACAAAAACGAGCAAAAAAAATCACGTTTGGTGTATGCGAGCCCCCTTAAATATTTATTTTATTCTATTTTTTGTTATAGCGGCAACAGAAATACATCATCTGTGGAAATTTTAATTGTCTAGCTATCACGGTTCATGAGGTACAGCCTGCTGACAGACGGACAGACAGACAGACGGCGCGCGGCGGAGCCTTAGTAATAGGGTTCCCGTTTTACCATTTGGGACGGAACCCTAAAAAGAAGGGGGGTGCTACCTACATTTACTAGCAAGCGTTTTGTCTTATTTTCAAATCCCCTTAGCTTAGGCCTCGATAATGCTAGAGAGCTCAAATATTCAGGATAAGAAGTAGTTAGCAGATTTATAAAACACACTCCCCCTTATTACAAAACAAGGTTTATCTTCAAACCCAGGTTTAAAACATGCAGCCATTATTGAATTTTGAACTTTATTCCGACTACGGTAAAGTTCCTAAACACAAAACTGACAACTTAGTACTGAACTAAGTTTTCAGTTTTGTATAAAGAACGATATTACAATCAGAGTTACGTTCTTATTACAAAAACTAGCTGCATGGTTTAAGCCATGTCAAAATATATTATAAATCTTGTTTTGTAATAAGGCGGACTAAGTTTAATTTGTCTAGCTTTTACTTTGGATTTTTGATTAATACAACGACGACGACGCCGACGGCACGGTTCGCGCAATGGTTAAACGATTGACTGCTGCGCTGCGTGTCGCGGGTTCGATTCCCGCACGGAACAAATATTTGTATGACCTACAAGTAGTTGTTCCGGGTCTGGCTGTTTGTGTATGTGAGTTTAAATGGTTGTAAACGCACCCACGATACAGGAGAAATTCCTAGTGTGGGGCAACGCTTTTTAAAAAAAAGTAAGGAAGAAGAATACCTAAATCACGTCGATTTCGTCACTGACTCACTCGCTCCCTCATCAAAACCACACATTTCCCGAAGTCCTAGAAAGGTGCAATTTGGTATGCAGGCCAGGACTTGCACACGAACAACAAACAAATGATGAAATCTGTAACTTTCACCCTCCCACCCCCGTAAATGGAGGGTGCAGGTCTGTATGTAAAATCTTCTAGGGTCCGATGCACGACACGACATTTAAAACCAGTGACTTAATTTCTTACCATATGCATAAAGGAATTTCTGTGTGATGGCCGCAAAACGACCAAGCCGTACATTTTGACCAAGATGGAAGGTTTTTAGGGCTTGGCTATAGCTCTAGATCTGATAACTTTTTAACAACTAAAGCTTTAAGTATATGTAAGTGCAACCTAATTAACATGAAATGTTTTTGGTGGGATTCATAGTTTTCCGGTAGTACTAGTTGGAGACACAATCAAAAAAATTCACAGTGAATAGGGACTCAAAACTGTAGGTGACGTTAGGGGACTTCCACACAAAACTTGAGCTTACAAGTTTGACACCAAAACGATAATGATGATAGCTTTTCCAAAAGTACAACTCTAGATATCTTTATTGATTAATCTCGAAATTTGAAATATCCATTACCAATATACTCACGCACCGGAGTCGAAACGCAATCGTAGATAACAGCGGGCGGATTGACAGAAAGAGACGAATATAATCCCTGATGCTGAGAATGAAAGAGTCAGAAAGATATAAAGTCATAAATATCGCGCAGCTGGATTCTTACCCGATGCTTTTTTCTCCAAAAACGAAGTTCTGTGCGCCGTTTACGAGTAAATACAGTCGCGAACACAAGTGTAGTTCTTGGAAGAAACCTTTTATTTTTATGAAAGTCATTGGACTGCCGATGGCGAACGGTTCCAGTCCTTGAGAGACATGTTTTTTTTATGATTGGACAATTCGCGAGAAAAACCGAAGAAAGCATGATTAATTTATTATAATGAAACGGTACAATATTGTATAAATTTTGGTAGCTTCTGAATTCAGGTTTTGTGCTGTCATCTTGTTGTTTTCACAGTGCTTGCTTTGCTCTCTTTATTAATGTTTATTAATGAAGTTTCTGTTTAACAATGTAAAAAAATGGGATCTTTTCAATTTTAATATACTAGAGCCTAATGATGGCATTGTTTCTAAGCACAAGTAAGGAGGGAAGGAAAGGAGGGGTCGGTGGATTGGAACGGAAAGTGTATATTAATTAACTGACCTAGTTTTTATGCAATCTTGGTCTTATAGGAATCCCTTAGGAAAACGTGCTAAACAGAGGTTTTATTTTTCGTCGTCGTTTAAAGCGAGCGAGCAAAAACAGGATATTTTGCAGGATTGCGACGCCAAAAAATATGTGGTGTGTCTTATATACTCTGAAATCATTTCTTTTACTCTTTCAAAACTGGTACTACAATCTAAGCTGAATATTTTAAGGCTTGTCATAAAAATAATAACTTAAAAAGAAATCAAAGCATTTACGTAACCACCAGTACATTTAGTCCTCACCAATAAATTCAAATAGGCTTTATTGGGAACCCTACGGAGGCATCTGACACCGGTGTATCAATATAGTATGTTTTATTAATTATATCTGGTACCTCATCGATTACTCACGGCATTATCGGGTTAAGAAGTTATTTGTCATTTCTGTGGCTCATTGTGGCTCAACCCTAAAATGTTGGCCGTCTTTATCTAAAGATTCTGTTTAGGGAAAATATTGTCCTATTTCTGTATTTGTACTGAGGTATGTTTTTTATGCGTATCTATGTATCTTTGTAGGTATGTGGGATTCTTTAAGCCCTCACTTTTCAAGCAGTCTGATGCAGTTGGTGACATCAAATCTGAGATTGAACTAAAATAACTGCCACCAACTGCATCATACTTCTTGAAAACTAAGCTTATATTGATATTTTTAGTTGCAGTCAGGGGGCCTAAAATGGACGCTTTGGCAGAATCATAATATGATCTGCGTACAATTCATATCCCGCAATTCATCTGTTTGACAGTTTTGTATGGAGTTTCGTAAAATGGTCCACAAATTAACAATTGCTCTATTGAAGTCTAATGTCAAATAGCAGCTGTCAAACAGATGAATTGCAGTATGTATGAATTGTACGCAGATCATAAATTATGATTCTGCCAAAGCGTCCATTTTAGGCCCCCTGGTTTTTGATTTTTAAAAAAAATTTGTCTCATTTTCAAGTGGTCGCACGCAACTCCTGGAGAATCCTCAGTTCGATACCCAGATCATGTCATTGGGTTTTTTGTTCAGGAAATTCTTGAATCTTGTCTGAAGACTATCTAAAGTCTTCTATTACAAGGGACCTAAACATATCTGGAGCCTTATAGGTGCGTTATACACCTCTGCCTAACCAAGGAATAATAGGCGTGATGTTTTGAACCGTCTTTATCTAACTAAAGATTCGGCTGCGGTACAATACTGTCCAACAAATTAATGTCAGTTTACGAGTTTTGGTTGTAGGACGTGATATTTTGGGTTCGGGATATATTAAGTTCAATATTAACTTATGGTGTGAGAACTGGATGGATTTTTGTTATTTCGTGTATTTGATCAAGTCTACGTATTTAATCGGACTAGTGGTCGCCCACTGGTCGATTTTCGACCTCTACTTATAATCGATATAGACTTGACTACTAACTGTGTGTACTTACTAATTCCATGCTTATTATAAAGTACTTACTTATTCCATGCTCAAGTTCTCACTTATTATTATATTTCCAATAGCAACACCCTTCTCCCCACTGAATAAAACCGCCAGAATTCAGAGCCGTAAAAAATAAACTTATTTTACGTAAGATTTTACATCGGGAATGATATTTTAGTTTGGTATTTCTATGAATAAAAAACAAACAATACAATTTCATAAAATACATAAATATACTTTTTAAAAATGTTCACCGATTTATCGTTTTTTTTTTTTTTTAATAATGATACGATAAGTAATAAATTATACTAAACGATACTTTTTGGCACTTCTCGCATCCCTAGTTGAATAGATAAGCTAGTATAATGATGATCATTGACATAACACACTAATAATTGCGTAATACACTATCAGTAGGAATCGGTTTCAATTTGACAGTTGAACAACATTCATTGCGTTATTTACGTTGTTGAGCAGACAAAAGAGATGTTCCAAAATGTATGGAGCCCGGGCCAGGTCCCTGTACACTATACTTAAATAGGTAAATACATTTAAAACAGTTCTTAACTGTCCAATTACTTTAAAATGCTTGGTTTGCTGGTAAAAAACAAGACATTACACCTGAAATTGCAACACACAATAAAAACCCGTCATGGCGGTAAGCTGTCATTTTGATAGATAATGACGTTTGACATGTTTATTTCTGTGGAGGTTGAAGGTTGATTGAATGTAGTGCCACTGACGTGATAGTTGACAGTTCTCTTCTGTCAGTTTTCAAACACAGTAACTAAATCGGTGATACGCCATGTTGAAAGTAGATAAAAATAATTGATAAATATTAATTCTCTACCACAACAGTACACATTTTTAAATGAATTATCTGTATTTTTCCAGAATTCTACGGATTTTTCTCTTTTCTTTGTGGCCCATTTTGAAACATCTCCTTTTTCTAACATTGAAGCAATGGATTTGCTATTACTTCAAAATCATTCAGATTGTGATTGAAACTGCACGTAGTGTTGTTTGCTGCGCATATTAGGTTCACCTTCAGATTTTTCATTTGTTGCGGAAATAAATTACTAAGGGTACAAAACTTATGGTTTCGAAACAAGATATTACCTACATATTTTGTTATCCCATGTCAAGCATTTATTTATTATGTGAATTTATATGAAATAGGTACATAATCCTTCTCATAAAGGCATTCATGGGAATCGGTTATTTTGTGTCCTGTCCCCATAAGATTAACATAAATTCCATAGACCATGATTCTAACGGGTAACGGCACATTTTTCAGTTCCAGTTCATATAAAAATATCATCTTATCAGCTTTGAAATTTCGAATGTCTTTGTCGGCTTTATTCATGGAGTTAGTTTATTTCTGCAAAGTAACATGGAAAAAAAACTCGTCAAGAGCGAGTCAGACTCCCTCACCGAGGGTTCCGTACGTATATATGATGTTGATGATTTCCGAAAAACTGTGCTATTTAGAGATATCGTTTTATTTTTCCTGTAATATTTACATACACTTCAATCATCAAAATAATTTCAGATTTTTATCTATGCAAACTTTGAAGATAAGGGGGGGGACGGTATTTTTTTTTACATTTTTCGTCTTAACTCGGAAACTTTGCTGCCAAAAAAAAAAGAAATAAATGTTTGAGAATGTGCAAACAGCGTTCTTTCATATGATACCCCACATGCCCTAGTAGCCCCACTTAAAATTAAGACCCCCTTTCACTATTTAAATTTCAAGTTGATAGCATTAGTAGTTCTTCTATCGTCTGTCTGTCTGTCTGTCTGTCAAACCTGGATAACTCAAGAACTACTAATGCTATCAACTTGAAATTTAGAATAGTTTTAGATGACGTTTGCCCAACTGTTTTGCAAACAAGAAAGAAATTTAAAAAAATATATCTTTTTTGCAAAAAGGACTGAAAGGGGGTCTTAAAAATTTTAAGTGGGTTTACTAGGGCATGTGGGGTATCATATGAAAGAACGCTGTTTGCACATTCTAAAACATTTTTTTTTTATTGGCGGCATTGTTTCCGACTTTTGATGAAAAATGTAAAAAAAAATACCGTTCCCCCCCCTTATCTCCGAAGTTTGCATAGATAAAAATCTGAAATTGTTCTATGTGATAGAAGTTTATGTAAAAATTACAGGAAAAATAAAACGATGTCTCTAAATGGCACGATTTTTCAGAAATCATCAACATCATATATACGTGCGGAACCCTCGGTGCACGAGTCCGACTCGCTCTTGACCGTTTTTTTTTCTATAAACTCTCTATTTACTTACTAACCTCATCATTGTAAAGCTATTTGAGACAGCTCCGACACAAGTACTGTTGTAACTTACTAGGGCTGCCTCAATTTATGTATGACACAATGTTTAGGTTGAAATTTATTACATGTCCTCTTGAATTTTTGTTTTTAATCTGTAGCTAAGTAATTTATTAACATTCATTTACATATATTTAAATACAATATACAATTTAACAGTGAAATATTTATATTATGTAAAACTATATGAAGGACAAAAATATAAAAAAAATCAGTCAAGAGCGAGTCGGACTCGCGCACCGAGGGTTCCGTACGTATACATGATGTTGATGATTTCTGAAAAACTATGCTATTTAGAGACATCGTTTTATTTTTCCTGTAATCTTTACATAAACTTCAATCACATAGAATAATTTCAGATTTTTATCTATGCAAACTTCGGAGATAAGGGGGGGGGGAACGGTATTTTTTTTTACATTTTTTATCAATAGTCGGAAACATGCTGCCTAAAAAAAAATAAAAAAATGTTTGAGAATGTGCAAACAGCGTTCATTCATATGATACCCCACATGCCCTAGTAGCCCCACTTCAAATTTTTAACACCCCCTTTCAGTGCCTTTTGCAAAAAAGATATATTTTTTTAAATTTCTTTCTTGTTTGCAAAGTAGTTGGGCTAACGTCACCTAAAACTATTCTAAATTCAAGTTGATAGTATTAGTAGTTCTCGAGATATTCAGGTGTGACAGACAGACAGACTGACAGACAGACTTAGTCTCACCATAAGGGTTCCTTTTTACCATTTTGGTACGAAACCCTTAAAAGGTCCGGGAAAAGCTCATTGGGCATCAAGTCCGAATCGCTGTCAGCGGGAAAAGTGCAAAAAAGGCTGGCAGCTTTGCCACGTTGGATGGCAATGCTGATTCTTTGGGCTAAAAATAGGCCAACCTTCTAGTCACTCTTCAAGTCGACCAACCATTTGGCGATGTCCCAAAATACTCGATGAGCACTCGGACCCCACCATTCTAGTGTTTCGACAGGTCAAAAACTGTCTTCTAAAATTGGGGAACCTTGGGGATCCAGTGAACTTTTTTAACTTTTTAGTGACCTTAACTACTCAGACCCTGGCCTGTTAAACCGGATAAAGTCTGATAGAGTGCTCCTCCTTAACGTCAGCCCCGTTGACAGGTGACAGTTGACAGTTGCTTTGACATTTATACATGCTGTCCTGTCGTATCAATAAAACAATGTTATCGATAAAACGATGTTTCAATTTCAAAATAAAAACCTTGTACCAAGATTCCTCAAAAAAAACACAAAAACCGCTATATCTTGTGAAGGAAGCGAGATAGAGCAAAAATAACACTTTTTGGGGATATCATAAAGGGGTTTCACTAATCTAGACACATCGATCGAGAGGTTCGCAAACCTGAAAAACCTATTTCTTATTTTTAAATCACATCATCGATATCATCTATCGATACGAGTGGACAGCATTTAATTACGTCAAGTCAACTGCCAACTGTCAGTTTCGTCAACTGACAGCTGTCAACGGCACTTTCCGTTATGGGTGAGCGTTTTTTCGGGAAACTACTTCCGGCACCTTTTAGTTGCCAGTAGGGTCTGACCGGTAAGGATTTGAATCCGGATCGGGAGGGACAGGAAAGGGAGTCAGGGAAGGTGAGACCAACCGCAGGCGCTAGATGTTTACTGTGCAAGGCTGATAGAGTTTCTGGAGAGTAGGGCGCCACCACAACGCTGCTAAAGAGTAGCCTGGCCGCTCCCCTGATGACATAATTTGGATGATACATGTGATCATTAGTCTCTTCGTGAAAGGTTTTCGTAAACAGGTAATTGTGGATCTAAAATAAGGGTCGAATTGTTACAGTTATCCTTAATTTGGTTTATCAATGTTTTTTGGTTGACAATTTTTTTTGGACATGCAGAATCCAATAAAGGAAGGTAAGTAATTGCTTCCAGGCACTTTGTGAGTTCTCCTGGGTCGCAAGACGGAGACATTGTGCTAAACTCAGTGCAACAGACAGTCTCGCGCCCCGGGGGAACTCTCTTTAATACTGGGGTAGAATTATTAAAATTTGCGAACGTTTTCCACAAACTTATTTGATCTGGAGTTGTTGATGTTGGCCAATGACTATATATGGTTTAATTCTCTTCGATGTTGGCGATGCGGCTGGGGGGCACAAAGGTGAGGTTTGTGAACCTTGCCATAGTGTATCGCCTTGCCGACTAATGCACGACAATGCACGTTCACACACGGCTAGAGTCGTAACACGCACTCGCGCACTGGGTATCGATATCTAAACTTGATAAACAAAAAAAAAAATCAAATGATGTTTTTTTTTACCTCTGATAGTGTAGTTACTTGAAGTATGACTTGAGAAAATCAGTTTATTTTATCGCATTGAGATTACGATACTTACCAAGTCCATGAAGTTAACACAAAAAAAAACTAATAATATTTCAATGCCATGACCTACGGTTGTTGACCCCAAAAATATATCAACACTTATTTTTTTGTTGTATCATATTTAGATAACGTCTGCGGAGTTTCACTAGCTAATTTAATTTGACCCTGTATATTTTGTACACAGCCACATTTTTATAAAACTCCCTCGGCCCCATGACCCACAGCGTCGCATGGCATCGTCCGCCCGAGCTATTTTCTTATTCTTTATTACTTTGTTTTCGGATAGCGTTCTTTCTGGCATTTTTAGGGTTCCGAACCAAGATGGTAAAAAGGAACCCTTATGGTGAGACTAAGTCTGTCTGTCTGTCTGTCACACCTGGATATCTCAAGAACTACTAATGCTATCAACTTGAAATTTAGAATAGTTTTAGATGACGTTTGCCCAACTATTTTGCAAGTAAGAAAGAAATTAAAAAAAATTTTTTTTTTGCAAAATTGACTGAACGTTGTTTGCACATTCTCAAACATTTTTTTTTAGGCAGCATAGTTTCCGAATTTTTACGAAAAATGTAAAAAAAAATACCGTTATCTCCGAAGTTTGCATAGATAAAAATCTGAAATTATTCTATGTGATAGAAGTGTATATAAAGATTACAGGAAAAAAAAACGATGTCTCTAAATAGCACAGTTTTTCGGAAATCATCAACATCATATATTCGTACGGAACCCTCGGTGGGCGAGTCCGACTCGCTCTTGACCGGTTTTTTTAATTTTTGCTCAGGTCCTAAGGGTCGAAGGGTGATGTTAAATTGCCTTCCTCAAAAATTGGGCTATCATTTGCTAGAACTGCCAGTCGAATTTGAATTCTAGAGATTAGTGCGTCCAAACAAACAAACGGTTCAGCTTTAATATATTAGTATCGTTGTAAAACGATACATTTTATTAGCAATGTCCGCTTTATATCTTTAGAGTTGTAAACATTCTCACGGTACTCATCGCGTCTAGCGCGGCGTCAGCAGAACTGCAGGTGTTAGCTGACTATTACACTTGTAAGTTATTTGCAAGACATTACTTAATATACATGAGATACATTTTTTACTTCCTTTGATGCAACACATTGCTGGTTTTTCCATCTCTTGCAATACTGTCTCTTCTATGTTGTATTAAGGCTTCTGTTTTTTTTTTTCATGCCTTACAGGATTCGTCTGAAAGAAGAAAAGAAAGAAAGAAAATACGTTTATTTGCGGTAAACATTATGCAAAGAATTTAAAAAAAACGAACACGAAAGAATCTCAGCACCCCTCTGCCTATGCTTCATCAGCCATATGTGAGAAATGTTCAGTCCTTTGATTAGCCACCTTAGAACATTAGCCACCATTATACAGGGTATTAAAGAAATTGCGTGCCATAGCTTAGGGGTAGGTTCAGTATCGATAAAGGAACCCAGGAAAAAAAATAAAAAAAATAAAATAAAATCCAGAATAAAAATATTGCAAGATCGACCTAATTTAGGAAGTACCTACTAACTTAAAATAGCAATCGTTTAGAATTAAAATTATTTAAGTATAAATGCTTTAATTACTAAGTTATTAGGTACTAAATTAGGTTGATCTTGCAATATTTTTTTTTTGTTTTTGTTATATATATTTTTTTTCATGGGTTCCTTTATGGATACTGAACCTACCCCTAAGCTATAGCATGCAATTTCTTTAACAACCTGTAATAATAATCAGCTATGTCAATGACTCATTTTTATTATTTTCAATAATCCCGTAAGAAGTCTGCCATGCCTAGAGGGCACTACCATCGCCCGATCGCACGTCTTCCAATAACGAAATTCTTAGCTTCCCACTGGTTCACTCAAGAGCCTTTGGAGTGATTTCCTAATTGGTCTAGGGGGTCTACTCTGAAGATAAATCCAAAGTATCGGCCGAATGTCCGGCCGTTTTCTGACTACGGCTGATTAAGGCTGACTACGGCGAAAAACAAGTTAAAGTCAAACACGGGATTCAAAGTCAAAAAGGAAACTTGGGAAGTCAAGAAACGGCCGAAAATTGGGCCGATACTTTTGATTAACGCTTCGGAGTAAACCCCTAGTATTCTATAATCTCCGTAATCGTGAATTGCTTCACTTATTGCCACTTTAAGTAGTAGTTTAGTGACAAAGTTCAATCTGCCCAGCCTTTTCCCAACTATTTTGGGGTCAGCTTCCAGTCTAACCGGAAGCAGTTGAATACCAGTAGTTTACATGGAGCGACTGCCTATCTGACCTCCACAACCAAGTTACTGCCACACGAGACCCTGTTTGTCAGACTTGGGCTTCTGACTCCTCGTACCGACTGTTAAAGATCTACGAATGACGACCGAGACTAACGGTTTAACGTGTGAGGCATGGAGGGGTTTCGAACTTTCGATATGAAATGGATGTTCACCCATCCATGAGCCGACCGTGGCAAACGTAGCTTAATCTTCGATCAACCCAAGTGGCTGCTATTATTTAACCACGAGCCCCTTGGTGACAAATTTATCGTACCTAATGACCTTTAATTAAAATTTACGTACTTATTTATATGCTCCTCTTTTAGTTTTAAGTTTAAGTCTATAAGTTTTAAATTAAAGAGTTATCTTTAATTTCTATGTTTCAGTCACAGATTTAGAGTAGGCTAGGTACCACAAGCCGTCCGACCAACGTGCCCCAAGGTTTGTGTGCACAAGCTTCGGGAATTATTGCGACTTACTATTGCATGTCAAATGAAAAACTGTCAACGCACGTCGACTCCTGAAGAAGTCTATTAGCTCACAGACGCGCTTAGCGATTGAAACGATTCTGTTTACGTTGAGGACATCACTAACGGCCGAACCCAATAACCTATATATCACCAGTTTCGGCCTACTGGAGATATAAAAATATATCTATCGATGGTTTTAACGTCCCAATAATCTAGGAATCATACCGGCCCACTATATCTACTGATGGGAGGGTGTATCGCCTACAACAGATATCTCTTTGTATGAAAATGCCAAAGTATGCGTCCCAATATACGATTTGTTTGACAGGACAGTACTACAGATGGCAGATTTGGCTATTCCCCAAATTGCAGGGATAAACGTAAAGTAGCCAATCTAAAATGAACTCTTTAGTACTTGCAATAATGATCATAGATGTTTTTTTTTAATTTAAAGTAATAAAAAAAATGAAATTCAAATATCTCGAAAACGGTGCGCCCTAGGCAAAAAATAACAGAAATTTAACCCCCCCTTACTAACACCCCCCGTGAAAGCACCATTCCAACATGAATTTAAGTTAAAAAAAAAATTACATTAATGCGCTAAGGTAGCCCGCGAAATTCAAATTTTATTACGTTTTTTGCAATTTGCAGGTCAGTAACACGTTGTATTTTGATTCGCGGCCATAACAAATATGGCTCTACAGAATTATATCTTAATCCAGTAACTTATTTAGAAGTAAGAAACAAAGAAGTTTTAATATAACCCTAATTACACATGTTGTTTTTTAAAGCGATGTTGGTTGTAATGGAACGCACGGGAGAGCGAAGTAGAGAAACCTACTTATTATTTTCGTTAGATAGATAGCCTTTATCAATGATTGTGAGACGCCATCCGATCCGAGCATAGATATAATTATACTGTCTATCATCAATAGCGATCTGTCTTTAACTGAAAATAAGTTATTGGGTTTGGCCGTAAATGGCTGGGATGACGTCATCGTAGGTATAAAAAAGATGACATGTTCGGATTCCATACTATCTAATGAACATGCGGTATCTAGCCTATTTTAAATCTGTGGTTTCAGCTTAGAAAAATATGCAGCTACTTGACTTTATATTTTTAAATAAAATCAACTCATTTTAACAAAAACCATACGCTCTTGGCACAAAGATTGCTTTCATACATTCATATACAGCGTGTTTTATTTTTAGAATTTAACGTTATGACAGAGCAATAACAATATATCATATAGTAACCGCAAGAGCGATTCGCTCAGTAACGTTCTTGTAAGAGAAAAAACTGCCATATTTTAAATAAACGTAGATATGCACTTACTTATATTTGAATACTAGCTTTTGCCTGCGGTTTTGTCCGCGTGGAGTTCGGAAATTATTCCATGGGAACGTACGACCGGGTAAAAGCATCGTATCTCCTAACCCAGCAACCTAATTGCGTCACTCTATCAATTAGGTACTATCTGAATGATTTTGAAGTATATTGCTAATCCATTGCTTCTTATGTTCGAAAAATTTGTCTGCTCAACAACGCAAAGAACGCAATGAATGTTGCTGGGCTGTCAAAATTAAACCCATTGTTACTGATAATATTTTTGAGGAGCTCGTGGCAAAAAAATAACAACCGCACGGGTCGATCCATCAGGTTAAGCTACGCTTGCCGGGGTCGATCCTTGGATGGGTGACCATCTTTACATACCGAGACTCCTCCGTGCCTCGGAAAGCACGTTTAGCTGTTGGTCCCGGCTGTCATTTGTGGATCTTTGATAGTCGTGACGGGTCGTCAGGAGCCCAAAAGTCTGACAATCAGTCTTACCAACGCTACTTTAGCTACTTCCACAGCATTATGTCGTACGGCATTTTACTGTGGGGTCGGGCTGCTGACATTGAGTCAATCTTTATTTTGCAAAAGAGAGCTGTCAGAGCAATTTATAATGTAAGTCGCCGCGAATCTCTTAGGGAACTATTTAAAAATATTAATATTATGACGGTACCTTGCCAATTCATTTATGAAAATATTATGTATGTAAGGAAAAATCTACATCTTTTTAATAAAATAAGTGATAGACATAATTTTAATACTAGAAATAAAGACAAAATATATCAACCATTTTTCAGGTTATCTAAAGTACATACATCTTTTATGGGGTACTGTGTTAAATGTTACAACAAAATACCTTGTGATATATTGCAACTAAATGAATGAAAATTTAAAACTCATATTAAAAGAACACTTTGTAAACAAGCATATTACAAATTGGAGGATTATATACAAGATAAGAATGCTTGGAAACATGCTGGTCCTGCTCCATAGGACAATCTAGAGTCTAGACAAAATCAAACAGGTTGCTATTTTAATTGTATAATTTATTATTTTTATGACATTTATTTTAAATTCTGTGAATTACCTTAACTCAAACTGATATTATTGTTATTTTTTAGGAAATCGTATATATTTTTTACAGTTTTTGTAAATATGTGAGCACCATGTTCTATCACATAATTAATTTATCTGTCATTGCTTCATTCTTAACTCTTTTTATTACCTATTGTGGTATAGTCATTTTATTCTAGGTGCATCGTCTTCACATATAATTAATGTACCTATAAAAATATTGTACAAGATTTTAAAAGAGTACCGGTGTAGTTTCTTGCCCATTCTTCTCCATACGAAACTACATTTTGGAAGGGGCGACTAGAATCAATTCTATTTTTTTTTGTAAATATTGACGTTCAAAAGTGCCTTTTATGTAGGCACATAAAAGGCACTTTTGAAGATTATAAATTGCTCTGACAGCTCTCTTTTGCAAAATAAAGATTGACTCAATGTCAGCAGCCCGACCCCACAGTAAAATGCCGTACGACATAATGCTGTGGAAGTAGCTAAAGTAGCGTTGGTAAGACTGATTGTCAGACTTTTGGGCTCCTGACGACCCGTCACGACTATCAAATAGGCATTTGAAATAAACAATTTGACTTTGACTTTGACAACGGGTATCTTATTACCCAGTAACTGGGTTGTGGAGATCAGATAGGCAGTCGCTTCATGTAAAATACTGGTATTCAGTTGCATCCGGTCAGACTGAAAGCCGACCTCGATATAGTTGGGAAAAGGCAGGGCAGATTGATTGAATGTGTTTTGCAATTACCCCGCAGGATATGGTCTATCCGTGTGCCAAATTTTATCGAGTTAAGTCGTGAAGAGGTGACAGACAGACAAGAGAGAGTTACTTTCGCATTTATAGTAATATAATAGTATATTATATTATAAACTCAAACTCAAAGCATTTATTTCAAATAAACCAATTACAGGCACTTTTGAATTGTCAAGGGGTCGGTCAGTCATAAAGTTGAAGCTCGTTGACCATTCCAAAGCTTAGTAGGTACCTATGGAGAAGAACGGGCAAGAAACTCCACGGACACTCTTTTAAATTACCATATGGTTACAAAATATTGGTGACATCACTCGTGTTGATATTAAACCTGTGAGAACGATGCAAAACGTCAAAAGCGTCCGTAACAAAAAGATAAAAAAAAACAATTCAAAAATTAAATTAAAATAAGCCAAGGCCGCTAAGAGATGACCAGTCCCTACTGATGGCGCCCGTTCACGAACCTGACGGGGTCGTAGGTCGATAGTTGTATAAAGTATGTATCATAGTAAGGATTGTATGAATTAGTATGGATGAGGGTGTGTCTATTACTTCATGAATTCCAAGTATTTTTAAACTTTATTAATATGTAATAAAATATACATAATATTTATTCTCCATTTAAAGTAATGCTGTCACTTTCTGATACATTCCTTTAGATAAAGACAGCATTACTTTTAATGAGGAATTGTGCAACTGGCGATGGCGGTTAGTTATTTAAGAAAACAGATTAGGTCCTTCACCGCCAGTTGCACGTAAATCCATTAAATTTAATTCCCCATTAAAAGTAATGCTGTCACTTTCTGATACGTTCCATTAGATAAAGACAGCATTACTTTTAACGGTGAATTAAATTTAATGGAATTACGTGCAGGTAGCGGTATGAAGGGGGCTGGAACTTTTTTATTTTTATTAATTGATGAGTTGATGATTGGTAATGATGATTAAGTGATGATCTCTGTTACCTACCTACTTGAAAAGTAAAAAAAAAAACATGTGGAGCAGTCTTTGGGGACTGCCGATAGAAGTGAAAACTGTACTTCTACATAATAGCTCATGGAAAGCGTTCAGTGACAATGACGAGTGTTCAACGCGCCTAAAGAAGTGTTCACTTCAAACATTCGCTGGAACTTGGAAATCAGTCATTTTGTTGCTATAATCTTACTTTCAACAACTTTTCTTAGGTTCATATTTGACGCAGTGGTGTACTGGGAAATCCCGTAATCAGCAGCTTGCATCCTTGAGCTCATCTTCATTTAGTATTAGCTTCCATACTTGCATAAATACAATATTAACATGATTGTATAGTAAGAATGAAATGAGCAAACGTTCCAATCCAGAACCTGTTTGTTTTTACTGTTCTACGGTTCCCATACTCTTTACAAATTACGCAGGATGATATTACTTATCATCCCTCATGACGCGTGTGTTTTTTCATTCTCACCTCAACAGAAAAAATCTTGAATAATAAATAAAACTGACCGTTTAAATAATTCAACATCAGGTCAAACTTCAACGTCATCTTTAAAGGTGGTGGTAACGTTGACTCATATTGTTATTTCATTATGAATGCACAAAATGTCTTAATTAAATGATCAGAACCGGCATAATAACTCAGAAAAAATACACAGCCTCCAACTCCGGTTGTCTCCTCTCCCTGTCACACGTACGACATCTCATGCGCCATCTCTCTCTGTGCCAGACGAACTTGTAAATTGTTCTTTTTACGTGGTGCCCGGGACAAAAGGTCTTATACAAGATGAATTATTACGAATTTAATCTTTATTTCTATTGATATAAAATCCTTTTTTATATTAAAATTTTTCCTTTCCTACATTTGGTAGTTCACGACGATGATCAAGTTATCTCGCTCAGACAAAACAAAATACAGCACAAGTCCTTTGAGCTTTCGAGTTTAGTTGCTTTACCGCGATTGCTTTTTGTATCCCTGTCCCTTTTCTCTGGCCATTTCATTCGTAACCAAACGGGTTTGATTCTGAAATCCTTAAAGATTGTATTTTTGTCTGAAAATGGACTTTGTATGAGACATTTTAAGATTATTATTTGCTTGTTCGTTGATTGCAATGTAAAGTTTAATACGTTCTCGTGAAGATGTTACTGTCACATTCTACGATGCGATATGTGGTGTTTTTATTGTGAGTGCATTAAGACATGCATTGCACTCAGTTTGGTTACCGAGGGCCAGTTCGGGTAACTAATACATGATTCATACGGAACCTATTGGGAGTGACGCGATTTCACGCACGCACTTGACAGAAACATTCTTTTGTAAGTGATAGTATGTGATGTTTAGTACTTTTAGTGTTTATATTTTATTGAATTGCTCGAGGTACTTGAGATGTTAGTCGAGAGCTAAACACTGGATTTTATTTCTCGCATAGTTCATTTGAAATTTATTATTAATGAGAATAACAATGCTGTAGATTCTGGCATGGACAATTCCGGTCATTAAAACCACGATTAGTTTTTATAATTTTATTAATCTTCTCAAATATTTCCACCTAGAAATTGTCATCTTCCTCATTGCCTTTCCCAAGGTTTTACTTTGAGTCCCTTTTACCTTATTGCTTTAATCATCAATTACTCATCACGCCATGCCTCTATTACCCAAATAATCCCATCAGACCATTTCTGTTCCCCTGATGACAATTTCATATCTAAACACGTTAACTTTACTCCCACAAATTCCACGTCACACCTAATTTGACCTTTTCATTTTCAACCCCATTAGTAGAGAATCCTCATCATATTTGTGTTCCAACCTCAAAGTAGTCCAGTCAGTGTGTGATTAAGGAATACTTCTATAGTTTCTCAGAACGCCTGGATTGGTTGAGTCGTCAGCAAGTTGTCATCTCTGGACAAACATTTGAGCAGTAGTCACCACAGTAAACAAGTGCCTTCAAGTATTTGCTCACCACTCCACAAATAGATAATTATTTAGTCTGTTTCCACATTTCGATATTGAATTTCATATTCTGAAATTCATTTATCATGTTGGCGTTATGGTAAATTTAGATTATCAAACGGTGTGACCGAGTTCAGGTGAGTTTGTTTGGAGTCGTGTTTCAGCTTCTGTTTTTGTTTTGTGCAGTTTTTGTTATGAATCAGAAAATAATATCTTTATGTTAAAATTTTACATCAATACCCCGTCTATACGTGCATGGATTATGCTCCTTAATGACTTTTTAATCGTCAATACCATTCATGATTTACATACATTTTTCGTTCCTTCGGCCACTTGGATTTGTATTTGTAGTTTCTATAAGAATTTTATTTCGTACATTATACTTAACTCAAAACGGTATAATATATAGTTTTGTTTTTCTTGCTCCAGAAAACTTATATACAGATTCCATTAATTTGGTGTAACCTTCGCCGTATCCGGTGTGTTATTAGGATCACTGACATTTATTCTTTTTCACCGTTTTGTGATTATTGTGTTTTTTGGCTTTTCGTTTCATACCTATTCATATCTTTATTTGCATTCCATAATGTTTAAAAAGGTGAAGGTACAATTACAGACAATGTAGGGCACAGCGAAATATAAAATTATTTATTAAAATAAAATTAGGAAACAATTAACAAACAACCATTTTTAAATATGTTATTAACGTTACATAACATAATATTACGCCTGTATTCATGACGGATTAGGCAGAGGTTTACCTACAGTATACCCACATTTCGCCAGGATTAATTTAACAACAAACAACACACACGCAACACAAAAAAATCATTTTTTTTTCATGTAGTTTTATTTTTTTTTGGGTGTGCTATACGATGTACTCACCTCTGCCTAAATCCTTCGGGGATTACAGGATTGTTATGTGTAACATTAATTTAGTAAATATAGGTACATATTGTTTATTTAGATTAGTTATAGCCTATAACTGATAGGTTGATGAAGAAGTTCAAAAATAAGAAGAATCAATCATGAATTAAGATGAAAAAAGAAATGAAGAATGGAGTGAGATAATAATTATAATAATAAGCTGGCAACACCAACGTCAACAAAAGTCACAAATTTCGTTTTCATATTATTTTCAGTTCTTTTAATTTTAGACGCAGTTTATTTTATTTTATTTGGAACTCTACACTACCTTCACCCCCAAAATAACCACAACATGAAAAAATAGCAAAATGAACCATTATCTAGACTTTCATCAAAAACTGCCGAGGTGACATCTGTCATGTCACCTCCGATAAAACAAGGATTAAGAAAACGGAAAAATGTTGACGAGAGCAGCTAAACGACGAGCACGCCCACCACCTCCGGACTCTTCGCTCAGCTCCGCCTCGCCGCCGCCGGTACCCAGCCCCACCGTGAGCGCTGTGACGACACCGGCCGTGGTAGTTGCGTCGAGCTCGAGCGATGAGTATTTTTCCCCGCCGACGTCGCCAACACCTGTACGTCGGCAGGGGAGAGGCCGGCCACCAGCGAGCTTGGGACCTCGAGGCAATCAGGCCCCGAACAGGGTCCCCGCTGCCGGTGGAAATGTGTCGCGCATACGATGGACCCAGTCCATGAATGAAAATGTGATGCGCGCATATTATGGGGCTACAGAGGGAGGAATTAATCTTACAGCGTACCGGGGTCGGATGCTCTCTCTGTTTCAGGTACTTGAACCAGCCATCAACGTCACGGCCCAACGATTGTCGGATCAAGTGCGCGTCATTCAACACAATCATAGATTGGATGACGCTACACTTGATCGGCTACGCTCGGAAATGCAGAGTAGCTCTGCTAGTAACCCTCCCCCATCCCAGAATGTCGTGCATGCGCCTGCTGAAGTTCCACTGCGGGAAAATCAGCATGCTGTGGAGGAGGACACCAGGGCTATATCTGCAGATAACCTATGCAATGTGGAATTAAGGAGCGTACTGGAGGATGCAATCCGTGAGTACCGGTTCACATTACCTGACCTTAGACCACGGCTACCACGTTTGCCCATGAATAAAAAAAACAGAGCACTGGTGTGTGCCCTGGATGCGCTGTTACCAAATTTCATTGAAAGTAGCGCAGACCTTTGCGATACACACTCAATCTTGTATTGTACGGCTGTTGCGGCATGTCGTATAGCTCGTGTCAAATTTCCAAATACTGACCAAGCTGTACAACCGAAACCCGCCGCACCAGCCTGGCAGTGCAGGATTGAGCGTCGTATTAATGAGGCCAGGGTACTCATCGGGAAGCTTATCTGCTTCAGGGAGGGCAATACACGCCCAAGGGTGATGCGCTTTGTGAGGCGGGCGTTCTCGGGAACTAGTATTAGTCCTCTAGAATATGTATCCCGTGTCACAGAGCGCATCGACTTCCTGAAGCAGAAAGTTTATGCATGGGCAAACCGTATCCGTCGGTATAAGCGAAGAGTGGATCGGTACACTCAGAACCGCATGTTCCAGAGCGATGAAAGGTGGGTATACAGAGCATGGGAGCGGCCCATTCCCACTCAAGGTGTGACTGACGTACGTCTGCCGGATAAAGAAGCCATGAGTGCTTTTTGGCGAAGCATTTGGTCGGTGCCCGTTAGTCACACTGAAGGTGATTGGATGCGAGTTGTTGAACAGACGTGTGATTCAATACCAGACATGGAGGCTATTACAATTAGTCCTCTGGATGTGGCCCGTGCAGTCCGTCCGTTGCCTAACTGGAAATCTCCAGGACCGGACGGACTGCACAATTTTTGGATTAAATGGCTACAAATGTCACACGCCTGTTTAGCCTCGCAATTCCAATCATCTTTAGAGACTGGGTCGCTTCCACTGTTCTTTACGACAGGAGTTACCCACCTGCTCCATAAATCAGGTAGTACTGCGGAACCTAAAAACTATAGACCAATCACATGTTTGCCAACGGTCTATAAAGTCCTTACATCCATTCTTAGAGCTAAAATTGCACATCACATTGATTGTAACTCAATTATGTCTGTGTCTCAGAATGGATGTAAGAATAGGTCCCGTGGTACTAAGGAGCTACTCCTTATAGACATGGCCATAAGCCAACAGGTTCGTAGATCCCGTAAGGATTTGTCGACATGTTGGATAGATTATAAGAAGGCCTATGACTCGGTGCCACATACATGGCTCATTAGGGTGCTGGAGTTGTACAAGATAGACGCAACTCTACGCACCTTCTTGATGTCGTGTATGAGGCAATGGAGGACGGTCCTTCTCTATCCAGGATGTCGACGGATCCAGGGGACCGATGAACCGATCCGGATTGAGCGGGGAATATTTCAGGGCGATAGTTTGAGTCCACTTTGGTTTTGCTTAGCCTTGAATCCTCTTAGCACATTGCTGGAGGATTCAGGTCTAGGCTATCGGTTGAAAAGAGGTGGTCAGGTGATATCTCACCTCCTTTACATGGATGACTTGAAACTCTTTGCCCCCAACAATTTGCGACTGATGGAGCTACTGAGAGTAACAGAAACGTTCAGTAGCGCCATCAGGATGGAATTTGGTGTGGACAAATGTGCGGTCATGCATGTAAAGAGAGGGGGGATTACGGAATCCGTGGGAATCCAACTCTCGGATTCCATACACCTTAGATCCCTCTCATCAACCGAAACCTACAAGTATTTGGGTATGTCGGAAGCATTAGGCATCAATACTGCCGATATGAAGCAATCGTTGAGGGAGCGCTTCTTTGGCCGCCTGAATAAAGTGTTAAATAGTCTTTTATCAGGCGGAAACAAGGTGCGTGCCTTCAACGGTTGGGTCATGCCGGTTTTAATGTATTCTTTCGGCATACTCAAATGGACTCAGACGGAACTTGACGCTCTGGATAGGAAGGTCCGTACATTGCTGACGGCATATCGGATGCATCACCCACGGTCATCAGTAATGAGACTGTACCTCTCGCGGAAGTGTGGGGGTCGCGGCTTCTTAAATGCTAAAACCCTCCACAACCGCGAGATTTGCAGTCTCAGAGAATATTTTCTTCAAACTGACGTGGAGATGCATCGAGATGTGGTCGCAGTGGACAAGGGCCTTACCCCACTCTCCTTGGCGAAAGAGAACTGGCGCAAACCTGCAGTACTTGATACCAACGATCGTCAGGAAATATGGCAAGGCAAAGAGCTTCACGGACGCTTTTTCCGGGCCCTCCATGGGCCTGATGTAGACTTTTTGGCGTCTGTATCCTGGCTACGTTTCGGCGACCTCTTCGGGGAAACCGAAGGTTTTGTCTGTGCAATTATGGATGAAGTTATTATGACGAATAATTATCGGAAATACATTGTTAAGGACGGTACGGTTGACATCTGTCGGGCATGCCACCGTCCCGGTGAATCAATCCGACATATTGTTTCCGGTTGTTCTCGTCTTGCTAACGGCGAGTACTTGCACAGACACAATCTAGTGGCTAGGATTATCCACCAGCAACTTGCCTTGCAGTACAACCTTGTGGAAATCGAAGTACCATACTACAGGTATGTGCCCGACCCAGTTCTCGAGAATGGGCATGCCACATTGTACTGGGATCGATCTATCATCACTGACAGGACTATTGTAGCCAATAAACCTGATATTGTGGTGATAGATCGACGAGAGCGCCGTGCAATGATTGTTGATATCGCTGTCCCTCATGACGAGAATCTCGTGAAAGCTGAGAATGATAAAAAGATAAAGTATCTTGACTTAGCACACGAGGTTGTCGACATGTGGGATGTGGACTCTGCAATCATTGTACCGATAATCATTACGGTCAATGGCCTAATAGCGAAGAGCCTCGACCAACACCTCAGGAGGCTCTCATTACGCGGCTGGGTCAAGGGCTTGATTCAGAAAGCAGTACTCCTCGACACGGCACGCATAGTGAGGAGGTTCCTCTCTCTAGAGCCCTAACCACCGGCAGCTTGGACCTTGTTCCTGATGCCGATGGACTACTGATTTTTGTATTTTTAAATGTTTTTCTTTTTTAATGTTTTTTATAAAAAATATTTAAAAATATAATCAATATGTATGTTTAAGTAATAAATGAAAATAATAATAATAATTAATATAATAATTAGTTTATTTATTTTCTATATTATATATATAATATACTTATATGTACTTACATAATATTATTTGGTAAGGTTAATTTGACATAATTATATCATAGTTATTATATATTTATCTATGTATGTATCTATAAGGCTAACTGTGTATGGTGTCTGAGTGTGTTAAATCATTTTGGTTTTTAAATAATATTTTTTCTGTAAACAGTTCTATTTTAACGTTACGTGTAAGATCAGACTGACATCGCCCGGTGTTGTTTTGTTTGTTAGTATTTTACTTATTCTAAGCTTTGACCTTAGCTGCCACCGCTTGTTCTTTTCTACTTCTGATCTACAATTTGTACTTACCCAAAGTAAGCATATTCTCACTCTCCCTCTCCCTCCATTCTTCCTTTCTTTTTCCATCTTTATTATTGATTGATTCTTCTTATTTGTGAACTTCTTCTTATTCAAAAAATCTAAAACGATGAGTGAGATATCTAAAACAATTTATTTCACCAACTCCGAAAAGTTCTAAGTCAGTGTTATGTCAAGACATTCCTATCAATGTACATAATTATAGATATTTTCTAGACTACACATTCGACATTATCCGTAGCGTTGCAGTTCAAAGGAAAACATTCCAGCTTCCGTACTGATAGGTTATAATTACATCATTAATTATGTAATTACTTCTGGACCTCCCACCTACCATATTTACTTACCCGTCGATGTGGACTCAATAAAAAACCCTGTATCGTTCATGCAAATCCATGAATTATCATTGTTTATGTTAGTGCATCAGTCAGCATAGCGCTAAGAAAATGCGATTAAGACATTATCTGGTTAGCACTATCCGCGCCCGAGCAGGACAGAGCACAAATACGCCCGCATATAATTTGTACGGAAATAACTTTCCGTGTGAAAGAGACGGCGCGATTGAAATGTCAGGTTCGACGGGCGCATAATGAGAAAAGTGTTGTCTCTTTCTCTCTAGACGTTTTACAATCGTTTATTGTCATGTTACTGTCTCGTTTCGACGGGCAAGATTGAGATGAAATCGCCGTCGGCGCGTTTCGTCCGTGTCCACCCGCTATTAATATTCTATACCGGCCTGTAGCGCAGCCGCGGTGGACGTTATTCGCGTTATTTTTTATTTCGTGATTTACTTTGACAATCGTTATTATTTTTCTAAATTAAAAACATTGACGTTTTGTGCGAGGATTTGTGTGCAAGTGATTGATTTAATTTTTTTTTGTTGTGACCAAAAATTGTTTATTTTACATACGATTGACAAGTGAGCATGTGTTGTGTCCGTATTTATTATTATGCGAATGGATTGCTTTTGCTACCGGCGTTATAGTTTGACACAAGATGACCTGAACGATTAAGATATCAACTGTAAGTTATTAAGTCATATTATTATTTAAAACAAAAGATAAATATAAAAGAAGTTTGTCAAATTGTCGTAATTAGTATTTGTGCTGCGACAATTTTATTATTACAGTTTATTCCTATTTTAAACTTTGCAAGTTGTTATTTTCGGCGTAATCTTCTAACATGTGGGCAGAAGAGTATTTAGTACCTGACTCTTGAGAATGAAATGAAGGGGCTGACTTTTTGTATGTTTAAAAACAAAGAAGTGGCCGGGTCGGCGGGGAGTCGTCCGGTGTTGCAGTGCAGTCACGTTTTTAGTCTTTCCCGGGAATTGCTGGGATTTTTATTTATCACCCGGCGACCGTCGCGCGTCGCCAAGAGCTGCATTTTTTATTAATATGAGAAATTTTGTATTCCTAGTACAGACATTTTCTGAGAATTGCGTCGGATGTAAGAATTACCATACTCCTGACATAGTTGAACTAAAAATCATAGTACTACCTATGTTGTTGTCTTCTCACTTACATAGACATTTGAAACAGCCGGTTTTTTAAGCCAAAAAAAAAACGAAACAAAGTTACTGAAAAGAGGGTAGTTTTGGCAGTTACAAAAGTCAAATTGTTGAAGAAAAGAAGTGTGTTTCTGAAATGATAACAAAATTATAAGGTGCAAGGTGTATTTTTGTAACTTCAATAGTATTATCAGCCATTAAAATTGCATGCAAATGCAAATTTTATGTTACTATTTTGAAAATTAGGCTGTGCAGTAAAATAAACTTAAATGTAGACCCGTCATACTACCAAACCGTATCACAGTGGAGTAAGTAATTAATTTCATACAAATTAAATGTTCGTTAGGTGTCAGTGAGTAAATTAAGCTACTTACTTACCTACTTTTAAATTGCGCATTTTCATTGTTTTCCATAATAAACAGTTTTGTTATACATTTTTAATTTGCTACTCTTCTTTTAATGTCAGATAATTTTGTTTTGAATTAACATATTTTATGGCAGCACGATAACGGCTCTTACAGACTCACGTGATATCGCGGGCGCGACAGGCACCGACAAAGAAATTGTGCTACTATTGTCGCGTCACGCCCGCGATATCGCACCAGTCTGTACGACCCTTAAGACGTTGGTCCCGGCTGTCCTTCGTGGATTTTTGACAGTCGTTACGGGTCGTCAGAAGTCCGAACTAGTCTTACCAAGGGGTATCGTTTTACCCAGTTACTGGGTTGCGGGTGAGGTGAGATAGATAGTCGCTCCATGTAAAATACTGATAGGATTGAGCTGCATCTGGTTAGACTGGAAGCTGACCCCAAAGGTTGGGCTGATTGATTGATTGTTTATCCAGATTATGGTACGAAGAAGGTTATTATTAAGCCCTCATTTATAAAAACTAAAGGCTATGTTAACTTACTTCGCTGATAAGAGAACCTTGTGATGTCCAAAAACTTGAGCAAGTACTGCAAAAGAGCTCCGTTGCTAGTGCAAACTAGCACGGAGACCTTTTAGCAGATTCCTTTAAGGGTTCTACAGACCGGCGCGACTTGCGACGCGACACAAAGGACGAGCGGTGCCTTTGAGTCGCGCCGCGTGCCGGTCTGTAGAAGCCTTTATGTCATAAATTAATTTAATAATTAATTATTCTCCTACTTATATGGATTATTATCTTAAAGTTCCAAAAGGGGCTTTCACAATATAAGTATCGTGATTTAATTATAGTAACTTATTGTTTAAAGTAGAAGCAACAGATTAATCAAGAAGAAGAAATTCTGATTATGTATCTTTTAATAGACAGAAAATACAAGGAAAATGTCTAGATGGCTCAGTGGTTAAGGTCTCGCCTCTGCACGAGGTTGTGGGTTCAAATCCGGGCAAGTAACAATGTGACTTTTTCAATTCAAATGTACTTTCTGAGTTTATCTTGGACATTATATTTGCGAAGGGAAAACATAGTTAGGGAACCTGTTTGTTTGTTTGTTACGCTAAAACGGCTGAAGGGATTTGGATGAAATTTGGCACATGGGTAGGCCATGACCTAGGTTTAGGACATAGGACATTTTATCCCAATATTCCCATGGGATCGCGACTTATGTGCATGAAACCGTGCAGCTAGTTTCTGTATAAAAATTACACTTTCAACTAAAAATGCATTGATTCGTAAACGGCGAATAATTTATATTCAAATACAATATTCAAAACTTAATTTCTCTAAAGGTAATAACAAAAACATAATTAACTTATAATTTTATGCATAGTCAAAACACCTCCATTGTTACCAAAAGCGCAATTAACTTTACTATAAAATTAAGTACAGTCGGCCACAGTATAATGTAAAACAGTTAGATTTCACTATTAATAACTTCATAATGCTCACATTTCACGAGCAATGGCGGAGGTGCACGAACGGTTCCGATCCGCCCCGAACGGCCCCGACGACCTGCGTCCTGATCACGACTACACGAGATAGAGTAATGATTTGTTTGCTTACAATCGATTCCATAGATGAGCTATCGATATGAGAAATGTAGGATAGTAAATGATGTAATTGCTGTGGAATAATGAGCATATCGAATTAATAAAGATACTTTATAGGGTCACAGAAATGGACAGAGCAGATAGTAAGTTACAGACCATTATAATCAGAAAACCAATTGAAGACATTGATGTTTCTGATCCTGGGTATTGATAAACTAACAATGACACAAGAGAAGAAGAAGCCATAAAAAAGATAAATGAACTAAATGAAGCAGACAATGAAATCTTTCACAATTCAATGCTTGCTTTACTCGTTGCTTCAACACCAAGACTTTCCATAAAAGTGACACTATGGAGCATATCCACATTCATTCAGTAAATCACAAAACACTTACAAAGTCTTTATTACTTGAACAGCAATAGAAAATAACTTTGTCGCTTCCCTATTAACTTCATTTTATTAACTGCAAGATCTAGCGACACATTAATTGCCATTTTACTCGTAACTATTCTAATATCTCCAATTACATTATAAATAACTCTAATAAAAATTCCATAATAGTTATTCAATAAGCTAAAAAATTACGAGCCTTTGCCCATTATGAATTCCTTCGTGCCCGTCTGTAACAATTATTGGTCTATCCATCGAGTCACGCGCATCGGTCGTCGACATGCCTCCATCTCTGTATCGATCTCGGATCTTGTTGATTAAGCTATTACCAAAACTACACGTTTCCTCATCTACGAATGACCTGCGGCGCCGCTTGCGGTTTTTTTTCCCTATAAATCATAACCGTTATACGAATCTTCTATCATTTTGTGTAGTTATTTTTTTTTTGTAATGGATGGATTCTTCCTTTATGATTGGTGTTTACGTAAATTGGTGTGGTCGTAATGCTGATTGATTTTTACATTATTTATTATTATCAGCATGGTATTCTATCGAATTGATGATTACCTGCTATGCTGTAAATCTATTTTCAATAATGATAGATGAAGCTGTCTAATATATGTGGAGTAGGAATATTTTTACTTCTAGATTTCATTGAGTTTTGTGACAGGATGGAAAATACTGCCTAATGAAGTAATTTATATTTACCAACAAGAAAGAATAACACAACATTACATTGTTGTGATACAATGTATAAAAGTTGACAGGATTAATTAATATTGTCAGGCTTGAAAAGTAATCCACCAAACACAATATCACAACTTTCTTCAATGATAATAATGAACATAGTTTCTTGATTAAACATCCAATAACCGATACTCCTAAATAAGATTCCATAATGCAAATTTAAAGTAATGGAGACCGGTATTTAAACCAAATCAATAAACTGTGTGAGGAATGAAATCGAAGTACAGTCGATACACTTAATAAAATCGATGTTTATAAGATATGTCTTGCACTAATAATATTAGAGTCGGAAAGCAAGCGGACAGCGAATCTTACAGAAAAGCTTGTAAATTCTAAATACTAAAGTAAAATGAAGATCAAGAAAGTTTTAATGAATTTTTAAAGCATATTTAAAAGACCTTTTTAATAGTAACATCATTAATTAATTTTCAAGATGTAATTTGAGTAGTAGAATCTGAGACACAAGCTTGGCTAGTAAGATATCCAAGAAATTAAAACGTTTGTTGATTTTCAAAGTATGTAATACGACATGACATGATAACGTTGCTGACAAGTCAAACAATTTCGGTGAATATGTAATTCTCTAAAATGATGTCTCTGCTAGCTGTTGCCCACGGCACGGCGACGCCCGCGGGGATGTCTGGAATTATCTCAAAGGAACGTGTTACCGGAATAAAAAGTATCCTATGTTTATGGTCTACCCATGTGGCAAATTTCACCCAAATCTTTTCAGCCGTTATGGCGTGAATATATAACAAACAAACCGAGTTACTTTCGCATTTATTATTTTGAATTATAAATATATATCACTACATAGCAGCATAGTATCATTCCTGTCTGTCCATATGTATGATTAGATCTTTAAAACTACGCAACGGATTTCGATGCGGTTTTTTTAATAGATAGAGTGATTCAAGAGGAAGGTTTATATGTTTAGAAAAAGCCACGCGAGCGAAGCCGCGGGCAGCAGCTAGTAAATTATACTCGTAAATATGGAAGCGGATATGAATGTTTACTCTCTATCAAAAAAAAAAAAACTAGTAACTAACTCTACTAAAAATCGCAACGATTTTTCACTCATTAACAAATCCAGGAAAAGCAAGAATTTCCATCATATTATGTAAGTCTTGCACAGTTAATTAAAAACTATCAGAATTATTCCAGTATTTAACACCATTTAAGTCCTCAGTCCAGCATACATTTATCGCTGCACCATTTTGCTTTTTCCATCGCTATCTGTATCACCCTATCTTATAGCGATCATCTTAAGCTGCCAGAGAACGAATTTATTTATTTGAAAGACAATAAAGTTAAATAAGTACTAGGACTCCCGGAGTTACCGAGCTTATGTTAAAGTTTTGTTGCCGCTGAACTTATCTTCCAACTTTATATGCATTTTCATATTCTGAGCATTACTTTAGATCTCTGTTGTAAGTTTCTTTATATTTGTTTTAATACTTTCTTTTTTAACTTTACAAAGATGTTTAGGTGTAGTACAGTCAGTTGCAATTAATGGTTTAATTAACGTTCTTTTCTTTATTGAGTTGTAAAAGTTTTTTGGATAATTCGTAGGTTTTCAGATGGAGTACCTAAAAACTTTTCTCAAGCCTTTTGTTCTGTTTTATAAAGATGTGTATCATGAAAAAATTGAGTTATTTTTTACATTCTCACTTATCAAGCATGAGCTTTTATACCCAAGTGCAATAAACTCTAACCGAGCACTGTAGGATGAAATAAAACAAAAAATGTACCCCTCATGGTGTAATTTCGCTGATATCGTTAAGTCGTTTAGTTATTTGGCCCGGGCTATCTCGGGAACTGGTTGGGGCAACCCGGGTCAAGCGCGGTCACGGCCTTAGATGAAGACATTCGGGTTCCAGTACAGCAGTGCGGTGGAGTCGCGTTTTTTGAGTTATTTGTTGAGTGAATACTTCTTTAGGCGCGTTGAGCGTTGGTAGGGGAAAACCTTATCCCCCTTATTACAAAACAAGGTTTATCTTCAGACCCAGATTTAAAACATGGAGCCATTGTTGAATTTTGAACTTTATTCCGACTATGGTAAAGTTTCTAAACACAAAACTGACAACTTAGTACCGAACTAAGTTTTCAGTTTTGTATAAAGAACGGTATTTCAATCACTGTTACGTTCTTATTAAAAAAACTGGCTCCATGGTTTAAGCCATGTCAAAATATAAATCTTGTTTTGTAATAAGGCGGTTAGGGTTCGCGTCACCGACATGCCCGCGCCGACATGCTGCAGTAGCAGTAAGTGAAGTTAAATTGACCACGTGAAAAGTTTAAATTGTGTATACTGTGCTGAATTTGTGTAAATTGCACTGAAAAAAAAGTGTTTGCTTTAACAAAAAACTTGTTTAATGTGATCAGTGTGATCACGCATCTTGACTCCATACGAGCCTTACAAGATCTTGACTTGTGAAGCTGGGAGAACTTTGTTAAATTATCTTAGTTCCGTCTACTAAGTAATGATTATGAATTAGTTTAATTAAGGTCAGTTATTTAATTTAACTCAAATATTGGCCAGTTTAAGAATGATATAATGCTAACAAGTTGCTTGTTACCATCAACTTAAATTATTATTTGATATACAAAAGTGAAGAAGTAAATTCAAACATAGCATGTATGAAAATGTCGCAAAGACGGGTGATTATTCTATACATGTCACATTGTCGATATAAATAAAAAGAATTTATTCTGACAAATATGCTATCTTGTTTATAGTAAATAAATAAATAATGATTCCAAACATTTTAATGCCAACTAAGAGAAAATGTATCTTAGTTAGCTCGCATTTTTTTCAGTGTGTGTTTGAGATAATCATTATTTTGTTGAAGTAAAAACTTCTTAAGGCGCGTTGAGCGATACATTTTCACTTTTGGTGGGAGTCCCCATGACTGCCTGTTTTTTTGTTTCTTGGATAGGATTTTTTATGGCAATACACAGAGTTCATTGTGTGCGACATGGAAACAAGCCAGTTTGCGGTTTTCCAGTTATTTTTATTACTATAACTTGAAGGTTAAAATTATAAAAAATTACTTTAACTTAACTGGCGAAATATAAGTGTACTTCTGCCTAACCCTTTGGGGAATACAGGCGTAATGTTATGTATAACATGATTGAGAATAACGATGATTGTTTCTTTTATGAGTTCATACAAACGTAATACCAAAATAATTTGTAAATCAAACATATTCATGAGATAGTGTCTTTATTCCGATTGGAATACAGAATATCTAGGTTCCCAAATATATAATTTTAATGGGCACTGATTTAAACAAGAGTTATGAGAAAAATAAGTTTTCTATAGAAATTTTAAATTCCTCATATCTCGTCTTTATATCATTGTCCTTTAAAAATATAATATATATATGGAAACACAGATATTCATATATATATAGATATCCAATCGAAATAAATACTCACTACCTTAAGAATATGTTTGATTTACAAATTATTTACGCAAATAAATGAATATGAATATGAATATATGATATTTTGGTATTACGTTTATATGAACTACGCATGCTACGCCCCTTAACTTATTAATAATATCTTATTAAGAAAGTAAAAAAGAAAACTAATTAGTCAAACTTTATCTACTATTGTGTTATTAGCACTAATTGACACGCATTTATCGTCAAAATATGTTACAGACACGACAACAAATTAAAAACAAACATTAAATTATTGTAAACCAACAAACCGACACTCAAATACTAATTTTATTATTTAATTAGCGTGTCAGTGAGAAATTTTATATTTTTAAAACATGTCTACTGATTTTATTGATAGCACATGTCTACTGATTTTATTGATAGCAAACAAACAAGAATCGGTATTTTGATAGATAAAGAAAGTTTTGTTTGATAATGCTAACAAGAAAGGTAAATATTGTAATTTTATTGATGAAAATATGAAAATTAGGAAACATCTGTATACATATTGGTAAACTAATGAGTTCGTGTTAAGTGTTTACATTGTCTTTTTTTTTAAATTAATGTTAAATAAGTGCAATTAGGTTTTAGATTTGTTTAACCATCCATTCTTTTTTAAATATTTTCTAACAAATTTTAGTGGGCGAAAAACGTTAAAAACAAAGGCTAATTTCTGTGTGTTTTGTAGGTAAAATATTTAAATAAACACTCTACAGATTTTTAGCACCACAGAATCAGAATAATCAGCCTATAATGTTCCCACTGCTGGGACACAGACCTCCTCTCTTCGAGAGAGAGTGAGCCGTAATCCACCACGCGGGCCCAGTGCGGGTTGGTAGATGTCACAAGTCTTCGAATGTTTGGTTCTAGGACATGCCGGTTTCCTCACGATGTTTTCCTTCACCGTTATGAGAGCAGTGGTGATTAAATAATTTACACAAAGTAAAGCGGCTGCTTGGGTTCGAACCCACGACCTACAACTCGTAAGTCGGGGCCGTTACCACTGGGCCACCACTGCTCTCAGTTCAGAATCAGAATGCTATCATCAAATTGATGATCCATTCAAGCTGTTATTAAAAAACCTTTCCAAGGCTCACTCACTATAATGCTACACAATGACCATGCCAAACAAAGTATCTAATCACAAAAATGGCGAATAATCACTACATTTGCCGAACATCCCGGTTATTTACAATCAATCGGCTGCGCAAGAGCGTGACACGACCAGAAAATACGACCACAAAATATTTGTACAGTCAGCGTCGTAATAAACACACAGAAGCGAAACGAATAACCGCGTTCACTAAATAAAAATTTTCGAACGGACCCACAAAAAATACGAGTAAAATGAACGTCGAAAGAGCCATCTCTCCTGGGTAGAACTAATTGGCCTTCGTTGGTTTATACCTTAAAAAAGTTATTTGTTAAACTCGTAACACTATTTTGATGTCCGAAGCGGGACGTGAGGTTCTTTCGGACAAAAAATGACGGTACTGACCGCTGTAGGCTCTTTGATATACGTATTGAACAAATATTTTTGATGTAGTTGCATGATTGTTATTTTGTTTACAATAAAAAATTGGATTTTTTAAAGGTGAAATAAGTTTCTACGAAGATATGCGGCGTGACGTAGAAGATTTGGATAAGAATAGTCACTTAAATAGTCTTGTAACGGTAAAAGTATAATAGGCCAATTTTGGCAACAAAAACGGCATAATAATACACATGGTTAATTTAACAATAAAAACGTGACAACTGTCTGATGACTGATCTGCGGCGTGTGTCGATCAAGAAATAAAGTTATAACTATTTCATGTTAGATATACTTGATACGGAGCGGCGCAGTTAGACAAAACACCTGTATTCTCCGCCTACCTACCCACTTATAAATATGTAACCCCCATTGTCCTCACAAAAGAGATCTATCCGTAGACTTGCTAACAAGGGATTTTTTGAGAAAAAAAGTCGAGAGATCCGAATGCGCACCAGATTTGTTGCCGAACAATGGGACCAAGAGACGGTCAGGTAGAATAAATTCCCTTTGTTGACTACCATTAGGATTGTAATGTTTGAAGATATTTAGAAGTAATAAAATTCGGTGAACGCTATATTTTTTTTGCTCAATGTTTATGTGCCCGACTGTACTTCGATTATTTTTTATTTCCGCACGATTTCTCTACATGAAAATTTATTGGTAAATCTTTGAAATTGGATATCGTTACAGCTATACATAACTAATATTGTGATAAACGTTAAACAAGAAAAAAAGTCTAAACAACCGAGGAACACACATCACATTCACATCTTGATCAAATTCCGAATAATCAGGTATCGATATTATGAAAAAAAAGAATCCACCTCTCCGGACGGGCAACCGTTAAAATTAATGACATTTCTTTCACTACGGCCGAGAACAGTGTCGGTTACCTTGCTCCTACTACCTGGCCGATGATGTGTCTATTTAGCCATCAAAATACACTTTTTTGTTCGACTATATCTGTGAAACTAGTTCCCGAAACACAAAACATTCATTGTCGAGGTACTTTTAATGATTTTCGGAACATTTGAGAGATCGTAACTTTAAAATTCTGCGAATCCACGTGGTCTATTTAGCAGAAAAAAGGTGAAGGTGCGTTTCCATCTGTCAAATGAGGTGTTATTTACGATTTTGAGGTGAAACGTGATGGTTTCAATGAAAATGATACTTTTAAGGCGTTACGTAACGTGTTAGGTGACATAAACTAGACTTCTGGGTGACTTGGCATTACAGTTTTATGTGTTTTTCGTGTTGAACTATGAGGTGTTTGTGCTTAAGTTTTTTTTATGTGTAAGTTTACTTAATTCAGACCCAATTCCATGTACATTCACAGCCCATTGAGGAGTTTGGTATACTTAGCATAATCAGCCTATAATGTTCCCACTGCTGGGACAGGCCTCCTCTTTCTGTGAGAGGGGGTGGGCCGTTATCCACCACGCGGGCCCAGTGCGGGTTGGTGGATCTCACAATCATGTCTTTGAATTTTTAGTTCTAGGATATGTCGGTTCCCGCACGATGTATTCCTTAACTGTTTTGAGAGCAGTGGTGATGAAATATTTTACACAAATAAAGCGCCTGTCTGGGTTCAAACCCATGACATACTAGTCGTAAGTCGAGGCCGTTACCACTGGGCCACCACTGGTCTGTCTTGGTATACTTATTTTTGCTTATTTATCACATTACACTAAGAACATGACCAAACCATTACTCATATATTTTATTCGTTTTATCTTAATTAACATCAATATCTTCAAAATCTTCTTGCTTACTCAGTACGCCCTAAATTTTAGAACCATCACACTAATAAGCCTCCTCGTCTTTGCTCCGCTATCAAGCCAAGACTTAACATTATCTCGAATTTTCAAGCACAGGAAATCATAATAACTCAAGTATTAAACAATCAAGCAATGCTGTGTGTATAAGTACTATCTTATCAGGACGGACAGGCAGACAGGATGCTCGACAGACGAATCCCGGAGCAAACACTTGTTAAGAACGAATGAACTTGATTGCTTAATGTTATGAGGGAATTTGATATGGGTTGACAATTGCTGTCCTCTGAAGGGACGAGAGAAATAAAGATGGAAGGAATTTAATTCAGTAAATGAAGTGGAGGAATGAGTAAGACTGTTTGGTGAAAGAGTCGATCACAATAGCAAAGATACGATAAACATGGAAAGAATAGAAGAAGGTCTATGCATAGATATGACAATAATAATAAACAAAGAGAAGGAAGTATTAGAAATTGTTAACATGAAAGTAGTTGAACAAATGAACTTGTATTTGTCGAGCAAGCATTAGCAAGCAAGTAAAAGCATTTCAAGTGTCGTTTAGTTGCTGACGAGTAGATAGAGATACTATCATAAATTAATTGGAGGTCAAAACTCAATGAGATGACGATTTACGAGTTTTAAAACCCAGTCTAAATGATTTATAATTTTGAAAACATACTTCAACTTGAGTGATTCTTTTAATGTAATACCGACTGTACTTGATGTTTTGTATATTGAAGCTTTAGAAGCCTACATCAACCAATTAATTTTATTACTCTTCTTTATACTGTGCTATATATCTGTGCTAACTTCTTATTCTATTTTAGTTGTATCGTTATTGCCAAAGTCTACTTCATTATTAACAACCACTATTTTATCAGGCGTGTTACCCATTCATGTCTCAATATCTTTAGAAACAAGTTGTCTAGGTGTTGGAATCAACGCATAGCCTAGACTAAATGTTATCTAGCGTTAAATTGGTTTATTAGCCGCAGTTTAATATTATAATTGTGCGCAATGACTATAATTATCATACATTAATCTCATAATCTATGATTGCGCGCTGATTTTATGTTATCATCTTTGTAACGGGGCGACCTACAGGAAGTTGTAATTTCTTGTTTTGTTCTTGTGGTTCTATAATGTGCTTTTTATATGTATGGTCAGGTTATTTGCTCTATTTTAATTTATTTATTTCGTTCATATAATGTTGACATTGTATCCGTGCTTTTCATCCGATGCTTCCTTTTTAAAGCTACAACAAGTATGTACTACATAGTAAATAACCTACATCGTAAATATCCACTTCTGGCATATGGCAAATCTATCTCATCTACGGTATCGAATTATTGTAATCTTCCTATGTAGTATTTATATTGGTCAAAAGCGTGTGTCCTGGGCCAAAAACTATATTTAAAATTTTCTTTTATCATCTTGCAATGACACTTGAAGTTATTTTGAAACTTATTAACTTATTCAACAGATTTAAATCCCACAGTAAGTTTCCTTTCTACTGGAATAATAAATATTTTTTTTCATAGCTTTATATTTATAGTTTAATTGCTTTTTAATTTACAAATAATTGTAATTTATGTTAGATTACGAGTATTTAGAGGATATTTGGTTAGAAATATGACAATTTATTCTGTTTATTTTATTATAACAACTTACAATTTCAATGTCTAATCGATTACGTATCAACTATTTATTTTTCATTCATCCCAAAAATATCAACCCTACCCACATCCCATCCCAAATCATATCGTCACAACATAAAAATCCAGTAGGCAACAGCAACAGCAAACGCATTACCGTCGACTTGTAGGTGATAATGACAGTTTGCGCCGCCATTTAACATAGCGGTGCGAGCTACTGCGCCCGCGCATCCCTCGTCCCAATATTGTTTCACTATGTTTGGACATTATTATCTTCAGTTGGTTTAGGCGCGTGAGTTTTGGATTACGTTGCTAGTTTTTGAAAACAAGTTCTGTTGGGCAATTTGATAATGGATTTGTTGGAATTCGTGAAGTAGAAGTTACTTTGTTTGTATTGTTTATTTTTGTTCTTGTTTTATAACATTATTTCAAGACCCGTGTGGCGACGTAAAGAATAGCACCATCCTATTTCTTCTCTTAACTAAGAGACTTACTAGAGAATGGGCAGCAGCGTTCTCTATGCATTTTAACACCATACTGCGATCGCTAACCCGCAGGCGCCAAGCGAGGCGATTATGGCAACTTTTTGGGGAGGCCTATGTCCAGCAGTGGACGTCTTTCGTCTGAAATTATGATGCTGATGAATTCAGGAATCTGCTATCAGGTCGTTTTCCATTCTCTAGTAAGTCACCTTTTACGACACCCACGGGAAGAAACGGGATAATGCGATTCTTTACGTACGGCACCACACGGTACTTTACCCTAACAAAAATATGATACATTAATTAATTAACAAAGCTCAAAACAGATTCAAATCAGAATCATAAATTACAAAAATCCAATAGCAGTCCAGCCAAATCAGGACAAAAGCATAGACTTGTGTCAAAACGGAGATACTGCCCAGTTAGCCGAACAGTTTAATAACCAATAAATTGGCGAACAATAAACACATTGTAATACCTTTAATAAAACACCATAACATCTAGGATAACCCGTAAAACGCGCAAAGTACTAATAAGCAGTTAACTCAGAACCAGTTTCGACAGGAATGCGAGTGGGCGTTCGGTTCGATTCCCTGGCCGGACACTATTGTGACGTAACGCCATAGATTGGTTTGTTTACGGTAAAGTGGACCAGCGTTAGATTGTAGTTGTTTATGGGTTTGGGACTCCGATGGGGTTTGCATGGGTCTATATTATAGTAGGACTAATATTGTCTATGAGTTAGACAAGAAGTTTTTCTTTGGCTTCACTTAATTTGTAAGCCAAACTAAGCTTGACATTTTTTTTCATTTTCTATATCATATTTATCTTAGTTTGAAATCAGGCAATGATCATCTTGGGGACCGATAATAATGATCAAAATTTTCAATTATTCCAATCTGCCGAAATTCAATACACCAAAATCATACCAAAAGGCACAAATTAGTAAACCAATTTGTTGCAATAATATTGAGATTCGAATCTTTAATAATAATTATTGTATAATGTCTGATAACGATCAAATACAGGCTTGACGTCTCAAGTTTTACAATAATAAAGTAATTTCTAAGCATACCAACGTCAGTCTTATCAGCTTCCATGTCTTACAAATTCAAATTACCCAATCACAGAGCTCGGCAATAAACCATCCAGCTTTATCTACCAATCCCGAATCCGACAATCTAGACTCCGAAAGGCCGAAACTAAATCGAATCCTATCAGCAATTAAGCCTTCGCAATCAAAAACTAACATAAATATGGTGTCTGTGGGCCGTATTTTACGATTAAGTATATAAGCTATAAACACAAAAGCTGTAATTAATGCTCCAGCCCTCGGCCCTTCGGTAACGAGGAGAGAAACTCTCGGGCCTCGTTTGGCCCAGGTGGACCACATAAAACTATCCAGACCTATTTTTATCTGGTCGTAATTTAGGTCTTAGGGTGGACTGAGCGAATAAAATCTTGGAATAGGTGAAAGGACATATCTTTATGGTCCTTCGAGATGGACTGGTGTTTTAGTTTGGCTATGAATAAGGTTGGATTTGGATGAGCTAGACAATACATCATCTTGCCGTCTCTGTCGTAAAAATGTCTAGTTGCAAGGAATCATATTTTTTCGCAGCTATAAGATCTATTTTTTAAAATGCCTCTGGAACATGCGCGCTTTTTGCTGCTGGTTTCTATAACCATAGGATTGTCCTTCAGACTAAATCTCTCGTACATAATATTTCTAAGAATAACTCATTATTATGTCACCGCTTTTTATTATAGACTAAACAAAAAACTTCTTCCACACTTGAAATCGTCATGCCAACTATTTGCAGTAATACAGAGCATTTTAACAAATAGTACAGATTAAACATATTTAATCCCAAATAGAGGAATTGTTTGAACAAGTGGTCGCTACTCATCACTAGGATATGGTGAATACTTCCCATTGTCCCACAAAACCCCATGAAAGGTGTATGACAGTTTAAATGGAGACGATAACAATGGGAAGCGAGGATTTGTGAAAATTATAAGTTTTAATATTTGAATAGAAAGGTACTTGGAAATTGACGAGGGATCTCTTTTATTTTTTTGGGGATCCACGCGGTTTTTTTTTTTTTGGTTGAAGTCTCTGTTCTTTCATTACTCTGTGGTACTATTAGTTGGACTTCAAGTCTTGTGTTATTTCAGGACGTGTATTTGTTTTCAAGAAGCGTAGAGTGTACAGGATTTTGCTTGTTCATATTTCAGTGTAATTTATTTGCTGGTTTTGCGTAGCTAGGAACTATATGGGTACGGTAAGACCGTGTTTATTACTTTAAAGTTTACTTCTATGTCTTAATACATGAGAGTTATAAATCTAGGCAAAGTGAGACTGTTTCGAGTTTTGCTGAGAATCCCTTCTTGGTAATATTCAATATGGCGGGCGTTCCAAAATGTATTAATTTCGTCATTTTATTAAGAAGCATCAATGCTGTGCATTTCCTGTAGGTGTAGAAGTATTTTCAGGCTATCATACAGATTGCAAAACTGTAGCTTGTGCTATTAAATCAGCCAACGGAGGTGTTAATGGAAGTACTTTACGCTGATGTAATTATTTTATTAGTTGTAGTGCTTTTACGAGAATAAATGAACCACGTTCGTTAGATAAATGAGAGCAGCTAAGACAGATATTCAATACTGGCTTCATATGCTGGCTTATGTATAACTGTATTCTTGCAAATAAATATCATTCTTTCATTCATAATGATTGGTCTTTTTTCTCAGTGTGTCAATAGCAGATTTAGGACTTATTAATGTTCCTAGAATACCTTTCGACAAATAGTGTGTTTCGACCACTCTTAGATTATAAACCGTGTCAGTAACAACTGCTGCTCCTTTTGCCCGCAATTTTCCAGCAACAGATGAGTTACAGCTTAAGACGCAGATATATGCCAGTGACCTGGATTGGTTAGCTTGCGTGTTCTGTACTGAGTTCACGCGCCCATCAAGGAGCGCTGTCCCCAATTTGACGCATTATTATTTTATTATACACAAAACAAAAGGTATTTTAATAAAACGTGTATACTAAAAGATCAATAATTAAATTATCTTTAAAGTGGTAAAGGTTTCAGAAAAATACGCTTGGTAGATTTTGCGTCATTCTCAGTTATCCGCGTTAGACATAACTTTACAAATTAAATTTCACTATGTAATATAAACATAATCTAAAATATTCACATATTAAGTTATTGAAAAAATGCTCTAATTTAACATATATTTTTTTCAAATCATTAACACTACTCGTTTAGACGTGATCTCCAGTATAAAATCATTAAAAGTCGGTTATCGTCGCCTTAAAGTAATTTCTAGTAAACACCCTTCTTTCTGTAAAGGCGTAAACATAACTTCCCTTTGAACCATACGACCACAAAATCGATCAGTCACAAACCGATTCAGAGTCCTTTCAATTTCCTGCACATAAATAGTATTACTCAAATAGGCTTCAGTTTTGAAGAATGTTACACTCACATATCAATTAGTATACCTAAGGCAAACTCGTAATGCATATTTTCTACCCAGACCTCTCTTCAGTAACTTAGGACCAAGAAATAGAGTCCAGTATATGTTGGTTTAGGACCAGCTAAATCTAAATAGAGGAGTTTACTTACAATATCTCACTGTAGCACTAAAACTGATTCCTGGAACATGTTTTAAGTATATTCAATATTGACTGAGCGAGGCCGGGGGGCGTACAGTAGCTTATTGGTATTTTGGATTCTGGTTCTAGTCAATATTGGCTCTAACCAGTTTTTGACCAATCGGTTTTCTAAGGATTTAGAAATGATTCTCACGTTAAGATCCTTTAAGAAAGGAATAAAAGTACGTAAGTACATCTTTTATGGGGTACTGTGTTAAATGTTACAAAAAATACCTTGTGATATATTGCAATTAAATGAAAGAAAATTTAAAACTCATATTAAAAAAGTAAACTTTGTAAAGAAGCTTATTACAAAATAGAGGATTATATCCAAGATACTCGTAAGAACGCTTGGAAACATGCTGGTCCAGCTCCATAGGACAATCTAGAGTCTAGACAAAATCAAACTGATTGCTATTTTAACTGTATAATTTATTATTTTTATGACATTTATTTTACATTATGTGATTACCTTAAACTCACACACTGGTATTTTTTTTTTTAGGAAAAGCTTTTTTTTTTTTTTACAATGTTTGTAAATAATTATGTGACCATGTATCTATCACATAATTGATTTATCTGTCATTGCTTCATTATTAATTCGTTTTACCTATTGTGGTATAGTCATTTTATTCTAGGTGCATAGTCGTATAATTATATAATTGATGTACCTAATACAAAATATTGTAAAACATTATAAAAGAGTAACGGTGGAGTTTCTTGCCCATTGTTCTCCATACGAAGCTACCTTTTGGAAGAGGCGACTAGAATTAATTCTATTTTATTTGTAAATTTTGACGTTGAAAAGTGCCATTTATGTGCCTATTTTAAATAAATAATTTGACTTTGACTTTGACTTTAGGTATTTTAAAAATAGCATCTCTAGTAGGCCTAGAAGGCGCAGTTTTGTAAGTTACAGTGATGGGGCCATTGGAATCAATACAATGGATGAACCAGACTTTGTTTTATTTGGTTACTAGCTGCGTCCCGCGGTTTCACCCACGTAAGTCTCGATCTCGTGGGAATATCGGGATAAAAAGTAGCCTATATATTAATCCAGGGTGTCAGCTACCTTCATACAAAATTTTATCAAAATTGGTCCCGCGGTTTGAGTGTGTAACAAACACACACACTCACAGACTTTCGCCTCTATAATATTAGTGTGATTATCGTGGTATAGTCCGTTTGGTGCCGGACGTAAAGAATAGCACCATACCATTTCTTACCGTGGGTGTCGTAAAAGGCGACTAAGGGACTTACTAGAGAATGGGCAGCATCGTTCTCTATGCATTTTAACACCGATCGCCAACCCGCCTGCCGAGCGTGGCGATTATGGCAAACCTCCCCTTTGCCCTATGTCCTATAGGCCTATGTCCAGCAGTGGACGTCTTTCGGCTGAAATGATGATCGCGGTAGCTCAGTGGTTAAGGCCTCGACTCTCATACACGTGATTGTTTGAATCTGGGCAAGTACCAATGTGACTTTTTCAATTCATATCTGAATTTATCTTAGACATACTGACATCATGTCATGTAAATGATAGGCTGAAAAATTATGTGATAAGGCAACGGTATGGTTTAAAAGAAGATGTAGTGACAAAAATTGAAAAGACTATGCTTAGATGGTTTGGTCATGTTGAGAGGATCAATGAAAGGCGAGTAACACAAGGCAGATGTGAGTGGAAACGCCGGGCAGGCAGATTATTTCTGAAATAATCATTCAGTAGGATTTTATGAACTTAGACCGTCTTATTACAAAACAAGATTTATATTTTGACATGGCTTAAACCGTGGAGACAGTTTTTGTAATAAGAACGTAACAGTGATTGAAATACCGTTCTTTATACAAAACTGAAAACTTAGTTCGGTACTAAGTTGTCAGTTTTGTGTTTAGGAACTTTACCATAGTCGGAATAAAGTTCGAAATTCAATAATGGCTCCATGTTTTAAACCTGGGTCTGAAAATAAACCATGTTTTGTAATAAGGGGGTACGAGTTGTAATGCTGATTCTAATGATCATAATTCTGTAAAGTCATATTTGTTATGGCCGCGAATCATATTTAGATCAACATACAACCTGTTACTGACCTGCAAATTGCAAAAAACGTTAAGAAAATTTGAATTTAGCGGGCTACCTTCCCTATCCCCATAGGGAAAAGGAGAGACATTATCAAGACTAACTTGTTATGTCTCGGTACTCGATTGTGGTTAAAATTATTATTTCAAATGTCAAATATAATTTGACGCATCATTTATCAACTATTTGACAGGTTTAATAAATTATAATGACATAAACATCGGTGAAATAGTCGGTTGATTAGTTTAGTTCGATCTACTTTGGTTTAATGAAATAGGTAAAAAAAAGATAGCTAGGAAAAAAATACTCTGGAATTTATAAATTCACGGTCTGCTTACTATATAAACATACCTATACATGTATCTATCAAAAAAACGATGATCAGCAGAGATGACATTGTAAAACAAATGTTGTTTTAAGTTAAACTCCTGCGCACCTATGCAAATAGGGCTCCCACAAAATTATTGTCAACACAAAAAGTAAAAAACTACATTTTGTTGAACACACTGTATCTTATGCATATTATCGCTATGTATTAATCCATTGGGTGCTGTTCAAATAACGAGGAAAATAATTTGGATTCCAAGGTAGCGATGTAATGTGAATTTGTGATGTTCCCATCGTCGTAAAGTTTGCTCTACAAAAGCTTCCAGTCATACTGCTTGACGTAGGGCTGCCACGATTTTAACTTTTATTTTTATAAAGTACTAGCTTCGGCCCGCGACTTCGACCCCGACCTAACGCGTCGAATCGCATCCCCCTCCCTCCCGACCTAACGCGTCGAATCGCACCCCCCTCCCCCCCGACCTAACGCGTCGAATCGCATCGCCCGCCCGCGCCATTACTTTGTGTTCGCTTAGCGTTACTTCTGAGCTTTTTTATTTTTGCTAGGCTCTTAACGGTAGCAGCGTGATGCTAAATATAAAACACATTTATTTCCAGCATCACAATAACAACCATAAGAATAACAAATACTTATAAAGAAAAAATAAAATGCAAAACATAAGATCTCATGTCGTGCGTACAAATATTATGGTTGTCAGAGAGTAATTCACACTGACCTCCGTACTAGTAAAACTGTATCACGGTATAAATAGCTTATAGCCTTCCTTAATCATTGGACTATCAAATGCAAAAAGATTTTTTCAAATCCGACTGGTAGTTCCAGAGATTAGAGCGTTCAAACAAACAAACAAAAAAAAATACTTTTCAACTTTATTATATCACACACACACCATCAGTCACTCGCAATTGTAGCACGTTGACAACCTTTACTATGTGATAAAATAGCGGTCCTGGGGTTCTAAAATGCAGGCCTAGGCTTAGTTTAGACTCCAGATCTCCCACAAATCACAAAATATTTTCAAAATACCTGTCAACTATATGTATAACTAGTATAAGATGTAATTTGTGGAGATAAATAAACATAGTTTTATTATTATTTATTTATTATTAGCATAGACTAGCTTTTGCCCGTGGCATCGCCCGTGTGGAGGTGGGAAATTTCCCTCGGAAACGTACTACCATAACGCGCACGCCAGTAAACCATCCTAGTCGGCATGATTGTTTTCCGACTTCACCTACAATCATAGTCATAGTTCAGCTAATTTACACAAAAACGTAATGAAGTATACACCTAAACCTTCCTCATGAATCACTCCATCCATTGCAGAAAATCGTATGAAAATCCGTTCGGTAGTTCTTGAGTTATTGTGTTCAGACATACAGACGTGGCGAAGGGACTAGCTATTTTCCAGGACTTCGTCGGTGTATTTTGTATTTCATCGTTTTTTTGATCAAAATATCCAGGATAAAAGTAGCATAAATTATGTCCTTCTCCAAGTTCCAGACTACCAATCTGTTAAATGATCGGTTCAGTGGTTTAGGCGTGAAAGGGTTTAAGTTTTTTTTTTTTCACATTAGGAATTTCTCCTGTATTATGGGTGCGTTTACAAACATTTAAACTCACATACACAAACAGCCAGATCCGGAACAACTACTTGTAGGTCATACAAATATTTGTTCCGTGCGGGAATCGAACCCGCGACACGCAGCGCAGCAGTCAATCGTTTAACCACTAACCACTGAGCCAACCGTGCCGTTATAGACAGACAGACAGAATATTTATAGCATATGTATGAATTGGTTAGAAGTACTTACCTACCTACCTATATAGATTTTTTTTATGGTTTTGAATCTATTGATATTTAACTATCAGGAGGTTTAGAAAGTTTTATTACTAAGTGAGTTAATTATCACAGACACAGACTGACATTCATTGTTAATTTCTCCTCGCTTATTATAAAAGTAGAAATTATTCTGATGCTGAAGTTACGAACCAGCCTTATTCTAGTTAAAAAAAAATCAGGTAACAAACCAATTGAAATAAAATAAATTCCACCTGTCACGCAACCCTAGTTGCGCGCGCGCTTGCAGCAGGGTCAATATTGACGCTGGCAGTAAGCTGCGACGACGCGTCACGCGCATGCGTGTGTCAACATTTCTGTCCCGTCCGCATCGCGATCATGCGCAGCCTATAATACTTCTTTAAGGGACTTTATGGGGAATAGTTTTCAATAACAGCTCCTTATGACAATCTATAGTGTAGACAAAATCAAACTGGTTACTATTTTTATTGTAAGTATAATTTATTATTTTTGAAAATTTTTTTAACGTTTATTCTGTGATTACCTTAACTGACCTATTTATTACTTAATTTTTTTTTAGGAATACTATTTTTACAATGTTTGTAAATATGTGAGTACCTTACCAACTATCACATAATTTATTTATCTGTCATTGCTTGTTTTTTTTTTACCTTTTGTGATTAGTAATTTTATTCTAGGTGCATCGTCTTCACATATCATTAAAGTACCCATACAAAATATTTTAAAACATTTTAAAAGAGTAACGGTGGAGTTTCTTGCCAATTCTTCTCCGTACGAAACTACGTTTTGGGAGGGGTGACTAGAATATTTTTTTTTTTGTAAATTTTGATATTCAAAATTGCCTTTTATGTGCCTAATTGAAATAAATCATTTGACTTCGACTTTGAGTAGTTTTGACCCGATTTATGGGAAATAAGAGCGGTATGTGATGTTTATCTTTTAAGGTAAATATGTAACTGATCGTCTAAAACGTATTGACCATCTAATGGTGGATGCTTTTTTAAACTAATGAACCTTTATATAATATAAACTTTTTGCGCTTCTACTTGGCTATTTAGTATTTGTAGGACCACAAAATATAAATTATTTGACGTTCACAAAAAGAGACGCAACTAAACGCAGACATGTTGAATAATATTTTTAGGAATGAGGTTATTTAGATTTCTAAGCAAAATCGCAGCTTTTCAGTGTTTCAGGGAAGTAGATTTACGCTCGTAGTTTTTGAAGGTCTGACCGATAAACTTTTCAGTCATGAAGTCTCATTTTAGCTGATGCAACATTAGTTTATAGACATAAGTTCAGCAGATTTTAACTTGACATAGCTACCTACTTTCCAATATTAGAATTATTTATATTATTGCTATTTACTTTTATGTGAATGAAATTATTGTTTTCATTATTTAGATTTTTTAAATTTTTCTTTAGATTTTTTAATTTTTTTATATTGATTTTTTGCTAGGTTTTGACACAGACTCTGTCTACAACGGCTCTTAGCTCTAACATCTAAGCCTTTTGTTAACATCTTGTTTTTTTTTACCTTGTGGAACGCAAATAAATAAATATGATAAATGATAAATGATTTTATTTCTGTAAGTAGGTTTGTACAAACACTTTTACACGTCAATCATATTTTAAAAACTAGATGAGGTCGGCGTTTCCTATCTGACTACTCTGAGAAGAAAGGCCGAAACCAACTCAGAGGTCACAGTCTCTTTTAAAGTCCAGACATAATCTTGGTCAGATCATGTGAAGACCATGTAGATTGGTGTCTAAAATGGTCTTTTGAGGCAAGAACCACAAAGGTTGAGTGGACCTGACCAGTCAGTGCACGCATTTGTCAGTAATCATGCAGCTCTACTCAGAATTTAAGGAGCTCAACTATGCGACGATCAATACCAAAGAAAGGACATTTGGGTAGGCCACTTATATGACTCAAACTGCCAGACCATGATTAACACTAATTGAGAATAAAAGAAACGGAGAAATGAAAAAAAAGTGCAATAACCCACATAGTCTTCACATTCACAATAATTAAAATAATATAATACTTCACTAGTAAATATAAATGTCATTGTGTATAAAATAATAATTAAATGTCACTGTTTATAAAATAATAAAGTTAGCAAAAAAAAAACATCAAACAATAAAAATAAACCACCTCAATATGTAAAAAATTGGAGCAGCTCAATCCCAAGCCTTTTTGTCCTCAATATAATCTTTAACAGTATAAAAGGCTTTCTGGCACAACTTCGTTTAATGAATGATTTGAATTTATTAAGGCTTAGATCTTGAACGTGGCTTGGAAGTTTATTATAAAAGCGTATACATTGACATCGAAACGAGCCACCTTGAGCCTTGTTGTAGGTACAACAAATTTGTGTTTGTTCCTAGTATTTATATTATGGATATCACTGTATTTTTTATGAAATATGAATATAATATAATACTATAAAATATATATAATACGATTTCACAACAGACGAAATTGAACCACAATACCAGCCTATTTTACAGTAGAGTAGAAATATAAAGCGCCTGCACCACAGATAGAATATTGAAAATTTTAAAAATTGTTTTTTGTTATAATTATCGTATAAACTTATGTATATGCAGTAAAAGTTGTTATTTTGACATTACAAACAGACACTTATATTTTATTTATTTGTATAGATTACCTATAATTATGTAACTCCAGGTTTCCTCACGTTCCTCCGGGTTGCGAGTCTGTCCGAAATCGTGGCCCCGGCACACAGGCAACGGAAGGAACACGGGTACAATAGTGTCAGAATGGTCGATCATTGATTTCATAATTGTTGATTTTGACAAGTTTGGTAATCTATTATAATGGCGTCATTATGACTTTCCAAGGGTCGGCCACTGACACTACATTGAAAGAAATTGCATTTATTGGTAATCTCGTACATAATGACAAATGAATGACATTTCTAGTTTTATAATAATGGCAATACGACAATGGCATTATAAGTAACACAATTCTACTAAAAGAACATTGACCGGCCAATGATCGACCATTATGAATTTAGCAGATTACGAACTTTTAGCAAAATGACAATGGGATCGTGTTGGAAAGGCTGAATTTATAAATATAGCAGACTTTGGGCCCTGGCTTCTCGAATACGGGAGTAAGTTTGCGGACTATTAATAAAACTATAGAGTCTATTTTATTTAATAGCGTAATAAACACTACGCTTACACCGTTACGGTGTTTTGAAAGTTGCAACTATGTTTAAGTGAAGCAACTTGCACTTAATGGTCTTTAAGTAGCATACACGGGTCAGTCCATCTAGTTATACTAGTAGATATACAATATAACAGAATGGACAAAAAAAGTCCAATTTGTTATAATGCTCAATACCTACATATAAACTGCTATAAATTAAACAACAAAATACCTAACATTAATATAATCAGATACCCAATGGTTCAGTAGTCAATAGCGCCCTAAGCCTAGGTTCGAGTCCCACTATGGGACGCCCTTAGCTGTGCTATTTAAATTATTTCTCTAACACGGCGAGAGGCCCTTATGGCCCCGCCAAAGATCGGTTAAGCAGAAAAGGCACTCCGGAGCCATCTGCAATAGGTCAGTACCAAAAAAAAAAAAAAAACCTAACATTAATATTTTAACTTACTGCCTGTTGCTGACAAAGCTTGTCTCATATTCTGTAACAAAACTTTTCTACGCAGCAATGCATATTGATTCGCACACATAGACATATTTACATGCTCTTTAAAAAAAGGTTACTTCTAATTATGTTCGGCTGTATGTTTCCTTTTTAATTAAATGTATGTCACCGATTTATTCGTCAATTATGGACCGATTTCGTTTGGTGCCGGACGTAATAGCACCATCCCATTTCTTCCCGTGGGTGTAAAAGGCGACTAAGGGACTTATTAGAGAATGGGCAGCAGCGTTGTCTATGCATTTTTAAAACCATATTGCGATCGCCAACCCGCCTGCCATGCGTGGCGATTATGGCAAATCGGGATTTTGATTTTTTATTTTTATTTTAAATATTATGCTCCCGAGGTGGTCTCATTGCCACCAAATCAGAATCTGATTAGTAGGATCTCATAGAAATCGAGGAAACCCTCAAATTTTTTAGCCATACTTATAGCGATTGGGTATTTTTTATAGTAACTCGTACATTTGCTCTCGAAAGGCACCATTTGGTGAAGTGGAACTGATAATGAAGACCACAGATGACCACCGGAACAACATAATAATAAGTATTTAACGGGTTGCGATTCGATTAGGTAAGTACTTAAATATGATTGCTAAGCAATTTATGCTCGTCACAATGCATATAGTGAGTGGCAGTTCTTCTGGTCCTTACCAGGTGAACTCCTCAACAATTTACGTCCCAGCATCGGGAAAAGCAATATTTTGTAAAAGGTGATGAGCAGTTGACATTAAGCTATTGTAACTTAGATAAATTACAAACTGACACACTAAAATTATAAAAAAAAAAAAACAGTTCTAGTTTCCAGAGATTTTTGTAAAAAGTTTTTGTATGAGACTCATTAACTCATAGACTAATTGTTATTGTTTTATTTTAATATTTTTTTTAAAACGTTTTTATGGTAGGTATTAGTCTCGTAGACTAGCGACCCTCCCCTGCTTCACATTGCTTTTACGGCTTGAAAAAACATCGAGATTTCTTTATTATATGTAGGTTTTATATTAATGTAAGATATACATAGATATTCCTTAATAAATTCTCTAAATAATGGTAAAAACCGCATCAAAATCCGTTGAGGAGTTTAGGAGAACAACGCGATCAAACAGACACACGAAACGCGTCTTTAATTTATAATATGTAAAGTCGGTAAAGACCGTATCATCGATTGTTTATGTCGAAGATACATTATGTTCCATAAAAGAGATTAAGTAATACGTATGAATATGTTTGTGTGTGTTGTACTTGTTATGTCTGCGAGGAGGGTGATAAAGTCGCCGCATGTGTCCGAGTGGCGCGAGCGCAGCGTCTTCGTATAGTGTTGTTGAATATAGATATCGATGAAAGGAAATTGTGTTATCGTGAAATAATACTATCGATAAGTTTATCGGTACGGAAATTGAGATTAAGATCACAGAAATGTCGTTATTATTTCAGAAAACGTTTACGTTAAAGCAAAGCACAGAGCAGCAGACGCTTTAGTAGGTAATTTAATTACATTAAAAATAAAATGTTCTGAATAGTCATGAGATTCAGTTGAAGCCCTGTAGTAGTTGTTATGTTCTAAACTGAATTTGAATTAAAATTAATTTAATTTAATTTCTCATCAGAGAAACTAACAATTACACTTTTTTATTAGACAGTATTGTTCATTATTGTTTAAGTAAATTATTTCATCACCACTGCTCTCAAAACGGTGAAGGAAAATATCGTAAGGAAATCGGCATGTCCTAGAATTAAAATTCGAAGAAATGTGACATCCACCAACCTGCAATGGGCTCGCGTGGTGGATTACGGCCCACTCCCTCTCACAGAGAGAAGGCCTGTGTCCCAGCAGTGGGAACATTATAGGCTGATTATGCTTATTGATCCACCAAGACCTGTTGGGCAAAGGGATCTCTAATCTCCTTCTACCTCTCTCTACACTTACACTTAAGATCCTATACTACCTCAAATAGCTTAGCATGATCCTCCGTTATGTCGAAAATACTGCAGCATTCATTTTGAAATAAATATAATTATGGTAAAGTTGAGGTTTTGTCTCTGCATCACCCTAAGGTTGACTGGTAGAAAATGCCTCAGGCATTAAGTCCGCCTTTGTACAGTATTTTTTTACTTGTGCATGAAGTTTTAATAAATAAATAAATAATGTTAAGTACTATGTTTGACGAAAACACGATTCCATAAAATTTTCTTCATAGATAAAAAATCCAAAGTTACCTCCAAACCGAACAATAAACCGCTGGTATTAAAAAAATACTTCAATAAGATAATTAATCTTTGCATATTAACTGAAACTATAAAGCAGAGGACCTAAAATGGACGCTTTGGCAGAATCATATTATGATCTGCGTACAAACATCCCGCAATTCATCTGTTTGACAGCTGCTATTTGACATTAGACTTCACTTTACCAATTCATAATTTGTGGACCATTTTACGAAACTCTATACAAAACTGTCAAACAGATGAATTGCAGGTTATAAATTGTACGCAGAACATATTATGATTCTGCCAAAGCCTCCATTATAGGCCCCCTGGTCTTATGTTATTTTTTTTTAATTACCATTATTTTTACCGTAAAAAAAATAAACTAAAATATCAGTGCCTTGAAGTCTTCTCCCTACCACTCTGTCTCGCTTGCTCGCGTGACCGCTAGCTACTTGTGCGAGCAAGATAAAGAGTGAAGTGGCGCTGAGGTAGTATAGACCTTTAAACGATAAAAATTTTCTATGAAATCCTAAATTAGATTTTATCGTCAAATAAAAATGTCCTTCAACTATATTTCCCTCCAGCAAAAAACTAGTGCAGTACCCGTTACTTATCGATAAACCAGAAAATCCTGTCGGTACCTCACAATAATGGCCGGGGCGTGGTACATTGGCCGCAACAAAACGAACCAACCAACGCGTATATTATATTGTTATTATTACGTGATGAATATGTGTATAAGATATGTGCTGTGCAATAGTGCGGACTGTGACGTTATTGAGAAAGTACAGGGGAGTAAAAGTTTTTCAGGGTAAAGTAGGCGGGGGTTAAGGAGGGGAGGAAAATGGTATCTGGTATTTTTTTCTTTACCTTTTTAACCTCTTTATAATTTAAACTTCCATAATAAATGTTACCTGTTCACTCTTCTAAACCGGACTTGGAGAAGGACATAGGTTACTTTTCATTCTTGAAAATTTTATTTATAAATGATGCCCAAACAAACTTGCGGGCCTAAGCTAGTTATTTTATAAAAAATCTTTTTACAAAAAAATTATAACCGACTAACAAAAATAACACTACAAAGTGAAAAATAACTTTAATTTCGGAAGTCAGTGTCTTTTGATCTGTATTTGAGTTTTTTCCCAAAAAAAAAAAACACCGCCGAATTGATAACCTCCTCCTTTTTTGAAGTCGGTTAAAAATGGGATACGACATGGTGTCGACACTCTTGCGCCATCCCATCTTCCTAGCACGGTGGGCTGTTTTGGGGCGGTTGCTGCAGATGCGGAAAACCTTAAACGGCGAAAATTTTCCAACCTTATTGGCAGTTACAATTTTGTTCGAGCCGTTTGGAGTTGAAACACTAGGGCCATGGGGTCCACGTGCCCACTTGTTTTTTCGAGATATCGCCAAGCGGTTGGTTGACTATGCATGATTTCTTGGCCAATGTCTCAGCATCGCCATACAACACGTGGCAATGCTGCCAGCCTTTTGGGCACTTTTCCTGTTGACAGCGATGTGGGCGAATTTTTTGATGCCGCATAATTCTTTTCCCTGTTCGGCTGTATTTTGTTTTTTTTTTTTTTGTATGTTTGTTACGCGATTACTCCGTCAATTATGAACCGATTTTGAAAATATTTTTTTTGTTTGAAACGGTATACTCCCGAGGTCTCATTGCCACCAAATCAGAATCTGATGAGGGGATCCCATGGAAATCGAGGGAAACCCTCAAATGTTATATGCAAACCTATAGCGATTTGGGTATTTTTTATAGTAACTCGTGCATTTGCTCTCCGAAAGCACCATTTGGTGAAGTGGAACTGATGATGGAGACCACACATGGCCACCGGAACAATATAATAATGATTACCTATTTAACGGGTTGCGATTAAGCAATTTATGCTTGTCACTATGCATATGGTGAGTGGCAGTTCTCCTGGTTCTTACCAGGAGAACTCCTCAACAATCTACGTCCCGGCATCGGGAAAAGCAATATTTTGTAAAAGGTGATAAGCAGTTAACATTAGGCTATTGTAACTTAGATAAATTCAAAACTGACCCACTAAAAAGTGAAAAATAAAAAACTTTTTACAAAAAAATAATAACCGACTACCAAAAATAACACAACAAAGTGAAAAATAACTTTAATTTCGGAAGTCGGTGGCAAAAAACTCAAATACAGATCCAAAGACACCGAATTCCGAAATTAAAGTTATTTTTCACTTTGTAATAACACTACAAAGTGAAAAATAATAGTCGGTTATTATTTTTTGGTTAAATGTTTTTTTTTTATTTACATGTACACATGGCTATACATTTCCTTTATAAGCTGATCTCGCATTGTATAATATTTCCGTATAATGAGAGATCGGCTGAAACTGGAAATGTATAACTCGATGTGTAGCCGTGTGTACATGTCTATTATTATTTTAAGTCTGTTAACTTATAAAAATATTATGTAAAAACATCTTCATGTGCTTTTTAGTCAAGTCACAATTCTATTTTTGTTACAATGATTTGACTTCCGTAATCATAAGGAAACAAAGATTTCGCAGAACTGTCGTACGTGATCAAGTGGATAGGTGGAAAAACAGACGAAGCCTTGCAAAATGTTAATAAAAACGATACAGTCATTACTTTTTGCAAAATTTACATAATTAGTAATCCATAACTCCTAAAAATATATAAAATGATGATGAAATGATGTTTGTTTCTGTAATTACTTAGATTTTTAAGACACTTAAACGTCAAGTTTTTTCTAGCTGACTGATCCCTGAAAAGAAACTCAGATAAAGGCAGTGTCAACGCTTCAGGCGGATTTCAAATAAATATTAATGAGAAAGATGTAAATAAACTTTTCGAAACCAGTTACTAACTACTAGTCTTTATTCATCATTTGAATTGAGTTTCATGATTTAATAGTAAGTTAACTAAGCTTGTAGCTTTTAGCATAACATTAAGTTGAAGGCTTAAGTACTCATATTTTAACACAAAAATTTATGCATAGGCTGATCACAGAAATTACTCATAAATCAATGAGATATCATTCAAACAGAAAACTTTCATCACAGTTGATTACAAAACTTTAAAGAAAATAATGTATTTTCAAAGAAATGACAGAAAAACATTGAAAAAACTCGTAATATCGTGACCGACGCATCGTGTCGTAACGCGCGCGCAGTAATGATAGTGATGTGCCTCTCCCGGCCGTATATAATTTAGTAAGGATTGAGTTATTAGTAGTCTCAAGATACCAGAAACCAATGCTGGTTTAATGTGAGCGGCTTTTTCGACATCTTAATGTGATTTTGATACGGTCAGACGGAAATTTGAGTATCACGTTAGATTTGAACTCAATTAAGATGTCTTTTTTATGTTTTCTGTGACGAAATTAACGGATTTGAAGTGTGGTATAACGAGGTTTAAGCATGGGTCGATATATCGGAAATGAGTTAAATGTTTTTTCTCTGACTTAATGCTTGTTGTGCAAGCCAAAACAGTTTTAATATAGCTTTTGTTTATTCTTAGCGACTTGGATGTTTTGTGAATTGCCCTTCATGTCGAGTTCATGGACCTTTTAAGAGCAGACTGCGCTGAGGACTATATTGCATAAAATATGGTGTTCCTGCACTGTCCACTTGTGTTTCGATTATTTGGTTTATGGGGACTGTAGGATATAAATTAATGAGTAGTTTTATTTATGGTTTGTCTCCATTTAATCTATGGAAAATTTTGTTTTGAACAGTGAAATCAGAATAAATAGAGTCCGTCGTCAATGTAAATGGATGTTGCTGCATCCTTATTCTTTTATTTACATACGGTACGGTACATCTCTTTTTAACATGTCCTTTTATTTCAAGTCTTTCAAGACATTAACTTATAAGTTGTACGGTGACTTCAATTGATTGCATCAAAGGGTCAAAGTCACACTAAAATTTATCAAAGTATTCACATCTGTAGAATCTCCATAAGCATACTAAAAGACAATCGACTTAATTAACTATCACACCAGATTTTTTTTTACAGATCGCCTTATTATTTTCTTTGGTCCTTCGAACCGGATTGTGGGCTTGTGGGCGTAAGTTTGTCGCTTTCTTATAGTCCCCATGAATTGATTAAGGTATTTTTTGTGAGGCATTGTAGGGTAATCACTGCGTGTCTTTTATCATGGTTAATGATCACAGATTAACATGTTGTGGTGATGTGATGGGATGGTGATGACTAGGCTGAATTTATAATTTTGATTTTGAATTAAATCGGGTTTTAAGAGTTGTTTTCTTTTTTAGATTGATGGGAAATAAAAAATGATTTAGTTGAAGGTAACTAGTAGTACGAGTACTACATAAATAATTCATGTCATCGTTTGGAATAAGTAGAAAACACAATTTAAAACAATAAAATTCGAACGAAAATTAATTTAAAAAAAACAAGAAGTAGGTAGTGCAGGACTCCAAAGCTGTCTTATGTAATCATAACAATAAAACCATCAAATCCATATCAAGTTAAATCAAACTATATTTACTGTACTGAGGATACATATTTAAAATAACAATAGATCTCTCCCGGTGTCTATGCATTCCTTGTAACGGATGTCGGGTGATTAAGAAATAACTTATTAAATATAACCAAGACTTGTCCAGTCATGTTCTGTTTGTTAATTTAGAAGCCAACACTAATGACTAAGTGAGTTGCCTTTTCTATATTGGGAAGTAATTAATTAATATTTTTACTTTTATAAACCTCCAATTGAATGGTGAATACGTCATTAAAATTCCGATCTTTTTGAGATCTCACTTCAAACCTTTCCCATCCCTATTTAAAAGTCATTTGAAAATGAAGGACGATATTGTCTACCGGTTGTTTACCTTTCAGCTTTACTCGTAAAAGTTCTGCTAGGGAAATTGGTTGGTCGTAAACTTGGCTATTCCTATCTTTAAACCAGACTTGTTCACGCTACATGTGGCTACCAGACGCTCTAGGACCGATTAACGGACTCGCTATTTTAGCTCAAAACAACGATATATCTATCTGCTTTAAGTATTCCAAAATAAATCCCAAATGAAAAAGCAGGACCGCAAAACGAGTCCTAACGAACTTAAATAATGTTTTTTTTAATCCTTTTCTATACTGGCAAGACAGCATGTCGGCGCACGAGTGTTGCCCGGGGCGATTTGGGCATTTTTTTTTCTTCCATACGAGTTACGTTCGGCCAAGCTTGTTCTTGCGGGTAATGGCTTCATTATACACTCGGAATCTCAGGAAAGAAACTCGGGGGCCGAGAGCAAAAACCTGACGTGTAACCCGGCTAGAATGAGGCCTGGAAATGTAGAACGACTCGCGCTTTGAAATTATTCTTAAATACAGCCGAAGAGATTCAAAATTATAATCTTCAAATGAATAATTGAATACAATTATCTTTTTTAGGGTTCCGTACCAAAATGCTAAAATGGAACCCTTATGGTGAGACTAAGTCTGTCTGTCTGTCTGTCTGTCACACCTGGATATCTCAAGAACTACTAATGCTATCAACTTGAAATTTAGAATAATTTTAGATGACGTTTGCCCAACTATTTTGCAAGTAAGAAATAAATTTAAAAAAATATATATTTTTTGCAAAAGGGACTGAAAGGGGGTCTTAAAAACTTAAAGTGGGGCTACTAGGGCATGTAGGGTATCATATGAAAGAACGCTGTTTGCACATTGTCAAAAGATTTTTTTTTTAGGCAGCATTGTTTCCGACTTATGATGAAAAATGTATACCGTTACCTTATCTCCGAAGTTTGCAGAGATAAAAATCTGAAATTATTCTATATGATAGAAGCTTATGTAAAGATTACAGGAAAAATAAAACGATGTCTCAAAATAGCACAGTTTTTCAGAAATCATCAACATCATATATTCGTACGGAACCCTCGGTGCGCGAGTCCGACTCGCTCATGACCGGTTTTTTTTTAATTAAGCCCTGAGTAATGAATCTTCTTCCTTCTAATTCCTGCGCTCAAGGCTTCCTTGTTTTTAGGGAAATTTCGCAGATTTAGTAGCAACATAATGATACCCCAATCGAGATCGCTTCGGTAATCGTTCCTGAGTTATTATGCAATTACGTGCTCAGTTTCGTGTATTTTTAAACAGCTCTTGTGTTGCAATTTCGTTGGACGAGATGATTCTGTGATCGTAACACGATTCTGAATTCCAGTGGCTTCTTAACTGGTAGCATAAAATTTCATTGATATACGTATTGGGTATAAAATGAGGTGGAATTTGAGGTCTGTATGAAATGGGAAGGTTTTTAATAAGGGAGTGGTATAATGTCAGATGATAACGTGGATTTCAGTACCTACTTAAAAGTCTTAATTAAGCGAATCATCATTAATTGGTTTATCAGCGAAATCTTTATAACGTCCAAATTTTTAAGCCGATGAGAGAGTATCCCGTTGCACTATTCTAAAAGATAAGGATTTCAGTCACATTAGGAAAGGGATACCAAATTAATTAATCGATGAAAATGTCACCACACTAGTTTCCATCTCGGGGTATCCAATCGGGTCTTCTTACGTAATGACAGGTTGCCTCGTAAATTCACTGAATGATTACCGTCCAATCTCTCATTTTAGTATCTGGTTCGAGGTTCGAAGCTTAAGTTCTTATTTTTGCGCCTTGTAATTAGGCACGGCTTTCTGGCGTTGTATAGTTTCGCAGAATTGATAATTTGTTATCCCTTATGTGAAGCTGTGAGATGGGTTGCTACTCGCGGACGTGGAAAGTTATTTGCTTTAGATAATTTGTATTCAATGTACATTTTTAAAGTAACCTGGTTGGTCGTGTTAAAATATTTTTCCCCGAACAAAACAGTAATCTACCAATCACTGCAGAACCCTCTCAAAAATTAATAGCTCTTGATCGTCAGTCAAAATCATAGCAATAAAGTCTATTAAATCAATCATATCGAAGCCCCGAGCTTCAGTTTAATAAAGTCCCATATAAAACTATTACTCACAATCATGATTCAATTTACAACCATTCATTTACGCATAATAATTCATAAAGAACTATTAATGTTTCAAGTTTAAGTATGAAGAAAACAAAAAGGGTTCCTCTCGAACCACTAAAGACAGATTTTTATTGCAGATTACAGTGTAACTAACGACGGTTCACAGTCTTTTATTCTTGGCGAACAAAAACAACATTAATCTGCGCACAACGTGGTGTTTATCTCTATTCACCCATTGAAAAGGTGCAATAAATATAGTAAGCACACGTCGAGCAATTGAAATGTACACTACTTAATAATCGCCGGCATGCAACGCCAGCACACGACCACGCTCCGTGTGGCCGGCTTTCTATACCCTACGATTTTATCGATACCCGAGAATTTTTATTTCCCATCACCTTTACGAATACCGATACCACTTTTATTAAAATAAAAAATACTATCGATGTTTTTTTAGAATAGCTTTGCCATCACTAGTCCGTTTGACGGCTGTGAGATGTGGTTTTAGAAACCCAATAGGTTGATTAGGCATGATTGTTAGTCTTTCTTTTAATCATGTTGCTATTATAACATTTCTTGTTAACCCGACCCTATTATGAAACGTATTCAGATAAAAAATATTTTACAATGATACAGCGTGATTATGAATGGAAAGGAATGGTACTCATCGTACTTAACTATGGATTTATAATTTACATTATGCATGGTGAGTACACATACCTACACATAATGTAGATACCTACAGGTTAAAAGTTTTTTAAACGACTAGTAACCGATTCAAATGATACGAAAAAAAAATACGCATATTTTAAAATCAGAACAATGGTACCACTGTCAACTAGGCCGTACATTTTGCCTTTAGTCGTAAAAAGTAAATTCGAGTTCAGAATGTCAATTTTACATTTAGAATTCCGCACTAGTGTCACTCTGAATGCAATTGACTCATTCGATTCATTCGATTATCGAATAACGTCACGTGTGGTCGTCAGATCGTATGCATCGATATCTCGCGCGGATACGCTCGACGACAACGCCACAGCTAGTTGGTTCTCGCCATATTTGCCGTGTCCAACGTTAAGATTTATAATTTAGAATCTAGTATAATATTGAGCGCATATTGCGGTTTTATTAGTGCTGGAACTTGATTTAGTGTTTTGTAATTGAAGTACAAGTAGTGATGTAGTGGATTTTAATTATCCGATTAATTATTTAGCTTGGTTCGTAAATAAGTCGTATTATGAAGATAAAGAAGATTATGATTGAGTAATGGCTTTGCGGTTGGATTAGTTTTGGTGACATATTAATAACACTTATGAAACGTGTAGCAGAGTTTAGTCAAGTAGAAGTTAAATTAAACGTGTGGGGGTATTTAGCCCACGCTTGAGGATAAGATTAAGTAATCTTACCGGGCTATTATTTTTATTCAACGTTTTTTTTTTAATGAATGAATGAAATGCACCGACCCCAGCGTGGTCAAACCAGACTCGATTACTCGAATGAACCACTAACACCTTTTTATAGAAATATTCAACTATGTAAATAAAATGACCGAACTGACGAAACTAAACGACTGTTTTATCTAAAAAACAAACAGTAAATGATAAGTAGGTTTGTACAAACACTTTTACACGTCAATCATTTTTAAAAAAACTAGATGAGGTCGGCGTTTCGTATCTGACTACTCTGAGAAGAAAGGCCGAAACAAACTCAGAGGTCACAGTATCTTTTAAAGTCCAGACATAATCTTGGTCAGATCATGTGAAGACCATGTAGATTGGTGCCTGAAATGATCTTTTGATGAAAGAATCACACAGATTGAGGGGACCTGTCCAGTCAGAGCACGCATTTGTCAGTCTGGAGTCGTGCAGCTCAATTCAGAACTTGAGGAGCTCAACGATTCAACGAACAATACCAAAGAAAGGACATTTGGGTAGGCCGTACAAAGTACTCAAACTGCCAGACCATCATTAAAAATAAGAGAAAAAATCAAAAACTATGACCCACATAGTCCTCACATTAGTAATTATATCATATAGTAATTTTACTTCTATACATAGGCACCTAAGCGTGCCCTAAGAACATAAACTATTTACCATAATTCACCCTCACTAAACCTATAAATTCCCTCTATAATTACACACACATCTCTATCTAGCCCGAGCTGAACTATTTGCATTTTTTATCCCCTCTAGCCGGTCCCTTGTCGCCTAGGCGCGATGTTACCGCTAGATGACGCCGGATAAAGCGGGTAGTATCAAGTTCCTGCTAAGATCTTAATCGGCAGATGTATTAGCGCGGCCGTTGGTCGTTGGTGCAAGTTAGGAACTGCGAAGTTGGGAGAAATTTCCAAAAGAAAGTTAGATTTAATACATATTTTTTTCCAATTTTAGGCATATTAAGTGAATCGGAAAATAAAAATATCAAAGTACTATTTTAATTAAAGACATTTTAAGAAATTATTTCTAAAAATTATACCTCAATATTCATGAGGTACAAAGTTACATGCTTTCAGATTATTAATCAAAATAAAAAAAATATCCTAAAATACAATTAATTAATTTGGAATTCGACATTTTTATCGCCAAAATAAATTAAGGTTAGACTGAACTAACTCTCTCTGTCCCCGCCCTAGCTTAACCCTGCAACCGCGCACCTCGGTTGCACATACATGCATCCTTAAACACTTATAAAGCATTGTGTTGGCAGTTAATTAACCCTCGCAAGATTTATCGCACTCACTCGGGACCATGTCACTGTGATATAGTACCTCAAGTGACCCACCGGTTTCTCAAAATCGATTTCATATCGGGGTTAAATTGATATATAGAATGATTAAAAAAATCGTCTTAATTGAACAGTTTATTCGAGTAAGTAACGATATCGATTAAAAATGTATCGATTTTCGATTATTGAGTTGATTGATTTGTTTTTGTGGGTTTGTACTTTGTGTAGTGAAATCACAAAATCATCAACATAAAGTAAAACATAGATATTCTTTATTTTTGCCAATATTCTTTATTTGATTTTCCTTTCTGTCAGCACAATCATGTCTAGTGTATGTCATTAGAATATTTTCTTTATAATTTATAATTATGTAACATTATTATTTCTGTAAAAATACTGTGTTTCACTATTCAAACAATTATGATGAAAAGTTTATCACAGAGGGGCAGCATATTTTTGTGATAACAAAAAGAAACAACACAGATAACACATAAACAGGCAAGATGAAAGGAACAGAAAAATACGTACAAAAGTGATGCTTATCGTTTCCTTTGATGAACATGGAAAAGCCAAAATTAATTTTGAAGGACCTATTCAAAATTGATTTTTCCTTACAAAATTCAGAATCAGCATCTCTAATTATATCACATAAAATTGTCTCTCACATCTTTAAAGCATTGTTACTCTATCATAGCCCGAGACAAAACTGTACTTGCTAGATATCTCAAGATCCGTTAATAATATGGATTATAGATAACTTCAATCTAATAAGATCTCAAGTGTAAACAAAATGGTCGAATCAAAAGGCTCTTCGAAGGACAGACAATAGGGTACTACGTGCGGTCCTGGGCAGCCGATCAGTACCGCTACCTCCTTACTGCTTGGACAAATTTTTCACCACGGCATCACCTCCCCTTAGAAGACCGGCTCTTGAACACTATTTTTACATACGTCAAGTCCTAAAAAAACACCTTTTAACTAAACTCCTAAATTGGATAAAATATAAACACTGGATAAACTTCTTATACTAAATTAAGAAACAGACTATTCAAATAATAATACATATATTATCCTAACCTAACTAAAACTATTAAGGGGCCGTGCACGTAATCGACTGATTTGATAAATTTTGTTCATGGTTTGAGAGAAAGAGAAAAAGAATTTAAACAAAATTATTTGTGATTTGTAAACTCAAGTTCTTTGTTTTTTGCATGTGGCGGAAAGGATTTTTTCAAATAAATTAAAAATTCCTAGAAAATTACATTAAACAGAACACAAGAAAACACAGAAACACTTTTTTCAACTACGATACAAAATATAGCAGTAAAATATTTATGAAAAATATATTTTTTTAAACCCTGTCGGTGATGTATTTTTTCTTATTATTCAGCAAACCATTATCAAGAAATTAAAAAATCACACACTGGGCTTCAGCCATCCTTGAGATAAAACCAAAATTATATTTTATGATTATACAATCCCTTCATTATGTAAATCAATGGCGAAATAAACTATATTTTCAAGAGCGCAAAGTGATGAAACTATTAACAGGTGCTTTGACTGACACGAATGGTTTAACACCACAAAAACTGTATTTCTATAGTAACACAGACTTAATGTTTCAATTATTTCACGCTTTCTCACAATTAGATGAGTACGAAAAAGGGTTTTTTCCGTGCACGTAGCCTTAACTAACTAAAATATGGCGTCGAAAAATTCCTCCGTATCGCTGACAGCGATGTGGGAGAATTTTAACCAAGAGACTGGCGGCATTGCCACGTTGTATGGCATATGCAAGGCGTCCTAAATAAGTATTATTAATTACTTATTTAATAAATTCTCGTAAAACTTGTGTCATAAGAGAAGAAAATGAAATCGATTTATCTTGATCAAAACAAACATCGTCTACATTAGCAACATTAGTAGATGAAAGGTAAAAATAAATGTATAGAATTAGACTTTGTAATTATTATTGAAACGAAGCCGCTGTTGTTAGTAATGCATACAGTTATTTAGTAGAAATAATTAACATACTCAATAGTCGAATTACCCTTTAAATGTTAAGTGAGTTGGCCTACAACACAACAACAACATTGAGGCATAACGGCATGCTTTTTCATCTTTGAGGCTAAACTGGCAAACAAAGAGGCTAGTATCCTGAAAAGAACATTTTAATCTTGATATAAATATAAATATATTTAAAAAACTTCAAATAAACTCTCCTAAACTTAACTTACCAACTTAATCAGCCTATAATGTTCCCACAGTGGGACACAGGCCTCCTCTCTGTGAGAGGGAGTGGGCTGTTGTAATCCACCACGCGGGCCCAGTGCGGGTTGGTGGATGTCACATGTCTTCGAAGTTTTGGTTCTAGCACATGCCGGTTTCCTCACGATGTTTTCCTACACCGTTTTGAGAGCAGTGGTGATGAAATTATTTACTCAAAGTAAAGCTCCTGCTGGATTCGAACCCACGACCTACGACTCTTAAGTCGGGACCGATACCACTGGGCCACCACTGATTTAACAAAAATCTCGTTTAATGTGATCACGCATCTTGACTCCATACGAGCCGACTTCTGAAGCTAGAAGAACTTTGTTAAAGTATCATAGTTCCGTCAACTAAGTAATTAATTAGTTTAATTACGGGTACTTATTTAATTTAACTCAAATGTTGGCCATTTTAAGAATGTAATAATGCTAGTTTTGAAATGAAATTATTATTTGATATACAAAAGTGAAGAAGTAAAATCAAATAAAGCAAGTATGATGTAACAAAGACCGGTGATTATTCTGTATATGTCACATTGTCGATATAAATATAATGAATTTGTTCTGGCAAATATGCTATCTTGTTTATAGTAGATAAATAAATAATGATTCCAAACATTTTAATGTCAACTAAGAGAATATGTATCTTAGTTAGCTCGCATTTTTTTCAGTGATGGCAAGGGTATTATTATATTGTATTACTAGCTGCGAGCCGCAGTTTTATCCGCATGTCTCAATCCCGTAAAAACATCGGGATAAAAAGTATCCTATGGCCTAACCTAGGTAATGGTCTACCTCTGTGCCAAATTTCATCCAAATCCGTTTACCTGTTTTAGCGTGAAAGCGTAACATACAAACTTACTTGCGCATTTAAAATATTAGTAAGGAAGTTAGGATGTACGATGAGTTGTACGCATAACCCTAAAAAAACGTGAAAACACTTGAAAAGTAAGAAAAATTTGAAAACTAAAATTGTTTTTCATTAAAAAACAGTCGAGTCGTGAGAATTACTTTATTATATCTAATGATTGCTCTAGTGGAAGTATAAATCGACTTTCAAAAAGTTTTTGTAATAAATAAACTTCAATTATGACCTTATCAATTAATTGGATGAAAGGCTTGTTAGAAGTTATTAATTAATAATTGTCTGTTAGATGTTAAGGTCTAATGAATCGTATCGTCGTCTGCTGTTGTAATGAAATTAAAGAGCTGGTCTACCAAATTGTAGTAAATTGTGTAATATATTTAAATACTAACTTTTGCCCGCGAAATTCCTTGATTGAATATAGAATACAGGGTTATTTTATGAAAACAGCTTTTCCCTACATTTTAACGAATTATTAGAACATAAATGTAGGGAATAGCTGATTTATTTTTCGCGTTTTCAGGTTTGGTCCCATAGTAAAAGTTGTTCGTAATGATGAGTACAATGACCCCTTAAGAAGTTATTGATGTTTTAAAAATAACCCTGTATATCCTATGACCTTCGGCAATATTGTAGCTTTCCCTTAGTGAAAGAATTTTCGGAATCGGATCAGTAGTTCCGAAGATTACCCCCTACATACAAAATCAACAACCTCTTTATAAAATTATACAGTAAGTATAGAAAATCATTTCTTAATAATATAGTTCCTTCAGGAAGAATGCTCAAGCATCAAAATTAAAGCGAACGGAAGGAACAAAAAAACTTTTTACAAAAAAAAAAACAACCGACTTCCAAAAAAAACACTACAAAGTGAAAAATAACCTTCATTTCGGAAGTCGGTGTCTTTGGAACTATTTTAATTTTTTGCCACCGACTGAAGAAGGAAATGAAGGTTATTTTTCACTTTGTTGTGTTTTGTTTTTTGAAGTCGGTTTTATTTTTTTTTGTAAAAAGTTTTTTATTTTTCACTTTTTAGTGGGTCAATTTGAATTTATCTAAGTTACAATAGCCTAAATTCAACTGTTCATCACCTTTTAAAAAATATTGCTTTTCCCGATGCAGAGGCGTTATTAGTTGAGGAATTCTCCTGGTAAGAACCAGGAGAACTGATGGTGACTTCATCCTATGCATTGTGACGAGCATAAATTGCTTAGCAACCATATTATAGTGACTAATCCAATCGCAACAGTGATTTACTTATTATTAAGTAGTTCCGGTGGCCATCTGTGGTGTTCCTCATCAGTTCCACTTCACCAAACGGTGCTTTCCCAGTGCAAATTTGGTGACAATGGGACCACCTCGGGAGCATACCTTTCAAACAAAAGAAGATTTTTCAAAATCGGTCCACAAATGACGGAACAATCAGTGAACAAACATAAAAAAAAAACATACAGCCGAACATATAACCTCCTCCTTTTTTGAAGTCGGTTAAAAATGGGTTTGGTTTTAAAATGAAATCAATCTAGAATAACACTTGTCTGTCAAGCAATTTACCCTAGCTTTGATTAAGATTAAGACTTCGTAGTATATAAAATTGTTATTTCAATCAGTGATAAATATCTTACTAAACTAAAAATGCAATTACGATCTCACCACCAATCTCCTTGATTGAGACTTCATAACTCCAGACATTTGGAATCGCCATTACGTTGCGTACTTCCATTGACACTTCAGGCAATCAGCGACAAAAATCAACATTAACTTAAAAAAAAAACACAATAACCATTCGCTCCACACAACAATAATCAACACGAGAAAATTATTAACGATAAAGCGGTCAAGTGAGAGTCGGACTCGCACACGAAGGGTTATGGTTACTACCGTACAAAATTCAACACTATAATAATATGTAAACAAAAATACTTTTGTAAAAAAACGAGCAAAAACGCCGAAAAAAATACGCTTTTTGTTTATTAATAATATATATATATATATATAATGCTTGCTCAAGGCTACACAGTCGGTAGGCTCTAATCCCTCCTATCCCAAGGGCACGTCTTCCCTACCATTATCGCAGCCCCCCGGTCTACTCTCTGATATACAATGGTCTCTGTATTCTCATGAAATATGAGGCTTCAGGGGCTAGTGTGAATCTCTGGGTTCATTCGAGCAATCGAGTCTGGTACAACCACGCCGGGGTCGGTGCATTTCATTAATTCATTCTTGTTTATTAATAATATATAAATAAAAATAATAAATATATTATAATAAAAGTATAAAATAAATAATAAAAATTCAATAAAGTAAAAAATTAAAGGGGGGTCTTTAATATTTTACTTTATTTAATTTTTATTATTTGTTGTTATAGCGGCTATATTAGTACACACTCTGTGAAAATTTTAAGTCTACCTATTACGGTTCAAAACCTAGTAATAGGGTCCCGATGGCACCATTTCGGTACGGAACCCTAAAAAAAAACAAATTGGAACTGTCAAAAACTCACCCTCTCATAAGGTGAGACCACTTTATAAAGCAGGTCCTACACCGCGCCGCGTTAAGGCGGGCGCACACCGAACCCAGCGGATAATTAAAGAGGCCAGTGGATGATACATAACCGAGTGTCCGCGTTTTTACCGCAGATGTCATTATCTCAGCCGACTCTATCAGCCGTCACTCGATTACGCAGATGTGTATGGAGTGGTTAAATCCCCCCGGCTTTATTTTTTGTTGAGGTCGTATTTTCTACTACTTTATTACGTTTGTGTTTTATTAGTTTTGTTTCAACTTAAAATTAGTGCTATGTTATTGATTTATTATTCAAAATCATAATATTTTATTACACATAAACCTACATGGGCACATAAGAAACGACAGAAGCTAGGTGCACGGTTCCAATTAGTCGTTTCCTATGGAGAAGAGCCGGCAAGAAACTCCACGGTTACTCTTTTAAAAATAATTGGCTTTTACAATGTTTTCAAATCACACTGTTAATAGGTATGGGAGGACAGTGTTGGCCCGTCAACAAGTACCAGGTACTTAACAAAATAGAAAATGGCTACAACGTATTCACAAAAAAAAAACGATATTAAATATTATTAAAATAATAAAAGTAAAAACCTATAGTATAGTAAGTATTCATTTAGATTTTAGATAGTGTATTTACATTTTGGGAGTGACTTATGAGTTATGACACACTATATGCTTTTTCAAATATTTTGTTCTATTATAAATAATATTTAGAGAAAAATTACACATCTTTTACTATAACCAACATGAAAATAGAAGTATTCTACAAAAATATTGACAAAAAGGAACATATTTATTTCTTCTAATATTTATTTCTTCTACATTAACTACCAGGGTATTAACAGCTCTATAGAAATATCATTCTACAGCCACAGCGTAGCGCATGAATAATCGAAAGGTCCAAGTTGATGAGAGCGCGTGAGAGCTTTTTTGTCTCAACCGGTGCACACCCTTCGAGGAAAAAACTAGGGACAAATAATTATTATTGAGCGTAAAAAAATGTCCCTTAATTGTAACCGTTGTACGCTCGTTAATTTTTAACGCGAATGACGTTTGTGGTCACCGTTTGTTTTTTTTTGTTTAATATTCCTGTCGGAGTTTAAGTATGTTAACTTTGATGTTTTTTGTCGTTATATTTAATTGCAATACTTACAATGTATTTTTTATTTTTTAAGTAACATGGCATTTGTTTTAATGCTGTGTATTAAAATATAATAAAGTTTAATAGTTCGTAAAAACACAGTTAATGCACTAGTAAATTATGATATTATTAATTTCAAAAGCACAATTTCCGCAACACTCGATGTAACACACCTCAGAGATAAATATAGTAATCAGCATCCAGTGTAAAAACAATAAATTACTTGCCAAAAACGAATTTAAACAACACGTACAGACAATCAGAAATTACTCAAATATATTAAAAAACACTATGTTTGGTGAAACCACTCATACACACTTAATCAACGTTCTTACATGGTAAGTATACGATGACTGAGAACTCGAAAAAAAAAAAAGTTTTTGCTAAATTAAAAAAAAGTTTTTTCTGTAAAAATAGCTTTATTTACAGTGTAAATGTACGAACGATTATAAATTCATTACTTTTGTTCGCAGATGTTTGTAGCTGGTAGCAATTTCAACTGGTGAGTTATAACTTTTTTTGTATTTTTTGTAAGTAACGAAGTTTTAATTACTATATATTATGCTTAGTGCACGTCATTAGTTGGAACAATTAACACTAGTCAGTTGGACGTTGGACACGAACTTAACACAACTGTTACAAATTGAACTACTTAATTATAGAATCATATTTCGGTATTTTTAATTAAATAGGACAAGTTTCACGGTTTTTTATTGTGTTAATACGATCAATTATATTTTTTATGACCTTAAATTTATAATTTGTATGTAATGCATTTTATTTTTAGGTAAAATACGTGTTAATGTCTGCATTTCTGAGAGGCAATACGTTATAATATTAATAAATATTTTATTAGGTTATGTTACTTCTGACACGTTATGTACTCTTGTGACCCTCAGTTTCATAAAATAATAACGACACTTCTCGTTTTAGTACCTACCTGCCTAATAGAAAAAATAACTTATTTTACGATAAGACTTATTTAATAAATTATCTAAAGTTATAAGTCTTATTATTTTTAACATATTTGATGGTCCTAGGACATGCTATATTAGCAATAAATACTTCACGTGGCGATTTTACTAGAATATTAAGTTTCTTAATATTTTTATTAACATTTAACAAGAGTGACCTTCAATTTTAGTCAATTTATTTTTTATTATTTCGTTCGTCACGCAAAGATATTTTAGTAAAGTGTTTATACATATATTGGCCTGTTATTTTAACGCAAGTCTATCGGGTTTAATTTATTAAAGACTTTTAATTTATTGCTAAGACCTTGTTACTAAGTGACCCATTTATTATGTCCCATTACACTTAGGGGATATAGGCAGGTTTACAACACTATATGAGATAATCTATTTTATTTTCCCAAATATTGCTGTTTTCTTATCTTAAATGTTACTTTGGTAAAACCAAACAATCTTCGTTAAATTTCTAGCAAAAAAAAAAAAAAATATCAGTTATAGGCAAAAGAAAGAAAAAAAAAATAGAAAACTAGTAGCAATGTCTCTGCCCAGCCTTTTCCCAACTATGTCGGAGTCAGTTTCCAGTCTAAACGGATGCAGCTCAAGCGATTGATCTGACCTCCACAACCCAGTTACTGGGTAACACGATACCCCTTGGTAAGACTGGTTGTCAGATTTTTGGGCTTCTGACGACCCCTAACGACTGTCAAAGTTCCCCAGTCGGCAAACCAGTAGCAATGTGCAGACTTAAAAATAATTCTGTCGCAAACATTGCTATGTAAAAAACATTTGTAAAAAAAAAAAAAACCGACTTCCAAAAAAGCACTACAAAGTGAAAAATAACTTAAATTTCGGAAGTCGGTGTCACTTTGTAGTGTTGTTTTGGAAGTCGGTTATTTTTTTTTTACAAAAAGTTTTTTATTTTTCAATTTTTTAGTTGGTCAGTTTTTAATTAATCTAAGTTACAATAGCCTAAAGTCAACTGCTCATCACCTTTTACAAAATATTGCTTTTCCCGATGCTGGGACGTTAATTGTTGAGGAGTTCTCCTGGTAAGAACCAGGAGAACAGCCACTCACCATATGCATTGTGACGTGCATTAATTGCTTAGCAACCATATTAAAGTACCTAATCGAATCGCAACCTGTTAAATACTTATTAATATGTGGTTCCGGTGGCCATCTGTGGTCTCCATCATCAGTTACACTTCACCAAATGATGATTTTCGGGAGCAGATGCTCGATTTCCATGAGATCCCCTCATCAGATTCTGATTTGGTGGCAATGGGACCACCTCGGGAGCATACCCTTTCAAACAAAAAAATAATTTTCAAAATCGGTCTATAATTGACGGAGATATCGGTGAACAAACATACAAAAATAAACGTACAGCTGAACATTATAACCTCCTCCTTTTTGGAAGTCGGTTAAAAAGTCATCCATCTATTATGGCAGAGTAATGACTGAGCTATCATTATCACTTGAACAAGCTCACTCCATGTAGTTTGTATCAATTATAAACTATTTTGTAAACATGGTAATTTTATTAATTAGCTCCCTTTGATGGTTGGCACTTAGTACCTACGTAGTTTGAAGACACCTGCTTGGATCCCTGCGGGTATAGCGTAATATATTTGACGTTTTATTTAGTTTTAAAGCTTCAGAAACTTAAAAGTGTTGGGGCTTTTTTATTATTAAAATAACAATTATGAAAACTTATTAGGTATGTCCCAAGCATAGATTTTAGGAGTCGCTTTTTCTTTTCCAGGGTCTGAGATAATTATTTAAATCAATGATACGAGTATAGTCGGGTCGTTTTATTCAAATAGCGAGATAATGTATGTGAAGACACAATAATGTAAAATGAAATGTTATTATTAAAAAAAAAATACTTGCAAATAAATTAAATAGGGCGCCAATGATGTTTTATAGATTAATTGGTACTGAAAACAATATATTATTCACAAATAACTTATACATTTTTAAATCACGCAAGAAGACCAAAGCTTTTACAATTTCACTGATCATAAACAGCTTTATACTTATAATAAAGAGATCATAATATTTGCGACCACATAAATGTCATTTGACAACTTTAATCATGGTTTTATTGACAATAAATTCGAATTTAGCTTGTAGTAATACGGATTTGATTTCCTGTCGTAAATATTGCTCGGTAAATCAGTATATTTTCGTAATATTATGAAAATATATTATATAATATATTAAGGTACGTTCAACTGACTGAACCATGAAAAAAATAGCTTTTATAAGCAGCTATGAAAAAAAAAAAATTCAAGACGTTGAAGTCAAAGAGAAAAAAACGCCATGACATACAAATAGATACAGAATTCTGTCCATTATCGGAAACGTTTTGTAAGGAACCCAAAAATTACTAATTAAAAGCCTTTAAAAGTTCAACCCTTAATAAATAATAACATTAATAGTTTTCTATTTAAGCAAACGCAACAATGAAACACACAAAATTCTGCTTATTCCAAAAACAAAAATAGCGTAACTTGTACCCTGTTATTATAAATCACTGTTTACATTCTCAAACTATAAAAGAAAGTTGAAGCGAACCTGTTTAAGTCCACAAAAAGTATTAAAAGCTTGGTTTAATTTGGTAAACACAGCGATAAAGCATCTTGTGCGTGACTTAAGCGCCTTCTTACAATGTAAGGTGGACTTAGTACAAGCACATGAGTAAAAATACGTATGGGTGCAAAGTTTAGAGAAATTCATTATACTGTGTTGGTTTTGCGAAAACAATGAGCGAATAAAGGGTTAAATGTACTACTGTTGGAGCTCATTTAGGGTTGAATGTACTGTGAATGTTATTGCTTTTGCTTTTGTTAGTTAAGTCACTGATATTTTCGGAAAAGGATGTTGTTTGTCGCTTATACTGTTATAGTTTTCGTATAAATCTAATAGTTGAAAACTGATTTCCATAATAACAAAACATCACGCCTGTATTCCCTGAAGGGTTGGACAGAGCAGTACCTATAGTACACCTACAATTCGCTAGTTATGTTCTTAGTGCCATGTAATAAGGGGTGAGCCTATTGCCATCAACCGGGCATAAATACAGAGTCCGGGCTACTACTGAGAAATTGCAGATGGAAAAACCAAATAACACTTTGCCCGACAAGGAATTCGAACCCATGGCCTCATGCTCATGTAGTAGCCCTTGCGACAACTGAACCAACGGGATAAAAAACTGATTTCGTTCATGGTGAAACCCTATTGTGAAAGTTGGAAACTATCGCTGAAATGATGATCATTGAAAAATATTTAAAAATCTTTATTGTTGCAAATTAATTTAAAAGCCTTCTTAGTCAACCATGTCCATTAAGTTGAATAGAATAGGTAGTATATCTTTATTTTGCATATAAATATGGTACATACAATGTCTAAGAGCCATACCTCACCGGGATGCCATAGCGGTGCAGCCAGGTCGCGTTGCCAACAAAATGTATGGTTGTGTGCGTAACCAAGCGGACACCAGGGGAGCCACCCACCATAGAGCATACATTTAGTTGGCAGCGCAACGTGGTGACGTCACCATGGTGTCCCGGTGAGGTATGGCTATAGTTTCACATATTTTTCTTATTTCAACATGCAAAAAATACCTTAAAATAAAATTATAAATAAAAAATTGAATGAGAACAGCCAACATATTATAAAGAAACCGTCCTAAAGAAGATTTCAGTATATTTCTAGTTTACCGTAGTTGATAGGAGCTTACCATCATCATTTCAGCCGTAAGACGTCCACTGCTGGACATAGCACCGCTCCCAAGCACCGCCACTTCGACCGGTTCTGTGCTTCCCGCATCCAGCGGATTCCTGCGGCCTTAGGAGCTGTCTATATTCAAATAACTACAACATTTTCTCAGACCATCAACGGGTGGAATATAAAAAGCATCACATACCACTAATATTGACTACAATCTAAAGGAAATGGATTCAACAAAAACTGGCATTACCGACAAACGTAAACAAATTGTATTGCATCCGTTCTGTATAGGAATGACCGACATGACCGTACCAAGTCTATGGTACTTTGTAGTGTTGCGCGCATTATGTTTCTAAGAACTTGTGATCAAAATCATTTGAAGATATTTAAGATTTTTAACCGACTTCCAAAAAAATTTTTGTTCACCGATATCTCCGTCAATTATGGACCGATTTTGAAAAGCATTTTTTGCTTGAACGGGTAGCTCCCGAGGTGGTCCCATTGCCACCAAATCAGAATCTCATGAGGAGATCTCATGGAAATCGAGGGAAACCCTCAAATTTTATAGTGAAACCTATAGCGTTTTGGGTATTTTTTATAGTAACTCGTGTATTTGCACCCGAAAATCACCATTTGGTGAAGTGAAACTGATGATTGAGACCACAGATGGCCACCGGAACAACATAATAATAAGTATTTAACGGGTTGCGATTCGATTAGGTACTTGCTAAGCAATTTATGCTCGTCACAATGCGTATGGTGAGTGGCAGTTCTCCTAGTTCTTACCAGGAAAACTCCTTAACAATTAACGTCCCAGCATCGGGAAAAGCAATGTTTTGTAAAAGGTGATGAGCAGTTGACTTTTAGGCTATTGTAACTTAGATAAATTAAAACCTGACCCACTAAAAAGTGAAAAATAAAATACTTTTTGTAAAAAAAAAAAAATAACCGACTACCAAAAAACACTATAAAGTGAAAAATAAATAATTTCGGAAGTCGGTGTCTTTGGATCTGTGTTTTAGTTTTTTGCCACGGGGGCTTACCCTACACTCCAGTAGCGAGGTCTCAGTTTTTGTAAGAGAAAAGCCGAAGCCTGTTTTAAATTACTTACATATAAATAAAGTGGAAGGGGCTTGTGGCCAAGTAATAACAGTCGCATGGGTCGATCGATCAGGTTAAGCTACGCTTGCCAAGGTTGGTCCGAGGATGGGTGATCATCTTTACATGCCAAGACCCCTCCGTGCCTCGGAAAGCACGTTAAGCCGTTGGTCCCGGCTGTAATTTGCGGATCTTTGACTTCAGCTTCCAGTCTAACATGCAACACAACATTTTACATGGAGCGACTGCCCATCTGACCTCCACACCCTAGTTACTGGGTAACACGATACTCCATGGTAAGACTGTTTGTCAGACTTTCGGGCTTCTGACGTATTTAACTGATTATATGCAGTAAATTTATAAAGTTTAAAGCTTTAAAGTTATCATCATTTCAGCCTCCCCCAAGATCGGGGGAAGGGGAGGGGGTAGCCATAATTGCCAGGCTTGACTGGCGGGTTGGCGTTCGCAGTGTGGTGTTAAATAAAATACATAGAGAACGCCCATTATCTAGTAAGTCCCTTAGTCGCCTTTTACGACACCCACGGGAAGAAATAGGATGGTGCTATTCTTTACGTCCGGCACCACGCGGACGATTAAGGCGCTGACAAGAGGCATGTTAAAAGTAGGCTTGTCTTAAATAAAAAAAATGCCAAATCTATTATGTATAGTTTGTGGTAGCAGAAAAAATATATGTTATTCTTGAACATATTTCTCAAAACTTGGCTGTTACCAAAACACGTTTAAAAAAAATCTCGATACAAATTAACGGTAAACTAACCCTTTACTTTGAGTTTCAATCGAAAATATCTGTATAAAATATCAACGTACGGTTGGTATTTATTTAATAACAAGAACGTCTTATTTGTATGCAGAACTTGGTTGTTTTTTATTTTCGATTACTCAACTCATTTTTGAGTAAATAAATAAATAAATTACAAGCGTTGTGTCATCGCGCTTGTCTTTCTTTTGTATACAGTCTGACAGTGACAGCGGTTTACCTGTTGTCAGCGTCTTAAGTAATATTTAGCGTCTGTTTAACCATACATTTTTGACGTTTAATTAAACGTCTCTTAACTTTCAAGAAACGTTTATAATAATCCCAAAGCTCATGAAATCACCGATTATCTTTTGCTACTCTATCTATTGCACCTTAAACTATCTACACTGTTCGGTTCCTAAAATACAACGTCCATTCTTATCAAAAGACTAAACATAAACTCAGTTCCCAATAATCGCATTTAATGAACTCAATCTAAACAGTCAGACATGTATATTACAAATGTTTGGACAAGTCCAGCCGTTGCGGACGTGTAAACAAACATACGGACATATTCGATCAACATGTCGCCTTCCATTATCTGTCTTCTTGCTTTCATTTGTTTTACGGTTTTATTTAGATGTTTTAGCTTTTAGAGGAAATGGGGGACTGTTAGTTGGCCCTGAAGACCCGTATTCATACTACATGATGAACAAAAGTTGCGAAACATTGTTTGCAACATTATTTCGTGTTGTTAGAAACATGTTTCGCACACAAACAGTATAAAATGTGGCAAAAAAAAACAGACTTCCAAAAACACACTAAACAACAAAAAAGTTTTCAATTTTCACTTTTTACTGGGTCAGTTTGTAATTTATCTAAGATATATTATTAGCCTAATGTCAACTGCTCATCACCTTTGACAAAATATTGCTTTTCCCGATGCAGGGGCGTTAATTGTTGAGGAGTTCTCCTGGTAAGAATCAGGAGAACTGCCACTCACCATATGCGTTGTGTCAAGCATAAATTGCTTAACAACCATATTAAAGTACCTAATCGAATCGCAACCGTGAAATACTTATTATTAAGTAGTTCCGGTAGCTATCTGTGGTCTTCATCATCAGTTCCACTTTACCAAATGGTGCTTTCCGAAAGCAAATACACAAGTTACTGTAAAAAATACCCAAATCGCTATAGATGTGCCTATATTTATGAGGATTTCCCTCGATTTTCATGGCAGGGGATGCCATGAAAATCGAGGGAAATCCTCATAAATATAGGCTATAGCGATTTGGGTATTTTTTACAGTCCTCATATTCTGACTTGGTGACAGTGGGACCACCTCGACAGCATACTCTTGACGGAGAAAAAAAAACGCAGATGAACATTGATATGTTCGTCTGTATGTATTTTTTTTAACCTCTTCCTTTTTGGAAGTCGGTTAAAAATAAGTTTCCTGCAAACCAAAAAAGATGTTGTTGTACAACTTTGTTTACCATAAATACATACCTACAAGTCATTTTACACCAGACAGTGTATAGAGTTCTGAGTGTTCGGATTTCTATACATTTTGATGCTATTTCTGAGGTTTTTTTGTGTCATGAACAACTCCAGTATGAAATGTCGTTTTGATCAGCGCCTTAGGCGCTGTAGACCTCCTCCATCCGTACTCTGGAGAGCTGCTATGATCTCATCCGAATCGTTACCTGACGGAGAACGGAGGTTTTGAAATGCCGAATGTTCTTAGTTTTGACGGTAAGTGTAGATTGAGATTAACACTACCCGATATCCTATCATGATTTCTGCTTTAATCGAGAATAGAGCCAGGGGCACTGCTAGTAAAGAACATTATAAAAGAACTCTCGATATTGAAAATCAAACATAACTTCACATATCCAAGCCAAGTCTTCGAATCCCATACAATTTACAATAGAAAAATCTCAATTGAAATTCGATATAACTAGTATGTCATGTGTAGTACATGTACTGGCTAGTGTTATTATAATCCAGTAACAAATGATCAAGCCACGCTTACGTACCCACAAGCATGCATGTGGGGTTAAGGCGAAGTTTGTACAAGGAGAATTTAAATTACCTTTTCTACAATGCGTAAATGACTAAGTTTTATGACCAATGCTCTTTCTTCTCTGAACAAGAAGAGGCCTGTCTGTCCCACGCCCAGGAGTGACTATTACTCACAGACCGTTTTATTTTAAAGGTAATAAGTACTTTAGTATAAAATCCCTTTGCTAATACAGTTTTATGGGCAATTTTGGGACACTTGAAATAATTGAACTTGTTTTTGCAGAAATAATGGGATATTAAAGTTATTAGTCATTGAAACCACATTAGTCCTGATATTCCTGTTAATAATATTAAATAAAGAATATACATAACATAACTTAACATCACAACTGTAATCCCCGAAGAGTTAGGCAGAGGTGTACCTATAGTACGCCCACGTTTTGCCAGTTATGTTTCAAGTCCCATATTATCGAGCCTGAAAAGGAAGAACAGCGTAAGCGACATAATGTAGGTATTTCGCTTTTTCAATAAATAATTAAATATAATCAATAAAATAATCAATAAAAAACCTCTCCTGTAAATTTTAATTTATGTCGCTTACGATGTTCTTCCTTTTCAGGCTCGTTATATGTAACAAGGGGCGAGCCTATTCCCATCAACCGGGCACAAATCCAGACTCCGGGCTGCTACTGAGAAATTCCTGGTGGAAAAACTCAATAACACTTTACCCAACCTGGGAATCGAACCCCGGACCTCGTGCTCAGCAGTAGCGCTAAAAAAGAAGAGAGAAAGAATATAAGTGAAACAATACGTCATGTCTGTGTTGTGTAAATGGAATTCTCACTATTAAGATGCCTAGATTGATTATCATATCATAATTATGTGACAGCGAATCATATATTAATTCAATATAGGATAACAAAAAAGCTTTTTACATCTTCATTTAAAGCTCCGCGCCTAAACAGAAACAAATCTAAATTACTCTCTACCACTTATTATTTATTTATCATAATATATTCCTTAACCTCCGCATTTGGTGCACACCATCCCCTTAATCAGGTAGGAGACCGAGTTCGGTATGCGCAGGCGCAACCACTAGAACCATTTCTTAGAAACGAGATAAAAACCGCCGGCGACACTCAATTTATTGTGCTTTTTTTTAACTATTTACATACTTTTTGTACTAAACTTATGTATACTCATTTGTAAAATAACTTAGAGCCTATATTTTATTGGATTATTGTATTAGATTTGACGGTCGTTTTAAATGTTACAAAATGTTAGGTATTTGTTGCTGTCAAATGATATTGTAATCCTGGTTAGACGTGTCTGTTTTTTGTTGGTTTAATTTATGATTAATTTAATGTAACGTGTGTGTATTGAATATTGTGTAGGGACATGAGGAAGTATAAGAATTATCATTAATAATACCTACAAACACTAAGACATTTGTAACCTCAGAGGCTCCGAAATATATATGGAAACAAATTTGACATACTTAATATTACAAGTTATTTTTAGATAATCACTTTATTAATATCTGTTACAACTTACAACAAAATAAGCGTCATATTATAATAACTGATATACATTGAAATCATGAATTTATCACAGCAAAAGAAGATCAATCAATCTGTATTTGTGCCCGGTTGATGGCAACAAGCTCGCCCTCTATTTCATCACATTTTCTATTTAATACAACCAGGGACCGTACAACCCTGGTTAAGAGTTAAGCCTTTCGAAGGGGTAACCCATTCAATGGGTTACCTTTATCATGATGTAACCCATTGAAAAGGTGTTATACTAGAAACCCATTGAAAGGTTTACATGATAACCCATTGAATGGGTTTTATACTTGAAACCCAGTGAAAGGGTTACATGATAACCCATTCAATGGGATCGGGGTTATAAACTGCTGTAAAAATTGCAGAACATCGCGGTAATAAAACAACATAACAACATCATCAACAAAATTATCTTCATGACACACGGTGGCAGTACGTACTAAGGTAATGGTGCGTGACTTGATCGAGATAGGAACCTGGGACCTTTGACACGGAGGCCGCATGCTACTGAACACACTGTTGACTGTTCCTCCTTATCGCATTGGCCTTATATTTTTATGAAATATTAATAAAATGTTTATTGAATTACATGGCACATATTTCATGATCTGTCAGGCAGATAGTTGAAATGAGTACTGCTTTTTATACTGCCTTTACAGCACTGCTATTAATGTTAGTTTGTCTTTATTACTTAACTTCCTTTGATTTTTACCAGTATCCAATATATTTAACGAACTTGAACGTTGATTCTTCGTTTTATTTATGTATCTATCTGTCACATTGCTGATCTCCAAAGTGTTCTCTGCAGTAAATCTTCCTTTTTTCTCGTGCTTTATATATGCAAAAGCTTTTGCTCATGATGTAGGTATACTCGTATCGCAGTATTATGTTTTGTTAGCCCAGTTAGCACCTCTTTCTTTTTCTGAATTTTTTGCTGAAATAAATGGTTATGATTTTAAAATTTAAGTTTGATTATTTGATAAAAAAATATATGACAATCCGTTTATTTTCCTTTTCGTATCGAACTGTACCTACTCATTCGGAATTTTATGGTGTTAGGACAATAAACAATTAAAATACCTAAGAATACGGAAATATAAAAAATTTAAAAAATTGTAGTTAGGAAAAATAATGCTGCGTATTTTAAATAATTCGTAAAATAACTAATACGGAAAATCGTGAATTTGGATTTTGGCACTGACATTACATATACTGATAGCTCAAGATGCCAAAAGCTCATATTATATTTCAATAGTAGATATCGCCACTGGCGAGCACTCTTAAAAATGCATTCCAAAATAACTTTCCGAAATAAAGAACATCTATTTTATCGCTTACCAAATAACTATCCAAAATCGCATCAGCTTTTATCATGTATCCAACAGAAGGTGTTAAAACTCAAAACAATTCTTCCTCTATTGTTATCGAACCACACTCCACAGTTTGCGGTCAAACTCTTCACGCTCAGTTAGAACTAGAAATAAAAGAATCCAGTCTGACCGCAGACCTAACTTGCGCACGCGTCGCGTAATTTGTATTGTGCGGTTTTCTGTTAGGCTTGAGCGCAGGAGTAATGGAGATCAAATGTTTTCGATTTGTTTGAACTTTGCAGGTGTTGATCAAATGGTGTTGGATTATTTTGTATGTGCTGCATTATAGGTTTAGAATGAAAAATTGTTGATACAGTGACGTAAATTAGGTTTTTTGGACACAGAATACTTTATTACTTAATGTACGTCCTTACTTAGATAATTTTATAGCCAGGGTGTATTGTCACTGTAGTCTCAGCGTAAATTCTATCTTTATGATAAGCTATATCAGGCCTAAGACGGGGTTTGTCTACCTGTTGAACTTCCTCTGTTTCCTTTAGGCTTCATCTTCTTTACTTCTATAGTTAGTTTATCTCCTTTCATTTCATCTACTAAAACATCTAGCCTTATTCCTTATTGGGTGGTCAATAGATCATTACTAATTAAGCCATTACATCAAATAGGTACTAATATTAATTACCCATTTGCACTTGTAGATTAAACTCCCTCGATTATAAGTTATCTGTCTCAGACCAAAGTCAGGAGTTCAAATCTTGACCTGTTTAACTACTAAGATGAACCTACTTCTATTACTGGGGTTAATTACAGTATTACTGTGACTACTGCCGCGCGCCGATGTGTGTGTTAAGGCGACGATAACCGACTTTTAATGATTTTATACTGAAGATCACGTCTAAACGAGTAGTGTTAATGATTTGAAGAAAATATATGTTAAACTAGAGCATTTACTCAATAATTTAATATGTGAATATTTTAGATTATGTTTATATTACGTAGTGAAATTAATTTGTAAAGTTATGTCTAACGCGGAGAAAAAATTGAGAATGACGCAAAATCTACCAAGCGTATTTTTCTGAAACCTTCACCAATTTAAAGATAATTTAACTATTGATCTTTTAGTTTACGCGTTTTATTAAAATACCTTTTGTTTTGTGTATAATCAATTAATAATGCGTCAAATTGGGGACAGCGCTCCTTGATGGGCGAGTCCTATTACTGGCTGAACGTACGACGCGTTGCGTGAGCTCAGTACAGGACACGCAAGCTAACCACTCAAGGTCACTGGCATATATTTGAGTCTTAAATATTATAATATAACGTAGATACTAAACTATTTGTTATAGAAAATACTGTATAATTTCGATTGATATTTAAAGACAGCCCAAAAGATGATAACCATGTATTAGTTCCCAAATCAACAGCGCCAGTAAACAATAATAAAGCTACAGACAACATAATATGATGACTTTGTATGGAAGACAAAGTGAAGACATTTGTCGAAAATGTTGCGCAATCAAATCGAATTTTTAATTCGAATTTAGTAACGACGGAGCGCCATGAAACTAACCAGCCATTAAAAATCAAAACGCAACTCATTATAAGGAACTACACACACTAAATTAAAGTCGCGTAAATCCGCATCGAATAGCTACGCATCGCGTGTAATTGGGACATCACTAAGACAATGAATAATTTTGTTTATAACCACTTTAGCGCCTGTCGTCTGAGTATGCGAACCGATTTTGGATTCAAAACATCGGTCTTTTTCGGTTCTCGTTTCATAAATCGAGTGAGTTCATTGTGGATGCCAAGCGTGTATTGTAACAAAATAATTGTAATGTGTGGCCCGTAGTGGGGTTAATTTGCAAGACGTGGTCGGTTTTTCACATAGCGAAATTTTTGTTGCATACGTTTTTGGGTTTGCACTTTTCATTATCTGATCACCTTAAAAGCGTTGATTAGGTTAAGGTGCTATTGACAGGCAAAATTCTAATTACCCACAGATTGTGTTATTCAATTAAACACCTTTGATTCCAGCCCCAAGTGTTACAAGCAGCTTCTTCGACTGGCTTAAAGCCTGTGGGATGCATCCAGTTTTTGAAAGAGATTTTTATCTCTATATCACAGAATGATTAAAATAGGCAAGGGCTAGCTTGTAAATTTGTAATGAACACAACATCACGCCAGTATTTCTCGAAGGGTAAGGCAGAGGTATACCTATAATACACCCACATTTCTCCAGTTATGTATATCTCTAAAAGGAAAAGGTAATAAATCTTATCCTACCATCTTATCTGTATTTTCAAGGAGTATACTTCAAGTTATTCAGGGGACACCTCTAGACATCGTTTGAATGTAATCAGTTTTCCGTTAAGTCGTAAATTTTCTCCTACCAACATCACTTGATACATTGAATTAATAATTTATTTGATTACATCAACGTCAGGGTGAAAAGCTTGTGTGCATGTTTGGCCTAGATTTTAATGGAATTAGGACAATCAATTGGATTTATAGTTTTAATCCATTTGAGTTCGGAAGGGATGATTCTTCTGGTGGTCCTCCGATTGCATATATCAATTTTTTGTTATTCAAAAATTATTTTATAAAGGAAATATTTTTTTCGTAACGGTCATTTTTTGAAGAAAAAGTGCTGATGAGAAGAAGGCATGATTCTTGTCATCAGCACTTCTTCTTCAACAACAGGCCGTTAAGAAAAAAATATTTCATAATCACTACATATAAAAAATAGATGGCTGCAGAATCAAAATATTGTACACTAATACATATGTTACGCAAATATTGCGCAATATTGTATATTACAGCTGCTGTATCTGAGGTAAGTATATCTTATAAAACCAATATTTTTAGTACGAAAGTTTTTGTTAAAACGAATATGTTGTCTTTCAATACCCTACTCGTATTCCGTCACCTCACCACTTCTGTTAAATTAGTCATGCTGTCCATTTTACTTTTGTTTCCACTAATTAAGATTACAGTCACAACACTCGGCATATTTTCCTGTATTGTTAGTGAAATATTTTGAAATATCGCATTTGTTACGATTGTCAATACTGTTGTAAATTCAAATCGAAGCTACGCATTCTTTACTTTGACCATTTTTGCTTCAAGTTTGATGATTGGTTATATTATCTAAATCATTAACATTTTTATCGCCTTTTACATTTGTACACGTTCCAGCTCCAGGTATGCTTTTAACGTAACAGAGCTTCATATTTCTGACTGACCGACTCTTTGAAATGCTTTGAGTTTGATAAATGACAACACCTTTTTTGTTTTCCATCGCTATAGATATTTGGTTAAAATAAATATTCAAAAATACCTTGACACCCCTTTTCAAGAAGAGGTTTTTGCACATTTTAGTTTTCATTCTTAAGACCTAGATAAAATGGTAGAATATCTTCGAATCACCAACACTTAATATATATTAACCTGTATGTCTATTTCGCAACCAACCTGTCCTTCAAAGCGAAGACAAAATTATACAAAGCGAGCGAGAAGTGGTTTATTTGGGGAACAAATAAATAACTGATATAAATGTTTTATCGCAGCCATATAGACGAGAATCAATAAAAATCACGCACTCGGAATTGGCCGCGATCCATCATCGTATTGTAAAAGAAAATGAGTATATTGGAACTGTATTTTTAGCTCCATTTGTAATTTTACGGATTTAGATAAGTAGTTGACGAAGCAGCAGCAAGAATAAACTCAATTGTGAGGTCAACATTAAATAAATACAGTATTAAAGTATATTCTAAAGTAGCCCGTGATAGCCATTAGTGTCACATTAGTTATTGACTTCCTGCAAAACCAGACCGGACAAAAGGACCAATCCAAAACAAATATACCGAAATTATACTATTTTATTAACAACAGCTATGAAAAGACCATCAAAGTTGTCTAAAACTTTTATCCACCATAAAAATGTCAAAGAAATAACGTGTCAGATCGAATCCTGTTACACATGTCGAGCTCATTCCTAAAGTTTGCTTTAAACGGATTAAAATTCGTTCCCCATTTAGAAAAAAAGGAGTAAAATTTATAGTTCCTAAAAAACGGGCCGTAAAGAAAGCAATAAAGCGGCTAGTTCCACCGCCTATAAATCCAGAAAATGACTACCAATCAATGTGTAAAAATAAATTTATAATGTAAATAAATAAGTTACACCTACAAATTTTATTGTCTAGCTTTATATTCGGAGCTGCTAGTTTTATTCCTCGCTTCCTTCACCGTGGCGTGAATACGCTAACCAAACATTACCAAACATGTCTTTACAGCCGCTCCATACTTAATTTCAACTTTATTGTTTCTTAATTCAAGTCCGCATCTATTTTCGAGACCACACAGATTAATTTTGTAGACAGAGGCGTCAAGTCATTAAGAAGTCGACGGCGATGAGCAATAAAAATTAGAAAACGTAAATAAAGTTTTACTGTGAATGAACATAGTACCGAAATACGCGTCTGAAATAACATTTAGCTATACATTATATATGTTCTTGTGTCTGGTTGAGCTTATTGAAATGCTGAGTGCAAATGTAGCGAATGTCGTCGCAAAAGTGACACAAGCAACGGTTCTGTGACATGTGCCAAAGCTGAGCCTATAGAATATTTGTAACTTAGGACATCTGCAAAATAAGGATGGTAAAGTAAAATAATAATAAAAAGTACCGCGGTTATAGTAGTCGTAAATGTTTTGCAGCTGGCAAATACATGCTTCTTTTGTAACATCGATAGACGCAATTATACGAGTAGTAGATATAGACCTATATAAAAATGTTCACAGCGCGGACATAAATAGCGTTTATGATGTTATGATACATGACAAATAAAATAACAATAAACTTGAAAGCATACTTGATCCTACATTTGTCATGAGTAAAGACTTCGAGAGTTAATAAAGTTGTTTCACACACTGACAGGTCACAAGTTGCAAAAATCATAAACCCGTTGGTATCCTGCTAAATGTATTTTTATCGGCGTAGCAATATTTCAATAAGATTGTAATCCGAATAACAGTTAGATGACTCACTTAATTCCGTATATACAAAAGGAATAACTGAGTGTTTATAGCATCATCCTTTTTTGTCAGTCTGTCTGACATGACAGTCACGGTCGATTCAATCGAAGTGCATACTGGATTATGAAACAATTTGGTATACTTTTAAGGAGTAAACCGTGTTTGGCTACAGTTGTGCAAAAAATAAATAGCTTCTTAGAAACTTCTTTAATTTGTTTAGTTCTTGAAGTGTTTGTGCTGTTTGTTTACCTTCGTCATTTTCAGGTTGATTTCTTACTTCACCTTATTTTCTAGCTGTTGTATATTATTTACTATATTATTAACGTCATATTCAGTACTTACACTACTTCAGTACTTACTATTGCTCTCTTAATACTATAGTTTTAAACTATTCCTGCTATGTTGCCCTTTACGTCATTAATCGAAATGATATATATATTTCAATCTAACGGAGTTAAAGACATCATACATGACATCTCTACCCAGATCGTTCCCTATGTTAACCGAGAGAGCCAAAGGCTTTCAAATTAAGTAGTAATCTTTGTATTTAATTTAAATGCTTTTATTTAAATATTACATTTACAATACAATACAGCGTATTTATGAATATAATAAATTATAAACATGTATACGTGCCTATTCACTAGCTGAAGCGAAAAGTAAGTTCTACACTGGCAGATATAATATCATAATAATATGTGTTAATAAGACCGTAATGTACCATGTTTTAAAGCAAATAAATATAATATATTCTATTCTGTGGCAAGGTAGCTGTTATAATATTTAAACAAAGTTAGTTGCTGACTAGGACTGATTTATGGATGTCCAATAGATATTTAAAATTCAAATACTCTTGAAAAAATCACTTCTATATTTTCTTTCTTTTCAGTATTTTATACCTGAGATTTAGTAACTGCTATAGATGTGTATATATAACCTCGTTGGACTGTTGCAAACTAGTAAGGCTATTTATATTGAATCCTGCATTTATTATTTACGTAGCTACAGTATTTAAAATTCTCATAATCACCACCTCAAGGCTACTGAAAACAATAGCACCTGAAGACCGAGCTATAAAACCTCCTTAATCTATCATCTGTAGATATATGCTTGGCTATGCTAAAGATTGGCACAAGCAAGGAGAGTCCAATGCCTTGTTGTGGTTTATGATGATGGATGCTAAAGACACGTGTCTCTAACATAGCGAAGCCTATCTCCAACTACAGCACAGTCCCTATAACGCCGGACGTGCACGTACTGAGTGAGTTGACACCGCTTCGAAGGGCCATATACGCGCGGCGTGGCGTTGAAACTCATTATAATTTATGGTTGTCCCTGCGGAGTATACCGCGAATGCTAACTCTGCTGATGAAAGGATTAGCCGCTGGGTTGAGGTTCTAGGGATTGGCTTTGACGTATGTGACCACGGATGGGTGGCACTGCTGGATTGTTTCGAAAATTTGGGGCGTTGTGCCAACGGATTCTTAGTTTGGTATACGGCGGAAGTTATTAGTTGGTCGAGCTATGTCGGTAATCCTAGTTAGGATGTTTTTTTTTTAATTTCAGACTTACTTCAGTTAGGTTTAACTATATTTTTCCTCTTTCTTCTGTTATCTTGTTAATGTCACCAACCATGAATTTCCTTGCTAAATTCCTATCGTCTTCGACATTTACATCAGGAATTAATATTAACTTTCTGTATCTTTCTTTGGTTATTGAATTACATCTTATTACGCTGTATGAATAAACTAACCTCTGTTGGTATATCCTTAAGTTGAAAATACATTATTTACCAACATCAAAAACTAACAAGAGAAACTTCGCACCCATGATAAATATAATCATGCTTCCATTTAATTTACTGTAATCCAGTAGATAGTTGTCAAGGAGTTTATTGCCACAATAAATGGCCCGGGCTTAACAGAGCTAGTATATTCTTAATAGAAAATCTGAGAGTAGCCTATAAAATCTATAAAATGATCTAGAATCTCGACTATAAAGTTGTGGTACACGGGAAATGAATTAAGATACCTATTAAAGTTGGTGTTAAATAATTTTGCTTCGATTTATAAGGAGGTTTTAGATCGAAATTTAATTGGGTTGTGATCGTTAATGTAATTAATTTTGTTTTGAAAGGAGATTAACATAGCGATATTAGATGAACCTTGCTTCAGATTGGTTTTATCTGTTTTAAGACAAAGCTAAGTATTAAAAACGTATAATCTGTTTTAAATCTTTTTAATTAAAGTGTAAACAAACCTGTAAAATTTTTACGCAATCACTTATTTAACACATTCATCTCTATATATACTGTTTCAACTTTATATCTCATCACTTTTTCAACAATAAAATGTTATTATTATTGTTTTAATAACATTGTTAAAGATCGTCTAATGTTCGTCTGTGTGGTGCCGGACGTCAAGAATAGCACCACCCTATTTCTTCCCATGGGTGTCGTAAAAGGCGACTAAAGGAGTTCAGTGTATGACTAAATGCCGACAGACTAGTGTCTGTCGGCATTTAGTCATACACTGTCATACGCCGACATCGACAGACTGAACACCGACAAGACTTTACTTCGACGGGACTCTTCGCCGACAGGACAATTCGCCGACAGGACTCTTTGCCGACAGGGCTCATCAGCGACACAACTCATAAAAAATAAAGATTTGGGTTAGGTTAGGTTAGAAGTGACCGTTAAGCCAGATTCTTCTATTATTGGTAAATTCAGTTACCAAAACAAAAAGTCGATGCCAGTTCAAATTAAAACAATACTAACAACTGATTGTTAAGCTGAGTGTACGACTGATTATCGGAGATAAGTTGCGTCGCTGATGAAACCTATCGGCGAAGTGTCCTATCGGCGAAGAGTCCCGTCAAAGTAAAGTCTTGTCGGTGTTCAGTCTGTGGGCGTTTACACGTACACTCAAGGGAGTTACGAGAGAATGGGAAGCAGCGTTCTCTATGCATTTTAACACCATACTGCGATCGCCAACCCGCCTGCCAAGCGTGGCGATTATGGCAAACCGCCTTTGGGGGAGGCCTATGTCCAGCAGTGAACGTCTTTCGGCTGAAATGATGATGATAATGAACATTGTTCAATAAATTGTAATTGAAAAATGGTCGATGACCCATTTAGGTTTTGAAAGTAACCTCAATTGTCAAATCAAAAACTTGACAAGGTGATTTAAAGTTAGAATTGCGGGTTTGTATTGCAAGTGGCACTACGAATTGCCACAGGTACGTGTTTACATTTTCATTCAAATTGTTTTGGAATAGAGTATAGTAAATTTTGCCATTTAGAATGCCTCTAGCATAGAAACAGGCCTGTCGAAAAAAAAAACCATTCCGCCATGATAATGAGACATCATTCCGACAAAATCATCAGGCAGCACATAAGTCCTTCACCATTTTTACGACGCTACAAATCGCAAGTGAGCAGACAGACTAACCGCTCTCTAATAGAACGATTCGTGTTCAGAACACATTCGAGCAAGCTGAGGCCATATCAAATGATGAGTGGTCCTATTGTGTACTGACTTATAGGCAATGTCAGAGCAATGAGTCCGTGAGCAGGGGGCCTAATAGCCCCTTATAACAAAGTTTGGAGTGGCTTGGCGCGCATATTTGGTTACGTTATTTGTTGCTGAATATTAATTAATAGTTTTATTAGCCTGTGTTTAGTGAAAATCAAGGTCTTTGTAAGGTTGCGCGTGATTTGTTTTGTGTGATTGCTTTTGTATTTCTATGTACTTTGTAGGAGGATAATAAGTGATATGTATAGATTCACTTCCTTGACAGTACTTTTGAGATAAAGATTTTTTGGGGCTGAATCATCATTTCAGCCGAAATACGTCCATTGATGGACATAGGCCTCTCCCATAGGGGTGGTTTGCCATAATCGCCACGCTTGGCAGGTGGGTTGGCGGTCGCAGTATGGTGTTAAATTGCGTAGAGAACGCTGCTGCCCATTCTCTAGTCGCCCTTAGTCGCCTTTTACGACACCCACGGGAAGAAATCATCATCATCATCATTTCAGCCGAAAGACATCCACTGCTGGACATAGGCCTCCCCCAAAGAAGAAATAGGGTGGTGTTATTCTTTATGTCCGGCACCACACAGACAATAGGCATAGGGGCAATAGGCGTTTACTCGTAACGTAACTATTTCGTTTGCGTTAAAATTTGACCGATAGATCTTATTGCTAAGATTAGAAGGGTGAGAATAAAAATCTTAACGCAAACGTGCTATTTTGAGACAAAAGAAACTCTAAAAAGTCGCAACAATGTGCCTCTTCAACTACACAAATAATTTTTGCATACAACCGTCCTATTACCATTGATATATTGCATCTACCTTATTTTATTGCACATGATGATCATCATGCTAATGCCGCCATTTGTGATACAGTCTGATGTCATCATCAGAGTTAGTATAAGAAAATATCTCCATTGTAGTCTTTATAAAGATTTTTTGATTCATTGCTAGCTGGTTAAGGCTTGTTGTGCACTATTGTATTTGTTGTTAAGTCGTTGTGCAAATTTACTGTGGTAGTGCAAAATGTTACATGGCTTGTGGTGAATAAGTATACAGGGTCAATTAAATTAGTTAGCGAAACTCCACAGAAGTGATGGGTATCGATATCTAAACATGATTAAACAAAAAAAATATTATTTTGATGAGTTTTTTTTTTGGGGGGCATCTACAATTAGTGTAGTCAATTGAAAAATCTGATTTTTTTGTGTATACTTCACAGACGTGATGTGTATCGAAATCTAAACATGATTAAATAAAAGGAAACATATTTTATAAGCTAATACTTCAAGTAACAACACTAAAAGCGGTCTGCTGACCCCAAAAAGAAATCATGAAATCTTTTTATTTTTTATTTTGTCGTGTTTACATATCGATACCCACCACGCTTGCGAAGTTTCGCAAGCAAATTTTATTTGACCCTGTATAGTTCGCCTGTTTGGGAAAGATTTATGCCCAGCAGTGGAGCGCCTGGCTAACTATTGTGTGGAAAAGTGTTGAGAGCATAATTATTCAACACAGTGGTGTAGCAATATCATCTGTCGCGGGCAGATTGTATGATTCGTCATTATACATACGGCGCCGTCCGTTTAAAAACGCTCCCAGTTATGAAATATGCCAAAGGCAAATTGGCAACTCGTTCTATTGTTATATTTCGCCATCTAGAGCACCCCGACCATATGGGTTACGTTAGGTTAAAACTGTAACCAACCGCGCGCGAGCCGAGCAAGCGCATTAAGACTCAGATATATGCCAGTGACCTTGAGTGTTTAGCTTGCGTGTTCTGTACTGAACTCACGCAGTGCGTCGTACGTTACGCCCATCAAGGAGCGCTGTCCCCAATTTTACGCATTATTAATTTATTATACACAAAACAAACGGTATTTTAATAAAACGCGTATACTAAAAGATCAATAATTACATTATCTTTAAATATGTGAAGCTTTCAGAAAAATACGCTTGTTAGATTTTGCACCATTCTCAGTTTTTTATCCGCGTTAGACATAACTTTACAAATTAATTTCCCTATGTAATTTATAGATAATCTAAAATATTCACATATTAAATTATTGAGAAAATGCTCTAATTTAACATATATTTTTTACAAATCATTAACACTACTCGTTTAGACGTGATCTTCAGTATAAAATCATTAAAAATCTGTTACGAGTATCGTCGCCTTAAAGCGCTACCCCGAGCAAAACTGTGCGATAGTGCGTTTTTTCTGTATTATTCAGAGGCCTCAACTCATTAATCTCATCAAACTCATCACATTGCACGTTCTTATTTGTTTTATGTGCTGTAAATACATTTAAAATCTTGTAAAAAAAATACAAAAAAATATTGATTGCATGCATCTTTTGCTAAAGGTGACGTTCTATTAATTTGAGGATTTTTAAATTATCTATCTATATGGATAGATAATTTAAAAATCAAGTTTACGTTTTATTTTATTTCAAAAGACTGCTTTTATTTTTTTATTAAAATAATTCTGAAAATTGTGTAAATTCGGCGTGCGTAGGGAGCGGGACAGAGCGATGGGACAGAGAAGGACCCAAAGCTCAAGGTCGTTCGCTAGAGGAAGCGCCTTAAGAAATAGATTCACATTTTCCTTCGGCATATTTAATAACTGCGAGCGTTTTTAAAACGACGACGACGTTTGTAAAAAGCGGAATCATAAAAATTACCTAGGACATATCTACCACTCTGTAATTGTCCCACTGTCGGGCAAAACTTCTTATACAAGAAAGGAACCAGCATTGATTGATAAGGTAGCTCAGTCAGGGTTAGCAGATTACCTGACGAAATTTTCCTTTATCAGCAATCAAAGATATTTAAGATTGGCTCTTAGGCCGAGATCTTTAAACGTTACCTAGCACGTGGTTTGGCTAAGACACATTCCCGTCTTTATTTTGAACTTGTAATTTGACAGTGACAGGAATAACGGAACGCTTCATTGTGCGTGGTCTGACAGTTTTTTTGTTTATTGGCAGCGATACAAATAAAACATTACTCCTTGCTTAAGGTGAACAAAGTGGAATTATCCGGTACAAGACTTAAGTTCTGCTGATTTGTATAGATATAGGTTTTCTTTGATAATGCCTTCAACAAACAAATACACCCCATCACTAAAAAAATATTTTACATAGGTGCCGTTCGGGGACTAAAAATAATATTAATAAACTGTTCCACCGAATCGCACTCATCAAAATTTTGTTTCAGTGCGATTAGTGGAAGTGCTCAAGTGCGGTTCGGTCAATTGCTGTTGAAATCAGTGCTCTGAGTGGAATACCTCAAAATAAATACTTGCTAGGGTAGGTAATACGGGCTGGTGTCCGGATCTCCACGTCAATGCGCGTAATTTGCGTACGGTTGGTACGTGCTAAGTACGGTTTAAACAAATCTGCTGTTCCATCATCATCAGCCCATAACAGTCCACTGCTGGACATAGGCCTCTCCAATTGCACGCCATTCAGCTCGAATCTCTCATCTAGCTGCCACCAGCCACCCTGCGAAGATTGTCGCTCCACCTAGCCTGAAGGCGTCCTTACGTTTGCCGATTCGCGGTCTCCACTCAAGAATCATCGGTTCTACGGCTAATATGGCCGGCCCATTGCCACTTCAGCTTGCTTATTTTGTGGTGCTGTTCCATACTAAAGTTTAATACCTACTTTTGTTTCAGTTGTCTGTGTAGTTTACACAAAAAAAAACAGATTTTTTAAACTGATATTTTAGTGACTACACTATCGGCGGTTGATGACCCCAAAAAAACTCATCAAAATTTATTTTTTGTTTTAGCATGTTAGATACAGGTAGCCATCACGTGTACGGAGTTTCGCTAGTTAATGACCTTGTAAATCTCGGCCGTATGAGTCGGTCCATGAAGTTCTTGTGATAAATTTATCAAATTTCAATCTTAACTCCTGGACATAAGCATCATCCGAATTGCAACACTCTTCCGAGCGTCACGTCCTAACGCATCTACAAAACCATTAATCCAAGTCAAATTAAACGATATAATTACACATTTACACAAATACTTAGCAGGTTCTGAACCCAAACCTGTCATACAGGGATACGTGCACTTTAGTTGAAGCTTTTAACTTGATTGACAGTATTAATTGTCAGTTGAAGTCACATTTAAGGGTCGTTCGTTATCGTTACTGAGTTTTTATGTATTTATTTTTAAAGTAATGGATTGGCATGACGTTTTGATTTGCAACACTAGTGGGTTAGTATTCTTGAAAAAAAGCTACTAAATAGGTTTTCTGTAAAAAAAAAGTAGAACTTAAATTATATTTTTTTGATATACTTAGACATCAGGAAAAAGGTAGTCTTTCGCAGAAAAAAAGAAGATAACCTGAAAAATTTAAAATCTTGCTTTTACTTTTTAACATTTTATGGAAGTATGTAAAAATAACTACATATTCATATCTTTTAATTAAATGATATCACGCATTAATAAAATTCAGTAAGATACCATCAAATTGTACACTAATTACAACACAACTGTATAATTTTGTATAATTACAGTTACTTAATTTAACTTAAACACGAATAAAAAGTGAGTCATCAGATTAATTGAAATTGTAATTAACCATTGTCAACAATTCATATTAATGTGTTTTACAAGTACGAATTAAAAAGTTATATCTCCATTTTTGTTCAACAACTTGTGCTCTCACCCCAACCGTGACTAATAGAGCTGCCCTATTCCTAGATCTTGTATGTTATCGATATCGACAAACTGGTTTTGTCCTTCTCATTTATATAGCATTAATTTCATGCTTTATTGCTATTTAGATTCTTAATAGGTGGTTGCGATATAATAACAGCTAATTAATAGTTTAATATAGCATAAACATCTGAGCCATAATCTCAATGATGAATCTAGAAACTTCTCAATCAAATAGTAATAACTTGAACTGTCTTATCTGCAAGTTAACTATGCAAAACAAAACGAATCTAAAGTAGTCTTAGAAGTCGGGAAATAATAGACGAGGCCGTATTTCTTATTTAAAAACATATACGTTAATTTGACGAAAATATTCGTCTGATTAAGGTTCTAGAATGATCGCAATGCAACTAAAAACACCATCGATCCAGTCCGGTTGCGTTTCTGAGAAGGGCTCGGAACAATTCCGCCGCTAAAAACAATTAAATCGTAATTAAGGACCGTATTAAGAGACGCGGCATGCGTCCGCGCATTGCCGCACTCATTTTGAGGGTAGTGATGTGAAAGTATCGATGGAATTATCGATTGTTTTTAAAGCAATTGTTAGGATTATGTAAAAGAGATGTTCTTTCTTCTTTTTCGTATGGTAAGTGACTAACCTAGTGTCATAGTTTTTATGCCACCCATAGATCTCTGACTTGACTTCACATGCCGTCGATCGAGAAATATCTCTCAAGCATGCCGGTTTCCTCACGATGTTTTTTTCACTGTTTTTTAAGCAAATGATAATTATACAATACGTACGCACATGAATCCGAAAAGTCAGAAGTGCGTGCCTTGGGTTCGAACTCGCGACTTGACAGTCCGACGGTCACACCGCTAGGCTATCACTGCTGATAGAGAGCTGTTAATGTTTGTATCTTCAGTCTTGGAATTGTTTCAATGCATCTATATTCACAAAAATCAACACAGTAATTTATTATTATTATACTGCCAATTACGTTACACAAGGACGTTGTATTATACTCGTTAGAAAGTTCAACAACACAAGGACTTCTTACCAATAATTGCGTAGGTGTCACAACTAATACTTTCGCTTGCCAATTTTAATCTCTCGCGAAAGTTATGATTGATATAAAAACTTCGAAATCACTTGACACTTTACAAAGCACAAAATAAGAATAAAATCCACCATTAATCCAACGCATACGAAATTCACGATTCGATTTTTGAATGGCCGATAAAAGTCGACACTCGAAACGCCCGCCAATTTTGCATGCATAAACATCGTAAATCTCATTGAATGAAAATGAGTATCGATATATCGATATCGGGTTTTACGATCGATTCATTACTCGAGTATAACTCGTGGCCTTATTGAGGACAATGCTCGAGTCACGTCCCTAACAATCACATCTTCATTAATTACGGAAGGAATTTTTCCGATGGTAGCCTATGTGATGATAGTGCGCAAATGATAAGCTGAAGCGATCGATCATTCTATTATTTTTATCAACCATCGATTTATTTGTTTGTTTTAAAAGTTTAATTATTTTTTTATTGCCGCGATAAAAATAATGTCATGAATATTTTTTTTAATCAGTTATCGTTATTTTTTGAGGGGCAACAAAACTTTCTTCTTCTACATTTCCATAATTTTTTTAATTGTTGCTAATTAATACCCGCTACAACAGACACCACACCCAATTTCCCCGTAAGTGATAATGACGACTCTGAACTCGTACGGCTCTCTCAATTTGTCGCACGACTTTTTGTCACCACGACTTGTCGAGATTCAGTCGCAATTAAGACCGTTTCCCATGTTTATGTAATTTTTAGGGTAATTAAAGCTTTTTAAAAGGCAAGCAAGGGTTGTGAAGACTTTATTACTAAATAATTATTATATAAAAAAGTTGTAGGTACCTGTTTTGTAGAGGAGACAAAAATATGACAGATTTGGCTCCAACGACATTTTCTTGTCAAGCGCCTTTATGACAAAGTAAAGATTTGTACATCAATGTAATTATAGTTAATTTGTGTTATTTAAATAAGAAGATAGATATTTTCTGGGTAAGCTCACTCCATCGTCGACTTTGTCTATGTCACCTCTGCCCTAGACTAAGGTCAAGAGCAAACCCATTCTAAAAAAAAAGATACTATCTTCGAAGATTTCCGCACCTGTCCCGATTAAATTCATAATTTTTCTGATTCAACTTTCACACAAATACTTTTGGAATCTATTATGTATCACCAAAGAGATATAAGATAAGTACTTACTATAGAGACGCTATGGGAAGAAATGTCATAGAAAACTGTGATGCCATTTCTCTGTGACGCCATCTAAATAAACCGAAGTTAGGTCCAGTCGTTTTAGCATAACGAGATTTATTATTGCAATATCGTAATGCGCAACTCGACATATTTTATTAAAAAATATTTTTCTATTGTGGACATGAATGCGACTTGACATGGTACCACACTAGACTGAGCGACTTTTGACCACTAGGACAAATGTATAGGATTGCGATTTTGTTCGCCATGTCCCGTCTATTGTTAAGTAAATAATGTAATGTCTTTGGGGATCACTGACTACACTTAAACTTTAAAATAACTTATGAACACTACTGAGGGGCAATTCTAATAATTTTAAGAACGTTCACAGTCTGATCTCAGTCTCAATCTGTCAAAAATACCTCTTATTTCCCTACATTTTGACAATTTTTTGACGTTTGTTTGTCGCCAAGATGAGATTGCGACTAAATTTTGAACGTTTTAAATTACGAGAATTGGCCTTCAGATAAATGATAATTATACCTACTCGTAGCTAAGTATTGGGTCAACACGATTGAGATTGAAGGAAGATAGTCTAAGAAAACGAAGTGACATTCCCATTGCACTTCTTATTGGCTTGTGGCTAAGTAATAAGATCCGCACGAGTCGATCGGTCAGGGTAAGCTACGCTTATCGAGGTTGGTCCGTGGATGGGTGACCATCTTTGCATTCCAAGACCCCTACATGCCTCGGAAAGCACGTCAAGCCGTTGGTCCCGGCTGTCATTTGCAGATCTTTGACAGTTGTTCCGGGTCGTAAAAAGCCCGAAGGCTGACAACCAGTCTTACCAAGGGGTATCGTGTTACCCAGTAACACAGTAGGGTTGTGGAGGTCAGATAGGCAGTCGCTCTATGTAAAATACTGGTATTCAGCTGGATCAGTTTAGACTGGAAGCTGACCCCAGCTTAGTTGGGAAAAGCCTCAGTAGATAGATGATGATAGCAAGCAGATAGATACAACTATACATAAAGAAGAAGAGGACTTCTTGGCGGGAAAGTGAAGCGTCATGTTCAGCAGTTTGTTTAATTTTCCAAAATTTGTGTTTATCCGAATATGAATGTGTAATAATGGTGGATTATTAACCATCATTCGGCTCTCGCCTATTTCCTCCACCAATATTGGACCAATTTAAAAGATATTTCTTATACTGAATAAGAAGGATATTTACTGTGTCCCATGTTTTTCTTTTTGATGATACACATGAACAAAACAGTGCAACTTCGCTTCAAGTTCTCTCAAGTCAAGAAGTCCACGTGAGGTCTCAGTAAAGTGCCACATCTTTACTGAAACTCAAGGGGAGCGGGCGGGGATATCATCATCATGCATTCATTTCATCAATAATAACAAGTTTTATAACTAAATAAAGACTTGGCCAAAAGGTCGCAGCAACCAGGCCATTAAAACATTTAAAAAAAAAGAAGAAGATAGTTTAGACGCCATTCATTTGATAGTATTTTTCACAGAGCATAAGGCGAGTAATAACGAGTTTGTCCATCATCTAGCATAGTAGCTACTCACTGACACAAATGAATCCACTATTTCGCTACATCAACTATCTCGATGTCAAACGAGACATCAATTTATTGCAAAAACAATGTAGGTCGAGACAACGATGCAAGAAATATTGCCGAGATAGATCCGAAGACATCCGGACTTGAGTCTGATACATCTACAATTTATTTCTTAAGATACTGTTGAATACGTGATAACTAGTCAAGTTTGAATGAACAGGTAACTTTGTTAAAAAGAGTGCAGTTAAAAGAAAGGATGTTGGAATATAAAAGTTATTACAAGACAATTTCCAACAATCACTAAAACTTGAAAAAAAACACTATCGATTTTGACATTGTTGAAGCAGAAAACACAAAAACGGTTACTTAGTACTAATGCGTTTGACGCTACAAAGTAAGATGGCGAATTTACTAAAGTACGTGAACAAGAAGTGCGTGTTCTACAAGGACTTGAGGATGAATAGACATAGTTATTTGAATAGGTTACAAGTCTGTATGTGGTTGTTCGTGAGTGTAATAACACTCACGACTGGAGAATTCTTGTATGGGGATACTGATAAGTTTTGTTGTGGCGAAAAGAGCGGATAGTAAATATATACATATATAGGTACACGCGACAATATTAAACTAAATATAAGCTGAACTCTCACTGTACGGACAGCCTATACAATGCGAGCTCAGAATATACTTGACATATATTGCTTGATGTATTGTCGTGTGTACCAGATGTGAACTCAGCTCATCGTCTTTCCCAAGCCGTATCTAAGCAATTAGTTTATCATTTATAGAATTATAGATGTATAAGTTGTAGATGAAATTCTGTCACTTCTAATTCTAAACCCTTCTGTTTAAAAATGAAAGAAATTCAATAAGCAATTTGTGAATAAAAAGTAATCATATAATATAAATATAATAGTAAAGAGTTTGACAAAAAATATCTTCGCAATAATAATATTATGCAACATTCGATTTATGTTGTCATAAATTTATAATTCTTTAAAAAAAGGAACTACGTCTGCCAACAAACTGCTGTGCAGTTTGGCAAAAGTAAATATTATGTCTTTAAATTATTAATCTGAATAAACACTTTATAATTATTATTTTTTAGTAAGGTTTTATAATGTGTCAAATCAATCAGCATTAATGAACGGAGTTTTAACTTTTTGGTTTTTCTCCTGCAGAATTATTAATGTAACACTAGCATACACACTTCTACTCAATATTCCTAGTGACATTAATGCTAAGGGTTTAAATTTGTTATAGTAAAGTATCGCTCTAAGACACTTTAAAATTACAGGTTGACTCAAATGGCCACTTTAGAGTTTAGAGGTTTCTAGTTTACGCCTTTGGGTGCAACTAGCTCCTTATTCAAGATAATAGTCATTTGAACATAACCAGAGGCAAAGTTAAAGTTAATGAAAAGGAACATAATGTTTCTACGATAAGAATTAATGTATGTTTACGTGTCAATCGTGCTATTCCCCATGCAAATTATAAACTTAGTTAACATGAAACTATGTAAGCTCAGTAATGAGCCAGGTTTCTGGTAGCAGCAGCTACACAACTGTTACTGGTAACATAACTATCTAGTAAGTTTGTAGCCATTGAGTAACGTGTTTCCTAAATTCCACATAACAAGGTAACAATTTTAGAAATTGAAGTTGAGAATTCTAAAGCAGAAGAAGATGTTGTTCAAGCAAAATTTACGATTCTCTAAATTAAAGACGCCAACGTTAATGACCCAAGATTTGTTATGGAATAGCTTTTTACGCACCTCCTGCTGACAAACTGACGCTAAAGTATTTAACGTAGCAGCAATAAACATACAAATCAGCTAATGAGTGCCGAACTAACGCCAACAATGATACAATATTACTATAAAATAGTCTAAACACGTACATTACTTACAAACAACATAATACAAACCGGATAATTCGTCTCACTCGCTCGTAAAATGAAGACATAATAGAGGCAATTGAAGTAACAACATACAGACACGCAATCTTAACACGATCCCATTCACACTTTTTGTTTAACCGTACAAAACATTCTAATTTAGCAATTCCAATGCGGCTACCGAATTTGAAGGCGGAAATATAATTAAAAGTAATTATCTCTTTGTTTCAGAAACTGAAAAAGGAAGTATGGGAGACAATTTGGACAGAACACGACATTTTGTAATCAACGATGCACAAAATAATAACGTTTAAGTACATAATGACGTTGGTGATGAAGATGGACGGGATAAGATTGGAGTTGACTTGACAGAAGATTTTGTAAACGGTGATAAATATAAACTGGTGGTTGTGATTAGACTTCAAGAAAGTGATGAAGTGTTGACTGTTGTGGTGAAGGACATGACGAAGTGCTAGGACTGTAAATAATGCCTGATCGGGAGTCGGTGGGAGGTCCTGGGAGTGCAGGCAGTGGTTTCCTACCACTACAGTTCCCCTCGGCGTTTGCGGCCTTCCATGCTTCGACTCCACCCGGCACTCCTACTACAGCTATGCATCACGCTACACATTATCATCATCATGCCCAGTAAGTACAATTAAATATTAATCTTCCTTTCTTTCCAACTTTAAATAGAAAAACGTTCAACACATAAGAATTAAAGCCGGCGGTGAAAATTCTCACATTAATAAGAAAAAGTCTAGAACAAATACTACTTGTAAAAACACATAAATTAGTACCGAGTCTACTTGATTAACAGAAGTAATAAAGATATTATTGATGATCATTTATTTATGAAGATAGACATCGCAATGTTTTATTAATGCGACCTGGTGTTTATCCTTACAGCAACTGGAGCATTAGCCAATTCATCTTTATTACCTTTGCTAAAATTTAGTATTGAGCACCGTCATTGCACGGCACACTTAGTCCTTTCAACGTTTTAGTACCCCGCTTATCATAATCTAGCCTCTGAACGCGGAGCGCTTTCGTATCAGACGAATCCATCTACATATGTAATTTTATTATGATTCGCTTGCGAGGCAAGTGTCCTTTAATATTACGATCGCTTCACGTTACCCGCTCGCTCCTAAACGTCAACCACGTTTATTGGCCAACTCCATAAAATAGAGTGGTTCATTAAACATTTTACATGCTGCGAAACCTTTTTATTACATAATTGCATGTGTTACCTTTTTAACTTAACTGTAATTCAAAACATTGACTTTGTTGTATTCATTTTCAATTAAAACTGTTACTGCATTATCAGTAATAAAATTCATATTTGTTTCTTATGCACCTTTATGCATATGCCGTTCGGTTCCATTAGTAATATTGCCTTATTCCAACTTCACTAAGTTTTTTACGTCTTGCGAGGGAATTTATATCGGGAGCAGGTAAAGAACTTTTAGATTAGATTAGAGCCGGCGTATTAACTGTGGTTTACGGCCGACCGACCATAAAACCCCGTCCAGGTGAGACAACGTGTTACTTAATGATAATTTATTGCAAAACATCGGACACCGTGAGCCGGTCACATTTGACGACAACATTAATCTTTTGTAATTGGGCGATATAAAAATGGAGTCGTAAACACCAAAAAAGGTTGGATCAGCACCTGAACCGATGCGGTGACGAGTGATGAGCAGGAAGTCGTCAAAGAAATTGAGACATTTACAATGTTAGGACGGACGTTAATAAAAGCAGGACGGTGCGTTTCAACAAATGAGTTACTTGCTGTGCTCAAAGGGTGCATGATGTATGGCGGCGGCCGGGCCGAGCCGGCCGACTGAAATGATTAATGCCTTAGCACCGAGCCTCAAGGCATGCCTCGACTTAACCCTCACACTGCGCCTCGAAAATTTTAAATGTTAATTTACTAAACACTTGGAATTTTACTGATGTATATGACTCCACTATGCCTTACGGCCTTATCCCAGTGGCAATATTTTATACTCTCTTGTTGCGAGTCTGAGTATCAATAACACTTGATGTTTGAAAACAAACCCAATACTGCGTAGTGAGGATGATCCTTAAATCTTCACACGGGAACACGCTGAGATGAAGCCTGTCGCAATATTTAAAGGCTCCATGCTCGTGCAATAAACTCGTTATTTCCAACGTCTTATTTATATATCGGTTGTGCAACTCGTTATGGTGAATGTAAAATCGGGTATGAAATTGGTTGTATAAAGACGTCCGCTTTCTCGGAAGTCCAGTAATCCTTTATCCACGGTCCGTGGCGAAGGATTTCGTCGCCGGATGGGTGTACCCATTAACGACCGTTTCTCGGTGCCTCATTTAACCCGTTGCTGCGATAATTGCCACCACGTGTTTATTTCCAAGCGTTCTAATTATAGCACGCACAATGGGTTGGACACGATCGGTTATTTTGGCTCCGTTCGCTCCGTCAAAGTCAATTTTGTCCAGCCACAAAAGAGGTGTTGCGAGTCGCCTGTCGTTTGATTCATTAACTGGAACCCTTTGAACTGATGCATAGGTATCGCGCCACTTCAACTATTAATTTTGTTCCAACCTTTTTAGCTCCGGCTTGGTGCGCGCTGCGTGTCGTATTAGTTTGTCGTTTTGCATCATTGGCGTTGTTGCCTCCATTCCCACCTGCTGTTCTTTTTGTTGTTACATTTATCTTGTGGCCATTCACTGCTTCGGAGATCGTATCTAATTATACATTGGGGACATTATTTATCGGCGAGTTATCTAATCTTTATCTACCGTTTCTTATACAATCTGGTTTGAGGATGTACTACATATTGCTCTGAGAAGAATGGCCTCTCCTGTGAATAGATTCCGTTAGCGTCCACTTACGTCGAAATTGTGTTGGTAACTCGGGTCGCACATGTGTGTCGCCACAAAAGCTTACGGCCACAATAAAAGCGCCATTCAGCCGCCCGCATCCCACTCCGTCCTCATTGTGAACGTCCTGGCTTCACAAATCATCAAAGAAAAAACCATTATTATTGACGTAGAGACAAAGGCGTTATCGAGTCGTGATTGGGCGTCGTGTGTGGTTCACTATTGTTTCAGGGTGTAACACGAAATCGTCCGCCAATTAGATGCAATAACTCTATCATTTATATCATCACTTATAAAAAGTGTAAGTTTTATCGTGACATATGATATTTATTTAAACGTTCCGAGATTTCTTGTCATCGATAGCTTTTTTTCTGAGATGTAAACATACACATTGGTGTTCGGAATCAATCTGATATGTTTGGGCGCTGTTATGTCGTCAACTGTTTCGATCGTTGTCTCATTTATGACATTTGACAAGGACAGAGAATGTTAAAGATGAGCTTCGATTTTATGGTCTTAGTTTAATGTAAAGTTTATCTTTCTAACTCAAGTATTGTGTGCTTATACTAAGAAGACATTATGAGACAATTTATTATGAATGTAGCCATTAATTATAGTAGAAACACATACGTGATATGTAGGTAGGCGCAATTAAATTATAATATGTAAGGAACATAGACGATGAAGTTGGAGTTTCACGTTCTACAAAAAAAAAATCACATGCGTTCAAATATCTTATTCCTGCGAACTCAAAACCAAGAGCAATATTAATACTATCCATTAATTTTTCTCAAGTCAAAGCAACGATTGTTTAAAGAAAGGTAAAACCATCAAAAGTCAATATTGAATGATTTATTTGTGTTGGACAGAAGTTTATTCTACAAGAGTTGAAATAAATATAAAAGTCGTGAAACTAATTATTGATTTTTTTGAAAGAAATATTTGTAAATGAAAAAGAGATTTATTGCAGCGTAGTAACGAAGCTTGGGCCTGAAATGGATTCGAGTCTTGTGTGAATGAGTGGAGTCGTTTTAAAAGATGGTTTCGTTTGTTTGTGGTCTTTAAACTCTGTATATTACTGTTAGTCTCTTTAAATTTTCTTGACTGTTATGAGTGTTATGACACTATTTGAACTCTGTTTACTCAGTGTTATAAACTTAGTTGATCTATTGTCTTTTGAACTGAAATAGTTTCATAAATGATAAATACACTAAATAGAATTATGAATTTTGGTTTGGAAGATTCTTAACATGTATTTATTGGCTGGAAAAGCACTATGAAAGGATATTTCAAAAACCCTTAGCTGGTTCACGGGGTCATAAAGTTTTTATTTTGAAAGTAAGTAAACGAAATCAAATGGTGGCTCCATATAGGAGTTATGCTACGCTTTTCGTCCCAACGGAAGCGAAAAAAATAGCACCTACAACCAAATAACTTGCTAAAAGCCTCCCGCCTAACAACACTTATCTATTGTGAACCTTTTTTTGTTCAAAAAGGTCCAAGACTTGTCCCTTAATTGACCAGAAATGTTCTCCAATCGGTCAATCTCTATAAAGCAGTTCCGGTCATAAATTGTCCCTCTACATCCCGTTTGACTGTCGTTATTGTCCTGACCACGCCCCGGGTATAAATAGTCTGGCCACGGAATAATCCTGGGAATAGGAGTGTTCCGGAAAGTTTAATAGCTTCTGTACCCAGATGTGGCTACTCTTTATTTCATACACTCAGTTTACTTGCGAAATCACTCTACTTCTTGGAAGGTTAATCTTTCCGGATTTAAAAGAATTTTTACATTAAACTGTCTCGAAGTAGATTTGATCCATTTGATCCACTATCTGAATTTTCTCGTGACGAAGAACTGCTGTCGTGTTTTTCTGTCTCGAATTAACACTGACTGACGTGCGTAATGTGTCCGGCATCTTGAAATTATAAATTGGAACAAGAACTTTTAGAAATTAGAAAGAGACTTTGATAATTTCTGCCTCATGTTTTGAAATCTATTTCCATAATGGTCACTTTGAAGCCATCCAGAATAATCCCATGCAAACGTTTGCTCTATTCAAATGCCAAACAAATTCGGGTTAATCACATATAACTCAACACTAGTCGCATCCGTGTGACCTCCCACTTTGGTCTAAAAATACTCGCTGCTAATAACTATCTACACTTATTGTAGGCAAATTTTGTCTGTCACACTTCGTAATACGTGCCACCGTATGAATATTTCATTACCTTTTAATAGACTATGCGTTATCCTGTTTAAAAATGGTTAAATCATTAATTATGTAAGCAAGGTCTGTGGGTGGGGAGTTGGGAAGGATGAGTTGTGGACTGTCGCCATCCATTCATTAAATATTACTGAAACATTTCTTTCTGAAGTGACTTTGAAAAGTAACCTCCTCAATCTCCGAAAGTTTATAATAAATCGGTCGAAGCTTAGCGAAATTGGGCGTCAATGGAAACCCATTTTTAAATTCCCAATAATCGTCATCTGGGCCATAAAAACGGTATTATCGAAGGAGAAGAAAAAAAGTGGAGTCATGCAACGTCGCGTGTGTACAGTAGCCGAACACAATCGTGCGCAGGCGCAGCTCTGCTCATTAAAATCTTAAGGTGCGCGCGCAGACGTATGGTGGGACTGATATGGAAATGTAAAGGGTGCTGGGTGGGTAAATAGGGACCGGTGATCGGGAAACTGGAGACTTAATAACTTTGGTATTGTGATGAGCTGTAAGTTGTGATAACAACGTGGTTTTATGGAGATAAACTTTTGAATGAAACATTGGAGAATTTGTATTTGTTTGCTTTGGTGATTATGGCTAGTACGTATAATATCTTTACGTATATTTAAGCCTTCCTGAGTCCTGTGTATTTATCTAACTCTATAGGCTCGGTATTTTCCGTTCGGGCGTAAAGAATAGCAACATCCTATTTCTTCCCGTTGGTGTCGTAAAAGGCGACTCAGGGACTTACTAGAGAATGGGCAGCAGTGTTCTCTTTGCATTTTAACACCATACTGCGATCGCTAACCCGCCTGCCAAGCGTGGCGATTATGGCAAACTTCCCCAATGTTGGGGGAGGCCTAAGTCTGCCAGTAGACGTCTTTCGGCTGAAATGATGATGATGATAGGCTCGGTGTAATAGGAAGTGGCAGAGGTGTACCTACACTTCACCCACATTTTCGGCAGTTATGTTTAAGTCCCATGTAATAGAGTTACTATCTATTGCCATCAACCGGGCACTAATTTAGACTCCGGACTGCTACTGAGCAGTTCCAGACGGAAAAACCCAATAACACTTTGACCGACCTGGGAATCGAACCAGGACCTCATCATGCTCAGCAGAAGCGCTAGCGACCACTAGACCAACGAGGCAGACCTATAAAATAGTCCTAGAAATATCCCATAAACCCATACTTACAACAGAACCCACCATAAATCACACAACCAATAACTATAGATGTACACACGCACCAATAAACGTTCATTTTGCGTTTAATACGTTGTTTTGTTATTTCATTATGTTGCGATTTTTAATGCGTCACGGCGACTGAGTCGACACAATCGCGCGTAAATCGGTCGCGCGGTTTATTGTCGCGCGTCAATTACCGTTTTAATGGCTCCATGTTGGACCTTGGGATGGTGTGAGGGGGTCTTTAAATAGTCTGGTACCAATTTGAGGCAGGCAAGGTGGCCTCGGTTACAATGAGCCCTTAATGCCAAGCATTTGGTAGTACATTACATTAAGCGTATAACCGAGGTAATGTAGCTGTTAAATTAGTACTGAAATTTTTAAAGAACATTTTTTTACCTTTTACTGGCAAAAGTCTCGCCCCCTAGTGCTTGTGCCGGCTAGTAGAGAAATGATCATTACATGGGACTTCAGCCTGACTTCCAGTAGCACTATAGTAAGTAGTTATAATAGTAATTCCAATATTGTCTCTCCTTAATCCATCCATAGGTTGTCTTTTAAAACATCGCTTTTATCGATGTGAGCGCCCATTGTGTCACCCTATGAAAAATTTCTACATTTATTAATTTAATTATTGGGAGAGGGGTGGGGGAGATCTATGTCCAGCAGTGGACGTCTTTCGGCTGAAATGGTGATAATGTTTTTTTTTTTTTTAACGTGATGTTTAGAAGTAAACATTAGGCCAAAAAAACGATGGATGGACTGCGTGAAAGATGATATGGGTAGAAAGGGAGTGACTACCGAGATGACAGGGACATGTTGCGCCGCCGACCCCAAATAAATTGGGATAAAGGGGGGAGAATGATGATGATGATGAAATAATACAGAGTATTTTATACCATTCTTCCTCTGCTGACCCTCGGGGAATACACTATATACAACATGTCCCGGAATTAACGCACAACCTCTTAAGGGGTCATTGTACTCATCATTATGACAACTTTTACTATGGGACCAAACCTGAAACCGCGAAAAAAAATCAGCTGTTGTTTAGACGAGTTATGAGAACATAAATGTAGGGAACAGATGATTTTTTTTTGCGTTTTCACGGTTGGTCCCATAGTAAAAGTTGTTCATAATGATGAGTGCAATGGCCCCTTAAGAGGTTGTGCATTAATTCTAAGACATGTTGTACACACGGCTACACATCAAGCTATACATATCCAGTTTAGGCTGATCTCGCATTGTATAGGATTTTCGTACAATGAGAGGCCAGCTTATAATGGAAATGTATAGCTTGATGTATTGCTGTGTGTACATACCTTGTGTATTATTTTATATTCGCTTTTTCCTTTATGGCCACACTTCCTATAAGCCATGGCTGACACTTTCACTAATGCTCGCTGACAGTTTCAAACTCTTTAAAGCCCTGTTAGCCTTGCCTCATACTAAGATTATGAGCCTTTAAAGACACTGCTGTAGATAGCTTACAAAACCAAAGAAATGTGATTAATAATTAGAACAAAAAAGAAACAATTCATCAAAAGATAGGTCAGTTTAAGTTAAGTCTTCCATACATTTAAAATTACTAAGGCGATAAATGTTTGTTTATCTTAGAGAAATATTCTAAAAGCGTAAAACAAAATGCCTAGTGAAACACAATACTATATCAAAGCGCGTTCGTTCGGAAACGTGGCACCTGCGATTGTGTTTACTGAAATAACAATGCACTGTGGACGGGCGCCAAGGCATTAGCGAAAGCGGGCGTAATATTGCTGTTGCTACTGAACTTCGCTTCGGTATAGTCGTCGTAACTTGGCAAGAATCGTTAGATGTTTCTATATCTTTCTTCTAAAAATACATGTTTAAAAATAAATTCTGGCAATAACCATGGAATAATGACAAGAAATAAAAGTGTAAATTGTTTTGTTGCACTAATTATACATGCGTAAACTTACACCCACTACGCTAAAACCATGCCAAGTTACGTGGCAGCGAGTATACGTATCTAATATTTTTCTTTACAAGCGGTTTTTCCAAAGCTGGATTTCAGATTAATATTACTATAAAGACTAATTCAAATCATTTATTTCAAATAGGCACAACAAAGGAACTTTTGAACGTCGAAACTTACAAGAAGATTGATTGAGAGTGAGAGTGATCTAGTTGCTCGTTCCAAAAAGTAGTTTCGTATGGAGAAATATGAAGAAACTCCACAATTACTCTTTTAAAATGTAATAATGTGTGTCTTGTAATGTTCCCACTACTGAATTCTAATTGCCATCTTGAAAAAAATAATCATCGTTCGCAATTTTTTTAAGGAAAAAATTACAATAAATACTAAAATTCTAGTTCAAACACTTTTCCTTAATAAAAATGGCGAACGAAGATTATTTTGTTCAAAATAGCATATTATCAAAACTACAACTAATTCGTCTGTTAAATGTTTAATTACTAATCAGAACACAAACACGCAGAGTTTTGTAACTTGCGCCTCGGTAAAATAAATACTAACTTCAGGAAGGGTTCAATTTGTACGGAAGGAATTTGGATAATAAAACGTCAACTGGGATAAGGGTGCAGACACAAAAAACTTTTAAGTAAAGATTATATTACTTTGTTAAATTTTTGAATGTTCGTATGGACAATTGGCCCTAAAAGTTAAAAAAAATTAAAAAAACGGCCTATGCAATAGATTATTTCGCCGATGTCGGTAGGAATAAGTACACAAGAAATGTCATTGATATTTTTGGAAGAAAAATATATTAAGAACGTCCAATAAAAAAATACTACGGCTACATCCATACATAGAACTACAGAATGATTTTATTTAAATGCATTTTGGAAGCTACAAATGTCAAAAAGGTTAATAAAAATAAAACTTGTTGATTACGATGGCACTTTGGCTCAGTGACAGTCATGATGTCTATATTTTTTATCGCGAAAATAAAAACAAAATACCTACCTACAGTTACATTTTTTTGGGTAACATCATAAAAATGTTATGCCTTACTTTTAAGTTTTAATTTTTAGGCGCGAGCGTGAACCTTCTAATTTGGTAGAAGTCCTAATGAAGATTTTTTATAGAGTTCGCTTTATTTGTTTTACACATTCAAAAACTTGCTGCCTGCTGTTTCAAGAATAATAATGTTACTTTTTTAATTAGAATACAAATGTTAACGATACCAATACTTACAAGTATTTTCAATTATACTACTTAACATTGGTACGAGTAAGTAATTATTTTTCCACTAAATAGGTAATGATTGGTTTTAGCTAAATTCATCACCAACAGATTGAAGTAATTATAAGCACATACAATTTTACTTTTTAGACACGACACCTACCCATACACTTCAATTTTTTTGTTTCTCGTAAACCATAATTAACCTTAAAGTCTTTAGTAGCTATTCCTATAACTTGTACCATACCCCACACCATCATTCCGACACTGACCGTTTATTCGCGAATTGGGAATGAATTTCGATAAAACATTATCGTAAAATTCCGTTTTACAATTTCATTACGACATTGGAAGTGGTGCACCAAATAATAAACTTAATAATATAACTGTCAAACGTGGACTTTGGACTCAATAGAGTGGCTAATGGCTAATAAAGCCTTATTCGTGATCTATTTTAGATATTGCTTGAAGGTAAATTGGTTATTGTGGGGCTCATGGTTGCTTTTATTTTCGAGCTTGAACGTAAGATGGTCATCGACGTCTCCCGACCGTAGGTACAAATATAGACGGTAATGTAAGACACATAAAAGTTTCGTAAAAGGAGAGATAGTTCAAATCTACACTATAGTAGGCGGATGGTTTCCACGAGGAAATTTTGGTGATTACAGCACTATACTTCCAAGGATGGACTTCCAAGGATCGGATCACCAGTCAAATCTTCCAGAAACAGTTCAGTGCATCTTATTAAACCCACTCAACAAAATATCACCAATGAATAAGATACAGAAATACAAACTCAGCATCTGACTTCATTCCTTATTATAACCACTACTTTACAAGGAACAGCAATCTAATCAGCTAGCAGACGATATAAACGAGAAGGACCATTCTAGTTCATTCCAAAGGTTTATACACCCTGTATATGTTGCTGCAGGGTCAAGACCCTTAGGCGTGTCAGTTGCTCGTAAAGTGAGTATCTCAATAAAAATGTACCCTAGTGCGGCAACCGACGTCTTTTACGACTCGTTCCCGGTTTTATATCATGAATATTGTATATGTGAGGATATGTATAGTTAAGTTCATAATTATGTAGAAGGCGATCAGTTTGCGATTATTGTCCTTGTTAAGGAGGTGTTTTTGTATATTTAGAATAAGGTATACGCATGTAAATCTTCACGCAATTTAAAACCTTTTATTCATGACGCATGAGTTATTTTCCATCTGTCTTTAACGCTTTCTTTTCTCCCTCTTATCTGACTTTATGAATCCATTTCTCAACAGAAGCTTAACGACCTAAGTAATATTATCACATCCACCACATTTGCCAGATGGGTAGGTTCTGTTTCACTCCAACAAAATTCCCAAAACTAACAGACGAACTTCTTGAATATTAACATGACCGGTAATTTAAGACATTCGTCATCTCACAAAGTGATCTACAGTTATAAACCAAGAATTCGCATTACTCGTAACTAGACGTCATTCGCTATCTAGAAAGTAGAAGCACTACTTGAAAGCTAAATTTACCGTACAGAGAGCCCCTTGTCGACTGAGGTCAATGAAGGCATTGACAGCACAAGGGCAGCAACAGAGTAGATCGATATTACAATTGAAGCAGTTCAATTGGTTAAAAGCTGTTGGCAGGAAATATGATTTTGATGGGAAAGATTTTGTTCCTTTGGTCCAAGATAATGCATCAGGTGAAGATAAAAGAGAAGAAGTATACTTACACATTCAAAATAGTGTTGAAGAATTTGTTTAATACTTTCTCAAAATCTTGTTGTCTAAAGATGTTGATGAAAAGATGAATGAAGCCAGCTGACTTTTAAACTTAACTGAAACTTATAAAGTATTAAAAAGCTACATGAAATGGAATTAATATAACCTATCAAGAAACTTTTAATGAAAAAAACATTGATTGAGGTACGAAACCTTTTTGAACAAAAGATTTGATGAAGTATCTGTATGCTAAAGAAATAAAAAATAATGTAATTGAATACAATCGAGTACTAACGTACTTGACACTCGTTATCAAATTCATAACAGATACACGGAAATATAGAAGCAAAATGTATTCTTTCAACTGCCCAAGTTAACAAGATGGCGTTCGTACTTATCAACGAGGTTAAGGTACGATACCCCTCCACGTATTGATTACTAAATAAATAATTAACAGAGGCACACACTGTTCTCATGTAATTGCACTGATAAATTTTAATTGCGAAATTACTAAAGGAACATTAAATTCAAAGTTTACTAGAGTTTAAGTAAAAATAGCCTTTTGCTTTCGATCTGCAGGTGATGCGAGAGGTAACTAAGAGACTATGCAAAATGATTTCGCTAGATATATCTGCTTCTACAATGCGTTCATCAGTCCTTCCTTTAAGCATTGTGTTGATGGAAATATTGAATCCATTGCTTGGGAGTCAACATTTACAGAGCTGCTATTATTATCATTACTCAAACTTAAATTGTTTTCATTTAAAATAATAATACTCTCCCAGGCTTCTTTGAAAGGTCAAATATAAGTAGCATAATTCTTTATAGTAGATAATATAAAGAAGAGCCGGTATGAAACTCTATTACCTACATCTATTTGGACTGGAAATAATTAATTCAAGATGTTCATAACTTTATTTAGAAGACTTTCTGCTATTTTGTTTGACAAATATTTCTACGACATCGTCAACAAGTGAATTATTTGTCTCGAATTTGTAACATACCACAGTTACTGTCCCGCTTGCCAAGTGTGCTAATTATGACAATATCCTAGAATCATTAGTCAGACAGAAGGGGCATACGCACGTTCGCGCTGAATATTTACAGAGCAATTTGTATGAAATAAATATTACAAATGTTGTTTGATCTAAAACTTGTATGCAAATTAAACCATTTGGTTTGTCATTTGTTGAAGGAATGGCTTTGGAAATAACACTTTAGCTTGAAAGGCCTATAAATATGAAATATTTATTTCTCTACGTGACACTGCATTCAAATTTTTGAAATTAAACATTGTTTTAATGAACTCTTATAGAATAGAAACTAGAAATACTGACTTTCTAAATGAAGCTTTCATTTATAGTTTCGAATTCAAAACCATAGTTTCTATTAACTATAAATAATATCGTATTTCCGGACTGCATCAAATATTTACAATCAGGAAGGAAGTACCAAATATTTTTGAAGTCCAAAATCTAAACACTGTACTCGTAGTGACCGGGAGACTTCCCGTGGTACCAAAGGACATAAACGGCATTAGGGTTACCAACAAATCTATAGATGCATTAAGTCTCGTGTCATCATGAATGTAGTAGTAGATGTTAAAGGCACTGCTTAAGGCGACGAATTTGTGTGTGAATATTTTAGATTATGTTTATATTACATAGTGAAATGAATTTGTAAAGTTATGTCTAACGCGGATAAAAAACTGAGAATGGTGCAAAATCTACCAAGCGTATTTTTCTGAAACCTTCACCAATTTAAATACAATTTAATTACTGATCTTTTAGTATACGCGTTTTATTAAAATACCTTTTGTTTTGTGTGTAATAAATTAATAATGCGTCAAATTGGGGACAGCGCTCCTTGATGGGCGAGTTAATTACTGCCTGAACGTACGACGCGTTGCGTGAGCTCAGTACATAACACGCAAGCTAACCACTCAAGGTCACTGGCATATATCTGAGTTTTAAGTCGAAGCTTCTAAAAATCAAAATTATAATATCAAAGTCAAACATTTTGCAATCAATGACGTAAAATTTAAACACCTAAATGAAGATCTTCTTCGCAAGGTTAATATAACTCTGAGATTGATGAAGTTACTGATAAAGAACTAAGTGTTGGGGTTTCGAAACCAAGCGAGACGAAACATTCTATCAAGGCCTAGGATCAAATAGGGTTATCAAGTCACCACTAAAAACGTAAGCAAATCCTGAGGGCTACCCTAGTTCATAAATCACGTGAACATAGTCCGATGACCCGCCGGGCGGAAGCGTACACCGCACGGCGGCGCTGGCGCGAGCAATAAAATAATGATGATTTATTTGTAAACACGCACGATGTGTGCGCGTCAACGCGCGATCGTAATATTGTGCATACGTGTAGGTTGTGCTGGATTTTGGTGGGCTGTTGTATGGTTGATTGATGAATTCTTTCTTTTATGAGAAGTATTGATATCTTTTTCGACTAAAATTTCTTATAAGTGGAGACATGTGACCTGTGTCCTGTGGCTTTCAGACTAATGTAGTGTCCTTGATCTGTATGTTTTAGCTGTAAGTCTCTCATGTTATTTAAATAAATAAAAGAGGGAGCTCTTCTTTATGCACACATAATGGTGGTTAAGATGATGAATTAAAGTTACTACCAGCGGCTGTCTTAAAAATGTATTAGTAGTTTATTTTTATACGGGTAATTTGATTTGTAGAAGTGATTTTTTAATTACACTACTATACCAATACTATGAAACTCTTAGTGCAGCAGGCTGAACATTGACTACACTTCGCTGGGACTCCACTACTTTAATCTAAAACTTCTATTATAATATCATTACCTATGTTACTTTTATAATTCTACTAAAATCGACATAGAACCGTCATCGTTCCACAATCGCATGCCCCTGTACCGTGCGCCCGCGCACCGAGCAATTGTTTACAATAGTTGATCTTGTTTATTTTCGCTGCATATGGATTAAAAAGCTTCCAAAAGTCCATTCTGGTCGTTTATCACCTTTTTTATTTACATATTGTTCACTAATACGCTACTGTTTATGTACCTGGGCGAGTATTACGTTTTAGGGTCGATTTTTATAGACCGTATGTTATGTGCAGAATACAAAATAAGTATTAATATTATATTGTACTTTTGAGAGGAATATTTTTATATAAATTTAAGTTAAAATATAATCGGCCCGTTATTTAGAGCTTCAAAGATATAAAAGTGTAGTATAAAATATTCCAGGGTACTTCATGAAAGTACATCCAAAGTACTGATTTACAAAGTCTGGTGTTTTCGAGATAATAACAAAGTCTGCGTTTTATGACGCTAACAAAAAAGAATCAACAGACAAATTACAGGTCAAAGTGTACTCAACAAATCACAAGCCATTTAAACATGACCCAACAATGACGCTTGGCACTTAATTTACAATCCTAGCATTATAAAAACAAGCAAAAACAATAAAGGATGGGATTGTAAAACTGTATTTAATAGAGTCGTAAATTAACAGACCAGAATTTCGACACATGCCCAAAATGAAGCCGTAAAACTATTATTTTTAGTGTTACCCGGCCCATCATCATTTTTATTGACATTTCAATTTGTTGACCTGTTTGTGTTTATATCATAAAATATGGTAATAATATTGTGCAACATGCAATGATGGACCATAAAGTTGTCTAGTTATGTTAGATTTATTACATTCATACATACATAAACTCACGCATTCTTTCCAAATTTTAGAACGCCACATTCTACGTTCCTTACATACCTTTTGATTCCTTTTAGTTTTTTTATATTTCATATATTTCATTTTAGATTTATTATCTTGTTTTAATTTGGTCAGTGTCAGGTTGTGTCTTGACCAAGATATGATTCGAGACTATAATATATTGGAATCATTATACATCTCTCTAAGTTAGATTTGTTCCCCAATGTCTTGATTACATGAAAAAGTCATTACATGGAACAAATGTAACTTAGAGATATCGTCGGCGTCAGTGCAGGACCTTGTATCTACATTTTTGGTCAAAAAGTTTTTTTTATCAAAATTGATAAATTAAGTAGCTTGCCATCTAGCGGCAAAACATTGAGTACCTAGCCAGTACGCACGGTCGGTAAAACATACGAATCTAGGACCTTCAACATACTTGTTGGGTGATATTTAAAGCAGTACCTTTTATCTGCAGTTTGAAATAATTCGTTGGAGACGCTGTGTCAAACATTTTGTTTATTATTTAGAAGGTTTTTAGCTTCTCCTGTAAAAAAGAGTGTTTTGCATTTACAAGGTCCTGCACTGACGCCGACGATATGTATTAATGATTCTAATGATAATGATTGTGATAAATGTTACTTTTGGAGATCTTGAACTTAAGATATCTTTTGATCCTTGGTCACTCCAAGCTAAAATGATCATTTAAATTCTGGTAATGCAAGAATTTAGCAATCACGAAGCTGCTTTCATTAAGAAGGAACTGAAGGAAATACGTCCTAATTCTAGGTAGATAGATCAAAGCCTGATGAGAGTTTCCCATGACGTACAGGTACAACATATTCCAAATAGGTCAACACACAGGAAAAAAGGGCCCAACCTAATAAAGATTCTAAACATGTGTTAGATTCTAAGAATGGCGCTAGGTTCCGCCAGTCGGTATGATAGACATGAACTATGGCCGCAATGTGTCTCAAGACAAAATAGACATACTTAAAAGCTTTCACTTTGGTACTTGAAACTCTAGTTGGAGATTAGAAATTATCAATGAAAACTACAAAATGAATCTTACTGTAATACATAGAATGATCCAGCAAATCCAAGAAGTGTGCAATGGTGATGATGTTGAAATTGTTGATGATAGGAATAAGCCAGTAAAAGCTTTGTGTTTTATGGAAACGTTGGCTCGGGTCAATTAACTTGTAGAGAAGGTGTTGAAGTGACGATTAAAGCATTTTGATTTTATTTTCTCAAGACTGGTTTTGACAATAGATGAATGATATATGTCTCATTTGTCCCATTCCAGAACTCATAAATATGAGTTTGCACATTGCAAAACTCATATAATATGAGTTATATATCATCTATTGTTCAAGACCTCAATCTACAACTTAATTGACCCAAACTAACATTTCCATAATATAACACATAACTTTTACTGTGTCATTCTATCATCAACAATTTCAGCATCATCACCATTATACACTTCCGTAGATGCTAGTGTACTCGTAATAGCTCTATGATAAGAGCAGTAAAAAGTTTATGGTGCCAAATTGAGATGTCATTCAAACCTATTGCTTCACTTGTTTTGATTGTCTTTTACGATTCAGTTGGATAATGCTTTACGATGGTAGGGGGTCATTATAGGTCAAAGGTTTATTGTTTAGGCCCTTATCCGTTTATTAGTGGTAATAATTGGGTGGTTAGATTGGGAATCTTGAATGAAATGTGTCTATGTGTAAAGACGAAGATTATTTCGAATTTATTGTTAAGTTTAGAGAAATCATCGGCTGGATATGGAGCTCCTCCAGTTTCTATTTCGTTTCTTCTTACATAGCAATGTTCTGTTATGCTGGCTGTGTTACTCATTCAAGCACAAGAGACATTCTTTCAAACCCTTTAGTACTCTCTGATAAAGCTTCCAAAAATTGAATTAGGTGAAGTTATTGCATATTTTTTAAGCATCTCTGTTATTATTATTTATTTTGATCAAAAAGATACGGTCTGACTTTAGCTACGTTCTTTAGGCATGTCGAAAAGCACTTATAATACGAACATCTAGAATGGAATGGAATTTACACATGATTAAGAAGATGGACAGAGGTCCATCTGCTAAATCATCCATATGTTTTTGAATTTGTTTTATCTAAGCAATGTATATTCTTCCATCTCTAGAAACATTGTTGTTATCACTATCTGCAATATTGTTTGGCTGGAAATATTGGTAGATGATTTATAACGTTATAAATTCAATTGACTTATGAACTTCGATCGCTTTCAAATATATGGAACGAGATAACTTAGAATTATATTAGGAAATGATGCGTCGATATTATTGTTCATTACGCAATTTGGACAGTAATTTAACACGTCGTAACCTTATTTTATAGATAATTAATGTCTGATGTTTTACTAAACATTTGCTTTGGTACACGATTCATAAGATCATAACATTATTGTGTATAATTGAAGTAATTGATTGTCTTATTTACCAATATTATGAAAGGAATATCTAACACTTTATCAGCATTAGTGAAACTTGCAGCTAATTTAAGCTTATTGCTAAATACAAGCCTCTTTTCTTTAACATCATCTACTTACTTATTTGTTAAGACATATGTATCACTAAGTATCTTCTCATGGCTCTCAGAAACATTATAAGGAAGCTACACAGTGCTATTCTTAGTCCGATACCACATGCCTAAGCTCTAAGTGAATCTATTCATAGCCAAATTGAATGAGTTGATCTGCGAGATGGACAAACCACAATAAATATTATGTCCAATTAGACACATATCAATTATGACCACACATACTCATTGTGAAGGCCACTCGCTCTAATTGACTGTTTAGGGTCATCAATTTGTACCATGACACTTAGTAATGATTGGTTAATTAGTTGTGTACACATTTGAGGTTTTTTGTTTAAGTGATTGTCTGGTTATGATCTTAGTAAATCTGGAATCTGATCATTATTGTTGAGTCAGGAAGACTGTACTCTTTTTAAATTAATCACTTGTCAGATTACTCCTTCACAAGACCTGCTTTTTAATTGAAAAGGAAAACATGACCTGTAGAGCGGTTTAGTCATTTATTCAAACTAAGCTGAGAATAAGCACTTTTCGAACGTCAAAACTACATAAGACAGTCCCCCAAAAACACCCGCCCTTCACCACTTCCTAGTGCTTTAGTTGGGAAGAATAAGTGGCGGAGCAAACTCCCCAGCAGTACAGGTGTAAAGGTCAAAAACCGCTCTACAGGTCACGGGTTACGGTTTTTTAAAACCAAAATGGCTTTGGTTGTTGGCCTTTTTTGCCTGAAAGTCCTTCTAGGAAGATGACAGGCGTTTCAGGACTTTCAGGCCCTTCTTCAAGATCAAAGTCAAATTATTTATTTCAAATAGGCACATAAAAGGCACTTTTGAACCTCAAATGTACAAACAATGTAATTGATTCTAGTCGCCCCTTCTAAAAGGTAGTTTCGTATGGAGAAGAATGGGCAAGAAACTCCACTGTTACTCTTTTAAAACGTTTTACAATATTTTGTAACTGATTTATCGATGTTTAAGACAGATGTCATACTACGAGTATTTAGTCAATTTCATTCTTGAACACGAGCCGTGGTGAATGTCGGCAATAGGCAACGTTATAATTAATATAATAAGGAAGTCCAGCCTTTAAGTTTTTCTTTCTTATAATATCATAAACTTCCCAGTTTTGAAAGGAATAAACTGATCGTCCACCAGCCACCATTTCCTTCATAGACCCTGAAAGTTCCCATTGATGATAAACAGAAAAACATATTTATAGTCATCAGAATACGTCACATTCAAAGTATACCGCAAAACCAACACGCATTACCATATCCTGTGAATTATTGTCGTATGGTAACCCCGAGCGTGTTACAATTCTGCGCGTGCGTGGCGGCCATGTTTGATTTCAAAGAGCGGGAACGCACCGTGAGACGCAGGCGCATCGTACAGTCAACCAAAGAGATGCGCTTACGCGACCAATTTTTACCGCAATAATTATTGCAATATGAAGCTACATTTCTCGATGCAGTGCCGTAAATAGGGAGGTGCCAGCGGTGCCCAGGCACAGGGCGCAGACCCTGGCGGGGCGCAGAAATGACCAAGGTTTGGGTCATATTTATATCGTTGTTAGTAACATACATACAATACCTATTATTTCTACTAACGAGTATTTGGTGTCATTTGTGTTTTGTATTGTGTATTTTGCCAAATATATTCCAATAAACGTTTTTTTTTTAGTTTTTTTCCTAATTTATTCAAAGATACTTTATTCATAATTCCACCAAGTTTTTTTGAGACATTTTGTTTTCGGGTGGTAGATTTATTTAGATAGACTGTCCATTTTATTGTCAGGTAGGATTAGAAAATTTTTCAAGCGCGCACTTATACATAGAAGCTCGCACCGGGCTCTGATGAGACTAGTTACGGCACTGTCTCGATGCCAAGATTGTAGCAGATTAAGTTGCTCCTTATTGCTTCACTACTTTCGGCAATTATTGCCAGCAATTAATAGAAGGAAAGACTACCCGTGTAAGCGCAGATTAAGGAATACAGGCAAAAATATTAGTCTTTGACTTTGCACTACACTGCCAATATTAATTTTCTGCGAAATAACTTTTTAAGCCTTAAAAAGTACAAAAAACAACTGAACTGAACATTTTGGTATAAAACTGTATTGTATCTGTGTTACTAGCTAGTTTTTAAATACTTTCCATTGTAATCTGTGGAGAACGTAGTGGGTAGCATAATTGTTTAAAATGTAATATTTAAGATAGATATACGAGTACTGCTGTGACTGCATCGTATTGTGCTACTGTTTGTTTTTCCTTAAATAAATAAATAAACTAGTGATAAAATACCTGTCTGTTCAGCAGTCACCACCCTCGCAACATATCACTAATCACAAAACAAAACAAAAAAATATGCGTTTATCGATAAACATATTGAAAGCATCACCGGTCTCTGTCATTTTCAAACGACTGAAAGAAATAGAACGATGTTTTAAATGTAGGTAAAAACCTAGTAGTAGTCAATTGTGCTGCAAGGGGACTTAACAGTAGTTCAATCTACCAGCTTGTACACTTAGACCTCTGTTCGACTGTACCTTACTGCGGTAGATTTAAAATGCAACGCATGTGCTGTGATTGATGAAGATATCATTGATATGATATCTAGGTTCCACAACTGACGGTGTAGTGACGTCCGGCGCTCCTTGGGAAGTCGGTACCGCTATGGATGGATGTTGCTGACGATTGCATTCAATGGGTATGAGCCAGCGGGTATGAACTGTATTAGGTATGGCTTGTGCTGATAAAGTCAAAGAAAGTATTTTAGTTGTTGTTGTTGCTGTTGTAAGGAATTACGTACGTTTCTATCAAGATATAAATATGCTATTCAATAACACCCAGGGTTTGCTTCACAATGTCCGAGTAGTCACTATACTTACCAAATAAATTTAAAATGGAAAAGAATAGAATAGAATATTCTTTATTATGCACACTATCAAAGTAAAAAAAAAAAAAAAATGGAGTATACAACATTAGTTTTTGTTTACCCTAAACCCGAAAAGGGGTCATTGTACTCATCATTTTGAACAACTTTTTCTATGGGACCAGCCCTGAAATCGCGAAAAAAAATTCAGATGTTCCATACATTTGTGTTCACTTAAATCGACAAAATGTATGGAACAGCAGATTTTTTTTTCGCGATTGATTGAGATTTTTTTTTCAAAATGATGAGTACAATGACCCATTTTCGGGTTTTGGGTAAACAAAAACTAATGTATATGATAGATAGAAAAACCATTTATTTGTTACACACGGGTACAAACGCAGTCTTTACTTACCTCAGCAAAAATAATAATAAAAATATTAATTGCATAAACTACACCTATCCATAACCTCCTCTTACCCTCCCCCCTACCCTCCTCCTTGCCTATCAATAACAGAAAAGCTGCAAAAGCATACAAAATAGACATTCATTGACATTCACAGTAAGAAAGTTTAACGCAAAGGGGAATCTTCAGTTCTATCCGTTGTTAACAAAGCAAGAACAATTGGCTAGGAAATAACAATGTTCTAAACAATAGTCCGGCTGTGACGACACAATATAGCGACTCTGTCCATTAAGAGGTAGGCAGAACAGGTCGTAACAAGTGTGCGACATTGTTACCTGTACGATTATCTGTAGGGGCGCAAGGATTTCTAGATATTTAGGATATAAAATAATATAAATATTCGTAAACTGTGCGGTTTTTTTGTGAAATTAAAATATTTGGTACTTAATAAATATTTGTACCTTACATCATCATCATTTCAGCCGAAAGACGTCTACTGCTGGACATAGGCCTCCCCAAAAGGGGGGGGGGGGATTTGCCATAATCGCCACGCTTGGCAGGCGGGTTGGCGATCGCAGTATGTTTAAAAATGCATAGAGAACGCTGCTGCCCATTCTCTAGTAAGTCCCTTAGTCGCCTTTTACGACGCCCATGGGAAGAAATGGGATGGTGCTATTCTTTACGTCCGGCATCAAACAGAACCAACTTCTTACATTAGCAAAATTAAAATGACAGAACCAACCACCATCAGAATCCAACTAACTAACCAAGAGTTGTCAGCTTCAACTGACGGGGTCCGTTAGGGCCAATGCCTGGCAGGGTTGCGAGTTTGTCCGAAAGGGATATCGCACACAGGCAAATGAAGGAATACGGGTGGGTTTTAGTCAGTAAAAGTCTGACACGCCCTCCCGCTCCGCCCTGAGCGGGAGAAGTTATTTGATAATTTCCAAACCAAAAAAAAAAAAAAAGCGTAAGTTATTAAATTTTTCAATTATTTATTGTGATGTCTGTGTTGTCCAATTGCAGGTTAGGTTATTAAACGTTTACTATATTTATTTATAAAAATAATTTACTTATAAAAAAACAGTATTTTCCATGAATTTATCAAATCAAAATCAAATAAATTTTAATTCAGGCGTATACACCCATATAAAACACCAGATTACAAATTAATTATATATTTAACCTTTTATAAAAACTAAATATTTTTATCATTAAAAAACGTCATTAAACGTAATAAAAAAAATTACAAAAATCCGTAGTACACAATTAAACGTGTCCAATATACAGCGTGTTTGCAACATGGAGCCTCCTGCATTATTCAGGGGCCGCGATTGACATGTCACCGTGAGCGGTGTAGAGATCGGGCCGATTGAAGCTCTCGCGCAGACTTGTATCGCCTTTGGAAAACGTATTTTGCTTTGCAGTTATTGAAAATGGAAAATTTTATGAGTGTGATTGTTATTCGTTTTGTAAATGTCTTTACTTATGCATCGTGCGGTATTTCAGCCTTTTATGCATTTCATCATAAGATCGCGTTTGTAAGTGCATTTAAAGAAATAATATATTTCAATGTACACTCATTAGTTTATACAAATAATTGGATATAGCTTATTTCTTAACAAAATTGTGCATTTATAAAAAAACATTGTGTGTTGTAACTTGTAAGACTTGTAAGGATAATAGTTTGAGGTTACAAAGTAAGTCCTCACAAAATTGACATTATAATTACTACTTTTCTTATATTTATTAGCTAATATTCAGCTTTAAAAGTAAGTGTTTAATGTTTGAATGTAAAACAAAAGCCAAAGTTTGCACTGGGCTTTGTTACTTAGCGTTTTATATTTATTTTGCTCATCGAAATACATGCCATCGTTGATTTAACTTTTCTAATAAATAAAAGTAGATAAAACAAGATAAAATTCAAGAAACGCAAGAAAAAAAAGAACCGATGTTATTGAAAATTGTTAATATGAACTGTGGTTACCTAACTATTTGTTTATTTTTAAATGTAACCAAAAAGTAGAAGAAAACTTTCTCAAAAGAACATTATAAAATAATCTAAATAGCTTCTTTTTAATTTGATAAATATCTTCATTCAACGCATTTTAAATAGCCAAAATTAACAAAAACCCAGGTGGCGAGGCTAGTGTGACAATAAAATACGACTTAAACAAAACTCCTACGGCGAGCCCCCGCGGTGACCACTTTAGACCTTCTTGGAAGGATAGTCCCTCACACCATACAGAAGTGACTCATTTAAGACTTCTTGTTTAAAATTAAATACAAAGGGTGTCTAAGATGTTATTTAGCGGTGAATTATTAGAATAATGTGGTATTCAGGTAGTCCTTTTGACATCTTTGCAAGAAAAATAAAAAAATTGTTTCGACAAAAAAGTTGAGAGAGTGACGTTGCAAACCCAGCGTTGATAAATTAAAAAGTTGCGGTTAAAATCCTTAGCTTTCACTCATCTGTAGAAAGTTTGTTTATATTATAACTAACGTAGCTTTAAAATATTTCACATTTTCGATCTCTAAAATAAATCGGTCATTATTCCAAATCTTTAAAAAAATATGAAACGTTAACAAAATCCCAATTTATTCGCGGCAAATAAATCAACCTGTACATAAAACGGTTGTTCGAGACTTCGTCGGTTTAATTCTAAAAGTCGCACCGTAAGAGGCTTAAGGTCCTTTATTTGGCCCAGTTCTTATTCCGGACCATAATAAATCTGTCCATTGGACACTTAAGTATCCAAGAATTAAAGTTTTCGTATTATTTGCTCATGAAACTCTTGATAAAGTGATATATTCGTTGACGAAAGCTCGCATAAAGAAACGGCTCGTTATTTTTGTTTGTATAAAACTTTATGTTTCTGAAATCTTTTTTTATGGTGTATTGTTAAGTGATTTGTACGTTATTTTTGGGGTTATGATAAATAATAAGGGAATAATTATAACTGTAAAGTTTTATATTAAAACTATCTTAAAAGATGCGAGTGGAAATAAAGACTTCAGTTGAAAAATTACAAAAAAGAAAACAGACAATGATGTCACGCTTTCAATTTAACAAATTATCTTTTATTTCTGTCATCGAAAAAGGTCACCGTTAATCAAAACACAAAATCTTGACAAGCGTTCATTAATTTAAATACAAAAACAATATTGATGGATAATAATTATAATATTGACACTACAGAATAATCTCAAAAAATTCCTTGTTGATAGCCAATTTTTCACATCATGCAACTCATCCCTTGCGCATCCAAGCGTGAAGATAAAGCCTTGCACTGACGGCTGTATCTCGCCATCAACGAAAATTGTGACTTATTTTGTACGAAGAGGAAATATTAGAAAGTTTAGCAGGATTCTGGAGAAGTGATCCTTTTCCTAATTTCTTACGTACTTAAGGGGACGATAACCGACTTTTAATGATTTTGTACTGAAGATCACGTCTAAACGAGTAGTGTTAATGATTTGAAGAAAATATATGATAAATTAGAGCATTTTTTCAATAACTTAATATGTGAATATTTTAGATTATGTTTATATTACATTGTGAAATTAATTTGTAAAGTTATGTCTAACGCGGATAAAAAACTGAGAATGGCGCAAAATCTACGGAGCGTATTTTTCTGAAACCTTCACCAATTTAAAGATAATTTAATTATTGATCTTTTAATATACGCGTTTTATTAAAATACCTTTTGTTTTGTGTATAATAAATTAATAATGCGTCAAATTGCTGACAGCGCTCCTTGATGGGCGAGTCCTATTACTGGCTTAACGTACGACGCGTTGCGTGAGCTCAGTACAGAACACGCAAGCTAACCACTCAAGGTCACTGGCATATAACTGCGTCTTAACTCGGTGTAGCTTAAAGAATTATGTATTTCAAAACACCTCGTTCAAACCTGCGTCGTTAGTCTAGTGATCAAAGCGCTACAGTTGAGCATAAGGTCCTAGTTTCAATTCCCATGTCGGGCAAAGTGTTATTGGGTTTTTTCATCAGGATTTTTTCAGTAGCAGCACGGTGTCTGAATTTGTGCCCGGTTGATGGCAATAGGCTCGCCTATTGCCGAATATTACATGAGACTTAAACATAACTTGGGAAATCTGGGTGTACACTATTCTAGAGATACACTTCTGCCTAACCCTTTGGGGATTACAGGCGTGATGTTATGTTATCTGTTTCAAAACAAATTCAGATATACTTTTAGAAAACAGTACTTATTATCTTTGCAAGTTCTGACAACTTTATGTTCGACCTTTTTCCAAGGCATTCCTTTGTAAATATTTTTTCCTTAATGAATCACATACCTCAGGAAATACCATAAAACACAACATGTATTACAAATAACGGGCACAATTTACCATAGATACGCGAGGGTTGTGTAGCAGGCAGTAAGCACTAATTGGTCATTCGGAGAAAAAACTAAATAAACCGTAAAACGTACATCGCCGCCGTAAGAAACGAGTGTAATTGCCAACTGGTTTTCATGAAACATTCATGATGTCATGATTGAGTCGCTCACATTGAGGGGGCAATTACACTTTTAAAATGCTCCACTGACAGACTTCAGCTGCGGTGATTACTTGAAATAAGTAAAAAATAACGCTAAGTACGGACAACCGTTGATTATTTCGTAAAGTTATTCTTTCTGTCATTAAAAGTTACTGTCGAACTATTAAGGTTTTTTTGAAGTAGAAATATGTGAGGTATTCGCATAGTTTCGTTAAAATAATGGATAATGATAGTTGCTGAAGAACTCATTTTTCTTCTCTTGGAAATAAAAAGTTGCATAGGTAATTTCCTTTATTTCATAGCTCCCGTGTTATTTTTCTAATAATAAAAATCCGTGCATAGAAAAACTACTTTAAAAATGTAAATAAAACGTCAAATCAAAAAGCCCGTCTGCGCGAAATCTGTAAAACTTGTTTCACATCCAGCAACAGTTTCAAAACTTTCTTCCTATTCAGAGGACAATCTGTGCATATCTCCGTCTTTGTCACACGTACACATGAGAACAGACAGATCGCGTGGGCGAAAAGGACAGAGTACATGAAGACGTCACGCGGGGCGAAGGCGCGCGAGTGTTCTTGCACTTGTTTTATTTATTTTGTTAGCCGCCAGCTTTTTTTTTCTTCGTTTTCTCGAGCTACGTCTTTGTTCGGGTTTGGTCGGGGCGCGCAATCGTCCGTGGCCGGTAAGTTGGATAATTTCTTTATCCTACTCAGCCCACCCGACAATTTTCTGGGGCCGCATTATTATGAGGTTGATTTGTTTAATAATTTTATTACTGGGCGCATTGCGCATGCGCGCGAGCAATTGTGTTCTTATTTTTGTTTAGCTTTGCGCTTTTAGTGGTCGCTTTACTTTTGTTTTTCGCTGTAAACGTGGGAATGGATTGTTTTCTCATTGTTTATCTGATTTATCCATTGTTTTGTTGTTGGCAAATGTCTATTTTATTTATTGAGCGGTCGAAAACTTTTTAACATAGCTTATCATAATCTTTATTTGCCAAAAGAATATTGTGTTAAGCAATATTCATAAGATATTGTTAATCATGTCTTAGCCATTATAATTCATATTATTTCATTAGATATTCAATATTAGGTGTAGCTATAGGTACTTACTCAGTTTAATGTAACGACTTTTGTTTTGTGAATATAAATTGGAAATCAATACCACACGACCCTCAATCGGCATAATACGACTTGAAAAATTAGCACATACGAGTCGCTACAGTATCCAGCTGTTTGTAAATCGCTTTTTGCTCAAAAACGTCCACACATATTACGTCACGGATGCCGGTGGATTGCGAGCGCTCGTCCTCTTTTTATTGCCTACGGAACCCCACTGTCAGGCCTTGGGTTCGCACCGAGATGTCCCCGCCGATACTCCGAATACTTGAATAGGGATCGTGAAAAAAGTTTCAAATGTGTCATTGTGTTTAACCTTTTTCGCAAAGCATTCAAATATTGTCATTGGGAAACGAGATTCTGTAATTAAAAGACACCCTGTGTCGAAGAAAATAATCTTTTCATATGCACTTCGCCATAAAAGGGAATGCAATTTAGATGTAAAAGCTTGTCAGAAGTCGGTTTCGGGCTGGCATTTGAATCAGGTCGACATTTTAATAAGTTGGACCTTTGAGAAAAATTCATACATGCTTATTACAAGACGGAATTATGGCTGCAATCGACTACTTTGAGAAGTAATGAAATGTTATTGTTTTATGGAAAACAGAGGAAAAAGTTGATATGGATTGTTACTTTTAATACCCGTGGCCTTAAAGTTAATCTTTGAAAAATAACCTTAGGTTTCCAAGGACACATCACTTGGCTTTTTTTAGTGACTCTTGTGAGTTAGTGACTTGTATCTCAAAAATATTTTTTCTTTTTCACAGGCTGGCAGCGGCAGCGGCGGCGGCAGCTGGTGCGACCAGCGAACTTAGCTACCTTGCTGCCCTCCATCCAGCATACCGACCAGTGCCCTACGACCATCCCTTGTATGGGGCTAATACATTAAGAGGTAAGTCATCTCATCAACACCAACGTCATAATATTAAACCCCGTGGACTGTTTGGAAAAGTTAATAGAGGAGAAGTATATTACCTATAAGTAATAATAGAGACTGTTGCCTTCCTACAAAGATTACTTGTAGCTGCAGGGTGTTGCAGTATGTTTTCGTAATAGGCAGTTCTGTTTTTCGCTTTCATTATCTCTCGTTCACTAAAATATGTAGTAGCTATTAAGCATTTGCCATTGGGCTCTTGCAGAAGCGGCAAACTAACTCCACACAAAAATGTTGAGAATAATCTGTGCACAATCATTATTTTTCTTTAGCAATGACATAATACTATGTATTGCTCTTTACAATGTAAAACTACACTGATAATATTGTTATTATTTTTACACCGTCATCGTAATAAATTCTGGTGACTATCCTTGATTTCAAAGAGTCTGATTACCTAGCGTATCTTTAAAGATGACTTCGAAGAGATGACAAGTGATTTAAATTTCAGCGAATTCAAAGTTCGTGACTGATGAATAGTCGGAATTTATATTCAAATCGATTTTCCAGCTTAGTACCTAATCTGTTTAATTAAAAATTTAAAACATTCTCTTGACTGAGTTAATGAGAAAAGTCTTAAGTGGACATTTGCTAAAAAGTATGAATTTACAAATTGACTTCAACGTTTTTTTTTTTATATTATTATATTTTAAAGTATTCTTAAAATAAAATGCGATACCATTAAAACAAATGTGTCATAATTTGGTACATCAAAAAATATTCTTATTTTTTATACGTTTTCTGAACCAAAATACGCAGTGTATAACCGTAGCAATAAAAATACCCGCACCGGCACCGAACCCATAAACCGCCATAAGCAGGACAATGAAAAACAATCCGATAAGTCGCAATTAAACATGAGACACGATATCAACTGCGGTGCACTGTGTAGGGCTGCTACTTAAGAGATTGTAAAAGTATTGTCTCAAGAAAATTCCTTGTTTTATTGATAAATGCGTTATTGTGCAAAATTGCACATGGTTTCTTGTATACCTACCTATAATGTATAACACTGACTAATTATTTTTAAATTTTTAGGAAAACATATACTTTTCCGATGTTTGTCTATCTCATAATTAAGTTATTTTTCATTGCTTCATTTTTAATTATTTTGATCTATTGTGGTATAGTAATTTTATTTTATTCTAGGTGCATCTTCACATCTTATAATTAATGTACAAAATATTGTAAAACATTTTTAAAAGAGTAACGGTGGAGTTTCTTGCCCATTCTTCTCCATACGAAACTACCTTTTGGAAGGGGCAACTAGAGTCAATTATTTATTTTTTTCACTATGGATGAAATGTGTATATAATATATTGTATGTACAAATGCCTGAAATAAAATGATTTTATTTTATTTATTTATTTTTGGAAACTTTGACGTTCAAAAGTGCCGCCTATGTGCCTATTTGAAATAAGTAATTTGACTTTGACTTTAACTGAATTAAGACGCAGATATATGCCAGTGACCTTGAGTGGTTAGCTTGCGTGTACTGTACTGAGCTCACGCGACGCGTCGTACGTTCAGCCAGTAATCGGACTCGCCCATCAATGAGCGCTGTCCCCAATCTGACGCATAATTAAATTATTATACACAAAACAAAAGGTATTTTAATAAAACGCGTATACTAAAAGATCAATAATTAAATTATCTTTAAATTGGTGAGGGTTTCAGAAAAATACGCTTGGTAGATTTAGCACCATTCTCAGTTTTTTATCTGCGTTAGACATAACTTTATAAAATTTAATTTCACAATGTAATATAAACATAATCTAAAATATTCACATATTAAATTATTAAGAAAATGCTCTAATTTAACATATATTTTTTTCAAATCATTAACACTACTCGTTTAGACGTGATCTTCAGTATAAAATCATTAAAAGTCGGTCATTATCGTCCCCATAAAGCACAATTATTAAAGTAGTTTGTCCAGAATCGTTTACTGAATCGATTTCTGCAATTCTCAATCAATCAATCTGCCTTTTCCCAACTATGTTGGGGTCAGCTTCCAGTCTAACCGGATGTAGGTGAATACTAGTATTTAACATGGAGCGACTGCCTATCTGACCTCCACAACCCAGTTGGTGGGTAACACGATCAAATCAAATCAAAATCACTTATTTGCATAAATAAGGTAAAGAAGGTTGGTAAAACGTACAAAATTGTTCTTTTATTCTGCCTTTAATTTCGGCGTGCAAATACAAAATAAAGGCTTCTACATACCAGCGCGACTTGTCGCGCGACGCGACACGGCACAAAGGCCCCGCGTGTCGCGGGACGAGCGGTTCCTTTGTGTTTTTTTTTTATTTTTTTCTTTGTTATTAATTTACCATAATCATGCAGTCATTAAACAGATAATCCCATTAAAAACATTGTGTTATTGAATTGAATAAATGTCAATTTATCAATGAAAAAATAATAAAAATCATAAATGTCAATAATAATCATGTCAATAATAGGAGAGATTCCCCACACTAATATAATAACAATAATAATTTAAAATGACCGTGCAGTTTACAAAACTTACAATTTATAATCTAAAAATTCTTGCACACTATAAAAGCATTTTTCAATTAAAAACCTCGTCAAAGTTTTTTTAAATCTAGAAAATGGTAGCGTTTTTATGGAGTTTGGTATTTTGTTATACAATTTTATGCACATAATATAGCTATTGTTCCCTGTAAATGTGAGATTCGTCCTCGGTTGAAGCCCCTTGGTAAGACTGATTGTCGGACTTTTGGGCGTCTGACTACTCGTAACGACTATAAAAGATCTACGAATGACAGCCGGGACCAACGGCTTAACGTGCTTTCCGAGGCACGGAGGTGGCTCGATACGTTATCGATGGCCACCCATCTACAAACCGACCGCGGTAAGCGTAGCTTAACCTTCGATCGGCACGTGCGGCTGTTATCATTTAGCCACGAGCACCTCTGCAATTTTCTCATTTTTATCCCAAAAGTAATAAAAACTATATTCCATTTAAAATAAGATTAGACATTTAAATAAACCTTTTCTCCCACAATCAATATACAGGGTGTTTGGTGCATCGTGTGCCAAATTAAAATGGTCGACTGAAGGGGTCATCCGCTAGCCTTTCAGACCCCTTAACACCCCTCATGCTCTGTGGATTTTTTTTTATCGACTTTTTATTGTTTTCCAAAAAAAAGACCCAAATTTTACATTCAAATACAGATTTAAAAAAAAATATAAGGCGTAGACTCTGAATTTTAATTTTATTTCGATGTGTATTGTTTAAGAATACTTTTAAATACAAAATTAGTGATATTAGTCCCCTAGTTTTTTTTTTAATTCACTCGCAAAGGTAAAACTTAAATTAAAGCTGTACATGTTACAGCTATTTATAAGGCTACAAAAAAAAAACCAAAAGCGACCGGGATCTTCTAACTCCCTCATTAATTCTCCAGTCTATCCTCTTTCTAATGATGTGCCACATGCCATAAAAGTATTTTAACAACTTTGTGAATTCGCTAGAATTGTGAATCGAGTCACCTAAGGCTAATATTCAAAATTATGATTTAAAAAAAAATCTCTTAAATGATACCTGTTAAACCTATAAATCTGCTATCTCATTCTTATGGTTAGGTAAATTCGTGTCTCATATCTGTTTCTTTTGTGGGATTTACTTGAAATAAAAAAACAAAATTGCATTTTTAACATTTATTTAATCATTGTTACAAATCTTGCTCAAATTGCTGGCCTCTGTTGCGAATGCAGGCCCGACACCTGTTTCGTATTTCAACAGTTGTTGTACGAAGTCGTATTTCCTCCTTAATAGTATTGAATGCCGCTTCTATGCGTTGGACTAATACCTCCCTAGTTGGAACCTCCGTGGCATATACCAACTCTTTGGCACGTCCCCAGACATAAAAGTCTAACGGAGTTAGATCTGGGGAACGTGGCGGCCATGGAATAGGGCCATCGCGTCCAATCCATGCATTGGGGAACACATTGTCGAGATATTCCCTCACAGTCAATCGCCAATGCGCGGGACAGCCGTCATTTTGAAATACAATGGGCACACGTTCATCAAATACGGGCACATCGGTCACTAATTCGGAAAGAAAGAAAGAAAAATTTGAATTTTTGACACATAGTTTGCTATCATCACGTCTATTTCGTGGAAATTTGTCTGCCATACGTGAAAACAAATGTGGATTTGTTTTTACGAACATTACTATTTCTAATATATAAAGTGAAGGTAATGTTAATATATGATATTTAATGAAATATTTTTTACAGCTATCGGTAGTTTTTAGATTAAACATAGATCTTACGCAACACTTTTGTCTTTTAAAGATGATATCCTTATCGGTTGAGTTACCCCAGAAGATAACACCATATCTAATGATGGATTCAACTAAACCATAGTAGGCCGTTAATAGCGCTTCTATATTTAGAGTACGTGATAATTTATATAACGCATAAGCACCACTACTTATTCTTTTGGCTAGAGCCTCAATATGCGCTTTCCAATTTAAGTTTCTGTCAATTGTTAGGCCTAAAAATTTTGTAATCGAATCGAAATAAAAATAAAATTCAGAGTCTACGCCTTATATTTTTTTTTAAATCTGTCTTTGAATGTAAAATTTGGGTCTTTTTTTTGGAAAACAATAAAAAGTCGATAAAAAAAAATCCACAGAGCATGAGGGGTGTTAAAGGGTCTAAAAGGCTAGCGGATGACTCCTTCAGTCGACCATTTCAATTTGGCACACGATGCACCAAACAGCCTGTATAACTAATTTAATAAATAAACAATGTTTTATACCTATTAGTAAAAAATCAGTGTACTCGTAAGTATTATGATTATAACATAATATTCTAATTGTGGTGTTTGGTAGTGTGCTTTAATTCCGGGAAATGTTATAGATACCAAGAAATCGTGTCGGAATATCTCTAAAATGGGTAGTTTTCTATATTTTTCTATAACAAAATATCACGCCTGTAATCCACGAAGGGGTAGGCAGAGGTGTAGGTACCTAAAGCTAAACTCAAATTTAGCCAGATTTTCTTGTTCTTATTTTTTCTGGTTTTTCTTACCCTGGGAGTAGTGGTGGCCCAGTGGTAAGGGCCGACCGAAGGCCGAGGGCCGAAGGGGGGAGGGGCTTACGAGTTGAAGGTCGTAGGTTCGAACCCTAGCGGGTATTTTACTTCTGCTGTCAAAACGGTGAAGGAAAAACATCGTGAGTAAACTGGCATGTCCTAGAACCCCAAAAATTCGAAGACATGTGTCATCCACCAACCCGCACTGGGCCCACGCGGTGGATTGCGGCCCACTCCCTCTCACAGAGAGGAAGCTTGTGTCCCAGCAGTGGGAATACTGGGCTGGTTATGCCTCTCTTACCCTTAAAATTAACGACGTAGTTCCTAAGGACCAATATATGTTAACTCAAATAGTGTCAGAACTGATACTGACCAGTCTCAACAGATAACCACCAACCATAATAGTCTGTTTACGTACTTATGGCTTTCTATCTACTAATACGCCTCTTATCAATACTCCCTCTCACCTAAATGTCACTTTTCCCAAGACAAGAGAAGACAATTTTGTCGTTCTTTAATTTTCATCATTTATTCTTTGCTTAGAACATAAACGTTTTGATGAATGTAATTATTTTTGATAAATTAATAGAAGTAATTTAATTGGTTTCTTTTCATTTTACTGATTATATCATTGATTGATTTGATTTTATTGTTATTATTTATTTATTTGATTTTACTATTATTAACTTATTTGATTTTATGATTATCTTTATGTCTGATAGGCAAAGTATTTAAGTGCTGTGCACACCTTTGAGGTGACAAGTTCACTGTAGTAATTATTATATTAAGATTAATTTCTCTGTAAATCTTATTGTGAATTAGTCGTTGGAGTGCAAATAAAGTAAAAAAAATCTTTACATTTGAATCTCGACTTATGTGACATCCCTAGGACGTGTGAACGAGGTAACGCTACACCACACTCGTAATGATAAATCTGCAACACTAGTCTGTTATTGCAAATTATATGCATGCCCAGACACTAACATGGCCGTCTCGTGTTCAGATGCATCCGTTGCATAGACCTGTAACCTGCAACGTTTCCGATTCGAATTTGCAACGATTTTTGAAGTAATACTTCTTTAGGCACGCTTGACTTGGGGAGTAAACTGGTGAATGCATGACGAGAGCGTTATGGAAGTGACGAGAGCGTTACGGAAGTATAATTAGTATTAATATTGAAGTAAAACTTCTTTACGCACGCTTTACATGGGGAGTAAGCTGGTGAGAGCGTGACGAGAGCGTTACGGAAAGGAGGCTACGGAAGTTGTTTAAATTTTAAACATGGAACACACCACGTCACCGCCGCGGGCCGTCCCGCTTAATAGGTATTTTTTTAAATTCGCACTGGCTGTTTATACACTTTATACACTCACAAGACCGCAGCTTTTTTGTAGTAAAACTTATTTTGCTAGCGAACCGTGATTTCTGTTTTACTTCAGACGTGTAGTCTAAAGCACACTCGTTTTTTTTATATTTAACTATTTATGTACACAGACAAGAAGTAATATACAGAAAAATACGTACAAAGACGATGCTTATTTCTAAAGAAATCTCTTCCAGCATAAAATATAATAGTTCTTTAATTATTTGCACAGAATAAATACTTAATATCTGGGATAGAAAAGAGAATAAAAAAGGAGCTATGAAGACAACCGGAACTACTGATCCGTTTCCGAAAAATTATTTCACCAATGAGAAGAAAGTATTTCCGAGTGCCATAGCTAGGATATATTTTATATTAAAACATGAAATATCACGACGAAGTCGCAGGCAAAAGCTAGTTAGTTATAATTATTGTGGAACCTATTTTGTGTACAGTAAGAAAACCTTATAGTCATATACAACATTAGTTTTTGTTTATACTAAACCTCTTAAGGGGTCATTGTATTCATCATTATGAACAACTTTTACTATGGGACCAAACGTGAAATCGCAAAAAAAATATCAGCTGTTCCCATCGAGATAGAGAAGGGAAGTATAAGTACTAACGTACTAGAGAAGCTACGTCAAATAACTGAATTGTCCTATTCTTCGTAATTTGAATGTTTAGTTCGCGCAGCGCTAAAATAATAACAATTCGTCTAAACCGTAACTAATTTACCACAGCGCTAGATTTGCTGCGGAAATGTATTTATTCTATATAATTTATTATTGTCGGAAGTACTAGGCGCGAAAGAGGTAGAGAGCGACTGAGTGAGGTGTGGCGCGATCGCCGCAGTTGAACGAGACAAAGTAGGTATTTACGGTGTCTTCTCTAGTACGTTAGTACTTGTATCTCGATGGCTGTTCCCTACATTTAAGTTCGCTGAACTCGTCAAAATGTAGGGAACAGCTGATATTTTTTTCGCGATTTCATTTTTGGTCCCATAGTAAAAGTTGTTCATAATGATGAATACAATGACCCCTTAAGAGGTTTAGTATAAACAAAAACGAATGTTGTTTAAGATCATGTTGGTTTACAAATTCAAATTAATTTACTTACATTATTAATTTATTTACAATGTCTAAGGCATCATTATCACTCATCTATTGCTAAAATACTTCAAAAATAAAATGGTTCTTCGAGACAAAATCTGACAGTTTTCCATGTCAAATCAGCATCATCATCATTGGCAGCCTTGATCTCCACCCACTGGGCCACTGCTGAGTATAAATTACTATAAATAAATAGGATGCCTTCCTTTTGTGCCATGTTTACAAAATCTCAAATGTTTCTCTTAAATTTTTGTCTCTTCAAATGAAATCATTCAATAAGAAACCAATCTCTAAACCAGCACTAAATACAAAGTTCACTGGATTAAATTTCCTTACTTTCGAATCTCAATAAGCTTGGTATACCATTGCATATCTCACAGAAACCAATGCGCAACGCCACGGCGCAACAGTATCGCCACAATTTATCTCCTCCCAGAGGTGTTAATTAGACTTTGAACTCACGACTGTTACCATTCGTATCGTCACGAAAAACAAACAAAAACAACTTTTATTCAAAGTTCTTAAAGTTTAGAATTCTCTGGCGACGCTCAGATGACAGATACGTAAAAGTGGCTATTAAAGGACAGACCGTGGTAAGTCACGGGTTAAAATTGGCATGCATTGGAGTAACGAAGGGTTGGTTTTCCGACCTCGCAATTAAGACGTTTCAGATTACGCGAGTGACTATATACGGAGCATTAGACGGTTAACAGATTGTCTGATAGGTGGCTTAGAAAATATTCAAAATATGCACACATTATGAAAATAAATAATCGATTTAATAAATAAACTTCAAAATAAACCGGTCTTTAGAAACAGCGTCTAACATTCCTCTTAAATCTATGGCCCTAACTGAAAAAAATATTAAATATCGAACGCACGTGACGTTAAATAAAAAAAACTTGTTTCCAAAATCGAACGCACCCAATTGATTGGTACAATAAAATAATGTCATTACAATTATCCACGCCATTTTCAAGAACTCCATTAGAATAACATAATTATTGGTGATTCAATGTCACGGGTAGTTTCCCTCCATTCAAAGTTTTTATGGGCGTACAAAATCGATGTAAACGCCCTTTTGTCATAGGATTTGAAAGAACAAATAGGCCTAATGGGCAAGTCTATTATTCTGGTTTATCTGCCTTCATTAATGTTTACCTCAAGACCGTAGCAGATGGGTTGAAGTTTGATATTGATGTTAACTTTGAGGGCCAAGTTATGAGAGAGATGCTTTTGGTATTACTTGCCCATTTGTGGTGACTTAGGATGTAGAAATCGGAGTTTAAAACTTGGCAAGTCACATGCACTTTCTTAAATTATTCTTAGAGTATCACTTATACTCAGTCGAAAATCCTTCGCCATCCTTCAGTGAACAAGCATTGTGGTCTATATACGTTACTTTTGGGTACGTGAAGAGGTATATCTTTCAAGTTGCCCGCTTGCTACTAATAAGCTTCATAATGTAGTCCTGGGGATCTACTCCGGAGATAAATTCGAAGTATCGAACGAATGATCGGCCGTTTCCTGACTACGGCTAACTATAATAATAATTAAATTCTTTATTGGGAGTAACTCATGAGACTCATACAGTATTAGTAACAATAAAATAAACTTACAACTATGTTACTGATACAATTACAATAACAATTAAAAAACACACACAACAACTTATTCACTGCTTCAGCATTCTAGCTGAAATACTGGAGCAAAGACTTACTATAGAGCAGTCCAGCCTGTCAGCAATAACTCCCAGGATGCTATACTATGACTGACTATGGCGAATGAAAAAAAAAAACGACAGTCAAAGACTGGACTTGAAGTCGGGTTTGGACTCAAAGTCAAAAAAAAGGAAACTTTGGAAGTCAAAGAAACTGTATTTATAAACATAAACCGATACTTTGGATTATCGCTTCGGAGTAGAATTCCAGTTATGGTGACTCAGAAGATAGAAATCAGAGGTCAATACTTGGCAAATCTCGTCCACTTTTTGAGTTGTTCTAGGACACACTTAGTTTGAAATCGCTATTGTTCAGTTAGCCAACGTCATGGTTTTGCTATTTCTATGAGTGCCTTTGCCTCAGAAATTGCACTTTATTGACTGTTGTTATTTTTTTTTTCATTGTTTACATAATAAACTATGTAAGTACTACATAATTTGATCGCTGGACTCATCTTGGAGCCATTAACTAAAGTAACCATTAAAATTAGGTCCCGTTTTACATCATTTGTGTAAGTGGGGACCGTTTCACGGGCGAGCTTAAAGATGTTCCAAGAATATATTTCCAGTAATGTTTCCCTTTTGAAACGTGGCCCTAATCCGCCCCACGTTTCCCTCTTGGTCCTCCAATCCGCGCGCTATACCCTCCAGTCTGCCCTCAGCCCTACACCGCACATTAGCGATTCGACGTGGACAATATTTAGATTCCTCCTACGTGCGTTTTATTTTGAGGCTTTCCTGAATAAGCTTTATATTGTTAAGCTCGTTTATTGTGTGGGGTCAGTGGAACGAGCCGGAATTAAGAAGACCTTACCTTATTATTAATCCTGTATTATGTATAATTTAATGATACTGGGTAACTGCTATTAATTAAAATGTATATCTTTGTTTCTTGGAGCTTTGCTCAGTACCTAAACTCCGGCCTATTGCGATGAGAGAAAGCGTCTCTGACACCTGACACCTGAGTACAAAATAATACGTGTTTTACAAATTTAAACTTTATTAGTTCCTAATCGTGTCCAATGCTTGCTCAAGGATGCATATCTGGTATGGCTCTAATATCCCAAGGCCTCGTCTTCTCTACCATTATCGCGCCCCCAGGTCTACTCTTTGATATGCAATGGTCTCTGTAGTCCCATGAAATATGAGGCTCCAGGGGCTAGTGTGAATCTTTGGGTTCATTCGAGTGATCGAGTCTGGTTTAACTGCGCTGGGGTCAGTGCATTGCATTCATTCAAGTTCCTAATCGTGTCAGGAGTGTGAGGATCGCATTTGTTTTGGCGGCCGAAATATAGTCTTCAATTCTTCATGCTTAACTTAAGAGATCAAACAAGACATACTTAAGTATAAAAATTAGATGCTTGTCTATTGAAATTGAGTCACTGAAGCAGTATGGCACTTTCTTCTTTCACTTGCCAATGTAGCTGGACTGGAAGTCTTATCTGAACTGAATTAATACGAAAAGCATTTTAGTAGATTGATATTGAAAAAGAGTTCATTTCTGTTGGTGGTGGTGGTGTCTAATTGGTTTTTTGGGTGACGGCTCTGAGTGTGGAGATTATGACTACATTGGGTTCCTATCTGTAGAAAGAAATGTATGTGGTAATACTATAATAAATAAATATTCATAGCGTCAAAGAGTTTAAAAAAAACATGTGGCATATTGCCAAAAGGCCGATCCACGTTTGCTTTTATTATCTACTGAACAAAATCTCCACTTCCTTAAAACTTATTTAAAGGGAATGGGCAATAACCGTCAGTATAACTGTTGGTCACAGAAAACCAAACATTTTTTACTTGTGACTATAATATTATGATTTTCATTTGTAATTTTAGCGGTCATCAAGAAAATTAGTCGGCTGATGTATAAATACAAAAATAAACAGATAAAGTCATCAAAACCGTATATCACCAGGCGGTCTCTTAGGCCTCGTGATTACAACACATCTGAAACTTAACCCGTCTCTGCGACGTCATTTTAGACCCGAACCGAAACTGTTTACGATAAAAAAAATCGCGATTGGTGTCTGTTTTCTTAAGCACCTCGGATCGACTTACACGAAGTAAACGCATCTTTAGATAACGCTCAATTAACGGGCATTTTTTATTATAACTCTTTTTTGGATGGCTTTATGCGGGAGGGTGGCAGGTATTGTAAAAAGATGGTGTCAATTTGACTTGTTTTTTTTTTTCTATTGGTTTATATATTGAATACATATATTATTGATACAATGAGCTGTCGATGAGTATCTTACTATTAACGTAAACAGAAAAAATGTGACCGAAAAAAAATCGCGTAGGTCGTCCGACATGATTCCCATGTTTTGAATAATAAACTAGTACTTAATAATTATTAGCATTTAGATAGCCCATCTTTACCCCCTCTTGAGTTAATATCTATTTAACAGCTTAAAATAGTCAATAAAAACAGAAGTAAAGACAGAAATGGCGCACGATTGATGATAATAATATTAATCTAAGAAATAAAAGTTTCAATGCCGCGAAGCAAAGCCTTAAATAAGTTGCTTTTTACAGTAATTTACTTAATTTTTCATTGGTAGAAACCCCAGGCGGTCTGCAAGCTCGCCAAGAACGTCAATCAGTAGCCACAAAGTACTGATGATCGAATAAATTAATACAAGAATCCCTTGATCCTTAATTTTATGCGAGAATCGAATAGCTTTCTGCTAATGACTTTATTGTTAACAATATTTTTTATTCCGAAAGCATTTTCAGTATTTGAAGAATTGTCTGAATGACGTATTTTTATGGGAGTACTAATTAATGTTTATAGTTTTACTTGTTTAACTTATCAGCACATGTTTGCAATCTTATTTAATTAACAACCCTGTTTTGTATTTTTACGCAATAAGTAACATCTGCTTTGGAAAATAATTATTTTGTATTTTTTTTTGTCTTTGTTAGGCGTTGGTAATGAAGGTGAATAATAATAAAATATTGTCATGAAACCTTCGATCAATATTATTGATCAAAGCATGAAACTATAAAAATTAAAAACGTATTAATTTACTTAGCGTGATTATCCAACACCTTGGCGTTAATTAGTATTTAAGGGTAAGGGGGAACCCCCTCTATTTTTATGTACCTTGTACCTACAGTGACTACTTGGTATAACCATACCAAGTAGCCACTGTAGGTACAAGGCAGAATTTTTTTTGAATCACTTTTAGATTAAAGTTTACTATACTATTCAATTTTAATGTCTGATAAAAAATATGCTTTGCGGCTATAACAGATATTTATTTACGGAATTATAATCATTAATACATCTCTCTAAGTTAGATTTGTTCCCCAATGACATGATTTCATGAAAAAGTCATTAAATGGAACAAATCTAACTTAGAGAGATGTATTAATGATTCTAATGATTATAATTCCGTAAATGCATATCTGTTATAGTCGCGAATCATATTTTGATTAAAATTAAACCTGACATTGCCATGCAAATTGCAAAAAAGTTAAGAAAATTTGATAGACTGTTTTTAAGTTCCCAGAAGAAGAACAACAAAAATAAAATCTCAGCCCTACATCACCTCATGCATAACACCATCCCACCAGTTTAACTGGAACTGCGGCGTATCAGACGGCTCGGGTTTCGTCTACTGTACCGGACGGACCCAGTTCCACAGACCCATTGGAGATGACCTTCACTGGTAGACATGCAGTAACGGTGTTAATAGGTAGCCGAGGAATTGGCGAGACTTCAGTACCCCGAGTGAATGTTTGCAAGCGAGTAAACGTAACTAGCGCGTTTGCGTTAAGATTTTTATTCTCACTCTTATACTCTTAGCGTTATGATCTATCAGTCAAATTTTAACGCAAACGAAATAGTTACGTTTACTCCCTTGCAAACTTACACTTGGGGTACTGGTCAAGCAAATATAAAAATTAGGTATTAGGTAGACATGCAAAAAATTCGGAAACAGATAGATGCTCATCTACTTGATTGAAAGGAAGTCCATCAGGGATACACTTAAGTACTTACATAAAAAGATTAGGTACTTATAAGGTTTTTTTTGATGATATTGAGACCATAGATTAGATTATCCACAAAAATACCTGGACTTATTATGAATGCGTTAAGACTACAGCAGAGTAGGTAATTGGAAAAGAAAAGAAACTTCTCATAATTATGGAAGAATCAGATTATGCAAACTAATCTGCAGGAAAAAGACTAACAAGAATAACTTCAACGGTTTTAGGGACTATATTAAATTAAATCTACCCATCGTTACGTGTAACGTTATATATCATGTTTTACAAGATCGGTCTTTTTTGCCCTTTGTCTGGTCCATGCGTACTTGCCTTGTGACCATGACATTAAATTATAGAGAATATTTCCAATATGCAGCTAATTATGCACAGTGACTAGCCGTTACCTAAAGTTATTGCTCAACGTGACTATGAATATCATCGATAACTTCAGAACTTATATCTTCTACAATACCTACCTCGAGTACCTGACTAACTCTACTAATTAACATAGTGAAACTTAATTAATAAAGTTAAATTCAGATTAAACAGAATACAAATGAGATGAGTCTAAAATTAGCCGAAATTATGAAGTCTAATTGTTAACACATAATTTAAACATGAACAGGCGGAGATGTAATCAGTACCGTTGTTTATTAATATCAAAGTGTTTATGCAAATATGTCTGACCTCACAGCGCCTGATAGTGTCACGGAATAATCAGTTGCGAAATAAGCTATTAATGTCTAGGTAAATTATATTATTAATAACGACATCATCAATCATAGCCACACAAAAACCATTAAAAAGACTAGATGCACTCGATTGGGTTTATTAAAACAAAATACCACGCACCATCATCAGTGGACTGCAAAATTTCGCAAGCAAAGTGACAAGCCGAAACTTAATAACTTACTCAGAAATGCACCAGCAAATTGGGAGCCGAGTCGTCCGACCGGCTCCGTAACCCTATACCGCCTTACCGAACTCTCCGACACATACAAATTGTATTTTTATTCAAATCGAGCCTACGTGCCGCGATAAAGCCCCCTTAAAACAAATAACCGCTCATTCAGCCGATGAAAACTACACGAAAGTCAACTTTAACACAAACAAACAACATCCAAGATGGTCCAGCATCTACCAACCATCAAGATACAGGCGACAAAAAGCTTTACAGTTGCAGTAACAGAGTTGTAGTTTCAGAAATAAGTAGTTTTGCTACACTACTTTTAGTTGAATACAATGATGCTATAAGAAACTACGCGCCTCATGTAAACAAGCTAAAATATATCCTGATAGTAAATACACAAGAATCAGACTCGAACAATATGTGCCCATCAGATAAGTCGACGAATGATGATGTACGAAGATCGTGTTCCCGAGACATATATAGAGAACAATTTAAAGGTTCATTGGGACACTTTTTCACTCAATTTGTACCCTTTTCATTCTTGTTGTACAGATAATGTTGACCGGCTTGGTATTTATGAAATATTTGAAATCGCAACGGAAAAGATTTGGTGTTATTGTGGAGTAATAAAATCTGTATAGGGATCACTCAAGGGTAACGAGACAGCCGAGCGATTGGCTTCTCGTGTTTGCCTTTTTAATAAAGTTGTTCGCACCGATACCCTTCATTATTCAGCAGTTTTTTCTGTCCAAAATGTTAATCACAACATTTACTTGTCCCGTGTTTTTGCCACGAGGAATTTTATGAAACATTTTAATAAAGCTGCTAATGGTGCAGCTGCCAATCACTATCATGTTAATATTACACTCCGAGAATCATATATAAGAAATATAAATTAATGACGACAATAATAAAATGAGCGAATTATACCTGGAAGTTTGATTCGCAAATATTTCGATATCGTAAAAAGTTTTCCTGATTATGGAACTGTAATAAAAGCGACTATCGTAAATGTCACAATAATCAAAAAAATATATTATAACTTCTTTATGAGTAGTGGTTAAAATCGATACCTGTGTATGTCTTCATCATCCGATAATCGTAAATTAAGGTCCGACTCTGATTTAACTGAGCGTAAAAACTGTGAACGAGAGATTGAGAGTTCATGTTACTCCGAAAATGGAAAACGAAAAAGAGTTCAGAGCTTCGATTGTGTAAAAGAGACAGAACTACGGTTGATATCAAAGGACTAAATAATGCAGAACTAGATATTTGTAGATACAGCCAGGATGTCTCAGAGAGGAAGTAATTTAAATCAGATTAATGACAATATATCGTTGACGATGAACTTGGAGGCTTTAATAAATCTAGAGGAAGATTGATTGCTTTTTTTAGTCGTCAATAAATTTTTGCGACAGATTCCAATTTACAATATGTCATGAACAGAGTTGACACGTTCAATCTTGCTTTTTAATTGCCTGCCTTTGTCAAACAGTGTCCCGAACCTTAATCTTTGTCAACGAGAAGGCGAAGGGCTAACCGGAACGGGTTTTAGAGTGGGACGAGACGACTGCGCCCGCGCATGACAAGTGACCGGATTAATGCATTTTAAACGAAGAAGGCTTAATTTTGATCTCGGATCCCTTAATTGAATGAGTCTTGGTTTTTTTAGGGAAAAGGATTTTTAGAAGTCACTTTCGAATTACTTATATATGAATCAAGCCACTTCATGTATACTAAAGAGTGCCTTAATTCTTATCGGCTTCGACTAATATCGGTACAAGGCCAAAACTTTTAGGGCTTGACAAGTCCAAAAATGACTTGAAGGATTTGACTGGTTAGTTCTACCCAGATTCCTGGAGTATCCAGTCCATAATTAACGGTCTTTGCGCATTGTATCTTTTCAGTGACGTTTATATCTTCCATACTAAAAAAGTTAATAACAATGTTTCAACTGCACTAAAGATCTTCAATCTGCATTTTGCCAATAAAAGAAGAATTTATTTCTACTAGAGTCTTAGAGTTAATATCTTTCGATGCCATACAAATGTATAAAACCTGCATAAAGGATCATCAAAGATGTTTTTAACCGACAAGGATTGTTCAGAATCTCAAAGTGACAAAGTAATTGATATAGATATAAGTCGATGAGCACCAGTAATATAAATTACAATTTATAATCTATTTATCACTCGGTTTCTTAGAGTTCTGTAGACGGATGGTAAAACCCTTAAACTGGAACGCATCATTATCACTCTCCTGCTCAAATTTCATGTATTTGAGGTCGATGCAGCATGCATGTTTTATCCATACGTCTGAATCAGTCGTCATCTCCGTATTCATTCCGTTCATTGTCATATAATCTTTAACAAAATCCATCTATCGTTTCTTCCCTTAACCTTAAACTATCGTCATAAGTGATTACTTGATGATTTTTGAAGCAACTATTTAACACGATTGTGTTAAATAGTTGCTTCAAAAAAGAGACTTTTATAGTAATATGGAAAATGTCGTTCGATACATTTGAATCAAGTATCAGTGTAGTAATAAATTGATTCCTAGTAATTATTGACTAGCATTAAATTCGCTACTACATCATTTAATGACAGGATTTGATTAGTACCTACTGTGCAATCTTCTAAGCAATGGCTTCCTTAATTACTTAAACAATTTATCCTACCTCCAAATTGAATGGCTAAATATTGATAGCCGTTATTGAACCAAAGTTTTTTACGATACTGTGAGAAAGATTTAATTTTCATCACAAGGTATAAAATCATGACTAGGTAAGTGAGCATCCCAATACCTCTTCAAGATTTTGTGACTTTTATCATCAATTAGCTAATCAGTCGAATCTCCAACAATCCTCAGAATTAAGAGTTTCATCATCACTATCTATAAGTCCATCTTCGTTATCAAGACTTTCAACAATAAAATCAACGGAACCCAGACTTCCCTCAAAATCAACCTTGCCGACATTTTTATCCGGACCCAAGCCACCAACTGCTCGTGCCTTGTACTCAGCTAAATGATTGACGATCTCACATCCACCTCGATATCCATTCCCGCTGAGTGTAGAACTATCGCCAACATTTTAATAAATAACCCCTTTGCCTTCACTAATAGCGATAATTCCTTCACTACAAGCATCCAATATAAATCGAGCGATTTATTTACACGTACGAGTATTGTCAGTTGTTTTAACTTTATAAGAAAGAATATTAATGTATTGATATTAATTTTGTTAAACGTGTTGACCTTTTTGTTACAAATTTTATGGTCATAAGTCTTTATTACGTGTTTTTTGAACGGGCGAAATTTCTCGATTAAGGTGTCGCTCGGTAATTTCTTTATTAAGTTGTGGTCAAAAATTCGTGGTAGGTCGTTGTTTAATAAGATTTTTAATGAGATTGTTTTTGCATGCAATGCCTTTACTGGCCATTATTTCAGAAACATGAATCATTGAATAACTTTCAACATTTTATCTACTTTGTCTATGATCTTACCATTCTCTAACCAAGGAATTTCTATTCCTCGTCCCATCTCATTCTTTCATCTACCCTCTCATTCCAACGGCATATTTTCTCCCTCCCAAATCACCATTATTAGACAAAGCATCAGTTCCATCTATCAATTTCATTGGAACTATCCCGAGAAGCTGAAGGTTCATCGGTAGACAGTCCTCTATAATTTTTTTCCGATTGGAAACCAGTTCAATCGATGACCGATGAAAAAAAGCCGTGGGTCGGTTTCGATTGATCCGGTCTCTATCGAGATTGAGACATCTCGGAACGAGTTCCGCCCGCCTGCGCAGGCGCCGCCCTAAGTGATAAGAGATTATCGGGAGATCGTAAATTACTTAATTTCACAGCGGCTGGACTTATCTTTTCCGAAATTGGGAAGCTTTTTGTACTGGCAGATGTTTGTAAGAATTTTATTTTCATAAAAACTGGGGTGATTTTATAAATTTGCTGTAGGTATATTATAATATACCTGTATATTATTAGAGTATTTTAGAAACATTAAGGCCCGCTTGCACTAGAAATTACTTAAGACGAAAGCGTCAGGGTAGCCCGCGAAATTCAAATTTTCATACGTTTTTTTGCAATTTGCAAGTCAGTAACAGGTTGCATGTTGATCTAAATATGTTTTGGATCGTAACAAATATGGCTTTACTAATCATTAGAATCAGCAATACTACTAAATTTCCTTGTAGAATCCTATTGAATGACTATTTCAAACAGTCATTCAATAGGATTATATGAACTTAGAGAGCTGTATTGCTGATTCTAATGATTATAATTTTAATAAGCCATAATTGTTACAGCCGCGAATCATATTTTATTCAACATACAACCTGACACAGACCTGCAAATTGCAAAAAACTTCAGAAATTTTTAATTTCACGGGCTACCTTAGCGCATCCCCTTTAGTGCGTTTAGCGCTAAACGTATTTAAAACATAATTCGGTCTGTCAACTTCAAACAATTGACAGAAACGGAATTATATTTCAATTACGTTAAGCGCTAAATGAATTTAATAATTTTTGGTACAATCGAGCCTTAAATCATCTTATTTTAACAACTCAACAAATTGTCGTGTCCAACGTTGTTACTATACTCCATTTGAAATAAGATTAGACATTTAAATTAAATCGTCTACAGTCCGTTCAACCGATTTTGACTTCTATTCAGTAGGCATAAGGATGGCATTAAAAGCAAAAACGTGGTTACAATACCAACTGCTTATTACAGCTGTCATTGGTCATGCCACGAACGCAATAGAAGTCAAAACCGATTGAACGGACTGTAAAAAAGGTTTATTTAAATGTCTAATCTTATTTCAAACGGAGTATAGGTAATTTGCAGCAAGAGATCTCAACATTAGATTGTGATGATTACGTAACCCATTCTCCGCTTTCAGCTTCCGCGGTCGCTTACTCCGATAACTTACCCCACCAACCACGCTAGCCATAATATTGTTCCCAAAAACTCAGCGGAGTTTTTAATCATGTCTCGATAAGAATAAATTGCTCGGCGCTTTGGTCTATTGCCTTATGTCCAATTAATTGGCGAGGCTGATTGCTAAAATGTTTTCATTATGATTTATCGGGTTTGATGAAGAATAATTGAATGGTTAGAAGCTGGTCTTGTATTTATTAGAATTAGTAATGTTTTTGGAAATGCTGGGGGGGTCGCCCTAGAAGGACATATACGTATATATTATTTTTTGTTTATGCGAAACCTGAATATAGTTTGTTCAGAATAAGGAACTGAATCGATTTCAATAATTTTTCACCATGTTACATGTATTTTGTCCCAAAAATATTTAAGTGTGATGGAAATTGTTATCACCATTTAATTACTTACAATACAATCGCCGTACGGTTAGGTGCCTACTGACAAATTATTATCAATGAGCGCAAGACGACCCTGGAGGCGCAGGGGCGCCGTTAGCATGTTTTTGTACGGACAACTCGGTAACACCCTTATAACTTTGCGATTTTTCATGATACAGTTTTCGTGTTTCGGGTTTCGCATATACTAAAAACTAATGTTGTGTAGTGACCTTATTGGTGATGTTTTTCAGAAAGATCAGCCGATCTGTTCTGAAAAAACCGGCCAATTGCATGTCGGACCACGCACAATGAAGGGTCCCGTAATGTAAGTGTGGTAAAGTTTTTGAAAAATGGATCCTTTTACTTGAGTTTTTTGAGCTCCGTACCAAAATGGTAAAAAGGAACCCTTATGGTGAGACTAAATCGGTCTGTCTGTCTGTCACACCTGGATATCTCAAGAACTACTAATGCTATCAACTTGAAATTTAGAATAGTTTTAGATGACGTTTGCCCAACTATTTTGCAAACAAGAAATAAATTAAAAAAAATGTATCTTTTTTGCAAAAGGGACTGAACGGGGTTCTTAAAAATTTTAAGTGCTAGCTAGTGCTACTAGGGCATGTGGGGTATCATATGAAAGAGCGCTGTTTGCACATTCTGCAAAAAAAAAATTTTTTTAGTAATCATGGTTTCCGACTTTTGATGAAAAATGTAAAAAGCATACCGTTCCCCTCTTATCTCCGAAGTTTGCATAGATAAAAATCTGAAATTATTCTATGTGATAGAAGTTTATGTAATGATTACAGGAAAAATAAAACGATGTCTCTTACGAGTAGTAGCACAGTTTTTCAGAAATCATCAACATCATTACGTACGGAACCCTCGGTGCGCGAGTCCGACTTGCTCTTGACCGGTTTTTTTCCTTTGGTTGTTCTGATTTTTAGAACTTTGTTAGGACCATTTTTGGAACATAGTATTGTTTAAGAAGAAGTGCGTACCTACTTCACCTTTATTTTTGCTCTTTTCAGGATATCCAAAGCTAAAAAAACATAACAACACGCCTTGTTACCCCTAAGGATTGGGCAGAGGTAGAACACCCACATTTCGTCAGTTATGTTTAAGTCCCATGTAATAGGGGGCGACCCTGAAATATCTTCTTCAAATTATATTTCTGGTACTTCCAACAGTAAAATATCTCAATTCATTCATTTTAGATTAAAACATTTATGGTAATATAAATAATAAATTATTATAACTGCCAATTCGTAACATATAATTATTTAATTTTCATAAAATCTAACAATAGTTGTGTAATAAACGCTGCTTAGTTTATTTTTAACTAAGCGTATAAAACAAGTCATATATTTTAATAACATAATATATAATTAACAACATCGTGCTGTTGTCATTTGCTTATTTTAATAATTAATAATAACAATCCGTGTGAATTAGACGGAGGTCATTGGAGTTCAATAATACTACACAACACTATACAACTTTATAATTAGATAATACTATACAACTTTATAGTTAGATGAGAGTTTCCTTTGAGGTGAATCTGGAGCAGAAGCCCGCGAAATAAAAAAAAAAACAAATTTTCTTACGTTTTTTTGCAATTTGCAGCGGCCCGAGGACGGGCGTGCCAAGACGTTTTTGACAAGACATGATAAATTATGTCATGTTAATTTGTACTAGCATTTTATGACAAAACAGTTTTATTGCTCAAACTGTGATAAAATGTGCGACTCAAGTCATGTCACAGTAGGCCATGTAGGACATGTCAGGTTTTATCTTGATCAAAATATGATTCGCGACTAAACCAGTTATGTATTTACAGAATTATAATCATTAGAATTATAATTTTTTTTTATACAAATTAATTTCACTATGTAATATATACATAATCTAAAATATTCACATATTACGTTATTGAGAAAATGCTCTAATTTAACATATATTTTTTTCAAATCATTAACACTACTCGTTTAGACGTGATCTTCAGTATAAAACCATTAAAAGTCGGTTATCGTCGCCTTAATAGCAATTACATGAACGCTTGTACTTGCCTTATTGTTACTGAATACAAATTCATGAAAAAAATCAATAAGCTTGATGACACTAAGGATAAAGTTCGCGAAATGGGTAGAGAAAGATGAAGAGGGAATAAGGTAGATGGGATGCTTGAACATCTAGACGGTCCAGTAAACTACATAGAAGATAATTTTCTTGACAAACTTGACAAAAAAACGTCAATGAGATATGGTTGGATGGTATGGGTGGTTGGTTGGTGGGTTGGTTGGGTTGGTATGGTTGGTGGTCAATGGGATGTGGTATGGTTGTTTCGAAGCTAGGTGCAAAGCCTAGGAGGAGGTGATAGTTGACATAATTTGGAGCATTTTGAGTATGTTTTTAAAAAGGTTTAAATGATTGAGACTATTTTTATTCTTCAAATTATTCTACGACTTCAAGGGTGTCCAGTATTTTTTTCAATAACACAGATGCTTGGAACTTGGTTTCTTATATTAGATGCACATCAGATAAACCACGAAAAAAAAACATACTAGCTCTTTAACTGTTCACAATTATCTGAAATAGCAGATAAAAAAAAGTAGGTAGTTCGTCTAAGTACCTATGGTTTAAAATGCTCAAAATGGTGCCAACTTTTAGCCCCATATGGCTTTGCACCCAGCTTCCAAACATCCCGTATATCCCAATAAAACCTATTTAGCTAAAAATATTTTAAGGGAAAGCCCTCCAAAAGATCATACAATTCCATCTATTTCATTTCGAATAGTTCCAATCTTGATATAAAAAATAGGCACTCCCCATAAGTAATCACGGCATTCACGACTAATCCCGAGGCAGTAATCAATTTTAATTTACTAAACTACAATACGAAATAATCTATAACTACAATACTGTCAAATTAATGATTAATTAACTAATAAAACTGTCTGTACGGAAAATTAATAGCCGAAATCTTCTAATGCCGTGTCACCACGGCACTGTAGGAAGCATAAATCATACTGCACTGTGTTTCAAAATCTGTTCGGTTCAGTTCCAAGAAAGTTAATTAACAAGTTAACACATGTTTTTGTATGGAAACGCGAATTTTTCACCATGTGGTGACAGTGTCGGTGAAATGAGAGATTCTGGGTGTATTGTTGGACATCTGCTTTTGAAGTTTTGTGGCGGTCTGTTTTTGGGGCTCTGTACCTCAAAAGGAAAAAACGGAACCCTTATAGCATCACTCATGTGTCTGTCAGGCTGGCTGTTTCTCTGTATGTGCGTCTGTCACAGCCGATTTTCCCCGAATCTACTGGAAGTCTACTCCAAACATAAATTCGAAGTATCGGCCAAAGGTTCGGCTGTTTCTTGACTATGGCTAACTAAGGTGAAATAAAAAAAAAACGACAGTCGAAGAGATAACCCGAAGTCGAAAATGTGGCTTGAAGTCGGGTAAGGATTTAAAGTCAAAAAGGGAAACTTTGGAAGTTATAAAACGGCCGAACATTCGGCCGATACTTCGCATTACGGTATCACTGCCGAGTAGACTCCCTGGACCTAAGTAGACCCCCTGGACCAAATTAGAGGATTATATACAACATAAGAATGGAGCTTCTTGGCGGGAAAGTGAAGCGTCATGTTCAGCAGTTTGTTTAATTTTCCAAAATTTGTGTTTAGCCGAATATTAATGTGTAATAATGATGGATTATTAACCATTAAGTGTTTGTGAACGTGCATTAGTGTAGGCAAATGAAACAAAACAGTGCAACTTCGCTTCAAGTTCTCTCAAGAAGTCCGCGTGAGGTCTCAGTAAAGTGCCACATCTTTACTGAAACTCAAGGGGAGTGGGCGGGGATATCATCATCATGCATTTATAATTCATTTCATCAATACTATACAAGAACTAAAACGTGACATTGGCTAAATGCACAAACCGTGCGAAGCCAGAAGGAAAATAAAAAAAAAAAAAAAAAAAAGAACATAAGAATGCTTGTAAACATGCTGGTCCTGCTCCATAGGACAATCTAGAGTCTAGACAAAATCAAACAGGTTGCTATTTTAATTGTATAATTTATTATTTTTATGACATTTATTTTAAATTCTGTGATTACCTTAACTCACACTGATATTGTTATTTTTTAGGAAATCGTACCTATATATTTTTTACAATTTTTGTAAATATGTGAGCACCACGTATCTATCACATAATTAATTTATCTGTCATTGCTTCATTCTTAACTCTTTTTATTACCTATTGTGGTATAGTAATTTTATTCTAGGTGCATCGTCTTCACATATAATTATGTAATTAATGTACCTATAAAAATATTGTACTAGATTTTAAAAGTGTACCGGTGGAGTTTCTTTCCCATTCTTCTCCATACGAAACTTTATTTCTTTCCTTTTTTTTTTTTGTTTTTTTTTTTTTAAAAACGTTGCTCCACACTAGGAATTTCTCCTGTATCGTGGGTGCGTTTACAAACATTTAAACTCACATACACAAACAGCCAGACTCGGAACAACTACTTGTAGGTCATACAAATATTTGTTCCGTGCGGGAATCGAACCTGCGACACGCAGCGCAGCAGTCAATTGCTTAACCACTGCCAGACCCGGAACAACTACTACAACTACCTTTTGGAAGGGGCGACTAGAATCAATTCTATTTTTTTTTAAATTTTGACGTTCAAAAGTGCCTTTTATGCGCCTATTTGAAATAAACAATTTGACTTTGACTTTGACCGATTAAGTTGAAATTCGGTACACATATTATGAGTTTTTGTGACCCAAGCACGATGTGTAACGTAAATAATAGATTTTTTTTATTTTATCACTTTTAGGGGACAAATAGGAACATAAAAAAAAATCAAACGGTACCGTGTGACATATTAAAAGGGCTTGTTGTAAGGATATTTTTTTTTTTTAAGATTATCCCATACATACAAACTCACAAATATTGTCACTTTATATTATTAGTACCTATCTTTGATTATTTATGTCTAGATTGAGTGTCGCGCTCCTAAAGAACGAAAACAAAAGACCAACTTTGTTATGCTGGTGTTTGTGACAGCTACTCATTGTCATTGTGTTATTCTAGTGTGCGTGCGTTTTGCGGCCAACAGTTGGACGCAATATTTTTCAATTAGTCAATAGCTTTGACTTTCTATCTAGACTAATATTAGGCTTACTAGAGAATGGGCAGCAGCGTTCTTTATGCATTTTGACACCTTACTACGATCGCCAACCCGCCTGCCAAACGTGGTGATTGGGGCAGGCCTATGTCCTGCAGTGGACGTCTTTCGGCTGTAATGATGATGATAATGATGAATATTAGGTGCCACAGTTCACAATGTTGATCTTACTAAGACATAAACAATGCGCACCTAACTTTCGCGTAAAAAAGGACGAAAAATATTAACGAATCGGGATTCAAACGCATATCCTTTTCTCTCATTAGCAAACAGCGAATAAATCGTCCGGTGACATTTTTTGGCTTATTTATGGGTCCGAACAGTACCCAAAATCTGATTTATTCATACAACCGAATCAAAACGGAATATAGTTACTAAAAGTCTTTATTTAAACAATTTTATTTATGTCTCAATCCTGAATTGCAGTGTTTTAAAATATTTTGTTTTTATAGCTCAATTTAGTGTTTATTTATTTTCTAAAATAAAAGTTTTTCTAAAAAATTACGATGGCTTTGAATAATCTTGCTACCTTTATTTTTTATAGAAAATAAAGTAAGTTTATTTATGCTTAAAACACTGTCGTATAGTTGTTTTCAAATTAAATTTTGTTATTTATTGCCTGCGAAATCCAACCTTTTATTTTGTTTTTGAATAGAAATTAAGCATATACTGACAGAACAACCTACAAAAATTAAGTTGCCTTTACAAGTCTGTAGCAAAGCTTTAATTTATAAAATCATTGTTGCACACGAGCTGTAATTCATATTAACTGATTAACTTGTTAAAGATAATTATGACAGCCTGAGCACGATGCTTATCTCGCCAAGATTTTACAACAAAGTGAAATAAAACACAGCAATGAATTCTTAAAATAAAATAATTACTTCATTCTATTCTTGTGAAACAGTAATTAAAGTGTTCGACCCTTAGAAGTAATTAAGTGAAACAAAACCGGAAGTGCACGCATATGTGCACAGCTTGACGGTTTCAAGTTTCTTTTCCTCCATCTCTTTCTAACAAGTCTAAACAACCAGTATAATTTAAGCGCACGGCGTAACCTTGTTGGGAAGTAACAAGTATCACCAAATGTTGGTTGGTTCTCCACACAGTAATTTTGTGTCAATATTGTGACGCCCAATTATGGGTTTGAACTTAATTAGTGGGGTTGTTAAGTTAGAACTCAATTATCGGAATGTTTTGTAAAAAAGAAGTTTAGTTGGGATCATTACATGCAAACTTCTGAGAGAAGATAATTATTCTTAATTAATTTAATGTTATAAACACGCATACCTATAAAAAAACAAGCATCTAGAGATGATGGATGAACCAACACTCAAATACATAGCGAAGGACCAATTTAAAAAAGTTTTTTAAACCAAGTTTTAGTTCTTTTAATAATGTGGTGGTAAAAGTAAGAATAGTTAAAGGAAGATATAAGAGTACCTACCTAACTTTTTTAAATGTTAAATCTAGAGCATTTTTTTCATAACAAGATGTAAGTTAATCGACTGAGTACAAAAGCGGCGGTAAACACGAAGAGTTCCGTACCACAGTATTTTTTATTGGCATGTATTTAACGCGGCAACAAATTAATCTGAATCTGGGATTAAAAAATAATTAAAGCCGGTAGCAAAAATAATAGGTTGGCAGCTACAGCCAAGGATAATTTTAAGTGGAAAGTAGCAGCTTAATAATCAGTTGTTAGCTTTGTTTTAATTTAAACTGGCATCGATTTTTTGTATTGGTAACTGAATTTACCAACAATAGAGGCGAATGGTCACTGTTCTAACGTAACCTAACCCAAATGATTCAATAACAGTAGATGGTATCATATAGGTACCTTCCACAAACAATTTGTTTTATAATATTGGTATTATGCTGTATGGGTAATTACTATATTGATTGTCTGAACTAAATAAAAGATTACTTACATAACTTTTGTTGTTATAAATTTAAAAATAATATTTAATCGCTGCCAAGTTATTTTTAGTAGCAAATAGTTAGTCGCCTTTTAAGTTGTTAGTCGCCTGAAAAACAATTTGCCTTTTTTATTTAATACCTATTTAAAAATACAAGTTTCTTGTATGGGAGAAAACAAACTAAATGGGGTTCGGCCCTTTAGTTTTTAACATTATTTAGTTTTTATTATGTTTTGTTATAAATTTTTTTTTGTTTTTTATTTGGCATATAAAGTACACTGATACAGGGTGACACTTAATTTAAGCATAGAAATAGCCCGTTACAAAATCAATGATCAATGACCCCTATGCTAGGAAAAACCAGTGTAACAGGGATATCCATCCGTCCTTTATAGCGGCCATAGTAGTACATACTCTATGAAAATTTCAAGTGTCATACATTATGTCATATATTACGATTCAATAGATACAGCCCAGTGACAGATGGACGGACGATCGGACAGTGGAGCCTTATTAACAGGGTCCCGTTGGCACCCTTTGGGTAGGGAACGCTAAAAAATCGAAACCGATATATTTCAAAAACCTTTTTCAAGCTTAACTAACAACACATAACTAATTTAAAATTGACTCAAACCCAGTAGTGCTTTAAATCACAGTTCTAAACCACTTCCAAGAAAATTATAATAAAAATGAGAAAATAAACGAGAAACGTTTATGAATAAATCATCAGCGATCATCTCGCGAAACAATCAAAAAGGACCATTATGAAGTAGTAAGAGATAGAGAGATTGACGTTAAACGAGAGTGAGGGAGAGAGGTGTTATTAGTTCCTCAAAGCTGTAATTATGCTGTTAAGAATATAATTTCATGTTGTTAAAGCGATGTATGCGTCACATTATAGAGTTTTACGTTTATTAAGACGTTTTCGTAGTCGTTTGCACAGCGTTTAAAACTTGCAATGAGGTGAAAAATCTTTATGGTAAAATAATTGATTGATAAATTATTGACAGTAGTAGCTGTCCTACTTAAAAAACTTAATGCATTCATTTGAAATAAGAATGGTTTCTATTATAAAGTCAATAACCAAAGATTGAATGACTGACAGACAGACAGACAAACAAGAAAGAGACTTAATAAAAACGTGAAAAACGTGATAATATAATCCTACGAGGCGAAAATTCGGATAATCATGATAAAAATGGAGTAGTGCAAAAGTGCAGTTATTATCCAACCTACTTACACACGCAGATGCAATTATAGGCATAGTTATTTTGCTTTTTTAATAATTATTAAAAGGTTCACAAGCCTTACAGACAGTGTAATTTGTAATTTCCGTTGCTATTATTATAAGAACCTCGTTATCGAAGGCTCTAAGATAAACACGCATCGATGAATCTCATCGCGCTTATCAAATATATTCCCTAATCACATAGATTAACCCTATTCTTTTTAACATCCACTTTATGCATCTTTTTTTTTAACAATTTAAGATCTTTCAATCAACCCGAACTCCATCAAAAATTAAATGACGGGTATATCTTTATCATATCTTTTTTTAAATTCCGTGAACTGGCATCAATCCTTACGCCGACTACCTGTGATCGTCGCACTCCTGCACCACCTTTGATCATAGTATAAAAACATCGTTAGTAAACAACGTTTGTTTTTTGCAGTGTCCTAACTAATGATCGTACTAATCGTTTTATGACATTGATGATTTAATGAGAGCAGTTTTTTCCTGTGAATTTTAACGCGGACTGGGCGGTACCGGTTTTGTCTAGGAGTGTAGAAAATTGGGTGCCAAATGGATTTATTCGGCGTCCGTTGTCTTAGGGTTTTATTATTGCTGTAATTATGTATGTGGAGGAGTGTGTCAGCGAGTTCTTAAGTGTATGTAAAAAAAAAACGATATTTCTAATTACACTATCACTCGAATCCGAACCAAAAACCTATAATTAAACACAGAAATATGATTTCCTTTATTTTTTATTGAGCCGTGAATATTCAAAATGGTGAAGCCGTAAAAAATACCTATGCCGCCATTACAAATTCACGTCGTAACGCCTTCATCTTGCCGCACATTCGAATAACAACCAAACTCATAATTTACAACGAGTCTCATTAGTATACGCTGTTACAAAGTCACTACGCGCTCGCCCAAAGACGCCGCCCAACAAAGCCATTGACATTCATATATTAACGCTAAACGTGACCACGAAACCACTAGATATCGAACATCGAAATACTAATTTTACGCCCAATCGAGTCAGATAAAAATTAATACATCAGTATCAAATGGAGTCTGATCGAGACCTATCGATTTTGATACAAAAACGAGTTCGCTCGGACGCACCGATCATTCGATATTCGTCTGTACGAAAAAAGAACATAAAGACAGTTTTCGAATGAGGTTTTTGCGCGCGGTTGCCACAATGTCGTTAGGGTGACCATAGCCGGGTAATGGAATTCGTGGCCGAGTCGATTGGCTTCAAGTTCGATCGATGATAGTTTTTTTCTTTCGTTTCAAAGGACACGAATGTCGTTTTCCGCCGGTTCTCATGACGATGAAGACATAAAAATTTGGGAAGTTGAGCGGCGCGTCAAAAGGAGACCACATACGTTATATTCGTGGGATTTGGGTATTATTTTCTTGTTGGGTCGTTCTTACGTTTGCAAAATTGTTGGCCGCTGACGCCTTTTGCATCAACCTATTATTTTTGGGTAAATCGCCCGCCTTGGAGCCGGCAAAGCGTGATCAACAAATCAAATGGTTTGGGTGTTGCTTTTTTTGTTTGGAACCCGCCGAGTGTTTGTTTTCGTACGTTCGAGATGTGATTATTATGGAAATTTGTTACTTAAACGCCGCCTCCTCGATGAAGGATAGATTTTAATAAGGATGACTAATATCTTTATGAGTGCAGCGTTTAATCGATTTATGTTGAGGAAAATCCTCAACTTAAATCGATTAAACAAGCTGGGAACCGACAATGAGGTCACCCTATTGATTTTTAATAAAAATATATATAAATTATGATTGCAAAGCGACTTTATAATTTTAATTGTTTTGTAATTAATTTATTACAACATAACTTAACTTTTTACTGTATCCAAGCAGTGCAACGCAATGAGGTGCTTCACAACCCTATACATCTCTCTAAGGAACAGAATTCACTCGCAAAAAGTAGTTTATCACCAATAATTTACATTGAATGCTTGACTATGCAAATAAAGCAACAACTCCATGTCCAGCCACACCACATCACGTAGGGTGCCCAATTAGTGAAGACATATTAGGACATTCCCAATTTAGTCAGCATGAAATCTGTTCCCGCGAAATAGCTCGTAAAAGACATCCGGTACTACATTAATCACATACGGTGCTAAGCGGCCACTTTATATTCAAAATGGCCACGACACGGTGACAACTCAATCTCAACTTATTACGGACAAGGTGACTAAGGCCAGGCTAATTTGTGGTCATTGGAACGGACTATGAAGACGTTATGTTTTATGTTTATTGAAATTAAATAGGTTCTAACGTTTAGATTTGAATATTTCATTTTTCCGAGATTTTGGTCGGTTTTTGGTAATATATGGTAAATAGATTGGTGTCATTTTGTTTTCAAGTGGATATAAAATCTTTAAGCCATGTCTTAATCAACTTAAGTACCTATGTCTTCTTCGTTTATTGACTAATATTACTACTACTTACTAGCTTTACCCAGCCCGGAGTCGCACGGATATATAGCGGTAAGTATCTACCCTATCTACCTACCTACCCAACCTACCTACCTTTAAAAAAAAAATATCTACCGTTTTTAAACCTTCCCTGAACTTCCACAAATATTTCAAAACAAAAATTAGCTTAATCGGTCCAGCCGTTCTCGAGTTTTAGCGAGACAAATTAACAGCCTGTCCCGTTTGGTGCCGGACGTAAAGAATAGCACCATCTCATTTTTTCCGGTGGGTGCCGTAAAAGGCGACTAAGGGACTTACTATTAGAGAATGGGCAGCAGCGTTCTCTATGCATTTTTAAAACCATACTGCGATCGCCAACCCGCCTGCCAAGCGTGGCGATTATGGCAAATCCCCCCCCTTTTTGGGGGAGGCCTATGTCCAGCAGTGGACGTCTTTCGGCTGAAATGATGATGATGAATGAAAGGAACAGCATTACATTTTTACCTGCGTCGTTGGTCTAGTGGTCGCAACCGCTACTGCTGATCATGAGGTCCTGGGTTTGATTCCCAGGTCGGGTAAAGTGTTATTGGGATTTTACATTACGAATTTCTCAGTAGCAGCCCGGACTCTGGATTTTTGCCCGGTTGATGGCAATAGGCTCGCTCCCTATTACATGGGACTTAGACATAACTGGCAAAATGGTACACGCCTCTGCCTAGCCCTTCGGTGATTACAGGCATGATGTTGTGTTATATTATATTACTTATGTATCAATTTCTAAGTTATTTTTATCATTGTTTCAGGTTTAGAGTACTTAAGTGCAGCCAGAAGTTTACACCCAGAGCTGCATGCTGGGAGCACCTTAGCGAGCCAGGATTTCCAACTTAGTTTAGAAGGTAAGATGGATTCCTTCCTACACCTTACAGGCATTTTTAGGGTTCCGTACCTCGAAAGGAAAAATCGGAACCCTTATTGGATGACTTCGATGTCCGTCTGATGTCTGTCTGTCAGTCTGTCAAGACCCTATTTCTCAGGAATGTGTGGAGGTATCGAATTGAAATTAATATCAAATAGGTACGTAATTCTATGGTCCCTTGGTGCTCCATAAAAAACAAGCTCCTAAGTCAACGTGTTAAATAAATACGGTGATTTATGCGACATATTTTGACACTTTTAAATAAATCAAAACTTTCATTATTCTAGGTCAATGGGAAGTACCTTATAGTACTTCCAATTGACCTAGCTAGATTAATGAAATTTGGCAAAAAGCAAGGTCTCACTGAACAAGTAAAGGAAAAAGTCCGTAAATCGTTAATTTGTAGTTCTATCACATAAAAAAATATTTTTTTGCGATTACAAACCTACATTTTCAGTTGGAAAATTTACCGTGGCGTCTAACGTAAATGTATTGGAGAACATGTTTTTAAACTACAATCTTAAGTTTGTTTTTGGAATAAATTCATCCTAACTACGGAACCCTTCATTGTGCGTGGTCCGACACGCACTTGGCCGGTTTTAGTCTATTGATCTAATTGACAGATTTGAAGCATTTCTCCCACTTGGATTTGTCCTTATATTTTCTTCTAGTAGCATATTATTATGATGAGGTTTACTTTCGTGATTATCTGAATCGTGATTGTTTCATTTAAGACAAAGATTATATACCAGTGCCTTTGAGTGGTTAGCTTGCGTGTTCTGTACTGAGCTCACGCAACGCGTCGTACGTTCAGCCAGTAATAGGACTCGCCCATCAAGGAGCGCTGTCCCCAATTTGACGCATTATTAATTTATTATACACAAAACAAAAGGTATTTTAATAAAATGCGTATACTAAAAGATCAATTATTAAATTATCTTTAAATTGGTGAAGGTTTCAGAAAAATACGCTTGGTAGATTTTGCGCCATTCTCAGTTTTCTAACAGCGTTAGATATAACTTTACAAATTAATTTCACTATGTAATATGAACTTAATCTAAAATATACGCATATAAAACTATTGAGAAAATGCTCTAATTTAACTTATTTTTTTTTCAAATCATTAACACTACTCGTTTAGACGTGATCGTCAGTATAAAATCAATAAAAGTCGGTTATCGTCGCCTTAACATGTTTCTAACTTTACATTCATCAATAGCTTCATAACTTTCAAATAAGTAACCCTAAAGTTACTTTAGGGTAAGCTAACTATTTTCTCAATCTATATCAATAATTAAATTAAACCATCTTAACTAATATTATAAATGCGAAAGTAAGTTTGTTTGTTGCCTTTTCACGCCTAAACCACTGAACCGATCATCCTGAATTTTGCATATATGTTGTCAGGTGTACAAAATCGGACATAGGGTACCTTTCATCCCGAAAAAAAGTACTGTTCCCGAGGAAAACAACTTTAACGTTCTTATGGTAATACTAGTCTGGCTACGTGTCTTTCGAATCATGGTTGAATTATATTATTAGAAAAACTTTATTAGTGTGTTATGGGGCCGGCGTAGCATGCGTAGTTCATACAAAAGTAATACCAAAATAATTTGTAAATCAAACGTCTTCTTAAGGTAGTGTGTATTTATTTCGATTGGATTACAGAATATCTATGTTCCCAAATATATATTTTGAAAGGACAATGATATAAAGACGAGATATGAAGAATTTAAAATTTCTATAGAAAACTTATTTTTCTCATAACTCTTGTTTAAATCAGTGTCCTTTTAAAATATTTGTTTGGGAACCGAGATATTCTGTATTCCAATGGGAATAAAGACACCGTCCTTAGCAGCACGTAGCAGACGTGGAGGGCCTGTCAGCACAGGCTCATCAAGTGGCCGGACTGGCCTTCATAGCGCAGGTAGCGTGCGGCAATAGATGGCCGTAGGGCAAGGGGCACGCGGTTCAGCGGCACGTGTAGTTCAGAGCAGCGTACAATGTGTAGACGTCCTGCCCTCAGCCAGGACGTAGAATTCTGGAAGGCGCTTTAGGGAGCGCATATTAGTTGCGGTGCGAAATCAGCAGCCACATGCGATGTGCTAGCTCCATTGCCCCCGTTTAGAGACCAAGGAACGGTGTGGGAAGCAGGATAAGCGGAAGCTAAGCACAAAAGCAGCGTGGCTCAATGACAGATATACTATGATGAGGTTATGTAAGTGAAACGAGACGATAGAACACAAAAAGAGAACAGCACTCTATTCTATTTTTTGTTGTATGGCAAGCAAAGCCGGTGTCGACTATTCTGCCAATGTCTAAAGTGAGTTGAGAAAACAAGTGTGCGTGAAAAAAAAAAAAAAATAATTAGATGTTGAAAAAAAACACATTGTATATCTTGTTGGATTAGTACGGGACTGAAACAAACAAAAAATAAATAAATAAATATTATAATTGTTAAACCATAAAATATACGCATACCACCACCACACAAACGGAATAGTTCATAACTTTATGTTATTGTGACGGATGAAGGTCATCAGGGCCAACAAACAGATCTTCAGAGGAATATGGAGAGAGGAAAAATTAGTCGGAAGAGGGATCTTAAATTTAGGGAGGCGATTATTGATACTGCACTATTTCAGATAGATGTATACGCTCCAATTACCCACCTACAATTCTCAATGTCCCGGAAGTAATTTAGTCAACTTAATAAAAGTCAATCGCTTGATATAAGACTATCAATCATCTCTCTTATCTGTATCAAAATTACTATTCATAAGCCAATTTCCTTTAATAGTTAATTGACTTTTAAATAGCTCTTGCTAAACACCACTTTCTGGTAGCAATAAATTTTCATCACCGATTTCATTTTAATACTCACGTAATTTTCCTCTGTGCCTTGGAAAGCACGTCGGCTTATTCCGTTTATCCACCTTAAAACAGCCACCTTATGGTACTCGGGATACTCGGAAACGCGTGTCCATCTATCCACCCTTATCGGGGTGGATAATCGGAATTCACTTCTTATTGTTCTTCCGTCTTTTTACCCCAAGTACAGTCGACGGTGGAATAAATTTATCTATTAAAATACAAACTGGCATCTTGTTTTCTAAAAATCACATTTTCATTCAACAAAAACAATCATTACTTATCTACCAACTAAAAATAAATAAAAAGAAGTACCTACATCTGTGCAAGCGGAAGCGGGCAGGTAGTATTTCATAAAATCTGCAATAATATGTCCAGGAAAAAACCAACACTAATTTCATTATTGAGTAGACGTAATTGTGTATCCTGGAAAAATTCGTCTTTTTTAATATAAATTTGCAATAGTTTTCTAAATTTCTATGCTGCAGTAGACGTAATAGCGAAGAACTGTGCGTGTGTACACTAAGTATCTTGGGCCAGTTTCTATCATGTTTCTCTAAAGAAGGAATATAAATAATTATATGAATTCCGATAATCCTCCCCGTCTGGGGTTGATACACGAGCTCGCGTTTCCGAATATCCACCTGGTAGCTGTTTTAGGGTGGATAAACGGAATAAGCCAGCACGTCAAGCGCACTCGGCTGTCAATTGTAGATTTTTGACAGTCGTTTGGAAGGCAGAAGTTTGAAAGTCTGAGAACCAATCTTACATTATGGGTATCATGTTACCCAGCAATTGAGTTGTCAGATAGGTAGTCGCTCCATGTAAAATACTGATATTCAACTGCATCTGAAGCCGACCCCAGCTTAGTAGGGTCAAGTCTGGGCACATACTTACCTACATAATTTTCTCTAATCTTCAGGATCAAGAATAGCCTCACCAACTCGGTTAAGGCTATCAGGAGGAGCTATTGGGGCATCCGCTAACCGGAAAAGAGCTGTCTCTTGGAGCCCATACTCTGCCGAATCTTTGGACCTGGCGGCCGTTATTAGGGCGTCTCCTGCCAGCCTGGCTGTCAGAGCACCCTCAGCTGCTTCCACGGGCAGCTATGGACATCTTAGTGCCGGTGAGTTTGAAGATCATTGGCACTGTCTTGGTACTTATTTTGTAGTTATTTTATTGTTATTGTATATCTAACACAACTATGTTATAAGTCTAGCTTCATTTCTAGTAATTCCTTATTAACATTCACCTTCCAACGTCATTGTCTGAAATGTTCAACTATTTATAATGGGACGGACTGTTACAGAATTTTGGCCGTGTTCAATATCAGTCAGTGATAAGGACTGTCAATAGACAGGGTCAAATTAAATTAGCGAGCGAAACTCCGCAGACGTGATGGGTATCGATATCTAAACATGATGAAAGAAAAAATACATTAGTTTGATGATTTTTTTTTGTGGGGTCATCGAACGCAGTTAGTTTAGTCACTTGAAAATCATTTAAAAAAAACAGATTTTTTTTTGTGTAGGTACAGTCGAGTTCATTAATATATTAGCCCTTTCAGGCTTCAAAAATATATGACCGTCAAAAAAAATCATAATATTGTGACAACTATAAGCATCATTAAATTGTGGTCAAGATTTCGATTCATTAATATGTGACTGGTTTTTCTCAGTAACATGTATACAGCCAAAAGCACATTATTATATGAACAACATTAAGATCATATTATCTGAACATTGTAGGATTCACAATTATGTATGCACACATGAATACAATAATATCTAAACAAGTAAATGTAATTCAAATTCAACCTTATTACTTACGTCATAAAGATAATTTTAATAGCAATCTTAAAATTGCATGGTCAAGGAGTTTGCAACATTATTTATCACTGGCTAGATTAACTTCAAATTCTTCTAATTACTGGAAGATAATACTGGAAGCTAGTACTGGGAGCTAGTACTGGAAGATAGCACTGGAAGATAGCACTGGAAGATAGTACTGGAAGATAGCACTGGAATATAGCACTGGAAGGTAGCACTGGAAGATAGAACTGGAAGATAGTGCTGGAAGATAGAACTGGAAGATAGTGCTGGACGATAGTGCTGGAATATAGTACTGGAAGTTAGTACTGGAAGTTAGTACTGGAAGCTAGTACTGGGAGCAAGTACTGGAAGCTAGTACTGGGAGCTAGTACTGGAAGATAGTAATGGAAGCTAGTACTGGGAGCTAGTACTGGAAGATAGCACTGGAAGATAGTACTGGAAGATAGCACTGGAATATAGTACTGGAAGTTATAACTGGAAGATAGTGCTGGAAGATAGTGCTGGAAGATAGTATTGGGAGCTAGTACTGGAAGATAGTACTGGAAGATAGCACTGGAAGATAGCACTGGAAGATAGTACTGGAAGATAGCACTGGAATATAGTACTGGAAGTTAGTACTGGAAGATAGTACTGGAGATAGTATTGGGAGCTAGTACTGGAAGGTAGCCCTGGAAGATAGTGCTGGAAGTACTGTACTACTACTACTGTACTAATACAGTAAGTGTATTGTTCTATATTCCAGTACTAGCTCCCAATACTATCTTCCAGCACTATCTTCCAGCACTATCTTCCAGTTATAACTTCCAGTACTATATTCCAGTGCTATCTTCCAGTACTATCTTCCAGTGCTACCTTCCAGTGCTACCTTCCAGTACTACCTCCCAATACTATCTTCCAGTACTAGCTTCCAGTACTTGCTCCCAGTACTAGCTTCCAGTACTATCTTCCAGTACTATCTTCCAGTACTATCTTCCAGTACTATCTTCCAGTACTATCTTCCAGTACTAGCTCCCAGTACTAGCTTCCAGTACTTGCTCCCAGTACTAGCTTCCAGTACTATCTCCAGTACTAGCTTTCAGTACACTTACTGTATTAGTACAGTAGTAGTAGTACAGTACTTCCAGCACTATCTTCCAGTTCTATCTTCCAGGGCTACCTTCCAGTACTAGCTCCCAATACTATCTTCCAGTACTATCTTCCAGTACTATATTCCAGTGCTATCTTCCAGTGCTATCTTCCAGTACTATCTTCCAGTACTAGCTCCCAATACTATCTTCCAGCACTATCTTCCAGTTATAACTTCCAGTACTATCTTCCAGTGCTATCTTCCAGTACTAGCTCCCAGTACTAGCTTCCAGTAGTATCTTCCAGTACTAGCTCCCAGTACTAGCTTCCAGTACTTGCTCCCAGTACTATATTCCAGTGCTATCTTCCAGTACTATCTTCCAGTGCTATCTTCCAGTGCTATCTTCCAGTACTAGCTCCCAGTACTAGCTTCCAGTATTATCTTCCAGTAATTAGAAGAATTTGAAGTTAATCTAGCCAGTGATAAATAATGTTGCAAACTCCTTGACCATGCAATTTTAAGATTGCTATTAAAATTATCTTTATGACGTAAGTAATAAGGTTGAATTTGAATTACATTTACTTGTTTAGATATTATTGTATTCATGTGTGCATACATAATTGTGAATCCTACAATGTTCAGATAATATGATCTTAATGTTGTTCATATAATAATGTGCTTTTGGCTGTATACATGTTACTGAGAAAAACCAGTCACATATTAATGAATCGAAATCTTGACCACAATTTAATGATGCTTATAGTTGTCACAATATTATGATTTTTTTTGACGGTCATATATTTTTGAAGCCTGAAAGGGCTAATATATTAATGAACTCGACTTTACTTAAACATCACAGACGTGATTGATACCTAAACACGATAAAACAAAAGAAAACAGATTTTCTAAACTCATTCTTCAAGTACCTACCATAATATGTAAAAAAAATCTTGAAATATTTTTATTGTATCGTGTTTAAATATCGATACCCATCACGTCTGCAGAGTTTCGCTAGCTAATTTAATTTGACCCTGTATAAGTAAAGTCATGATGAGAAACACAAAGTTTTGACGTGGCGACGCATGCCGTGGCGACGCGTCGCCATTATACATTCTATGTATATGTAGTAGTGTGTAATGATGATTATAAACAGGGTCCGAGTCTCAAATGCTACACTGAAAAGAAAAGTGTTTGCTTTAACAAAAATCTTGTTTAACACATTCACAATCACGTATCTTGATTCCATTACGAGCCTAACAAGATCTTGACTTCTGAAGCTAGGAGAACTTTGTTAAATTATCATAGTTTCGTCAACTAAGTAATTATATTAGTTTAATTACGGGTACTTATTTAATTTAACTCAAATGTTGGCCATTTTAAGAATGTAATAATGCTAGTTTTGAAATGAAATTATTATTTGATATACAAAAGTGAAGAAGTAAAATCAAATAAAGCAAGTATGATGTAACAAAGACCGGTGATTATTCTGTATATGTCACATTGTCGATATAAATAAAATTTGTTCTGGCAAATATGCTATCTTGTTTATAGTAAATAAATAAATAATGATTCCAAACATTTTAATGCCAACTAAAAGAAAATGTATCTTAGTTTGCTCTCATTTTTTTCTGTGTAGTATTTGCAATACCATTTTCTCCTAAGCGATCAAAGCAAACAAGTTTTACTTCAAGTATGCAATGAGGAGGTCATTGTAACAATTTCTTGTATCTTTATTTCCAGGTGCCATCTCCCCAGCACTTTCCCTATCCCACGCGTCTCTTGCGCAACAGTTGTTGGCGCGAGGGGGGGTAGTGGGTGGTAGTGGGGTGTTAGCGGGAGGGGTTCTGATGGACCCTGCCCACCAGCAGGCTGCGGCGGCCGCGGCACACCATGCGGCTCACGCGCATCTTGTGGCGGGGATACATAGGTAAGAAGGAATTATTATCAAACTAGTTTTTGCCTGCGGCTTTGACCGCGTGTATGTCGGAAATTATCCTAGGCGATAAAGAAGAAAGAATAGCACTATCCCCTTTCTTCCCGTGGGTGCCGTCAAAGGCGACTAAGGGACTTACTAGAGAATGGGCAGCAGCGTTCTCTATGCATTTTAACGCCATACTGCGATCGCCAACCCGCCTGCCAAGCGTGGCGATTATGGCAAACCCCCCTTTTGGGAGAGGCCTATGCCCAGCAGTGGACGTCTTTCGGCTGAAATGATGATGATGATGTCCTTAACTTATGTCATGATCTACCTGTTTGCCAAATTTTATCGAAATTTGTTCAGCCGTTAGGGCGTGAAATGGTAACAGACTGACAAAGTTACTTTCGCAAGGACACTTTTCCCCTTACTACAAAACAAGGTTTATCTTCAGACCCAGGTTTTTTTTTTTTTTTCCGTTTGGCTTCGCACGGTTTGTGCATTTAGCCAATGTCACGTTTTAGTTCTTGTATAGTATTGATGAAATGAATTATAAATGCATGATGATGATATCCCCGCCCACTCCCCTTGAGTTTCAGTAAAGATGTGGCACTTTACTGAGACCTCACGCGGACTTCTTGAGAGAACTTGAAGCGAAGTTGCACTGTTTTGTTTCATTTGCCTACACTAATGCACGTTCACAAACACTTAAAGGTTAATAATCCACCATTATTACACATTAATATTCGGCTAAACACAAATTTTGGAAAATTAAACAAACTGCTGAACATGACGCTTCACTTTCCCGCCAAGAAGTCCAGACCCAGGTTTAAAACATGGAGCCATTATTGAATTTCGAACTTTATTCCGACTATGGTAAAGTTCCTAAACACAAAACTGACAACTTAGTACCGAACAAAGTTTTTAGTTTTGAATAAAGAACGGTACCTATTTCAAACACTGTTATGTTCTTATTACAAAAACTGGCGCCATGGTTTAAGCCATGTCAAAATATAAATCTTGTTTTGTAATAAGGCGGTTAGAGTTTGGTTAAAGCAATAAAATGAACTGGCTAAAATTAATAAAAGTAAATGTACACGAAATCACTAAATGATGCGTCGAGTTATTTTATTATGTGTATTGTTATTGATTGTTTGATGTGAGATCACTCAAGAAGTGAACATCATCTAGTGTGATATGGTGTACCGTGAACCGCTTTAAGACGCTGACAACAGGTAAACCGCTGTCACTGTCAGACTACATACAAAAGAAAGAGAAGCGCGATGACACAACGCTTGTAATTTATTTCAAAATATGAAGCAATTATTTATTTACTCAAAAATGAGTTGAGTAATCGAAAATATAAAACAACCAAGTTCTGCATACAAATAAGACGTTCTTGTTATTAAATACCAACCTTACGTTGATATTTAATACAGATATTTTGAATTAAAACTCAAAGTAAAGGGTTAGTTTACCGTTAATTTGTATCGATTTTTTTTTCTAAATGTGTTTTGGTAACAACCAAGTTCTGAGAAATATGTTCAACAATAACATATATTTTTTCCGGTACCATAAACTTTAGAGACTTGGATTTTTTTTTTGTTTAAGACAAGCCTACTTTTATCATTTGCCTCTTGTCAGCGCCTTAAGAAAATATTATTTCGTACAGTGTCAGACCTATTAAACACACTTTCATTGATATTTTTGGTATGGTGCAAACATACTAAGTAGATCCTAACACTATTTGAAAGGGAACATACATCATTAAAGATTCTGTTATTATTTTGTTAGAGTAAACTATTGATGAGAAGCTAGCGAATTCCTTCTCTTTCGAAAAGACCTTTACAGCAAAACACCTCGTGGTTAGAACTTTTAATATTAATATAATTAAATTATTTACTCAGACGCCGCCAGTAGCAATTAATCGCATGACCGCACACTTTAATCGTTCAAGTCATCATCAGCGTTATGAGAATACGGTCCTTCGAGGCGATTCTTATCTTTAAAAATATGTGGTTTTTGACCATTCCTTAAACTTTTCAGAGCTCAAAAGCTTTTTGCTATGCCAGGAATTCTCAGATATATGACTAAGCTAGAAAATTACTCAGTGATGTCAATGTATCGGAATTTATCGGACCCCGATTTGGTTGATTAATGATCAAAGTTTACCGGCTCTGACATAGTTCATAGAGGCTGTTGTTATCTTGACTATAATGTGTGGGTACTGCTACTTTGCTGTTATTAAGTTTATGCGGATATTGTTTAAAGTACTAGACATTTGTATCTATTAAAGTATATGCTAATAGGTACTATGTTTACTATTATTGTGGGTCATTATAGTTGATTGTCGCTTAGTCAGAGATTTATCTTTTTCTCCTTGATTTAATCTGCGCTAGATATATCTCTATTACGCTTGTTGTATACCCACGTATTTTCTTTCTTTTTTATTGGTAACGTAAAGGAGATTTAAGACACTCTCTCACTCAATATTATCTCTCTCTTTCACACTCGATACTCTCTCTCTCTTTCTCAATCTTTAGTAAAATTGTCCTTCATTTTGTCACCAGATCTCACATATCATCCCCAACACAACTCCTGATGGGTCCAGTAGATGTACGGCCAGGGTTGACGCTGGACGGCACGCCACCTCAGCACCTGCAGCAACCACCACAGCAACCCGAGGTCACTAGTGTCATGGAAGCTGACAGGTAAGAACCGAAGGACCAACTTTTTCCTCACATTTGGAATACTACAAGTACAATGTTGAAAAAAAAAATGGCAACCTATAGATAATAAAATAATATAATGCTAAATGCTAAATATTGATGCTATAAATGTTTACTTTTTGTACTTTTGAAAATAATCGAATGTTTCCTATTCTATTATTAAAAAAAAAACGTAAAACGTGCTTAGAAATTTTTGTAAGTCTCTCCCCTGTACCGGGAATCGGACTGACACAAATGCGCAAGAAGGACATAATTATAGTATTTTTAAGACACCAATCGAAAAGGTCAACCTTTAGGATCAAATCTCTCTAATATATCTTAAATTTAAGGAAAATCATGCAATCTTGTATTTTTCGAAGACTAAGTTTGCTTACAGATATGCTTGAGGAATCTTCTTAAGTAACATAATAATTTTTCAATCTCCAGTGCATCTGGGATGACTCAGCGGAAATCCCCACAGAGCCTCATGGGCCATCGAGACAACCATCATAGCAACAAGCCGTTATCAGCAGCAGCAGAGAGCACGGTCCATGATGGGCTTGATTCTAAGGACGAACCTGGAGACTTTATTGAGACGAACTGTCATTGGGTATGTATTTTCTTATACATCAACATTCTCAAACTCATGGCAATGGGAGAAACCGTAGGATTGTAGTCTACTAAAATGGTTTCTGGGGAGAACGCAGGGCTATATTGAACGCGTTATCTACAGGGTGTAAGGCACAGCCCTCCGCAAATTAACAGGGTGCATTCAGCTCCTTATTTTGAATCATATTCCACTGAAAAGTTTCTCAGAAAATTGTATTTTCAATCGTAATTTCAGTTACTGTTCCTTTATTTCAATGTAAAATTAAATTCTCTGTACGCAGTACTCCATTGATGTAAATAACACAGCTAAAATAAAAATAAACTTCTCTAACGAACGACGCATGAAATCAGCGAGCGTGGCGCGCACCCCGCCGCGACAAATCAGGTTCATTGGATTCCCATAACGTTCCCGAAATATTTTCATGTACCAGTCATCTTAGTACGATATACTGAATTCACCCCATCAGTCTGCGGAGGGCTGTCCCTTACACCTTGTATAAGAGTTTAGCCTAAAATTCAACAACGCGAATACCGTTGTCTGACGCAGCCATTAGGTCCTCACGTGTGCAGGTGACAGGGCATACGGTGCAAGATGGGAGGTGAGCCATTGTCTGTGTAGAGACGCCACATACACACCGGAGATCTGAGCCGTCTATGAACCCGCACTTCTGGAGGTTGTCCTTGCAGAATTTCAAAATTTCAAGTATTGAATATTTGTGGATGATAAATAGATGTTCCAGAATTAACAGGAACTGTGGAGGAGGATTTGATTTGTTCCTATCATAAAGGCGCTGACAAGAGGCAAATGATAAAAGTAGGCTTGCCTTAATCGAAAAAAATTGCCAAATCTATATAGTTTGTGGTAGCGGAAAAAATATATGTTATTCTTTAACATTATTTCTCAGAACTTTGTTGTTACTAAAACACATTTAGAAAAAAATATTGATACAAATTAACGGTAAACTAATCCTTTACTTTGAGTTTCAATCCAAAATATCTGTATTAAATATCAACGTACGGTTGGTATTTAATTAATAACGAGAACGTCTTACTTGTATGCAGAACTCGGTTGTTTTTATTTTCGATTACTCAACTCATTTTTAAGTAAATTAATAATTGGTTCATATTTTGTAATAAATTACAAGCGTTGTGTCATCGCACTTCTCTTTCTTTTGTATACTCTGACAGTGACAGCGGTTTACTTGTTGTCAGCGTCTTAATTGTCTTTGAACCTTGTTAATAATAACATTTCTATCTACAGGTGGACTGTAAGCTCGAGTTCCCAACACAAGATGACCTGGTGAAGCATATCAACACGGACCACATCCACGCCAGTAAAAAGGCGTTCGTTTGCCGTTGGGTGGGATGCTCTCGAGATGAAAAGCCGTTCAAAGCACAGTACATGCTGGTCGTGCATATGAGAAGACATACAGGGGAGAAACCTCATAAGTGTACGGTGAGTACGAGTTGTTTGTGAAGGAAGTTTAGTCTTTCGAGCCAATGTTGAGAAGGACCAAATTCTACTGCCATACTTTTCGGTTATCAGCGCACAAGGTATTTCTCATAACGAATAAGAATTTACTTAAAAATCTCATAAATTAAGTAACGTAATTTATGCTAAAGTTATCTACTAAATTATTTCTCGACAGTTTGAAGGCTGCTGCAAAGCCTACTCCCGGCTGGAGAACCTGAAGACTCACCTCCGAAGTCACACGGGTGAAAAACCTTACACATGCGAGTACCCTGGATGTGCGAAGGCGTTCTCAAATGCTAGTGACAGGGCCAAACACCAGAATAGGACGCATAGCAATGAGGTAAGTTTCATTTAAAACTGTAAGCTTCAAAGTGTAAAAAGAAGATATAGCTTCTACACTACTCCAGAGATTTATTTATAGATTTTCGAATTTTTTAAATAAATGTAATTTCAGCTTCTGTGCTTTGCTGTTATTATTTTGTTGAAAAATTTATGTTTAGACATGGTCAGAATTTTCTGCGGTTTTTGATGTGAAACATCTATAGGCGCACGTAAAATCGATTGCTGGTGGGGGGCGACGCATACCGCGTGGCGATCGGCCACTATTCACTTATACATTCTATATGTGTGTGTAGTGCGATGTTTCACATCTGCCAGTCATCCCGTGATGGCTCAATTTCTTTTTCTTCAATAGTGTCTCAAGATTTTGAAGTTAATGTTTTGCGTCTCCTTCCAGAAACCATACGTTTGCAAAGCGCCTGGCTGCACGAAGAGATATACTGACCCCTCATCATTACGAAAACACGTGAAGACCGTCCATGGAGCTGAGTTCTATGCCAGTAAGAAACATAAAGGTAAAAATTATTATTTACTACTAACACTTGAATACTTCCAAGTTTGTGCTGTGCACAAACTTCGAGCATTATTGCAACCAGCAGGCTAATTCACGTAACTAAAGAAGTGCGGTAGCAGTGCAGTTGCAATTAAGTTTCGATCAAAACAACGCATTTCGTATTCTACTATTCTCTACGGCTGTCAGATACTATATAAATTCAGCTATCACTCAAACTTAAACTTCATTGCACCTGCACTGCAACTTGATCGGCGCGTCATAAAATTACGTGAATTAGCCCTCAGGGACCATTTTGGTTACACATTGAAAGGGTTTTCGATAGGGTTTTTCTAAGCGGTTATACGAAAAACCATACGATAAGGGTAACCCTTATAAACGGCTTAAATTAAATTTTGGTAACCCATTGAAAGGGTTTTTGATAAAAACCCATACGATGTGGGTAACCCTTTTGAACGGCTTAATTTAAGCCATTCAAAATTACCCACACCGTATAAGTTTTTGATTAACTGCTTAGAAAAACCCTATCGAAAACCCTTTCCATTGAATGAGTTTTCGATAGGGTTTTTCTAAAATGATAACCAAAATAGTCCCTGGGTAGAATAGAGATAGAATTGTTCCTGCTACGCGTGCTAGGCAGATATCGAAATAACATAATATTATGATTTTTTCATGTTACTGGGTTTCAAGTATAAAACCCATTCAATGGGTTATCATGTAACCCTTTCAATGGGTTTTTCGTATAAAACCCTTTCAATGGGTTACACCATGATAAAGGTAACCCATTGAATGGGGTAAACCCTTAACCGGGGTTGTACGGTCCCTGATTACAACTTCCTATTGCATGACAAAGGAAAAAATTACAACGAACGTCCACTCCTGACGAAGTCTTATTAGCTCACAGACGCGCTTAGCGATTCAAAAGATTCTGTTTACGTTGAGCCCTTCATATCCACGAATACAGCCAGCACCAATGGCTGCCAATGGCATAACGTGCTTTCCGAGGCACGGAGGGGTCTTGGTATGTAAAGATGGTCACCCACCCACGAACCAACCTCGACAAGCGTAGCTTAAGCTGTTTGATCAACCCGTGCTGCTGTTATTATTAACTTAGCCTCAAGCTCCTCGTGGTCTTTCAGTACAGTATACTCTAAATATGTTTAGATAGTCAAAGTTGGATTACACAAAGTCTTCAATTCGTCTATTTATTCTTTCTGAGTTGATTCAACTGCGGCTTAGACTTCAACGTGTCTTCAACTGTCGCAATCACAACATCTTCTACAGCTTCAAATTCTAGCACAGTTTATTAATCTAATAACTCGTTTTTATTCTCCAGGTTGCAGCCGTGGCGACGACTCAGCAGAATCTGGCGGTGGCGGTGCGGGTTCCTCCCCGCGCTCGGAGGAGGGCGGGGTCCCTCTCGGAGTGCGAGGGCACACATCATCAGCCTCCGTCAAGAGCGAGAGCCCCGCGTCTCCCATACCGCATGGACTCCATACTCCTGCTCATCAGGTATTTGGAAAATCTATATTGACAATCAGAGCTAGTGTAAATCCTTGGCTAGATTATCTTCTTGGCATTAGGGTATCAGCCGTTGATTTTTCGTTCTTCGGTCGTTTTACTTAAGAACTCAAAAGATCATCATCATGTGCCGACTTGCAATTTTAACCTGGACAATTACTCTTTCATTGATACTAAAAGGACCTATTGGAATCTTTTATCTAGTTTAGTTCGCTCAACGCTGCATTCTTGCAGATAAACACTTGCAAATATACCTCTCGTCCCATGTATCGCAGTGTCTCAAGACGAAAGTCCTTGACCAGTGCGTGTTGCCAGTGATGTCTTATGGCACTGAAACGTGTTCGCTCACAATGTGCTTTATTAGAAGGCTGAAAGTCACCCAAAGAGCAATGGAGAGGGCTATGCTTAGAGTTTTCCTACGTGATTGAATCAGAAATGAAGAGATCCGCAGGCGAACCAAGGTAACCGACATAGCCCGAAGAATTGCCAAACTTAAGTAGCAGTGGGCAGGGCACATTGCTAGCAGAACCGATGGCCGATGGGGCCGTAAAGTCCTGGAGTGGTGACCGTCTGCAAGGTGGACCGATGACCTTGTGAAGGCCGCAGGTAGCCGTTGGATGCGGGTAGCATAGAACCGGTCGAAAGGTGGTGCTTGGGGGAGACCTATGTCCAGCAGTGGACGTCTATCTGCTGAAATGATGATGATGATGATGACATATACCTAGCAAATGCCATAGGCCATAGATGTTCTGTAGAAAAATTCAGCTTATGAAAAGGATTTGATTACCATTAAAATAGTTGTCTTGTTTTATCCATCAGCTGTCAGCACAGTGTGGTGGGGAGTTGGACTTTGGAGGCTCTGGTCTCGGAGGGTTCGGAGACGAGAACGGAGCACCTTACTTCAGATTAGATGGAGAGGTAAGTCTTGATAGACCAGTTTTATGAATCATCATATTCATCGACACGGATATCCACAGACTGTTTACCAAGATGTGCAATCAGGTAGGCGTTTGTAGTTCTTTTAGACACCAAGACGGCACTAATCTAATACAAATTATTCCATCTTTTTAGTACCCAAAGGGTAAAACGGGAACCCTATTACTAAGGCTCCGCCGTCTGTCTCCTGTGTTTTTATACTGTGCGATAGTGTTGCCGATATGGATCAAAATCTAGGTTGGTATGGTTCTGTCTGTCAGTCTGTATGTCACCAGGCTGTATCTCATGAACCGTGATAGTTAGACAGTTGAAATTTTCACAGATAATGTATTTCTGTTGCTGCTATAACAACAAATACTAAAAAACAGAATAAAATAAATATTTAAGGGGGCTTCCATACAACAAACGTGATTTTTTTGCTCGTTTTTGCTCGATGTTGATAACGGCAACAGGTAGATGCTTGAAATATTCACAAAATCTTTAGTTATATATTCACTTTAAAAATAAATAATTAAATTAAAATAAAACAAATATTTACGGGAGCAACATACAACAAACGTGATTTTTTCGCCGTTTTTATAGATAGTGGTACGGAACCCTTTGTGCACGAGTCCGACTCGCACTTGGCCCCCAAAAAACTACACTTAAACTTAAATGAAATCCCTCATTTTCTTTCTTAGGTTGAACAAGAAGTAGTAGGAGAAGTAGGACAACTGCCTCTAATGCTGCGCGCTATGGTGGCCATCGGGGAGCCGCGTGCGCAGCACCTCGCGCCGCGCTTCGGGAACAAGATGGCCGTCGCTAGGCTCATGCCTCCTCCTCATCCGGATATTGGACCTGGTAAGTAACTAAACTAGTACAAGTTATATCACTGCCTTGTTGGTCTAGTGGCCGCAAGCTTATTCGATTACCAGTTCGAGCAAAGTGTTATTTGGGTTTGTCATCTGGAGTTTTTCAGTAGTAGCCCGGAGTTGTTTACAATAAAAGGGGGTGGGCAAATAAAGGTATTTATCTATGGGCCTGTATTGCCTGAAAATAAATTGATTTATTATTATTACTTATCTCTATCGCTCGCGGAGAATTGTATTGCCGTCGCACTCGCACATTAGAAGGACCTTAAAATGCGCGACAGCGACGGCAATACAATTGTGCACGAGCGATAGAGATTAGTAATGAGGGGTCATTGTACGAAATTCTTTCTGCTTCGCGACCGGACCTTAGTATCATAAGAAATATAGGTACTAATAAATTCAAATTCAAATTTTTATTTTTATTTCAGACTAAGGATCCATAGTATAGTGTTAGTATAAACTTAGCCTATGTTAGTAAACTCAACAACTTAAAAATACAATAAATAAAAATCACACACGCACATGTCTGCCAGACCAGCCACACACCATCAACCTTGACCCACGTGTGTCGCGTGTGTACGTACTAATGTAACAGTGCTTTTTGTGGATCAAATATCTTGTCTGAGCATATCTAAATGAGTCAACTTGAGCCTGCTCAGACGCCATTCCATAGTCTTTCATTCAATTTTGAAATAAGATGCATCATAGATATAACTTTGCGTAAGTTTTGAGTAACAGATGAATCACTCTGCTTTTTAGAGTTGGAACACCACTATTGTAAAAAAATCCCCAGAAAATATATTATTATAAGCTCTATGTTTTATCATCAGGTGGACTGCAAGGAAGGACAGAGCTCGGAAGCACCACTGTTGCAGTTGAGCTGAAGACAGGAGTGCCTAATACCAGGCGGGATTCTGGCATCTCGTCCGGAAGCAGCCTTTATAGTGCAAGGTAAATATTTTATTATTTAGCAACAGTTTTTATCTAGATTCCTTTAGTAAAACATCGGAACATAATGGACATTTAACTTTTCTTATCCTGGATCCACGCGAGACACAATGGCTTTTTAACTGTTTCTGTAATTAGCATCGGAATACGAGTGAAATTCAATTCTAAGGCAATATAGTCGAGTTGAAAAGTGATCTTCTATGTTCGTATAGCCTTATTTTAGTCACTAATCCAATCCTGACTTAGCAAACGCAGAATATTAAAAGATCGGCCAGCTGTCGTACAGTAAATAAGCATCTCAGATGGTACTAGCTGTTGCGAGATGTTGCTTGTTTATCCGAAAGGGATATCGTGGCCCTGGCACACAGGCAACTGAAGGAACACGCGTGGGTTTTAGTCAGTAAAAGTCTGACACGCCCTCCCGCGCCGCCCAGAGCGGGAGAAGTTATTTGATACTTTCCCACCCAAAAAAAAAGGTGTTACTAGGCTGACATTTCAAGGACTTGACATATATCTGTTTATTACTTCGTGATGGGCACGTAGTAATAAATAATTGAATGTAATATGTGTAGTAGTTTAAGTTTACTTATGTCCTCCCTCAGGTCATCCGACATATCCCGCAAGAGCAGCCAGGCCTCCGTGGTGTCGGGCGCGCCCGCCGCGCCGCCGCGCGCGCTGCCCGTCGCGGCCGGGTACGACCAGCTGTCGCCTGATAGCAGTAGGAGGTAACACATTAGCTATATTATCTTTAAAAAAAAACGACAAAACCACGTGCACCTTCTTGTTTCCAGTTTAATTTGAGATTACGTTATGGAATCAGCCGTTCAAAAATCAAAATATTTTATTTCACATAAACCTGCATGTATAGAAAGAAACGTCAAAAGCCCGGTCCCAATTGGTGGTTTATTGGGTGGAAAAGAGCCGGCAAGAAACACCACGGTTACTCTTGGCTTTTACAATGTTTTCAAATTACAGTGTAAATAGGTATGGGAGGACAGTGTAGGCCCATCAAAAAGTACCAGGTACTTAACAAAATAGAAAATGGTTTACAAATCTACAGTCTATTAAGCCTACAACGTTCTCACATTATCCAAATATTAAAAAAAAACTATATCAAATATTATTAAAATAATAACGTTACTTTGCAGGAATCCATGACATTCCATAACATTTTATTGAGATTGTAATTGTGAACTAAAAATACCTCTGCATCAAGACCTCTTTGCTAGCTGACAAAAGTTTGACAGCCTTACTTTATACAGAAACGAAACGAAAACTAAAGTCCATTTCACGAAAGAAGTCCCGCGGAATTAAGTGGAACTAATTATTATTATACAAGTTAGCAATGCCTGCAGCGCCACGTCGCGCCTCGTCTGCGGGACTTCTTTCGTGAAATGGACTTTAGCTATGTTCCTCACAAAAAAACAATAAACAATTTTTTTTTTTCTTTCTTTTCCTACTTTAATAGCCAGACTACTTATACGGATACTTCCAAAAACAACATCATAATCTGCCTAGCCTTTTCCGAACTGTGTTGGGGTCAGCTTCCAGTCTAACCAGCAGCTGAATACCAGTATTTTACATCGAGCGACTGCCTATCTGACCTCCACAACCCAGTTACTGGGTAACACGATACCCCTTGGTAAGACTGGTTGTCAGACTTTTGGGCTTCTGACGACCCGTGACAACTGTCAAAACTCCACAAATGACAGCCGGGACCAACGGCTTAACGAGTTTGCCGAGGCACGGGAGTCTTGGTATATATATATCTATTTGTTTATTGAAATAATAATTGATTTACATAAATATTTTTTTACAAAATAGGGCTTTAGACTAGAGGTTAAGGTAAACAATAATTGGATTCTACATGAACTAGGAATAAACCTGTATCTCAGGTATCTCACTCAAGTGCTTATACATAAGTGTTATCTAAGATTGAAAAGACGAGATGTAAACTCATATACGGACCAACCACAGCAAGTGTATCTTAACCTGATCGATCGAGCCGTGCGGGTTATATTACTTAGCCACAAGCCCCTCCAACAGCATGAACGTTTAATAATGGTCCTTTCTTTTCAGATCTAGTCAAGTGTCGTGTGTGGGTTACGCGCCGGCACCTTCGTCAGCGCTCGCCGCAGTCCAAGCCGTCAGAACATCGCAAGGCAATCAGGTATGTGTAAAAAATACCAATTTTTAACTGATCCAGTCTGTATCTTATATACAGGGTTATTTTTAAAACGTCAATAACCTCTTAAGGGGTCATTGTACTCATCATTATGAACCACTTTCACTATGGGACCAAAACTGAAATCGCGAAAAAAAATCAGCTTTTCCCTGCATTTATGTTCGAATAATTCGTTAAAATGTAGGGAACAGCTGTTTTTTTTTGCGCGATATCCTGTAAATATCAAACCTTGAAGAACATTGTTCTAGAAATTTTGCAGAAAAAAAAAGAGAAAAATTAAAGATTGTGAATACAAATTACTAAGCTATATCAGTAGTTTGACCATCAGAAAACTCATTGCAACTTAAAATAACGCTTATACAACCCGAAGGGATAGGCAGAGCCATGTACTCTACCTATAGCCCTTCGGGGACACTCACATTTTGCCAGGAACAAATATAATTTTTTTTTGCTTGATAAACTGAACATTTACTAACCGACATCTCTCTTTTAGGCTGTACTCCTCCGAGGAGTGACCTGTTCAGAAGTCAGGGCTGAGGAGTTGGCGCTGGAGCTGGACCCCAACGTGCAAGTGAAGGAGGAAGCCAGGAGATTGTCGGAACAGTCCAACTTGAGTGACCCGGCGCAGTACCAGCAGTACCCTTGTGGGACTGATGATGTGGTGAGTTTATTTATTTTATTATACTTTTTTTTTTTGAAATTATGTTTGTTATGATTGCTTAGGTCATGTTCGTGAACGGGCGCTACGAGTATCAGTAGGGACTGGTCATCTCTTAGCGGCCTTGGCTTATTTAAAATAAGCCAAGGCCGCTAAGAGATGCAAAACGTCAAAAGCATCTGTAACAAAAATATTAAAAAAAAACGATTCAACAATTTTAATCTTTTTGTTAGGGACGCTTTTGACGTTTTGCATCGTTCTCACATGTTTAATTTCAACACGAATGATGTAACCAATATTTTGTAACCATAATGTTAATTTAAAAGAGCGTCCATGGAGTTTCTTGCCTGTTCTTCTCCATAGGTACCTATTAAGCTTTAGAATGGGCAACTGGCTTCATCTTTATGACTGAACGACCCCTTGAAAATTCAAAAGTGCCTGTGTTTGGTTTATTTGAAATAAATGCTTTGAGTTTGAGTTAGGTTAGATAAGATAAGATATGTTTTTATTTGCTCCAGCCAATCTGAATTGTTCCAATATTATCACTGAATTCAGCTCACAACTAAGTCCAAGCAGCGGAATTACTTGGGAATTTGCCAATTATAACTAGTAGAAAATGATCGCCAAGTCCATGGTGACAGATTCCAAGATTATATTGAGATTTAAAACAGGATGGTTTAATGCAATCCACTTTGTTTTACTAATTTCATTTAGTGTAAGTAATGAATTGACAACGGTGGTAGCAGAGGTTGCAGTCACAGGCATCTACGGATTTTAAACGAAATGTACTTTTTCTTCCAGGGCGACGCTCCATTCCCGTTCAAGACAGAAGATGACCAAGACACGGTGACGTACAAGGAGTCTCGCTCCAACTCCACCAACACCGTGGTCATCACCACGGCGCAGGTTCACCACCCCAACCAGGAGGTCAATCTGGAACAGGTAACATTCAGCTCTTTTTTTGTTTTTTGATCCGCAAAATTGATAATAATTATCAGTGGAATAGATTCGAATTAATTAGGCAGATACTTAAAATTATGTTCATTTCTGTTTTAGTAATTCCTGTTTTAGTAGTTACATTATGGCTATAATGATGTTTCCACATTTCAGGTTGCCGAAGGCGAAATGGTGGAGAATAAGCTGGTAATACCAGATGAAATGATGCAATATCTTAACCAATCAATATTGGCAACGGAATCGGTAACACCAGCTAAAACTGAATCCACCAACCAACCTGAGCCGGAAACTCCAAAAGACAAGGAAAGTGCTACCAAAGACAATACATCTAGTGACGTCCCCAACACGAACAATTCCAGTGACAAAATCAGTGACGTAGCCACCAGTGACGATTCTCTACTTAAAAATTTAGGTGCCATAGGAAGTGATCTCAACATAAGTGATATTCCAGTCGATTTAAGATCTTTAGACGTTAGTATGTCGGGTAACAGCGGCTCTTTACTCAATTCTAAGTCACCCGACGATAAGGCTACTCCTTTACAGGAGCAAGTTATACCAGAAGTTACTACAGAGAAATGTGAGAAGGAGTACACGAAACCACCTCCAAGCAACGTTTCTACGAATCCCTTGCAGTCATTGCAAACAATGACGGCAAATCAAACGGAACAGCCGAATAGAATGCGAGCAAATCCATTACCTCAGAAACAAAACGCGATAAGTCCAGTCATAAAAACTGTAGTCATGACTCAAAATGTTATAAGTCCTCAAAACTTACCGCATAGCATGCTGAGTCCTCAGAGCCTACCTCATAGTGCTATGAGTCCTCAAAGTGTCATGAGTCCTCATAATGTTCCTCATAGCGTGATGAGTCCTCCAAGTGTGTATAACGTAATGAGTCCACAGAGCGTGATGAGCGTCATGTCCCCTCAACACAATGCTATGAGCCCACAAAGCATGCAAAGCTTAATGAGTCCACAAATGCCAACTCAGATGATAATGAGTCCAAGACACAACAACATTGGCAGCCCCATGTCGCAGAACATGGCTAGTCCTATGCTTAACATGGCGAGCCCAATGGGTCAAAATATAGCCAGTCCCCATAGCCATGGCATGCCAAGTCCGATGCATCCAGGGTTACAGAGTCCAATGGGGCAAGGTATGACTAGCCCCATGGTACAAAACATGTCGAGCATATCGATGAATCAGCAAGTTCAGAACCAAAATCAAATGATAAACATGAACCAGGGTCATATGAACCAAGGTCCTCAAATGGTCATCAATCCAAACTACATGAACAACAGAAATTGTAACGCTAAGGTGCCGAATAGAAATAACGTGAACCAATATCATAATCAGAATTATAACCAAGCTCCGCCATATCCTGTCCAAAATCAGAACTTGATAAGGAGTCAAAACATGCAACAGTACCAGATGATGCAACAATACAACCAGAACCAGATGGCGATGACTCAGATGAGCAACCAGAACATGGTGTACAACAACCAGATGACTTACCAACCAGTGAGTTACGCAAATCAAAGCAACCAGATGCATCCATTACAAATGTCAAGATCATCGGTGATGAGTGTAGACAACAGCGGGAATATGAGTCGAGGGACGATGAACAACTACTGTGAGCAACAGAACCAATGTCCTCCGATCCAGAATCCTCAATACAGTCAGAACATGCAGTATCCTCAACCGCCGCCATATAATTCGGTTGTGAACGCTGCGAATGTGATGGGACCACCTCCTCCGAAGAACAACCATCAGTACAATCAAACGATGCTGAATAACAACCAGTATTACAACCACCAGAGGCCGTACAATCAGTGGGACTACCCAGGAAACCAGTTCAATAAGCACAACATGCAGAAATCTGTGCAGAATTCTCTGAACATGTCCACTGGTAGTCAAAAACCAATCAATGGAACGAGGGTACCGGTGAATCCGAATCAGAATCAGATGAAAAGTGAACAGCAAACAGACTGCAGTATGAACAGTTTGCGAAGTCAAAATAACCCAACGAGTGAAGTCCAAGTCTGGGATATATCTCAGTCTCAAATAGAAGCAAATAATGGAAGAAATAATAAAAAGAATCAAAACGCGAATACTATGAGACAAGAGACTTATCAACGAACGTTAGAGTATGTAGAAAGTTGTGAAAATTGGAAGAGTTCAGAAATGGTGTCGAGTAGTACCCATCCTCTGCAGGGCGGAGACAATATGGTTGTAAACGACCTGCAAACCTCCTTATCTTCGTTTTATGAAGAGAACCAATACCTCCAGATGATACAATAGTCCAATTTTGATATATTTTTAATTATAAATCAAACAATATATTCTACAGCTGCAGGCTTAGCATGGCGATTTTATTTCTACTCTACTGTAGATTATCCTTATCTACAGTAGAGTAGAAATAAAATTATCTTGTCTACATTTCTCGGTCGAAAACTGTCAACTGTCTACACGGAAAAGTCATTTTTGTCTAGCCTTTCTTCCCCGAGTGTAAGTTTGCAAGTGAGTAAACGTTACTACCGCGTTTGCGATAAGATTTTTATTCTCACTCATAAACTCTTAGCATTATGATCTATCGCTCAAATTTTAACGCAAACGAAATAGTTATGTTTACTCTCTTGCAAACTTACACTAGGGTACTGTAGTGATTTGAACTTTAGTCAATGCAGAGTCGTTTTGCGAGACATAAACAATTTTAATTTAAGATTTTTGTAATCTAATAATGGTAGCTAATGTAACTAAAGTCGGTACGTAATTTTAAGATCTGTTAAATGGTGCACAAGAAACTAAAGGTTGTAAAAGAACTTTTCTCATACCGAGACTGATTAATTTTATTATAAATTTTAAGGTCTGAATCGTTTTTGGCAAGTTATTTACAATATGGTAAGTTAATCCAGTGATGTTTTAAGAGTCTGGACTAACCTATATTTTAAAAGTCATTTTTTTATGTAAAGACGATGTTCGTTTGTTTGTGAAAATGGTAGCACATATTTTGAAATTAAAAAGTACATTCGTTCTAAAATAGTTTTGTTTAAAAAAGACATGTTTTATATGTAAGATTGTACATAACTGTTAGATAACGTCTTCCAAGTAGTAAGTACTAATTTTAATTATAATGCATTTAAATATAAATTGATTATGTATAGGTTTGCAGTTAGTGCCTTCAAAATGTACATAAGATACATTGTACATAACATTACAAGGATTTTAGTGCCTTATGAGGATTTATCTCTAGACTATTGTTAATATTTACCCGTAAATATCATATTATTATACTTACTTTGAGATCTGTAGTAAATAGTATGGTTGGCTTGGTGTATGACACTATTTAGGAAGTAATTGTCACATTAATTTTGTAAAAAATTGTCTGGTTTTTAGATTAACCGCTTAAAAGTGTTCATACAAGATCATATATCTAAGTCCATAGATCTAAGAACAAGGAACAAATACTGTTTGTGAAGATACTTTCTTCTATATCTTAATTATAATTATCGACTCGAAATCCCGAATAGAGATAGCGTTCGTTTTTTCAGACACCCGTTGTTCGGAATAGCGTGCATTCGGTATAAAGTGATTCGGGATTCTATACATATAATAAAATAGTACAAAGTCAAATAGTACATTGATTTTTTTTAAACAAAGTAATTTCTGCGAGGTGTGGGTGGTGTCGAGTCTGATGCCGAAAATATAGATTTAATATTTATTTTCGTTTGTTTGTATGTTTCGGATCGGCGCAAAAACGGCTGAACGGATTTGTATGAAATTTGGCGCACAGATACCTGGATGACGTTCCCGTGGGATATTTTCCGACATCCACGCGGGTGAAGCCGCGGGCAAAAGCTAGTTCGGTATAAAATGATTCGGGATTACGTACTTTCGGGCGAGTGTTATTCGGGATAGCGTCGTTTGGAATAAACTGATTCGTGATTACGTTCTTTTGGGATAGCGTTTATTCCGGATAATGTGATTCGGGATAGCGTTCATTCGGTATAACATTAAGTAATTCGGGATTGCCTTCTTTAGGGATACAGTTATTAGGGATTTCGAGTTCCGGCCTCACGTTTATAAATCAGTAAGTTTTACTGAAGTCATACCCCAGGCCAAGCTTTTAAAGATCTCTGTACAATAAGTGATCTTTGAGATTATTAGATAGAAATAAAAAATAAAATTTGTACAAAATAGACGCCCTTTCCAGAATTTTTACAGAGTTGTTGAATTTTAACTTTAAGTAACACTTAGTTAATGTAATTAGTTTTTGATTATAATTTACTTAAAGCAATATGAATCTTTGTTTTGATAACATCGAATCTCTTACTTTATATTATGAGATTACTAGCTAGTAAGTACTTGTTAAAGTTTATTTAAAACCAACGCACAAGATGGTTGTAAGGAAACTGTGTATGTCTATTAAATTATTTGTTTTTAATGTTTGTACATGAACAAACTGGACATCTGTGACGATATTTTAATGAAACTATTAAATAAAATTTTCTTATTATGAAAGTAAATAGTGATTTTATTTTCTTCATTTGATCCATCCCTTACAGTCTGAACTGTTTGATTTCATGTTTGGTTTGTTCAGTAACAAAAACCCGCACGCGGTTAAACAAAAACTCATACGATATGGGTAACCCTTATGAACGGCTTACTTTAAGCCATTCAAAATTACCCACACCATATGGGTTTTTGATTAACTGCTAAGAAAAACCTTATCGAAAACCCTTTCCATTGAAAGAGTTTTCGATAGGGTTTTTCTAAAATGGTAACCAAAATGGTCCCTGGGTAGAATAGAGATAGAATTGGTCATGCTACGCGTGCTGGGCGGATATCGAAATAACATAATATTATGATTTTTTCATGTTACTGGGTTTCAAGTAGGTATAGAACCCATTGAATGGGTTATCCTGTAACTCTTTCACTGGGTTTCAAGTGTAAAACCCATTCAATGGGTTGTATCATAATAGAGGTAACCCATTAAATGGGTTACCCCTTCGAAAGGCTTAACCCTTAACCGGGATTGTACGGTCCCTGCTTACAGTACGAGTCTAGATCATCTCGGACAAGGATGCCTGGATGGATTTGGGGAGACCTTTCATCCAGCAGTGGCACAGTAGGCGCTAATAAAAAAAAACCGGTGAAGTGCAGTCGGATCACGCACAATGAAGGGTTCCGTAATGGGGATTAATTTATCCTAAAAGCAAACATAACATTGTTCTTTAAAAAAAAATCCGTCATACATTCCTAATGCAAATGTAAGTTTGTACACACAATATTTTATTTTTGATGGATTTACCCTGTTATTTTTAGATCATAGACATCTTATAGGTTTTCCTGTAATCTTTATGTAAAGAACTTCAGGCTCAGTGGTTTTGGAGATAAGGGTGATCAACTGGTTTTCATATATGAATTTATTTTAAAATTATAAAAAAAAATATCTGAAATCCAAAGAAAGCCCTTTTATTTTATGTGTCACACGGTACAGTTTGAGAAACATAAAACAAAAAAACAAATTTCCCCCCAAAACGCGTCCGTGCCCATTGAAAGGGTTTTCGATAGGGTTTTTCTAAGCGATTAAACAAAAACTCATACGATATGGGTAACCCTAATGAACGGGTTAAATTAAATTTTTGTTACCCATTGAAAGGTTTTCGATAAAAACCCATACGGTGTGGGTAACTCTTTTGAACGGCTTAATTTAAGCCATTCAAAATTACCCACACTGTATGGGTTTTTGATTAACTGCTTAGAAAAACCCTATCGTTAACCCTTTCCATTGAAAGGGTTTTCGATAGGGTTTTTCTAAAATGGTAACCAAAATGGCCCCTGGGTAGAATAGAGATAGAATTGGTCATGCTACGCGTGCTGGGCGGATATCGAAATAACATAATATTATGATTTTTTCATGTTACTGGGTTTCAAGTAGGTATAGAACCCATTGAATGGGTTATCATGTAACCCTTTCACTGGGTTTCAAGTATAAAACCCATTCAATGGGTTAGCATGTTATTCAATGGGTTTCTAGTATAAAACCGTTTCAATGGGTTACAGCATGATAAAGGTATCCCATTGAATGGGTTACCCCTTCGAAAGGCTTAACTCTTGACCGGGGTTGTACGGTCCCTGCCACGAAGACGCGCCCCACAATTTTTTGGTCCGGGGGCCGCGTAGTGTGGGGAGTTTGATCCGAGTTGATTTATTCATCGTAGTGTGCATGCGCACTCATAGGCAATTCGTACATATCGCCAGCACTACAACGCTAGCGAAAGGATGCTTGCACTGCAAGTGATGAGGAAAAAGAATGAGGTGCGTCTTCGGGGATGACTATCTACCAGACTGTCCATCCAAATATATAGAATAGGATAATCCACAGGCATAATCTGTAAAACTGAGTGCATTAACTGAATTATGTCTAAACCAAATAATTTGGCACAGTTGACTAAATGAAAGCCGAGAACACAAGATCAAATATCACTAAAATGATCACGTCAACCCACACAAGCAAAGCTTTTAACATGTCACGAATATTCCACTTAAAAAGTTCAAAGTTCAAGCTTAATCGTCTCATGGCAAAATGGGTTGAAAACTGATTTTAGGTACCTACCACCGCCCACCGCCGACGACGAAGCGACTTATAGCTATCGACTATTTCCTCGCTCAAGAAACGTACTACCTTAGATATCCTATTATCAGAGACTCGTCCACTGCTTTTCTTTTAATAATAGCAGCACCCGATACGGTAAGCTCACCTTCGGAGAGATAAATTTTGGGGCAGTTTAAGGGATTTAGTGAATGGATGTAGGTCAAACGAGAAGGTTGGTTGTTGCTTGGAGACTTTATAATACTGGTTAGGTTGGTGTGATGAGTGATGGGTACGAAAAAGTATTCATCATCATTATCATTTCAGCCGAAAGACGTCCACTTCTGGACATAGGCCTTCCCCAAAGGGGGGGGTTTGCCATAATCGCCACGCTTGGCAGGCGGGTTGGCGATCGCAGTATGGTGTTAAAATGCGTAGAGAACGCTGCTGCCCATTCTCTAGTAATTAGTCCCTTAGTCGCCTTTTACGACACCCACGGGAAGAAATTTTACGTCCGTTTATTCTTTACGTCCGGCACCACACAGAACGAAACGAAACGGAACGAAAAAGTATTAGGTACAGACGCCAGCAGGTCAAGCTACCCGAAACTGTCAAATTTTCCGAATTAACCTTGAACCTTATGCTGTAGGGATAAAGTTGAAAATCTATTAAAGAAATTTGACAGATTATAGTAACTTGATGTGCTGGCGTCTGTACATTAATTGGGGATGATAGAGTGAGATAGAATGAATTTACTAGAGACATGAGAAGAGAAGAATTTGTGTGATAGGAATATTATGTTCAATCATAGAAATGTTCACAGGTATACGTGGGAAAGGTAAGACTGTAGAAGTATAATTGACTTTGTGATTGTGTATGAAAGATATAAAGTTATTAAGTTACAAATACTAGAGCATATCGGAGTGTTAATGTAGGGACTGACCATTATCTGGTTATGTGTCAGATGGATGGTGTGTTCAGCCATTGGCGTCGCCCAGTTCAAGTTCCTGTGACTACTCTAGAAAAATCAAAAGTGGAAAGACTGCAAGAATTGAAAGTATAAGAGAAGACGATAAGAAGAGAAAAAGAGAAGAGGGAGAGGGAGAGAAGAGTACGACGGATAAAATATTTGATGATACAAATGATTACAGTCTAGAAAAAGTATGGAATATAGCGAAAAATAGTATGGTGCAAGTAGCCACAAAAGTATGTAGTCTGGTGCAGGGGAAATTTGATAGTAGAACGGATGATTATTGGGTAGATGGTGAAGTTAAAGACGTTGTGAGGAAGAAGAAAGAGGCCAGACTTAATGTGTTAGCTTGTAAGGTCCAAAATGGGTTGAATCAGGCAATGAACGTGGCAGATGATTTGGAAAAAGTGAAGAATAAATACTCCGAGATGAAATCGAAAGTGAAAGAGATTTTACAAATAAAAAAGGAAGAAAGACGGAAGTTCTCTGATAAAATAGGAGCCCATGTTAAGCTGTTCTTAAAACAGTTAAGATTGGCTTGTGGAGTAACAAGAATATCGAGTATGAATGTTTTAGGAGCAGAATCACTATTCAGCTAGTAAACATCACTATGTTTACTAAGCGAAGAATGTAAGGTCTTCGAACGTTAGAAGGGATATTTTGAAAGTTTATTTAGTTGTCAGGATAGTGTCCAAGGAGTGGGACTGAGCAGAAGCCAGTTTTGAAGACAAGCTCATGTGCAGATAAATTGATGGATGATATTGTAAGAGCGTTGATGGGGATGAAAATTGGGAAACCTGCAGAGTATGACAAAGTATCTGCTAAAATGGTGAAGGGTGGTGACGGGGTGGTAGCAAGCCTGTTAGCCGGATCTTTAATATGTGTTAGAGATATGGGCATGTATCGGATGACTGGTGCAAGGCAGTAATCGTACGATATAAGAGAAAAGGTTCTCAGCAGGGGTGTAAAAACTCCCGCGGCATTAGTTTTTTGAGTATTGTTGGTAAAGTATATACGAAGGTTTTATTAAATAGATTGGTAAAAGTGTTAGATGGGAAAAAATGGGATGTGTAGGCAGTCATTTAGAGAGGGAATTGGCTGTATGGATCAGATCTTCTCTTTAAGGTGCATAGCCGAAAAACGGCTGGCAAAGCACAAGAAAGTCTACTTTGCTTTCAATGACTTGGAGAAGACCTATGTCAGTGTGAAGAGGAACGAACTGTGGTCTACACTATGCGTGTACGGTGTTGACTGGCGCTTGGTACGGGCACTGAAAGCTTTATAAAAGGATTCCAGTACTTGTGTTTGGATTAATACGCAGACTGGTTCAGCATCTCAAGGGGTGCAAGATAGGGTTGTGTAGCGTCACCGTGGCTGTTCAACTTGTACATGGATAGTGGTCTGATAGATTTGAAAGAGGGTGGAGGATTTTTTTTCATTAAAAAAAATCAATACTGGCATACTTATTTTATTTATTCGGAAGAAATTACAATTACACGTCATTATATTTTACAATTAAATAGAACATACGGGGTTATACAAATGTGCAACTAACAACGTTCTGTACAGATACATAAAAAGACTGGCAATGGTGATATTAGTAAAAGTAAAAGTCGGACAGAATAGCTAAATGCAGGGAGTAAAATACATATAAATTACTGTTATGGAACACTGGAGAGGTCCAATATTATACAGACATTTTTTTCATTGTATCAAACAATATGTTTCTAAATATTCCAACGGATAAAGCGAATAGATCCAAGTTAGAGAAAAGCTTATTGAAATTGCCTGTGAGGCGACTTAATTTCGAAGAAGCTTCTAAAATGACAAATAATAATTACGATAATTCCAAAAACCCAGCAAAACCAACTCAAATCCTTACCAATACATTTACACAAACCCATTTTATTGATAAGTCTGCTGGCAACCTAATCCAAAATAATATGGTTTATTTTAATACCCGGCCGATGACGTAACCACGTGGAATGTAAACTAGTACGGGGCTATTTTTGCTATTCTATTCTAGACTTTTGAAATGACGGTCGTGTTCTAGTGAATGTCTATTGTTTTTAATAAGATTTGGTTTAGGATTTTACAGATAACATCATGCCTGTAAACCCACAAGGGCGAGGCAGAGGTGTAACTTTAGTACGCACAGACTCACACATTAGGATGTTTAGGCTGTGTTTTATTCTTGTTGAAGCTAATTCGTGTTGAATTCTTTGACAAATGGGTCTGGGTCTTTAACGAGTGCGCCTGGGTCTTTGAGACTGTTAGACGGAGGTATTTCTAACAATTTGGCGCGATTGTCGAAAATAATTGAAAAATCCTTCAATCTGGGAGATTCATTATTATTCCACTCAAAAGATGATTAGTCTAACGTCTATCAGATCAAAGCATTGGATCAGATTGAAAACAAAGTCATGATGTTACCTTAGTCTTACGAATTCTCTTAGTTTTAGTTAATCCGAGATGTAGGATTTTCTACAGAGTTGCTTTTTCTTCGAAGAGTCGATGTTTAATTCGACTAGTGATTTCATTAATTTAGTCAGTAATTCACGTGCGTCAGTACTAAATTTTGATGTTCTTCATGTTTCTCACCCGAATGGTTTGAAATAAACAACTACGGGCAACTCAGGGGGCCTAAAATGCACGATTTGGCAGAATCATGATCTGCGTACAATTCATATCCCGCAATTCATCTGTTTGACAGTTTTGTTTGGAGTTTCGTAAAATGGTCCACAAATTATAAATTGCTATATTGAAGTCTAATGTCAAATAGCAGCTGTCAAACAGATGAATTGCGGGATGTATGAATTGTACGCAGATCATATTATGATTCTGCCAAAGCGTCAATTTTAGGCCCCCTGACCTTTGCTATATGATTTTCATTAATAAAGTTCCGTGACCGAGTCCACTACTAGTTTCTAAATTGTGCCACGATACTCAGGTCTCTAACGTATTTATTTAATGAAAAAAAACGAGCATAGGAAAACAGCATCCCACACAGCCCCTAGCCCACTTTGATTGTGACGTACTTTCAGTGATTCTGACGCAGTGTCGCCTGAAATTATGTAAAGTTGAAAATCAAAGAAATCTTAAATCTTCACTATGCTATCTGTGAGATTCTTTATCAGAATATTATTCAATGAAACTGACTCAATTGAAGCATAGACAAAGCGGATCCTACACATCACTGCGGTTTACATAATTATACATTTTTAGTTTCGTGTGATTAACTAAAACGGTTACTCGGTTAGCAACAGCTGAATTCAACTGGAGATTTTTGGTCTAGCTGGTGCATGGGATGGATCTAAGTTAGATAGTTTATAGGCATTTGCATACGTAATCTGATTTTATTTCATTCTTCCTTCATAAAATGTATTCTTCTATTCTCTTTCTCTCTCATTCTTGCTTTATACTTTTTACTAACATAGATGCGTCTCTATAGTTACAAATGTACTTCTTTTGGTTTCAATGATTTACATTGATCAAGTCTGTCATCAATCATCATTATGCAAAAGTACGGTAAAACTCACTCCTTACTAAAAATCATAACGCTTTATCAAACAATCTGCTTTCACAGATATTATAACCATATTTTCTTTGATTCTGGCCTTTGTCAGATTTTCATGCTAAACACTTTTCTTCTCCTATGATGCTCCTCGTCACTCTGCAACACAATTCCATACCTCGTCTGTTACGTCGCGCTACTTGAAATTCCTTAAGGCGACGATAACCGACTTTTAATAAATAATTTGAAAAAAAAATGTTAAATTAGAGCATTTTCTTAATAACTTAATATGAGATTATTTTAGATTATGTTTATATTACATAGTGAAATTAATTTGTAAAGTTATGTCTAACGCGGATAAAAAACTGAGAATGGAGCAAAATCTACCAGGCGTATTTTTCTGAAACCTTCACCAATTTAAAGATAATATAATTATTGATCTTTTAGTATCCACGTTTTATTAAAATACCTTTTGTTTTGTGTATAGTAAATTAATAATGCGTCAAATTGAGGACAGCGCTCCTTGATGGGCGAGTCCTATTACTGGCTGAACGTTCCACGCGTTGCGTGAGCTCAGTACAGAACACGCAAGCTAACCACTCAAGGTCACTGGCATATATCTGCGTCTTAATAACACTAATGAAAGTTATTTCGAATACATTGTACAAGCCAAAAACACTATAATTGTTGTGAAGTATTTATAAACGATTTAAAATATTTCGTCACCCTACCACAATATTCACCGCTGAGCAAAGGCTCGGATAACTACAGGTTACAATCAACAAAATGGGCGGATGCGTCATTATTATTCGCTTGGCATTCGAATCAGTGTTGGAATAATGCTGTCACCAGCAGGTAGGTATAAAGGTGAATATTGATGGCGTTCTTAAGATGTTATCTTACTTTTTCAACGTAAACTTCATCATCAGCCAAGCGTCAGAAGAGTGGGAATTCTCAAATTTAATTTAAAATAAAAGGTTGTACGCACAATATTGAGTGATGGTGTTTACCATGTTATTTTAAGACCATTGACTTCTTATAGGTGTTCCTGTAATCTATGAGTAAAGAACTATTTTCTGTATTTTGTTCAATATTTAAGGCTCAGTAGTTTCGGAAATAAGGGGGAAAATTGTCAATTTTCATAGACTTTTCTTTTTTTTTTTTTTTTCTTTTGACTTTCTTAAATAACTTTAAAATTATTAAAAAATATATCTGAAATCCCTTTCATTTGATATGTCACATGGTACCAATTGCAAAACTTATTAAATAATTTTCTAATTTTCCCCCCAAAAGTAACCCCCATATTCAAAATTTATTTATTTACGTTACACGTCCGTGTTTGGGTCACAGAAATTCATATGTGTACCAAGTTTCAACTTAATCGATCCAGTAGATTCGGAGTAGATCAGCTGTGATAGACGGACAGGCAGACAGACAGACACGCAGAGTGATCCTATAAGGGTTCTGTTTTTTTCCTTTGAGGTACGGAACCCTAAAAAAGCTTAGGGCATTCAGACCCACTTCCGACTTTGTTGTTTGGTTAAGACGATATGAGACGCTTTATTTTTTGTTAATGTCTGCCCTTCATTCGGCATCTTTCACTCGAACTGAAACGTGTCAACACAAAGTGAATCAAAAGTGAAAAAATAATTTATTATTGAACCAATCCAATGATATTAGATTTCGGCACTCGGCAATCTGTCACAAGCCTACCGAATGATCGAAAAAAGAAGAAAAAGCACTTTACACACAAGCAATTAAAGGAGCAGATGAGCTGCTTTTTTTTTTTTGTATTTTGTGTGGAGTTTTGCTAGCTTATTTCATTTGATCCTATAGGATCAAATGAAATAAGCTAGCAAAACTCCGCTGTCATGATCGATATCTAATGATGATCAAGCTTATCATAAATTAATTTGGTTTCGTAAATTAATTTTTTGGGGTCGTCAACTGCAGGTAGTTTATGTTGATTTATTTGATTTACTTATTTACAAAAATCAATCTTTAATCGATTCTGTAATAATCGATATATCGTATGTTTTGTAATAATCGATACATCGTATGTACTTTTTTTTTTAAAAGAAATACGGAAGCCTACCGCCATCTATGTCACTTTACTTTCTTGTTTTGTAAGACGGACGTAGGTATAACCTTCCTAGTGATTTTAATTGGCTAATAATAATGTATTCATTATAAAAAGCCTATAACTCGTTTTATTGAAGTGTAGAACCTAGATATCCAATAGGTTATGGGACCAGGTTACGTTTTTACTGTAATATAAGTGGTTATTAGTACATTGTTAAGTAAAATGGACGTGATCTCAGATTATAAAAAGAAGCAGATAGACCGCGCGGAACACCGAGAGTGCGGCCAACAAAGCAAATACAAATTCAAAAGCGAATACAATCTCGATTCAGTACAGCACGAAGCGTCGCATCGTTAGTACGTCACGGGCTCTAACAGATAATATTTCAGAATAATGCCGTCTTGTATTTTTAAACATTGTAAAAACTGTTCCCAAAAACAAAAGAAATAAGATGGAGTATCTTTCATAGGTCAAATATTGATTATTTGTTTATTTGGATTTATTTTACGTGTTTATTGTTAGTGACATCTTGAAACACAAAACCTTAACAAAAATCATTCGGTGTTGCTAGTTTATATTGAAACATTTACCCCTAAGTTAGGAAATAAGTATAGGATACAGGAGTATCGATTTACAAAAATATTTATTTTGAGAATAGTGTTTTATTTATCGCCTTTCCTGGTTGGTATGTTTAAAAAAAAAATAAGTATGTATGTGTCTTCTTAAGTGTAACTAGTTATTGGATTTTGTAATACTTATTACATCAGTCGATTTGCTATAACATGGGTTATATGACGTCACCATAAAGTAAATATAGCTACCAAAAACAATAAAATGGTGATGTCTCAAAATAAAAATATATCGCAAATGTATCGTTTATATGGGTATTGTTAATTTGACGTATTACTGTTAATAAAAACAACGGATTTAAGAAAAAATAAACTTTTTTTTTCATGTAATGAATCATTATGGCTAATTTTTTCATTATCCTGGCAACCGTACACACACATAGAGACACCTGTTCTTATAGTGCTGTCACGTGACTGTAACGCACACATGTCTACAAACGGGCCTCACTTTATTGTTCCGCGCGGTCTATCTGGTTCTTTCTATAATCTGAGGACGTGATAAAAGTTATTGACGACGACCCGATAATTCGATGCAGTTTGTGGGAGAAAAATAACCGGATCGCAAAAAGTGTTATCATCGAGTATTTATCGAATTCCTACCTCGGTTTTGCGAAGGAAGACAGTACGGCGAGGGAAATTTTGAAAAGTTTGGATGTTTTGTATGAACGGAAAAGTATTGCTACTCAGTTGGCTTTACGAAAAAATTATTGACTTTAAAACTGCAATATGACGTCATACTCATAAAACAGTTTACGATATTTGATGATTTGATCACCGAATTATTAGCCGCTGGAGCGAAGTTGGAAGAAACCGATAAGGTAGCTCATTTATTGCTCACCCTACCCACAACTTATGATGGCGTGATAACTGCGATCGAAACTTTATCGGAGTATAATTTAACGCTAGCATTCGTTAATACTAGGCTTTTGGATCATGAAGTCAAGTTGAAAAATGAGTCCAGTGATACCAGCCTCAAAGTTTTGCAAGTTGACCGGAATAATGGACAGGAATTTCGAAACCAAAAATTCGATAATTCTCAGAATAATAAAGGAAATAATAGCTACAACCAGAAGGATAACAGGCAGAACAAGAAGTCTCGGTTCGTGAAGTGTGATCACTGTGGCCGCAAGGGGCATGTAAAAAACGACTGCTTCTACTTAAAAAGAGCTCATCAGCAGCAGCAGAAAAATACGGAAAGGACCATCCACGTCGAGCAATTTTTTTGGCTTTGCTTTTATGATGGGAGACTATCAAGTGGATGATGATGGAAGCAAAGTTACTTTCCTGTTGGATTCCGGAGCATCGGACCATATTATAAACCGGGAAGATCTTTTCATTCGCCACACCGTCTTGCAAACGCCATTAAAAATTTCTATTGCTAAAAATGGTGAATTTATTTCAGTTACCAAAAAGGGAACGATGTATGTTACCAGCAACATGGGCATTCAAGGAGTTTTGGAGGATGTGATCTTCTGTGCTGAAGTCCCATACAACCTGCTGTCCGTATCAAAAATGCAACGTGCTGGGTTGACAGTCATTTTCGACCAGCAAGGAGTCCAAATACGTAAGAATAATAAAATCATCATGCAAGGTATGTAGAATAATAATTTAATTGCTGTAGACTTAATGGCATCTGTAAAAAAGTGTCAATCTGTTTCTCAAGTATGCAGTAATAAAAATATGTACAAATTATGGCATCAACGTTTTGGTCATATTAGTAAAAATAAATTCATTGAAATTCAAAATAATAAAATGGTTGATGACATCAGCCAAATCGAAACTGTAATACCTGATGATGAGTTGTGTGAGGCCTGTATAAATGGGAAACAGAGTCGACATACTTTCAATCAGGTCAAGGATAAAAGTCATGTTAAACGGCCATTATTTATTGTGCACTCAGATGTTTGTGGACCTATTACTCCCCTAACTAACGACAACAAAAACTATTTTGTACTTTTTGTTGATGAGTATACGCATTACTGTGTTACGTACCTATTAACCTATAAATCAGACGTGTTCGCTGCTTTTAAAGATTTTGTGGCTAAAAGCGAGGCTAAGTTTAATTTAAAATTAGTCAACCTATACTGCGATAATGGTGGCGAATATCTATCGACTGAAATGATAGGTTATTGTGTAGAAAGAGGGATATCGTATCATTTAACAGTTCCGAGGACACCACAGTTCAATGGCGTTTCTGAACGTATGGTGAAAACTATTACTGAAAAAGCTCGTTCCATGATAAGCGGTGCTAAATTAGACAAAGTGTTTTGGGGCAATTTATTATTTTTATTTTTTTATACGTTGCCCCACGCTAGGAGTTTCTCCTGTATTGTGGGTGCGTTTACAAACATTTAAACTCACATACACAAACAGCCAGACCCGGAACAACTACTTGTAGGTCATACAAATATTTGTTCCGTGCGGGAATCGAACCTGCGACACGCAGCGCAGCAGTCAATTGCTTAACCACTGCGCCAACCGTGCCGTCGAAATGCAGTACTGACTGCTGTTTATTTGATTAATTTGACCCAACTAAAACTTTGAAACTTTCAAAAACACCATTCGAAATGTCGCATGATAAAAAACCTGAAATTAAATATTTGAAGGTATTTGGTTCAACTGTTTACGTTCATAATAAAATCAGTAAGACCAAGTTTGATGAAAAATCATGGAAAGGTATACTTGTGGGTTATGAACCAAATGGCTATAAAGTTTGGAACCCAGAATGCGAAAAATACGTTGTAGTCAGAAATGTTATTGCTGATGAGACTGGTTTTCTTGAATCCAGGCCAGACCTCAAGTCTGAAGGGAATGTTAAAAAATTCTCACGGCAAAACTGATGATGTAATATCCAAGTCAGTGCCGGTAAGGGTAAAGTCTCATAACTCTGACAATTCTAAATCAGATACGTCTAAATCTGATGGGGACGAGTGTCCTAGTAAAATTCGCAAATTAAACCATGATAATTTAATTGAATCGGATCAATTGGTTGATACACTTTCTGATAACCCGTCTTCACCAAAAGAAAACACAGATAAAAATCCTGAGGTTAGAAGAAGCATAAGGCTTTTAAATCGTCCACCTATTTTGTATAATGAAGATGATGATGATGATTATATTTTGTGTGCTTAGTCCATTTTATGTAAAATACCAAATTCATTAGAAGAGATCAAAACTCGAGACGACAGATCTCAGTGGGAAAGTGCAATTAGGGACGAATTAAATTCTTTAAAGCTAAATAATACTTGGACTTTAGTACCAAGACCTGAAAATAAAAACATTGTCGATTGTAAATGGATATTTACTGTAAAACATGATGAATTTGGAAAACCTTTAAGAATACAAAGCACGACTTGTTGCAAGGGGTTTCAGTGAAGAATACCTCACGGACTATAATGAAACATTCGCACCAGTAGCAAGAATAGCTACTTTCAGATTTATACTTAGTTTTTCGAATCAATTTAATCTGCTAGTTCATCATATGGATGTCAAAACCGCCTTCTTAAATGGCGAATTAAAAGAAGATATTTACATGAAAGTCCCTGAGGGTATCTCTTGTCCAGATAATTACGTGTGTAAATTAAATAAAGCACTTTACGGGCTGAAACAGGCAGCTAGATGATGGTTTGAAGTTTTCCCTCTTAATGAAAAAGGTTTTCAAAATTCTTCAATTGATAGGTGTATATATTTGCTAGACAATGGAGATGTATACATAAAAATATTTATGTTGTTTTGTATGTAGATGATTTAGTCCTAGTATGCGCTGATATTGAAACAATGAATAATTTTAAAAGGTATTTAATGAGTAAATTTAAAATGACTGATTTAAAAGAGATAAAATTATTTCTTGGCATAAAAATTACAAGGCATGCAAATGAAATAACGTTAGATCAAAGTGCATACATAAAAACTGTATTAAATAAATTTAATATGCACGATTGTAAACCTGTCAATACACCGATGGAAAATAAACTTAATTATGACGCATTCTCAGATTATAGAAAGAAGCAGATAGACCGCGCGGAACAATAAAGTGAGGCCCGTTTGTAGACATGTGTGCGTTACAGCCACGTGACAGCACTATAAGAACAGGTGCCTCTATGCGTGTGTACGGTTGCCAGTATAATGAAAAAATTTGCCATAATATTTCATTACATGAAAAAAAAAGTGTTTTTTTTTCTTAAATCAGTTGTTTTACAGTATACGTAAAATTAACAATACCCATTTATACGATACATTTGCAATATATTTTTATTTTGAGACACCAACATTTTATTGTTTTTGGTAGCTATATTTACTTTATGGTGACGTCATATAACCCATGTTATAGCAAATCGACTGATGTAATAAGTATTACAAAATCCAATAACTAGTTACACTTACGAAGACACATACATACTTATTTTTTTTTTAAACATACCAACCAGAAAAGGCGATAAATAAAACACTATTCTCAAAATAAATATTTTTGTAAATCGATACTCCTGTATCCTATACTTATTTCCTAACTTAGGGGTAAATGTTTCAATATAAACTAGCAACACCGAATGATTTTTGTTAAGGTTTTGTGTTTCAAGATGTCACTAACGATAAACACGTAAAATAAATCCAAATAGACAAATAATCAATATTTTACCTATGAAAGATACTCCATCTTATTTCTTTTGTTTTTGGGAACAGTTTTTACAATGTTTAAAAATACAAGACGGCATTATTCTGAAATTATCTGTTAGAGCCCGTGACGTACTAACGATGCGACGCTTCGTGCTGTACTGAATCGAGATTGTATTCGCTTTTGAATTTGTATTTGCTTTGTTGGCCGCACTCTCGGTGTTCCGCGCGGTCTATCTGCTTCTTTCTATAATCTGAGGACGCATTAAACTCTGAAGAAATGTATAATGCTCCATGTCGAAACGATATAGGATGTTTAATGTTATCATGTTATGCACTCGTCCAGATTTAAGTACAAGCGTTAATATACTCAGTAGGTATACAAACAAAAATAATAAAGAACTCTGGCAATGTCTCAATAGAGTGCTTTGGTACTTGAAAGGTACTGTTGATTTAAAATTAAGCTATAAAAGATGTGCCTACAATAATATTCTATGTGGTTACGTAGATTCAGATTGGGGTGGCAGTGATTCAAATGACAGGAAAAGTACAACTGGGTATTTATTTAAGCTCTTCGAGCACTGTTCTATAAGCTGGAGTACAAAGAAACAAATGTCCGTTGCTGCCTCTTCAACTGAGGCGGAATATATGGCATTGTATGAAGCTGTTAGGGAGGCATTATGGCTTAAATCACTAGCAGTTAGTATTAAGATAGATATTGTGAAACCTATCATAATCTATGAGGATAACAATGGCTGTATAAGCATTGCAAATAATCCAACCAATCACAAACGTACAAAACATATTGATATAAAGTATAATTTTTCGAGGGAACAGATTGAGAAGAATGTGAAAAAATTAAATTGCATTCCAACAGGGGGCCTAAAATGGACGCTTTCGCATAATCATATTATGATCTGCGTACAATTCACATCCCGCAATTCATCTGTTTGACAGTTGTTGGAGTTTCGTAAAATGGTCCACAAATTAAGAATTAATATAGTGAAGTCTAATGTTAAATAGCAGCTGTCAAACAGATGAATTGCGGGCTGTATGAATTGCACGCATGATTCTGCCAAAGCGTCCATTTTAGGCTCCCAGGTCAGCAGTTGGCAGATATTCTGACCGAGCCATTACCCGCTATCACTTTTCAAGGGATGAGTAGGAAAAAGGCTTAGAATAAGATACTGATTGAATTTTTTGTGATTCTATAATTGGTTTGTGATTAATTTAATTATAATTATTCATAATAATTTAATTAAATGGTCTGATTAGGTTTTCTGGGTTTCCCTTAATCCTTAGCGACAAATGTTGGGCCATGAGATGTATTTCCCAGCCAACATTAGGAAGTGAATATTTTCCGGTCAACTAAGTATACACGTTGATTTATTTTGTTTGTATAATTGGTAGATTAATTTTTGAGGGGGCGTGTTGATTTATTTGATTTACTTATTTACAAAAATCAATCTTTAATCGATTCTGTAATAATCGATATATCCTTGACTACGGCGTCGTGCAGTTACTGCCGAGGTATAGCAAAAGCAATCTACTAAAAATCGAGCGCCAATACAGAATGGCGCTAAAAGCTGCTGGAGGTTTCGACCGACGATTAGACACGGACACACTGTGGGAGATGTTACAACAAGACCCATGGCACATCAGAGCCCACGACCTACATCGCGATATGATCAACAAACTCCAACAACTGGCGATCACCGGTCTAGAAGATCCCGGACCCGAATACACGCGATATGGCCACTTTAACCCAGCTCTCTTCGCCCATAGAATAGGTGAAATTGAATATGTCCATAAAAAGGAGAGAGAAAAGCCGCTCCATAAGCGAACAGCCCTCCCGCGTGAGCGTAGGCTCTGACTTGTAGTCACGCTTAGTTAATAAGTAAATGCAGGTCGAGACTTGCTGGGATTATAAATCCACTAACCTCAATTTTTGCGCTGTATACACCTTCAGTATAGTATAAAGTACTCAGTGGTATACACTAAAAAGTAAGGAAAGATGTTAGAAATAGGTTGCAAAAGATCCCCCACAGGACAAAATGCGCTTAATTAAAACAAAACACCGTATTATATTATCACTTTGTAACTTTTTTCATTATGTGACATGTTAATTATTCTTAACCAAGCAATAAAACAATATTCTATTCTATTCTATTCTACTTTTTTTTTTTAAATAAATAAGGAAGCCAACCGCCATCTATGTCACTTTACTTTCTTGTATTGTAAGACGGACGTATAACCTTCCTAGTGATTTTAATTGGCTAATAATAATGTATTCATTATAAAAAGCCTATAACTCGTTTTATTGAAGTGTAGAACCTAGATATCCAATAGTTTAGTCACTCGAAATATCAGTTTTCTTTTTGTAAACTTCACAGACGTGATGAGTATCGACATCTAAAGTCTATTCTATTCTATTCTATTTTTGAATATGGCAAGCAAAGCCGATGTCGACTATTCTGCCAATGTCTAAAGTGAATTGGAAAAGCAAGTGTGTATTGTTGTAGTAGAAAAATAATAAAAATCTTTGATACAACTGTTGAACTTAATAATGTAGATCTTGTGGGGTTAGTACTGGACTGAAACAAACAAAAAGATAAAATTACGTAAATATTATAATTTTTAGCACATTAAATATACATAAACCACATCCACACAGACATAATATTTAGGGAAACAAATCATAATTTTATATTATTGTGACGAATGAAAATCATCAGCGCCACAAGCACATCTGAAGAGGGATAAGTTAAAAAGGAAGGGAAATTAATCGGAAGAGGGATCTTAAATTTAAGGAGACGGTTATACAAATCTAGAGGAGGGATGTTGTTTGAACATTCAAAAATATGTGATCCAGAGTGCCCTCCTCCAACCCGCACTCACAGAGAGAGGAGTCGCGGATACGGATTTTGTGTAAAAAGACGGGAGTGCAACAAAAACCTAAGCGGATTCTACAGAGAGCAGAAATAACAGTTTTAGATACTTTTTTGTGACCGAAGAACCACGGTTTTGGAGTTATGGTCGGTTGCACTGCATAAAAAAAACTGCCTTTCTTTTTGCTTGATATATTCCACTGGTCCTGCCAGGAACATTGCAGGTTTAGTCTTGGAAGGGACAATAGGTCGTAACCCTGATAGGTATTGTGCGTGAGATCTGACGAGGAAGATGAACAAGCATCTTTAGCCAAAGCATCAACACATTCGTTACCCTTAATACCACAATGGCTAGGTATCCAAACCAGCTGAACATCCCTTTGATTGTTAGCGCAGGATAATAAAGCGTTTTTAATTTTTTAAATAATGGAACTGTGCAATTTACTTTTAAAGGGGTTTTGGACTAAGGCTTGCAAACAGCTAAGGGAATCCGTAAAAATAACGGCTTTCTCAATATTAAGATGTGACTCTATAAAAAGACAAGCTTCCAATATAGCCACACACTCACCAGTGAATACAGAAGACTCCTTAGGGCATTTAAATTGTAAGATAATTTTGGAGCTTTGGTAATAGACCGCAGCGCCAGTGTGACTAAGATCGGCTAGTTTCGAAGCATCCGTAAAAAATAATTGAAAACCATTCCATCGCTCGCCCACCACCGCATTGAAGGCCAAATTCGCTGATAGAGATTTTTTGGATATGCCAATATCAAAGATAATTTTTGGGACATAAGTTAAAACTTCATAAGCAAAATTAAAAAGAGGTAATCTGGGATACTGGACGATCGGGTTTACTAAATTTAGAATTAGTCGAAGGGATTTTAGGATTAAGGGGGTTTCTTTATTTTTCCAGTAATTTGAGCTTCTGCATAAGGCATCTAACGCATTCAGTGTGCTTATAAGAGGATGGGAGGATCTACATATTAATCTAGACACAAAACGGGAGGCCAGATATTGTCGTCTAAGGGCCAGTGGAGGTTCAGCACATTCGACCTGCAAGGCGTTAACGGGAGAGGACTTCATACAACCTGAGATGATCCGAAGGCATTTGGACTGAACCTTATCCAGCCCAGCCAAAGCACCTTTGTTGCAGGGAATCAAAAGATATGTTCCATAATCTAAAACACTACGAACTAAGGCATTGTAAACCAGTTTCATGGTGTACGGGTGAGCACCCCACCAAACACCCGCAAGAACTTTTAAAATTGAAATAATTCTTTCACATTTTTGGATAAGAAAATTTATGTGATGTTTGCCAGTTAATTTTGTATCTAAAATAACGCCTAAAAATTTAACTTTATTAACTAAAGGAATACTGTGGCCTAAAATGTTCACTGAAATATGAGGGATGAGTCTTTTGCGGGAGAAGATAACTGCCGAACTTTTTGGAGCAGATAACGTCAGCCCATGGCTTAAAAGCCACTGATTCAAAGAATCCAGAGAGAGGCATAAAGATGACGAAGCGTCAACCATGGAGGAATCTGTCACATACAGAACAATGTCATCGGCATATTGTAATATCTGACAATTGTTATTTAAGCAGGACCCAATATCAGCCGTATAGAGATTGTAGAGTATGGGACTGAGGACATAGCCTTGTGGGAGTCCCTTCCATGTCTGCCTTTCATCAAACTCCTCACCCTGGACTCTCAGAACCAATGAGCGGGACAATAATAGTTCACATATGCATCGTATCATCTTAGCCGGAAGACTCAGCTGTTGCAGTTTGTGCCTGAGTACGGGAAGAAGTACATTGTCATACGCAGAGGCGATATCAAGGAAAGTGGCTACAACGGCTTCATTTTTAGAAAAAGCTAAGCGGATGTCCGCAACTAAAATACCAACACTGTCCATTGTACCAAGCCCTTTCCTAAAACCAAATTGGTGATTCGGCAGTAAGTCTCTCGATTCAACTATCCACTCGAGACGGTTTTTAATAAGGTGCTCCAGTAATTTGGCCAGGACTGAGGATAAAGCAATTGGCCTAAGGCCATTCGGATCATTTGCATGTTTGCCTGGTTTCAAAAGAGGGATAATAATTTGTAGTTTCCACTGATCTGGGACCCAACCATGAATATAACAAAAATTTAAAATATTTAAAAAGTAAATTTTAGCCTTTTTGCCAGAATGGGTTATGAAGGAATATGGCACGCCATCAATACCAGGTGCTGAGTCCCGGACACGTTTGAGTACCACATTCAATTCCTCCAAAGTAAATGGTGCATCGAAAGGGTCTTCTGTTACATTAAGCAGGGGTGCGTTTTGACATTCAGATGAGAGTGGAACATAAGATGGTGCTATTTTGTCAAAAAAAAAACCGACGTTTCCCTAGTGATTGGTGAAGAGATTGATGGGGAACATCCACGTCTAAACCTATTGATATTTTTCCAGACAACTGAAACTGGAGTAGAGGGAGATAAGGAGGTACAAAACTTAACCCAACCTGTACGTTTCTTTTTACGAAGAAAACGTTTGGATCTGGCATTAACCTGACAGTATGCCAACAGATTTTCGGTGCTCATATCTGTATTGTAACACACTTCGGCCTCATTCCTATCCCTGATCGCCGAAGTGCATTCTGGATCCCACCATGGCGGTGAAGGTATTTTATTACGGGCACTGTTTTTTAATGGAAAGCAGGAATCTGCACTGGAGGTAATTGCTGTTACAAAACCATCATAACAGTTCTTGGCAAGGCAGTGACCAGCAGTATCTGATAAATTTGAATTTAAATTTGGAAGAACATCAATTTTATCCTCCAATAATGATACAAATTTTGTCCAATCTGGTTTGGACATGTTATATTTCAAGAGTGGAGGGGAAGTTTTTTCTAAATAAAATTTATTAACCAAAGTAATGACTATAGGGTAGTGATCACTACCATGCGACAAGGTTGTGCATTCCCAGTGAGTCGATGCTGCTAACTCAACCGAACAAAACGTAAGGTCCACGCAACTCTTTTGCTGTCCTGGAAGAGATCGTCGTGTTGAGCAACCGTTGTTTAATATGCAGAGATCCAAGTCATCCAAAACATCAACTAGAGCCACACCAAAGGCATCACAGCGTTCAGACCCCCATCTATAATGGTGGCAGTTAAAATCACCCATGACCAGTATCGGACCATGAACGTTTGAAAAAATATCTTTTAAAATTGTTAAAAAATCATGGTGAGGATGTGCAATATAAACGGAAAACACCGTGATGCCCTCAACCCTCCCTGCGGCAATGCTCATATCACCCGTAAATGAAGGCAAAGTAGAAGAAAAAAGTGGGACCCGGTTGTTGACTAAGAGAGCCGACCCTCCATAGCCATCTGGTCTGTCACATCTGAGAATGTTGAAATGTGGCATACGAAAGCTAAGACTTGGGGTAAGCCAAGTCTCAGCGATAGAACAAGCCAATGGCTTGTACTTATTTAAAAGAAAAATGAGGTCGTGCTTTTTATGCCACACGCTCCTCACGTTCCACTGTAGGAATACTTGGCGAGACGCCATTTCTAATAACTAAGAGAAGAGTAATAAGTTGGTCGGCAACGTTGGACGGTGATTGGGAATTAGAAGTAGAAGAAGATATAATAATAGGTAAGAGTTTTATCAGTAGGTCAATAATAGAAGAAGTACTATTATTGGAAGAATCATTATTATAATTTAGAGCGCAGCCATTAGGCTGTGAAGATTGTGGAGAACTAGTTATCTGTTGATGTGCAGCTTTATCATATGATGGGGAAAGGGGGGCATGGGTCCTGGGTTTCAGAGTTACAGTTTTCCGATAGGACTGAGAAATTGGAGTCTTGGTGACATTGGCATAATTTCGGGAAGCTGTAGGAATAATTTTGCTAGCCTCAGCATATGGGATACATTTTTCAGCCATAGTAGTCTTAATTGCTTTTTGTCTACCATGCTCGGGGCATGACTTGCTATTAGCGAAGTGATTACCCGAACAAAGCACACAGAACGCCTCAGCCTCAGAAAGACTGCAACCATCACCTGGGTGATCATGGCCACACTTACTGCAGCGTGGTTTAGATCTGCAAATGTTTGCAACATGTCCGAATCTACAACAATTGCGACATTGGATTGTAGGGTATATGTACTGTCCAACAGGAAGGGATGTGTAACAGCAGTAAATCCTTTGGGGTAAGACTTGGCCATCAAAAGTGATGACACAAGTTTCAGTGGGTTTCCACTCATTAATATTATCTTTCTGAATTTTCCGGTTAATACGGCGGACTTTGAGAATTTTCCCACATCCTGAGGGCACAGACAAATATGTAATGGCCTCTTCTTCAGTAATGTCAGAGGGAACCCCGGTAACAACACCCATTCTAGTAATATTAAATGTTGGAATTGAAGCAGAGTATTTATATTTGGACAACAATGGGTTAACTAAGAAAGAGTTAGCATCCTGAGGGGAAGCAAACTCAACGGACACACGGTTTCTGCCAACTCGATTCACACCACCACAAACAATGTTCGCAATGTTGTAGTTTAGAAGGAACTTGCCAAAATTAACGGGGTGAAGGGTGGTGCCTGCGTTTGGTTGGGTCTCTATGCGGGAGACGTGAACAACATATGGGGCCTTATCCAACACAGAATACTTGGTACGACCAATTTGACTTTTTTGTAGTTTATTTGGAGGACTGGGTGTCAGAATTACTTCGTCACTAGGTCGTTTGCGTGATGTTTGTGGTGATAGGGATACATCCATCTCTGTTATGCTGCAGACAACATCCGCAAATTGGGATAGTGGACTCGGAGATAAGGGAATTGGACCTGGGATGTCGGGAGGGGGGTCAGGATCGGGGGGTTTGTTTACATCCATCTTGGATAAAACGAGTATAAAATAAGACAATCACAATACAAACCTGGTTACGAACACAAGGACTACACACTTAAAGAAAAACAAGTCACAAAAGTATCAACAACCACAGAAATCAGCAAAAAATTCTAAACACACGTGCTAGCCAAGAACACTGTGGCGAGAATCCGACATCTAAAGTCGATAAAACAAAAACAAAAAATCTCAACTCATACTTCAAGTAACAATCAGCGGTCTTTGATCCCAAAAAAATCATATATATGTCGTGGATAACGATATTGTTTTAATAAAAGTTCCTCAATTGATTAATGTAGTAGAGGGGCAAACGCCGTGACGTTTTTTTGTAATGGCGGCACCTGGACAGAGTCGTTTTGGAAGGTGGGGATTGTCGAACGAAAACGAAACTGTTGGTTTGCCTAGTTAAATTATTATCACTTGTTATTATCTATCTAGTTTTTCTGATTAAAAGTGAGGTTATACTTACACTTCGTGTTATAATTCAACGACATCAACGAAATGGACCCTTTACCACTGAATCAAGATGGTGACGACCCTATCGCTCCGCCGTCGCTGACGTCGTCATAATTTTAATTTAATTTGGTGGGTACCCTGTATTATTCTGTCGGTGTCGACAGCACTATTCTGTCGGTGTCGACAGCACTATTCTGTCGGTGTCGACAGCACTATTCTGTCGGTGTCGACAGCACTATTCTGTCGGTGTCGACAGCACTATTTTGTCGGTGTCGACAGCACTATTCTGTCGGTGTCGACAGCACTATTCCTGATTGCTTTGGCAGGAACATTTTGTTACAATGTTTGTTTTAGGATCTAGAATTAAATTATTGTTTTAATTTATGTAAATAATTTTGTCACCACTGCTCTCAAAACGGTGGAGGAAAACATCGTGAGGAAACTGGCATGTCCTAGAATCAAATATTCGAAGACATGAGACATCTACCAACCCGCACTGGGCCCGCGTGGTAGATCACAGCCCCCGAAACATTATAGGCTGATTTTTATGTGTGAACGTGTGTGAAGTAAAATTACCCTTCAGCGTCTGATTTCAGCTGTAATCTTTTTGTCACGGAAGATTTCTTTTTGACGATCGTTTCTTCTTTGATGCCCTAAATGCAATACAGGTGGAATAACGATCATCGAAGCATGGCTATCTATGAGAAAGGCCATAAGGATCTAGCATACTAGCGTACGATTGGAGATTCCAATGGCCAGCAGTGGACTGATAAAGGCTGATAATGGCTGACGACCCAGCTGGTAAGTGGCGACCGCTTGTGCTATTATTTTCTCACAAGTTTCACTTACCTACTACGGTCGGTAAATAGTAATAAATTAAATCTAAACGGAGTGTTCTAGTTGTATATGAAGCTGTTTAAAATTGGCAGTGATAGATGTTTGCCAGTATTTAGACTAACTGCTCTCTTTTCGCGCTTTTCTGAGAAAAACCTTAACAAGAGAATGCTTTGAAATATTTCATATAGTTTTGTTCTCATAACGGCATGATTTCATGAAAAACCGGCCAAGTGCGAGTCAGACTCGCGCACGAAGGGTTCCGTACCATTATCTATAAAAAGGTAAATTGCGGTTTACGATTTATGATGTATTAAAAAAAAACTACTAACTAGATCTCACCACCTAAACCAATTTTCGGTGGAATTTTACATGGTAATGTACATCATCTATTTTGTTTAGTTTTATCATTCTCTTATTTTAGAAGTTACAGGGGGGGGGACACATTTTACCACTTTGGAAGTGTCTCTCGCGCAAACTATCCAGTTTAGAAAAAAAAAAAATATTAGAAACCTCAATATAATTTTTGAAGACTTATCCATAGATACCCCACACGTATGGGTTTGATGAAAAAAAAATGTTGAGTTTCAGTTCTAAGTATGGGGAACCCCCAAAATTTATTGTTTTTTTTTCTATTTTTGTGTGAAAATCTTAATGCGGTTCACATAATACATCTACTTACCAAGTTTCAACAGTATAGTTCTTATAGTTTCGGAAAAAAGTGGCTGTGACATACGGACGGACAGACAGACTGACAGGACGAATCCATAAGGGTTCCGTTTTTTGCCATTTGGCTACGGAACCCTAAAACGTCATTCAATGGAACAAATCTAACTTAGAGAGGTGTTTAATGATTCTAATGATTATAATTCTGTAAATACATATCTGATCTAGTCGCGAATCATATTTTAATCAACATACTCGTATAACCTGAGACTGACCTGTAAATTGAACTTTTGTAAATTGAATTGATTGAAAACAACTATTGGTAACACATCATTCTTAAATGTCAGGCACAAATTACTTAAATCTCAGTTACTTTAATAAATATTTCATAAAGTCACAGCTTGAAATATGTGTGGTGATCGAGTGATCCATGTTTGTTCATTTCTTAGGGTTCCCTACATCCAAATGAAAAAAAAAGGAATCCTTATAGGATCACTGGTGTGACTGTCTGTCGGTCTGTTCTTCTGTCACAACCATTTTGCTCCGAATTTAATGGAAAGATTAAGTTGAAATTTGACACGCACGTGTAACATAAATAAATGAATTTGGAATATGTGGGTCACTTTTAAGAGACAAATAAGACTTTCTTAGTTAAAGATGTTTTGCAAATTGTACTGTGTGACATATAATAAACTATTTTTATAGTTTTAAAGCTATTTAAGAAAAACATGAAAATGTACCATTCGCCTCAAAATTTACCTTATCCGAAACAAAGGAAACTTTGAAAAAATATACGCAAAATAGTTCTAAAAATTACAGAAAATTCTATAAGAAGTCTATGGTCTTAAAATAACATGGACAATCTCCCAATATTGTGCGTACAAACTTACATGTGCAGTTGGAATGTTTGAGAGAATATTTTGTTCAACTACAATGTTAAGTTTGATCTTGGGATAAATTTCATCCCAACTACGAAAGCCAAGTGCGTGGTCCGACACGCACTTGGCCAGTTTTTGTATGAAAAGAGACATCCTCAGAGAGTCATAATTTCAGCCGAAAGACGTCCACTGCTGGACATAGGCCTCCCCCAAAAGGGCCCGAAACGGGGGGACTGACATATCGCCACACTTGGCAGACGGTTTGGCGATCGCAGTATGGTGTTCAAATAAGTTCCTTAGTCGCCTTTTACGACACCCACACGGGAAGAATAGGATAGTGCTATTCTTTACGTCCGGCACCACACGGAACCTTAGAGAGTAAACACGTTATATAAGTACGAATTTAATCGCCTGAGATATCAGTCTGTTCAAAAACAAATTGGGGACCTATTTGTTGGGGAAAGGCTATTACAGTATCAATGAATTCTTAGATGACATAAATAAGACATTGTAACTTAAGTTTGATTTTACAAATTTGACATTTATTATTATTAGATCTATTATTATATTACTTAAATTCTTTGACCGTTATTGTTTTTATCGACTTTTCTAATGTATTTAACGAATTTTATTTTAATTGCAATGTATGTAAATCTATAACGTTATTTTTTCATTTTTCAACACAATGTACTTATATTGTTATAAAATACATTACTTATGACTTAATCTCCATTCTTTCTCCCTTTTGAATCAAGAGACTGCTCACTCTCTGCTAGGAGAATAGCGAGATGTGACGAGTCTATGAGACAACACCTGTGCGTGACCTTTGCTTATATTTAGCTGAACAGAAATACTCCACCAATTAATAGACGGACAGAACGCACAACAGACATATGGCCAGCGATAAAATTATAAGCCACTAGCTGCGCCCCGCGGTTTCACCCGCGTAAGTCTCGATCCCGTGGGAATATAGGGATAAAAAGTAGCCTATATGTTAATCTAGGGTGTCAGCTACCTTGATACAAAATTTTATCAAAATTGGTCCAGCCGTTTTTGCGTGAAAGAGTAACAAACATCCATCCATCCATCCATACTTACAAACTTTCGCGTTTATAATATTAGTAGGATTAGTGAATCCTTTTTCTGTTTCACAGTTTTGAAGGTAGAAAAATCTTGCATACATACTCATCATCTGCCTAGCTTTTTCTCAATAATGTTGGGGTCAGCTTCCAGTATAACCGGATGTAGTTGAATAACAGTATTTAACATGGAGTGACTGCATATTTGAGTACTGGGTGACTTGGATACATACTACCTTTAATATTTACTTAAATTAATGATTCGCTCAATCCAAAGTAATAATAAATGCGTTAAAGTTGAGTGCCTTGTTGATCTGACTAACAAGACCATTGAGCTAGATAAGACAATGGTAAAACAACAAGACTCTAGGGGCCTTATTACAAAACAAGGTTTACCTTCAGACCCAAGTTTAAACCATGGAGCCATTATTAAATTTCGAACTTTGTTCCGTCTACGGTAAAGTTTCTAATACAAAACTGACAACTTAGTACCGAACTAAGTATTCAGTTTTGTATAAAGAACGGTATTTCAATCAGAGTTACGTTCTCATTACAAAAACTAGCTCCATGATTTAAGCCATGTCAAAATATAAATCGTGTTTTGTAATAAGACGGTATTAGTCATTGCTGACAAGGTTCCTGGGTTTAATCTGTGGGTCGGATAAAATGTTTTTCTCGCAGGAAAGTCTCAGCAGCGGAACTGAATTTTGAACTACGCCTGATAAATGGCATTACAATAAGCTACTTAAATTTTCGTACAATTTTCAAGAAAAAGCAACAATTTTATCTAACATCAAGAACAGACACTTCTATAAACATTGAGACAATCAAATCGATCAGGAACGGAAACTAAATGACGTGAGCCGCTAAAATATTCGCAAGAAGTTTTTCATGAGAATAATAAATCTATTTATATTCTACGCATTACATTAAAAGCTGCAAGCGACGGTAATATCTAATGAACAATAAATACAAGAACTAAATGATAGAGCAGTCGGCTCGCTTGGCACTACGTATTAACTACAAGAAATTATCGTACACGCACTGCCGAAATCAGATAAATGGCGCTTACGTAAAAACTTAAATTCATAAAATCTTCCGTAATCATAGCCAATGAAGAGACGGAAATATAAAAGCTAGAAAATAAAATATTTTCGCCAATTACTTGGTTTTTGGGATTTTACTTTATTTATTACAATGTGGTGTTTGCGATTTTCCACTCAATTGATAAATTATAATATTAATAATGCACTTCCTGGGCGCGCAGGAGTTGACGTCGAGCGCGTGATTTCGCTAATTTATGGTTATCATGTATAGTAACAGATGGAACCGAAAATATCTTCAGTCTTGTTCGCGACGCTGAAAGAATTATCCATTTTGTAAAACTAAAACATGCTGCTGTGGTTTTTAATGAACTGAGATAATATGATTAACTGTTGTATTTACTATTTCGCTCTGTATTTTCGAATTAATTAATCTCCAGAAACATAACTTTAGCCCCAGTAGTTACTAGCTAATCATCAATTAAAAATATGGAAATCTTTGTCAAATTAAGCCAGTAAATTATATTTTGATATACCATAACAGTTATCCAAATTCATTATCCCTAAAATTATAAACAAACTCTTTCTTATCTCCACAATAATTTAACGTACAGCCAGGAAGGGCACAACCACAAATAAAAAAACATCACGACTGTTTTTAATATTACTTTACTCTGTTTCTACAAAAACTTGCACTTGATTTGTAAAATCTGACTTACCACGAAAATTAACCGACTAACACAGCAAGAGGTACGAGTATGCTCACAACGACGGCAGCAAGTGAGGCGATCTTGTACTTATGCTTCCGAGCGTTCACATTCATATAAGCTTCGAACCTATAGAATCCATTCACGTCGTAATTAAGTCTCTGGTACTCCCGCAGCTGACTCACGAAGCCCGGATTGGGGTTTATAAATCTCCTCCTTTGCCTAACATACACGAATCCCTGCTCAAACGTCAACTTATATTTCTCCATGATGTAGGCAATGACCAGGGTGGCCGATCGTGAAACTCCGAAATGACAGTGAACAAGGACATTCCCTTTTTGCAGCCCCTCGTCGATGAAAGCATTTGCCATGGGGAAGTAAGGCAGGAGATGGGTTTGAGGAGTGTCGTAGGCCCTAATGAAGAGTGTACTGATATCGGTATCTCTAAAGGTGTTTTTCGGGAGGCGATGGGCCTCAACAGTGAGAACATGGGTGATATTAAGGCGTCGAAGTACATTTTTGTCAGCGGCTGCTCTTGCATTGCTAAGGTAGAGGCCAGGGATAATCTGGCTGTAACAGGCTTGAGTGCAGAGGTCGATTTTGTGGTAAATCGCTTTTCTTGACCAGTTCTTGATACCAGTGATTGCGACGACGGGGTTAGGAATGCTTAGGAAAGCTACAATAAAGGCGCTTCTCAACATTACCAATATCAATCCTCTGACACTTATCATATTAGGTAGGTATTTCTCGTTAGTTTCACATTATTTGATGCATATTTTTTTGCGGTTTTGTATCATTTTATAAAAGTTTATTCACCGAATTAAGACATGACATTTATGAAGAGTGATTTGACAGCAGATACATTTTTTTTTTCTTTCAGGTTTGGTATTGAACCGCGGCCAGCCAGCGTATCGTTTTAATTCTTCATAGAGAAATTAATTTGAAGGGTTATTGACCCGAGATATTTTTAGTAATTTTTTTTTTCCGAAGCCCGGATTATCTTGTTGCTGGGTAGACCTTCTTTCTGGTGTTTCTATGTCTTGATATAGTTTCTAATTATATTTATTTTGTTATAAAATGTCTAGTTTCCAAACTACTTAAAATGGTGGCTTGGTATTTTATACGGAACATTCTTTGTGAGCATAGAAATTTTTATTCATGTTCAAAATATTGTAAGTAAAGTCGAATTCTGGCTTAATTCTGATTAAAGAACGGGCAATAGACAAATACCAGCAATTTCTATAGATAATCTGCTTCGTTGGTTTAGTGGTCTCAAGCACATGAGCATGAGCAGAGCATGAGGTCCTTGGTTCGATTCCTAGGTAGGGCAAAGGGTTTATGGGGTTTTTACATCAGGAATTCCTTCAGTAGAAGCCCGAAGTTTGAATTTATACCCGGTTGATGGCAATAGGCTCGTCCCCTATTAAATGGGACTGAAACATAACTGGCGAAATGTGGGTGTACTATAGGTACACCTCTGCCTAACCCTTTGGGGATTACAGGCGTGGTTTTATGTATGTTCTATACATAATCAAACCCTCAAGAAATTCCTACAATTTGGCAACAGTACTCTAAATAAAACCTACAAAATACGACTCAATAAAACTCAGCTCCACCACAAAATCCCTTTGACTCAACAGTTGTATTTAGCGTCAGTATGCATGTATACCTGTCGTTCTCATTTTAGTTAAAATAACGTGTGGATGTGACCCACTTAGTAAGTAGGACGCGAACGCGACATTGAGTAAATCATCGATACACTGTTTGCGACGACCTTTTCTTGTGGTGCGCTGTAGAATATTTGGATATTTATTTATTTAGGATCTCCAACAAAGGATACACATATACAATATAAATCACAATAACAATAAAGGTTCTAGTACGTGTGCTCCTTCAATTACAGGAGACCACAGCATGCACATATAACTAGGTTTATACAGGATAAAAATAAAATAGATTAAACTAATGACGAAATTTGAGGAAATAAAATAAAATTAAAATTAACATATCATGATTGAGCATTCATATTACAATATTGTTTGGTATAATAATAATTCTTACAAATTTGTTAACTATTGGAAGAAAGAAACGTAATAGTATACTCTTAGTTATCTTGCAATCGTTAAATTATTTTTGTATTTTGAAATGGGGAGGGTTATGTCCAGGTTAAAATGCTTTGACAACAATGGATATGACTGGACGTTGGGTAACAAGAAAGATTATTCAACCTTGTACTCAAAACATTATTTCAATTAAACCAATTACAGGCACTTTTGAACTGTCAAGGAGTCGGTTAGTCCGAAAGATAAAGCTTAATTGCCTCTGCCAAATAGTAGTAGATTCTTATGGAGAAGAACGGGCAAGAAGAAATCGAAATATTGTTACCAATTTGTGGTCTACTGGAAGTCACAAATCAGGATAGGCGCAATAGAAATTTATATAGAAGTTAGTTTAAAGAAGGACCCAGTATTAACTAACATTGATGGGTTTACATTAGATCACTAGACCGTCCACATTTTCTGGTCATACAGATTTGTTTCGTGTGGTTTATGGATACAAAAAATGCCTCTACGACTTTCTTTCTAAAAAATAACTAAACAAGACCTACTGGAGCCTCCGTTGTTGCCATTATATACAACGTGTAAACAATAAAATCCGTTTGCTAGACGAAGTTTATGTACAGCAGCAGATTTTAAACAGCTTGAAAGAACTGCACCGAAGAAAACCATTACGAATTTTTATTATTTCCAACAGGCGTTGCAAACGATAAAGACCATAAAACCGTCAGTCCCAGTATGACTCCAAATATCCTTGAAGTAATAAAATAAATAATTGAAAAAGACATTTTAACTACGAGTTAAAAGATTGCACCAACAATAATGATAACACTCATTAAATATTTGGAGCACCACCAAGAACATAATTGACACGCTGTTTCTTTCAAATTAACCATTCAGTCTGATATATCTTATACTATTTGTGGCTTGTGGCTAGTGGCTTCATAACATCTGTGTAAATCGACCGTTCTGTTAGGTTAAGCTCAGTTTTCTGTAGTCAGTCAATGGATGGGCGGCATGGAGGAATTTGTTCGAGAACCTTTCGTGTCTTTGAAAACACGTTACTCCGAAAGCGGTTGACAACTTTGGAATGTAGAAATTGCGTTGATGTGTGTTTCCTATAAATTACCATCTGTGCATGCCAAATACCAAGCTCGTCCGCGTTAAAAGTTTTAAGATACTTACGGCTAAAATAAAATGGCATCATGCACTTGGGGTTTTTTTTTATTCCATACAAGTATTAATTTCAATCAGCGGTATATATATCTTTGCTAAAAGTTAAAATTTCAGAGATACAAAAAATTGCGTATGTGTAATGTCCATGTGTGTTATTTGATAGGATTCTCTTTTATTCCAATAACAAAATACTCAAGTCACCAATCCGTTTACCGAGCTCAATGTTTATTGAGTACCATCGAAAGCAATAATCTATGAAAAACCCATGTCTACAGCGACGGAATTTTCATAAATTTTGATATTTCAAAGGTGATACATTTGCCAGTGTGCTTGACAATGAATGCATGACTAATTCTTAAAGCATCAGACTCTGGCAATGGGCCGGAAAACATTCAGCTGAAGAAGAAGATATATTTACCACTATTTATAGACGCGAAGTGTCCAATGCTATTATATTCTTGTGCTAAACTGAAAGATAAATATTAGAGAGAGTGAACGGATGGCATATTTGAGAGAGTGAACGGATGAAATGTTTGAAAGAGACACGTTAACGGATGTGAGTCAATGGGGAAAGTGGGTTATTATGGCTCCGGGAGTCAATGGGCTATAGAAGCTAACACGTCTATTGAGAAAAGTTTTGTTCTGTGAAAGCGGTTTATTAGAAGTCCCATTGATAATATTGAGGAAGACTGTTATAAATTAAAGTAAGAAATCGTTTTATTTATCATTATGGTTGTTTTGATTGATTGATTTATGATGTCAAATAGCAGCTGTCAAACAGATGAATTGCGGGATATGAATTGTACGCAGATCATATTATGATTCTGCCAAAGCGTTCATTTTAGGTCCCCTGCTCTTCCTTTTTTCAGTATATAATATATTTATGACATGACAATGCAGTGCATAGGTACTATTGTATGCACTGCATTGTCAATATTTAATTCAACAGTTTCATTATCAGCTTATAATTAAATTACCTTACAAATCAGCTTAAACCAGTATTACAATCGGCATTTTTAAATCTCTTCTCAATTAAATTTTTTTACTTCGAGGTAATCTGTAATAAGTGTACGAGTTATAAGTCTGTTACCTAACATTACACGTAACATCTTACGAAAGAAAGCATCAAATAGGCCGACAACAGCTGGGATTAATCACGGAGACAGAGACACATCTCTACAATAATAATGTTAAATACATAACGTCACATTTCAAGATAACATTAGATATAATAGTTGGGCAAACGTCATCTAAAACTATTCTAAATTTCAAGTTGATAGCATTAGTAGTTCTTGAGATATTCAGGTGTGACAGACAGACAGACAGACTTAGTCTCACCATAAGGGTTCCTTTTTACCATTTTGGTACGGAACCCTAAAAAATTGTAGATTAATCATGTTTGTATTCCCTCTTAGGTAGATTGAGGTGCATATTGTACACACTTTCCCCCTGGATCGAAATCTGGACCTGGGTTCACTGTGACAGATTTATTTTGTAATCAGTTTCAAGTCTGCTCTTCGGGTTTTGGCTTTGTAGAAGAAAAGTAAAGTGTGAAGGAAATATTTGTTCTCTTTTCGGCTCTTACCAACCATTCCTATTTCCGTAGATTAGTTTGTTATAAAATACATTTATGTAAAATGTCTTGGTAATAATCTTCTGTGATAACCAAAATAACCGCTACTCTAGCACATATTATTGGCTACAAAACGTATTTTTATTCTGCTACATTTTGCCAGTCATAAATCAATATATTTTTTATTCTGGGCTTAGATTTCTATGACATTAAAATGTCTTCGAGATCATCATCATAAGTTTCACCATCTTTTAAACGTTGTAGGTATTTGGAACGTACTAGTCTTCAAAAAAAACAAGAGCTTACCAACGACAAATATATTACCAATCGCTTACGAATAAAGTCCACACTTTCTTAGAAGTCTAGATGTCATTCTGAAAATCATCATTATCTCATGTGAAAGTCGTCCACTGCTGGACATAAGCCTCCCCCAAGCATTACCAAAATCCCATATCCAGCGGTGGCAGCGGTTAGCGGCTTGTGTACTTTCACAAGTACATGGGTACATGGGCATATTTTAGAAGACTTTTACGCGTCTTCAACCATCCATTCTGCGAGTTGTGTGCCCCACCCAAATACCGCATCAGCCATTTTCTTTCCATCATGGCTGCCTATCCAACAAATTAAACAAAACTATGTCGATGTTATTGCTCCGTATTGCGCAACTTTCGACAAAGTCATGTCGTGTCTAATTCTGCGTGTCGAACGGAGCGATGACATTTCATTGTGGCCGTTAATAAATTTTGTTAGAGAATTCTTGCCAATCGTCGGGTTTATAAAACCTTGTATTATTTCTCGTTATTATTACTATAGTCTGTTCCGAAACTATCTGATTAAAATGTAATCAAATTAATCAGAAAATGTATCTTTGGATCCCAATTTGTAAGGGCCACTTACAAATTGAGTGCTTTGATTTAATTATTTACTTTAAACTGAAATTCTAATTTTAATTAACAATAAGGTTAAAAGGTTAAAAATCATCGACAAAAATTGAGGTTATATAACCTCAATTTTTGTCGATGATTTTTCAATTACAATTTAATAATGTTATTCAAACAATAATTGCCAATTGACGCCAAAAGATTCACCGTTCAAGATTCGGTTAAACTGGACCTGAACGCAACTTGGCGGCGCCGTCATTAAAAGATGGATAGATAAATATAACCCGTCTCTCCACTATTCCAATGCATGCTCAAGGATGCAATATCCCGTATGGTTCTAATAATCCTTCCCAAGGGCACGTCTTCCCTGCCATTATCATATTGCGCCCCCCGGTCTATTCTTTGATATGCAATGGTCTCTGTAGTCCCATGAAACATGCGGCTCCAGGGCCAGTTTAAATTTTTGGGTTCATTCAAGTGATCGAGTCTAGGTTAACCACGCTGGGTCGGTGCATTTCATTAATTCAAAAAATAATTGCTAATTGGTTGGTTTGGTTGTTTTTTTTTGTTTTAATTTTTTATTTACTAACGCAATTATTAATATATTTATACTTAGGTTAAGGTTCTTTGGGTCCTTATAACCAGAAAATAAATGGTTTATTATTTAGTTTATTATAATTGATGGGAAAAGAGGTGAGATGTAAAGTAGAAACCTAGTGAATGATTGTGTAATAATTTAACCTAAACAGGGTTTGTTGACATTTTTATCAGATACTTTTGTAACAGATAATAGTTCGTTCTGTGTTATGGGCTCTTTATTAATATATTCTGTTTGTTAGGTATGACAGTGTTGAATTTGTTTTGCGGTATAATAAAAACTTGTTTTTTGATTCACATGATTTTAGTTTTTTTTTGTGAAACTCAACGTGATACCCTGACACCAAGCACCACTTCTATATTATTATTTAAATTGCAGTTAATTCACCCTCATTTTGCTTGTTACAGAAACGATGAAATAGGTGCCGAACCTATTACCATTCAAACTCAAAGCATTTATTTCAAATAAACCAATTACACTTGGCACTTTTGATTTGTCAAGGGGTCGGTCAGAGAGATGGAGCTAGTTGCCCATTCCAAAACGTAGTAGGTTCCTATGGAGAAGAACGGGCAAGAAACTCCACAGACACTCTTTTAAATTAAAATATTCTTACAAAGTTTAATAGGGCAACAATGTAGACGCCAAGGTACTACAACATTTTTCATAATGAAAATACTTTGCCAGCACTGAAAATTGAACTCAAGCTCATTGGTCGCGCTGGCATACTAACCAACGAGATAGACAGATGTTAGTTATATTGAGATATTTCTTGACACCCTGCAAAAAGCAGCTGCCCTTCACAGACTGCAAAAAGCAACTTAGAACTCCCATCGTAATATCTTATGGCCACAATATCTAGACAAAAAAGTTAACTATAAAATCAACAAAACCCGACTGCGTAAAAAGAGAACATAAAAAAAGATGGAAACAAGATTTTTATAAAATGATACTAAAACAATCTCATGCAGTCGGAGGCAATAGGTCGTTATTGTTAAGAAGATGCCTCCCTCCTTTTCGTCATGCAGTCGGGTAAAAATCAAACTGGTTGCTATTTTAATTGTATAATTGATTATTTTTATGACATTTATTTTACATTCTGTGATACTGATTACCTTAACTCACACACTGACATTTTATTGGATAATTTTATTTAGGAAAACGTATATTTTTACAATTTGTAAATACGTGAGCACCATGTATCTATCACATAATTAATTTATATCATTGCTTCATTTTTTATTATTTTTACATATTGTGTAATAAAATTACTATACAATTTTATTGTAGGTGCATCGTCTTCATATAATTAATGTATCTATACAAAATAAATAGTAAAACATTTTAAGAGTAACGGTGGAGTTTCTTGCCCATTCTTCTCCATACGGTACTCCATAACAGTGGTTCTCCATACAAAAGGTAGTTTACCTTTTGGAAGGGGCGACTAGAATCAATTCTCTTTTTTTGGAAATTTGAAGTTCAAAAGTGCCTTTTATGTGCCTATTTGAAATAAACAATTTGACTTTGACTTTGAATATACAAATCTTCCTGGAACGAATCGAAGTAAAGTGTATGATTAGTTACGTATGTAACTACACAATAATAAATGGAAAATTGATGACCAACGTGTGTGAACTCGGGCTAATTATTTCGCGAAGGTTACTCTCGCCGGTCCGTGGGTAATGTGCCAAAGGTTGGCCGCTCCAGTGTCGTGTATCATACGATGTGTATTGTATTTGTAGTGTAGCTTTTGATTTATCTTAGGTATGGATTTGGGAGGAGTGTGTGAATCACTTTGCTGAATATACGTCGTTATAGTAGGAAAGTTACACTATTAAAATTGTGATTGGTGGTTGTCTTGATGAGAAAACTTTTAAGCTCATTTATGCACAATAGCTGTATCAGAGTGACACAGACAAGAACCGAGAACTTTTTTTTTTTTTACGGGGTGGAAAATCCTCATGGATGTCTTCCGCCCTGGGGCGGGCGGAGGGGTCTGTCAGACTCTTACTGACTAAAAACCACCCCAGTGTTCCCCTCCCACACTTGCACCGGGGATCTTGGGATTTATTATTACTTCCACGATCCCCGGCTAGTGCCGGCCCACCTCTGCGGGCCACCTCAAGTCTAGGGGGAAGAACCGAGAACCTGAGCCAACCTGGCGGCGAAGCTACTAAAAGATGAATATCACCCGTCTCTCCACTACTCCAATTGCTTGCTCAAGGCTGCACAGTCGGTAGGGTCTATTCCCTCCTCCTATCCAAAGGGCACGTCTTCTCTACCATTATCGCGCCCCCCGGTCTACTCTCTGATATACAATGGTCTCTGTAGTCTCATGAAACATGAGGCTTCAGGGGCTAGTGTGAATCTCTGGGTTCATTCGAGCAATCGAGTCTGGTACAACCACGCTGGGGTCGGTGCATTTCATTCATTCATTCATTCATTTTATGCACGATAGCTGGATCAGAGTTTTATTCTAGTTTTTAACATAGGTATGTTGTAACAAACCCTGATACCTACAGCTTTCGCGATTATTGATTTCGTAAATAATTGCTAATGTAATAAAATAATAATAATAGCTGATGAACTATAAACATTGGGAGGGTTTGCCGTCTACTGATGCTTATGTGAGTTTTGTTCATGCATTTAAATGTTTCTACAATTTAGTTATTCTGCTTAGACCCAGTTTGAATTGATGACTATCCTACTAAGCTCTATCTTGCAGGTTTAGAAGCTCATAAGAACCATTCTATATATATCTATTTAAATATATATATTATTATACAAATCAATTGCCGTGCGTTAGTCTCGTAAAAACTCGAAAATGGCTCGACCGATATGGTATAGGAAAAAAAAATTAGGAAAATCCTAAAGAGCCGATAAATAAAAAAAATAAAAAAATTGGCTCTCGTGGTACGAAATTCACCCGGTCATATAGTGGTTATTAAAGTAGACCATTTAATTTTTATATTAGGGCGTTTTCAGCATGTTTTGATAGTGTTAAGAGCGTTTACACCTTACGGCATTTCATACAAACTTTCAAGCCCTTGTTTTTCGAAATGACAATGAAATGATTTAATGAAACTTCATACGCATAAGCAAGTTGGAAAGGTCTAAAAAGTTAGATAAGAACATTTTCGAAAAATAGTGTTACAGCCAAATTAGACCGATTTTAAATTTTCCATAGAAACAGAGATTTCCAGTTATCTGTTTTTAAATAAGACATTTCGAAAATGTTCCTAACTAACTTTTTAGACCTTTGTATCCTGCTTATGCGTATGAAGTTTAATTAAAATCGGTTCAGTCATTTCAAAAAAACAAGGGCTTTAAAGTTTGTATGAAATGCCGTAAGGTGTAACCGCTCTTAAGGGCCTGATTTTCTGCCTAAAAGATAACTTCATTGGTCTACATTTGTGTCTATTTAGAATTGGCAAACTTAACTAAGATCTCATAAATTAGACAGCAAACCACCAAACCAAGGTTTTTGCAGTAAATTGTAAATAACAGGTGAACTATTGTAAATCATTTTATGTTCAGTGAAGGATTCTGGCACATTCTGACTTTGCACAGAGGGGAACAGATTAGATCTCTTTGAATTCTTTTGGTAGCAGGTGCGTCAGCTGTTAATTACTCATCTTTTAATTAGAAACTATATCTAGATAGATGGGCAACTTAAAAAACATGATTAAGGATGGGATAAAAGTGGAATATATTTCCAATATCGTCCAGACTGATTCAATAATAAAGTACTTTGTCATATTTTCAAGAAAAAAAGTTTCTTTAGTTCGCCATTTATTTGCAAGGAAAGTTAAGGCGACCATTTTGTCTAGACTCTCGCACAAGAGAAAAGCAACCGAACCACACCTGATATCATTCCAGGCCAAATGATTTAGGTTAATAGCATCTATTGCATTCACATCTTTATACCTTCGCCGTATCGAAACGCACTATTTATAAAGTTCACCGAGATTTATACTAAAGCTTAGGTGTTATAAGTGTTGTGTACACAATGCTGGGTATTTTGGGATCGGCGGAGCGCGAGGAGGGCCCGTTAGCAGCAGTTCAGTGGTGGCAGGCGCCGCTCGCGTGCGCTCCGTAGTCTCGGTCGTGACGATCATACACACTAGTGAGCAGTGATTTAGTGACAACAATTGTGTAAGTGATGAGTGATTTAACTAATTAATGCTTCGGGTGTCGCTCAGTGCTTCTGTGTCGCAGCAGCAGGATTAAGTGAAGTTCATAACTCGGCTAACATTGCAGGCCTGTGCTAACACACTAACGCATGCAGGGTGGCTAGGGGTGCGCCGCGTGGGCGGGTGTGGGCAGGGAAATTTGATAAGGCGAGCTGTTGGTGTAGCGGCTTGCCACTTTTGTATGCAGCGGGCAAGCGGGCGACGCGCCTCTATTTTTGACCGGCGTCGGGCGGTGTATTTCGGCTACTGCGGGCCGAGCGCGCGCGCTGGCGCACGCCTCTTCGCCACCGCCAATCCCTCTCAAATTATGTGAGACTGTATGCTTTGCAGAACCAGAAAACAGCTTTGCATGTAGCTTTAAACACACCAATGTAAGCTAAGCTATAATTAGATAGGTTTCAAAATGAGAATCTAAAAATAACAATTATAAATACGCATGTGACAGAATTGTTACGTATTTGCGAAAAGATTAATGATGGACACGAGATATCGTCCCACGTTCGATTCTGTAGAGTAATAAAAACGATTAACACTCGCCACGTTTATTTTAATTTGTATTTCTGTGTAAAATTTTATTGGTACAGGCGAAAAATTCCCGTTAAAATGTGTAAGAAAATTGTAAGTACACCACAATTGGGAAATAAATAAAATGGCTACCATATAATAATAATGCCGAGGTTACACATCATAAGGTCACGCTGCTAGTTGTCAACGTCACACGTGATATGTTTTCAGATGCTGTGACATTATACGTAGTTCCAACCTTTGACAGATTTGACCTCGATTTTAAATGGATCGAATAATTCTTAGTTTTATTTTTTAAGTTAGTTACATTACTTTACAGATATGGAAAAAGATCTCGTTATGAAAAATAAATGTATAAAAAAAAAAAACTACATAAAAAACAGCTACAACTTGTTGCTACGAGATTTCGTAGCAAGTTCGTAGAGGGTCTACAGTTGCTACGCTCGTGACAAATGAGTTTGGAACTCGTAGTATCATTTTTCGCAAAATGAAGTAATGTATAATTTTAAATCATTATATAAAGCTATAAACTTATTTTACACATACAAATTACATTCATAAACTCACGGCTTTACCCCATGGAGGTAGGCAGAACACTACAGAACGCCTGCTACAAAAAAACAAAAAAAAAATGCTATTGCTAAAATTATTTTAATTACAAAGAAGGCTGTAGGTAACTTTACGCCAAAAGCAATGCAATTATTAGTAAAATGAAATATTGCTCATCTTCGTAGCATCTCTTATTAAACACGATTATAAAATATCTCAATCGATCTCGTACGTATTAAATAAACACTGCAATTTTATTTTGAAGTGTTTATTTTTTATAAAATGGAATATTAAATATTTATCAAAACCATGGTCAATACAAACGTTCATGCACAAAGCAAACTGAAGCTATGAAATAAACTTCTCAGCCTCATAATATTTAAACAACAAGAGAAATTCTACAGAACATTCTAGAAGCAGAATCTATCCATGGGTACTTTTTAATGTATAAAAGTAGCATGATGTTAGGTGGTGACCATAAAATTAGCATGCTTATTACTAGCAGAGCCATCACACACATGATGCTACTACCATAAGCGCGGGCTTGCGAACGGTGAGCGATGGGTAGCTTGCCGTCCGATAAGAACCAGGCCCGGGTCGATGACGCGTTTTGTTCCACGCGCGCCTCAAAGAGATGTCAGCATAAACTGATGCGGTCCGTTAGGGCCAATGCTTGCCAGGGTGGAGAGTTTGTCTGAAAGGGACATCGTGGCCCTGGCACACAGACAATTGAAGGAACACGGGTTGGTTTTAGTCAGTAAAAGTCTGACACGCTCTCCTGCTCCGCAAAGAGCGGGAGAAGTTATTTGATAATCGCCCAACCAAAAAAAAAAGAAAAACGGTAGCAATTTCTCATAACTAGCATGCTTTTACACTCGTAATGAGCATATAGATTATTATTTTTATTTCCCCGCTGGGAATCTCTTCCGACCTCTGGCTCTGAGACAGGTGGTCTTAACACTAGACTACAGAGGCGGTAAAAAAATCCCTTTATTTTATTTACTTTGTCTTCTTTCAACTGCGTACCCATTCCTTCCGAAAGCTTATCAACATAATTATGATGCATAAAAGTAGGATCGGAATCCCTACCTTCTCCCATCTCAACCGGTCTTTCTGTAAAAATTTGCTCACTTGAGGCTCACTGCACCGAAGCTTTCACGGTGAGATTTTTACAGAATCATCCTGTTGTTTTTATTTTTTTTAATCGAACACTAATGATTCATATTGTTATTAGTAACACATATAAAACTATGTTAGTGACATTTCTCATTAAAATCATCGTCATCATTACAGCCGAAAGACGTCCACTGCTGGACATAGGCCTCCCCCAAAGGGAGGGTTTGCCATAAACGCCACGCCTGGCAGGCGGGTTGGCGATTGCAGTATGGTGTTAAAATGCATAGAGAACGCTGCTGCCCATTCTCTAGTAAGTCCCTTAGTCGCCTTTTACGACACCCACGGGAAGAAATGGGGCTCATTAAAATAAATAGAAGAAAATAAAGCTAAAATTAAAATGAAACGAATTCAAGAACCTATAACTATGCCGTTTCCCACTGCACCAGACCTGCAGCTGCAGCTGTGCATATGGGGCCAGTGCCCCAGGAACGGGCAATCAGGCTTATTCACTATCACTTTTAAAATGCTGTTGGTGCTCCCCCGCATCCTTCGCATCTGCTTCAGCAGACATGCTCGATGCGCTACAGAACCGCGGGAGCCCCAACAGCACCCTAAAAGCGTTATTATACTGTACACGAAGAACGTTGTAAGCCCTCTGCGTATGTTTAACCCACAGGCTGCACGTGTAGAAAGACTGACAAAAAGCCTTGAACAGAGTGAGTTTCACTTCTCTAGTACATCGTGCAAACCTACGGGCCAGCATATTACATCGGATCGGCAACGCTCTTCGCTCCTTTATATGACACTGTCATTATTCAAGTCCTCATTTACTATGTGGCCAAGGTACCAAAAATGCGACACTATTTAGTGGTACACCATAAAGAAACACCGGAGGGACTGTATTAGACTTTTTAGTACCTACCCTAAACACTACAAGCTCACTCTTCCGTACATTGTACAATAAACCATGAGACGTGGAATACTCTACCATATCTACAGCATCCGTCCGAGTTCATCAACCGAGGGACTCAGCAGCATCATATCATCTGCATAACTTATACTATTAAGGCGACGGTAACCGACTTTTAATGATTTTATAGTGAATATCACGTCTAAACGAGTAGTGTTCTTGATTTGAAAAAAAAATAATGTTAATTTAGAGCATTTTTTCAATAATTTTAATATATTAATATTTTAGATTATGTTTATATTACATAGTGAAATTAATTTGTAAAGTTTTGTCTAACGCGGATAAAAAACTGAGAATGGCGCAAAATCTACCAGGCGTATTTTTCTGAAACCTTAACTAATTTAAAGATAATTTAATCATAGATATTTTAGTATACGAGTTTTTATTAAAATACCTTTTGTTTTGTGTATAATAAATTAATAATACGTCAAATTGGGGACAGCGCTCCTTGATGGGCGAGTCCTATTACTGGCTGAACGTACGACGCGTTGCGTGAGCTCAGTACAGAACAAACAAGCTAACCACTCAAGGTCACTGGCATATATCTGAGTCTTAATAATCTCACCATCAATAGAGCATCCGATACCAGTGCTGCTGAGCTCCTCGATCAACTTGTTGACGTATAGATTGAAGAGCGCCGGGGAAGTTAAACTTCCCTGTCTCACCCCACACTCCGACCCATAGGCCCAAAGCAAAGTACCCGACCATCTGAGCTGGTTGATAAGTTGGTCATACCAGTAATCTAAGAGCTTAATGAGCTCATTAGGAAGACCTTGTTCACGCAACTTCGACCTTAAGATGTTATAATCAAACAAGTCAAAAGCCTTGGAGAGATCCAAGAAAGCAGCACAGCCTAGGTGTGTAACTATAAGTATAGTACCAGACCGTGTGCTTGAGCGCCAGAATAGCAGCTTCCGGGGACAGCCCAGCTCTAAAAACTAATTGTGCATCATGGCAGAGTTGTTTTGATGTTACAACTATTATAAGCCCAAATTTTATTCTGAAGACACTGCACAAATAAAACAGAGCGAAACACTGACAGATTGACAGACAGACAGACAGCATTGTATGGAACCTTTGAGCCCGAATGTAGGCCGACATATTGTCGTCTTCGTCGCCTCGCGTGTATTAAGTATAGTTTATTATGGACTAACGACCAGCCCCTGCTTTGCTCGGTTTTTACGACTCGGCAAAAAAAGGGAGAGAGATTTCTTTATTATAATTATCATCGTTTCAGCCGAAAGACATCCACTGCTGAATATAGGCCCGTCTCAAAGGGTTTGCCATAATCGCCACGCTTGGCAGGCGGGTTGGCGATCGCAGTATTAAAGTGCAGTAATAAAATGCATAGAAAACGCTTCTGAGTCCGTTCTCTAGTAAGAAAGATAATCATTTTATTATGTGAGTTTAATATTAATCTATCATTATACTCATAAACCTTTTAGAATAAATTCTCTAAAAATATGGTGAAAACCGTAGAGTATGTAAGGAACGTAGCAGGTGGCGTTCTATAGTTTCTGCCTACCCCCATGGGAAGAATGCGTGAGTTTATGTATGTATGGTTAAAACCGCCAAAAATTCCAAAGTAATCTAAGCGGTTACTCAGACAAACTCAAACTCAAATCCAAATCATTTATTTCAATTAAACCATTTACAGGCCCTTTTGAATTGTCAAGGAGTCGGTCAGTTAGAATCATGAAGCTAGTTGCCCATTCTAAAGAGTAGTAGGTACATATGGAGACGAACGGGCAAGAAACTCCACGGACACTCTATTAAATTATAAAAAACTTTTTACAAAAAAATAGTAACCGACTACCAAAAATAACACTACAAAGTGAAAAATAACTTTAATTTCGGAAGTCGGTGTCTTTGGATCTATATTTGAGTTTTTTGCCACCGACTTCCGAAATTAAAGTTATTTTTCACTTTGTAGTGTTATTTTTGGTAGTCGGTTACTATTTTTATGTAAAAAGTTTTTTATTTTTCACTTTTTAGTGAATCAGTTTTGAATTTATCTAAGTTACAATAGCCTAATGTTAACTGCTTACCACCTTTTATAAAATATTGCTTTTGCCGATGCTGGGACGTTGATTGTTGAGGAATTCTCCTGGTAAGAAACAGGAGAACTGCCACTTACCATTATGCATAGTGACGAGCATAAATTGCTTAATCGCAACCCGTTAAATAGGTACTCATTATTATATTGTTCCGGTGGCCATCTGTGGTCTCCATCATCAGTTCCACTTCACCAAATGGTGCTTTCGGAGAGATTTGAGGGTTTCCCTCGATTTCCATGGGATTCCCTCATCAGATTCTGATTTGGTGCCAATGGGACCACCTCGGGAGTATACCCTTTCAAACAAAAAAAGAATTTTCAAAATCGATTCATAATTGACGGAGTAATCGCGTAACAAACATACAAAAAAAAAAACATACAGCTGAATTGAGAACCTCCTCCTTTTTGGAAGTCGGTTAAAAATATACAGCCGAATTGAGAACCTCCTCCTTTTTGGAAGTCGGTTAAAAATATTGATACAAAGTACAGACACGAAGAGCGAATTATTATGCATGATTTTATATACATATTGACATTGCAGAATATTATTATACAATATTACATGAATGTTTACTTTGAAAATTTCCTGCTTTAATTTATTGTGAATGTGAGCACTATGTGGGTAATTTTTTTTCTTTAAATATTTTCCTTTTTTTCTTTTTCTCAGTTAGTTTGAATGATGGTCTGGCATTTTGATTTTAACCCAGTTACTGGGTAACACGACACCTATTGGTAAGACTGGTTGTCTGAATTTCGGGCTTCGGACGACCCGTAACAATTGTCAAAGATGGCCGGGACCACCGGTTTAACGTGCTTTCCGAGGCACGGAGGGAGAACAGTTTTTTTATAAAGAATCCAAAAACGCTTCATTTGTTTGTACGTCTGTCTATCTGTTTGTTTGTTTTTGCCAATCTCTCAAAACAACTGCAGATTTTGCAACAACTTTCCAGTAAACGTTCTCGACTCTCATTACTGCTCCATAATTATTTAAACACCATATAAATAGATTTGAAATAAATATCTTATTTCATACGCCACTAAAACTGCTTCGTTTAGTGCGGGATGAATCATCTCTAACAAATGGTTGTTTCTTAAAGGCGATGAGCCAGGCAACTGTCAATACTTGCGCTGTAACTAATCACTCACTAACACGTTATCAAATGCGATAGTTTAGACGCAGTGTCGTAGCCAGAAGGGCGTCGGGGGCGGTCCGCACCGGGTGCTACCTGATTGTGGGTGACACCCGACCGTGAAAAAAAATAACGTTTTTCAACGATAAACCACTTAGGCTTGAAGCCATTGTAACCATGTTATCCAAACCAAATTATGAAAATAAAGCAAAAAAGAGAAGGAAAAAATCACGCAGTTATAAGGAAAACGAGTAATAGTCGACCAACTTACATTTGCAGTTGGAATGTATGGGAGAACATGTTTTCAACTACAATGTTAAGAGGCTATAATCCATGGCCTCAAATGGCTTAGCATGATCCTCCGTTATGTCAAAAATATTGCAGAATTAATTTTAAAATAAATATATGGTAAACTTGAGGATTAATGTTAAGTACTATGTTGGACGAAAACACGATACCATAAAATTAAAAAAAAAAAAATCCAAAGTTACGTCCAAACCGAACAATAAACCGCTGGTATTCAAAAAATACTTCTAATTAGATAATGAAACTTTGCATATTATTATTTACTGAACTATAAAGCAGGTCTTATGGTATATATTTTTTTAAAATTAGGTATCGTTATTTTCATCGTAAAAAGAAATAAACTAAACTATCGATGCCTCGGAGTCTGCTCACAAAACAAAAGGTATTTTTAATAAAACGCGTATACTAATATATTAATAATTAAATTATCTTTAAATTGGTGAAGGTTTCAGACAAATTAATTTCACTATGTAATATAAACATAATCTAAAATATTCACATATTAAGTTATTGAGAAAATGCTCTAATTTACATATATGTTTTTCAAATCATTAGCACTACTCGTTTAGACGTGATCTTCAGTATAAAATCATTAAAAATCGGTTATCGTCCCCTTAAGTTTGTTCTCGGGATAAATGAGTCCGGACCCGTGCTTCACCACTGAGACCTATAAGGTCCCGTGCTCCAACTGATGATCCTGTACAGTCAAGTAATTAAGAAAAATACATAATTTAAAATAATCAATAGGATTTATTTTAATTCATCCCAACTACGGAACCCTTCATTGTGCGTGGTTTGACACGTTCTTGGCTGGTTTTTATTCTTGGGTGACACAATTATGCGCACCAGGCGTCACCCAGGCTAGCTACGCCACTGTTTAGTCGGCATATGTAATTCACTGATGAATAAACTTATTATTGTGTCTATATGTAAAATGTGTGTCACCATAAATTACGCCTGTATTCCGCGAAGGGTTAGGCAGAGATGTGTAGTACCTACCTATAGTATCTACACCCACGTTTCGGTAGTTATGTTTAAGTCAAAAAGTCAAAGTCAAATAGTTTATTTCAAATAGGCACATAATAAGGTACTTTTGAATGTCAATATTTACAAAAAAATTGAATTGATTCTAGTCGCCCCTTCCAAAAGGTAGTTTCGTATGGAGAAGAATGGGCAAGAAACTCCACCATTACTCTTTAAAAATATTGTTAAATATTTTTTATATCTACATTAATTATATAATTATAAGTGAAGACGATGCACCTAGAATAAAATTGCTATACCACAATAGGTAATAAAAAGAGTTAAGAATGAAGCAGTGACAGATAAATTAATTATGTGATAGATACATGATGCTCACATATTTACAAAGTCTCGCCTTTTACGACATCCACGGGAAGAAATGGGATGTGCTATTCTTTACATCCGCCACCACACGGAGTATCTCATGTGTGGTAGTTTTATTTAAACCGAGATTTAGTTTTTCTCCCTCCGATAGTTAGGAAAGCCATCAAATCTACTTGCCTAAGAATGAAACACTGTGTGCTTATTTAATAAAGCTACATTTCAAAAACATGCATTAACAGAAAACTCACACAGGCAAGATAGCTATAAATGTTTTTATCTAGAAACCTGGGTTGTTGGTTCTATACACATTTAAATAAAAAAAAAGATCCCCAGCAACCCGTTTTTGAGGGAGTAATTTTAGTTTCTTTAATTTCCCAAAAAAATTGTATTTAATTATCATTGCGTGATGTTTTAGACAAAAATACTAGGTTACAGTTAGCGTCTAGTTTGGCAGATGTTTTAATGTATTGAATGTAGATGCATTTGCTTTAGAAGACTTTGGAAAAAATCCAACACTGACATGACAATACTTTCTGCATGAATAAATTCTCCAATGTTACAAAGAACGTCCCAATCGACCCATTGTACTTCAAAATTGACGTCAGTTCATAAAAAATCTATGTGGGTAATATTAGCAAGAAATCTTCTTTGCTAAATCTAGACAGTTCATTTCCGATGACGGCATCGGAGAGAATTATTTGCAGTAGATCTGAATCAGTCTAGCTAGATCGTAATTAAGAACGCGTCAGCTATAAGGGCACTCGCACACGAGCCACAGACGATTGCCGTTGCCGCTAGTGGTCAACGATAGCTACATTTCAACACTTTGTGTGGCCTCAAGTGGCCTCTACCGGCTCCACGTGTGCGACAAGTTCAAATAAAATACACTTTCGCTACTAGAGTGTTAGTATCTTCGTTTTAGAAAGAGACACACAGCTAAAATGAAAGAGATGACGCTCTACAACGCCAAACTTTGTCTTAAACTCGATGGGCCATTTATCGGCCGCATACTTTACTTACATTGTCTTTTAATGAGATATACTTATCCCGTGATATTTTGTTGAATGGAAGTCCGCATATTTAGATGCTGTAATTACTAGCACTAGCACAATAATTATCGCGGGGTACCTATACCAAGTGCGTGTCGGACCACGCCTAATTAAGAGGTTGGGATGAATTTATCCCAAGAACAAACTTAATATTGTAGTTGAAAAACATGTTCTCCTATTCATTCTTACTGCAAATGTCAGTTGGTCTGCTATTTCTTGTTAACTTATTTAGCCAGCATGTTTTTGTTAGAGACAACTGTGCCCCCACATATTGCACAAACACACGCACTCTAGTTAGTGGCTTCATGTATTTACAAAAATATCGGGAACTCATTTTAACAAGATAATATTTTATGGAGATAGCCAATGAAAGGAGTTGTGGGAAGCCTTTGCCCAGTAGTGGGATAAAAATAGCAAAAAAACTGAAAATTTAAAACGTAACATAACATCACGCCTTGTATTCCCGGAGGGTTAGGCAGAGGTGTACCTGTACTACACCCCATTTCGCCCGTTATGTTTTGTCCTATGTAATGTGTATGAGCCTATTGCCATCAACCGGGCACAAATCCAGACTCCGGGCTACTGAGAAATCGCAGATAAACAAACCCAATATCACTTTGCCCGACCAAGGAATCGAACCCAGGACCTCATGCTGCCAGGGTTGGGAGTTCGTCCAAAAGGGATATCGCGGCCCTGGCACACAGGCAACGGAAGGAACACGGGTGGGTTTTAGTCAGTAAAAGTCTGACACGCCCTCCCACTCCGCCCAGACCGGGAGAAGTTATACGATAATTTCCCACCCAAAAAAAAAGGATCTCATACTCAAAATTTAAAAGTCTTGCGAAAAATGACAAAATTGACTGAAAAAGGCTGTCGCTGACAACTAATAGTGGTCGACAGTGTCCCGTGTACAGGTAGTCTTAAGTACAGTGCACTTCTCACATAAAGTAGACCGTTGGCCTGCCCCAGTAACACGTGGCGCCACCTGTTGGATCAACTTCCGGCGCGAATTAGATTAATTAAATGCCGATGACCGCCAACTCTTTGACTTTCTAGTGCCCTGGTACAAATTGGGACAAGATTCTTTGAACTATCTGCATAGCTATTAGGTAAGAACGTTTTAAAATAATTATTAATCAATCAATCAAAAATATTTTTATTTCACATAAGCCTACATGGACACTTACGAAACGTCAGAAGCTAGGTGCACGGTTCCAATTGGTCGTTTCCTATGGAGAAGAGCCGGTAAGAAACTACACGGTTACTGTCTTTTAAAAAAAATGGCTTTTACAATGTTTTCAAATTACAGTAACGGCACGGTTGGCGCAGTTAGTTAAGCGATTGACTGCTGCGCTGCGTGTCTCGGGTTCGATTCCCGCACGGAACAAATATTTGTATGACCTACAAGTAGTTGTTCCGGGTCTGGCTGTTTGTGTATGTGAATTTAAATGTTTGTAAACGCACCCACAATACAGGAGAAATTCCTAGTGTGGGACAACGTTTTAAAAAAAAAACAGTGTTAATTAGTATTGAGGGTTATAAATTGGAATCATAATTTAAACACCATAACGAGGGGCTTGTGGCTAACTAATAACAGCCACACGGGTCGATCGATCAGGTTAAGCTACCCTTGCCGCGGTTGGTCCGTGGATGGGTGACCATCTTTACATACCAGACCCCTCCATGTCTCAGAAAGCGCTTTAATAAGCGTGTTAAGAGGGCGTTCAACGGTACACTAGCGCCACTCCTTTAAAGGAAGGAAGAGAAGGAATTATGAATAACGGCTAGTATAAAACGAATAATAACCCTCAGTAAGTGTGTCTAGAATTTTTTAATACCGTTTATAAAGTTTCTTATTTTAATTCAAACTAATGTGTCATCAACAACAGTTTTTCGACGCCCTGATGGTTCTGCTAACCTAACCTAAAATCTTTCAAATCTAGATTTTCTCAACTCATACTTCCAGTAACAAAACAACCAGCGGTCGTGGACAAAAAAAAACCAGCCAAGTGCATGTCGGAACAAGCACAATGAAGGGTTCACTAGTTGGGATGAATTTATCCCAAGAACAAACTTAACATTGTAGTTGGAAAACATGATTCGCATACATTCCAACAGCAAATGTAAGTTTATACGCACAATATTGAGTGATGTAACAAGTTATTTTAAAAACACAGACTTCTTATAGATTTTCCTGTAATCTATAAGTAAAGAACTATTTTCTGTATTTTTATCAAAATTTTAGGCGTAGTCGTTTCGGAGATAAGGGTATAAAATTACCATTCATCTGAAATCATAATTTCAAAAATATGTATTTTAAAATTATAAAAAAATATATACAATCCTTAAAACAAGCCTTTTCATTTGATATGTCACACGGTAAAGTCAGGAAAACTTTTTTTTTTAATTGTCTAATTTGCCCCCCAAAAGTGACTTCCATATTCAAAATTAATTTATTTACGTAAGACGTCCGTGTTTGGGTCACAGAGTTCATATGTGTACTAAATTTCCACTTAATCGGTCCAGTAGATTCGGAGCAAATCAGCTGTGACAGACGGACAGACAGACAGACACACGAGTGATCCTATAAGGGTTCCTTTTGTCCATTTGAGGCACGGAACCCAAAAAAACATCAAATCTTTTTCATTTTAATTTTTTGTGTTTAGATATCGATACCAATCACGTCTGTGGAATTTGCTAGCTAATTTAATTTTAGCCGGGCGTCTTTCGGCTGAAGGATGATGGACCTTGCAGGTGAATTTCAGTCAATGAAGTACATACGTAGGCGTCCTGAAATATAACAGCCTCTTGTGTTCGTGTGTAGTCTCATATTGAATTTCTGCCTGCCTTTAAATAAACTGGGACAGCTATTGTTCTCAGAAAGCTAAGAATGCAGCAAGAAATCAATCACACAATATACTGCGAATTTTGCGATCGCTTCCTCTGTATATCAGTTTTGTAGTTCTCTAGTATGAAATCTAATATAGTTCTTGGAACTCTTTGAAATGAATCTCTGGTCTGAATCTTACAAATATTGTTAAGAATTATAGATACTTTAAAAGTACTTTAATCTCGCTTTCCGTAACGACGAATGAGCTCAATAGACAATAATAGATCAACGTAATATTCTTCATTTCTTTAAAGCTGGTTGAACACAAACGTAATTATTTTCACCCAGTTAGTTATTTTGTTCTTTCTTTGCATCGTGTTTCGGTAGAAATAATAGTAGATTGTTGCACCGAGCACAAAGTGAGTCATTAATGCACGAGTGATATGTTGGTGCCCGAGCACACGCGAGGGCACTAAATTAGCACGAGTGCATTAATTACTTACTTTAGCAAGATGCGTAATCTACTTTTCAATCAACTACCAATCTACCTACCGTGATAAAATATACCTACTCAAAATAAAAACTCAAGTTAATAAAAACAAAGTTTTTCACCGAGTCGGTTTTATTCAGTCGATTTTTATTTTCAGCCAGTAGCTTTTTTATCTAATGCTTACATTTTATATTAAAGTAGCTTTACCTGGCCCGGCTTCACACGGGTAGCGCTAATTATTTACCCTACCCTACCCTACCTGCCTAGCCTACCTGCCTACCCTACCTACCTACCCTACCATACCTTACCTACCTACTTCACCTACCTACTCTACCTATAGAAAACTATTAGAACCTGAAACTATTAGAACCCTACCCTTGAAAACTATTTTTGATGTGAAACATTTATAGGCGCATGAAAAACCGATTGCAGGCGGGGCGACGCATGCCGCGTGGTGATTCACCGCTCACTCCGCGCGCGCGGTCCCCCCGCTACGCGACCCTGACCTTTTTTCGGTGTTTGTTTGTTTGATTTCGATGTTTTAAATCTGCCAGACGTCCCGTGACGGCCCGATTTTTTTTATTTTTTTTTATTTATATTGGAGTCAAATTAAATTAAAAATAGTTTATTTCTCACCAGCATAGCAACAAGGATTACATATTAAAAGTACTTAATACTAGGTAAGTAGGTATACTAATCCATCTGCCCAGCCTTTTCCCAACCAGGTTGGGGTCGGCTTCCAGTCTAACCAGACCGGACGTACCTGCATACCAGTATTTTCCATGGAGCGACTGCCTATTCCTGTTCCGTTTGGTGTCGGACGTAAAGAATAGCACCATCCAATTTCTTCTCGTGGGTGTCGTAAAAGGCGACTAAGGGACTTACTAGAGAATGGGCAGCAGCGTTCTCTATGCATTTTTAAAACCATTCTGCGATCGCCAACTCGCCTGCCTAGCGTGGCGATTATGGCAAATCCCCCCCTTATTGGGGGAGGCCTACGTCCAGCAGTGGACGTCTTTCGGCTGAAATGATGATGAATGATGACTGCTTATCTGACCAGCACAACCCAGTTACTGAGTATATAGGTATGCTAATATAATGAGAAAAAAAAAACTTATTTCCTTGCTTCTTTATTTTCTAAACAGTTTTTGATGGCCAGTTTTGTTAAAAGAGTTCATAGATTCTTCTCAAAGACTTCTCGGTGCCTTCCGGACATCATCTTTTGTAATTATATCTTAAGTCAACAAAATAATTTTACCATGGGAACTTTGCGACCATTTCGAAAACTGTGGCTACCGTCCATTGCACTAGAATAAAGCGTAATCTTCCAATTCTTAGTACCACCACAGATTAGAACCAACAACCGCGACTTAATGTCATAAGACGCGGATATTAAATAGATTGACCAATCTCTATAATAATATCATGCTGTTTGGCTGGTTGCTTGCCAATCAGATAACAAGAACTGAACTTTTTACTACGTTATATGCTAATGTACATTTGCCAAATGACAAAATGAAATGGTTAATTTATAATACGACTAGCTTCTGGTCGCGACTCGGTTTGCGTGGATTTCAGAATTGGCTGCAAAGAGAAATGAAGAATAAATTTTTAAATCTATAAATATTTATTTTTATTTATCTCAACATCATATTACAGGCACTGGTTAATAAAATGTACAATCTTAAATAGAGAAAGGTGTCTGAGGTAGGAGGTAGGTGGTGTCTAAATGAATGAGTAATCAAAAAAAACGTGGGAATAAAAACATTAACCGGGATAAAAGTATCCTATGTGTTAATACAGGTTATAAACTATCTATATGCCAAATTTTATCCAAATCCGCTCAGCCGTTTTGGCGTGGCTGAGTAACAAACATCCAAACATACAAACTTTCACATTAATAATAATAAAGAGGGTGTTTGGAATCTAGATGCAAAGCCCGGTAGGTTGCTCGTCGGGTTGTCCGCTAGGTTGCAAAGGTCGTGCCTGGTCGATTATAATAGGCTCACCCCCTATTACATGGGACTTAAACATAACTGGCGAAATGTGGGTGTTCTATAGGTACACCTCTGCCATTAATAAACCATTTGGGGATTACAGGCGTGATCATCATCATCATCATTTCAGCCAAAACACGTCCATTGCTGGATATGCCCCCTAATATTTGGCCTCCCCCAAAATTTGGGGGGTTTGCCATAATCACCACGCTTGGCGTGGACCGGCGATCGCAGTATGGTGTTAAAATGCATAGCTCCGACAAATACACCGCTGCTGCCCATTCTCTAGTAATTAGTCGCCTTTTACGACACCCACGGGAAAAAATAGGACGTAATGATATGTTATATTCACAGTAGGTCTTTAGTTTACATTTGCATCTTCATTTTTTGGAACACTCGGAAGTCATAATTAAAAGTTTTCCCAAAAATAAACTGATCAAATCTAAGTCAGGGTTAAATTAAACTGCCATCATTTGTGTCGCCCTACAAAAATACATAACATAAATAAACGTATGTATAATAATAAATCTGTACGAAGGATAGTAGCAGAATGAGGATGTTTATTTTCAAAGTTATTTACGAACAAAATATTACTAGAGGAACCGAACTCAATATTACTGGGAACGAAGGAGATGAAGGGATTTTGCCCGACCGCGTCTGTTTCTGTTTTGTTGCCCGAGACAATCAAATAGTGTTGTCACGCTCACTCATACTGAACATCGTATCTATTGATCCATGCGGGCTGAGTAAGCTCACTCTTCTCAGTATGGACACTTACTCGCACGACCAAAGAACCTACGGTGAGGGCAAATCTAATGATTTAAATCTTCGGACCAAGCAAAATGTTTGCTCGTAATGTCTTTAGACGAGGCAATAATTAAACGGAATGATGTTAACGTGCTCCTAAAACATCACAAATGGCAGTTCTGGGGGCCTAAAATGGACGCTTTGGCAGAATCATAATAAGATCTGCGTACAATTCATAACCCGCAATTCATCTGTTTGACAGTTTTGTATGGAGTTTCGTAAAATGGTCCACAAATTATTAATTGCTTTAGTGAAGTCTAATGTCAAATAGCAGCTGTCAAACAGATGAATTGCGGGATGTATAAATTGTACGCAGATCATAATATGATTCTGCCAAAGCTTTCATTTTAGGCCCCCGTGGTGTTATTTCGACTGGTTAAGAACCACCCTGATAATTTGGGAAACGAAGAGAAATACTTGCCTATAAATTGTTAATGAGTTATTAAAAACAGATTTGACTGCCTGGTAATACCGGTGGAATAATAGATTAATGCTGTCACGGTACCAGAAGAACATAAAATCAATTCGTCACGCTAGAAATCAAAGCAAAAGCAAGAAATTAAGTGGTGCATGGGTGAAACAATTAGGGTTCGTGATTCACTGGGACACGAGACATATTTAGCCAAATATACAGGGCCCGCATGAAAATTCTTCTTTTAACATAAAATATATCCTATAGAACACTACCGTAGATCTTTACATTGTGAATGAATGAATGAAATGCACCGATCCCAGCATGGTTAAACCAGACTCGATTACTCGAACCCAAAGATTCACACTACCTCTTGGAGCCTCATGTTTTATGAGACTACTGAGACCATTGCATATCAAAGAGTAGACCGGGGGGCGCGATAATGGTAGGGAAGACTAGCCCTTGGGATATGGGATGATTATTAGAGTCTACCGGATATTCATCCTTAAGCAAGCATTGGAATAGTGGAGAGATGGGTGATATTTAAGTGAAAGAATTTTCGAAATTGGATCAGTAGTTCCGTAGATTACCCCGTACATACAAACTCACAAATTTTACTTCTTTATATAGTTCTAGCTGCGCCCCGCGGTTTCACCCGCGTAAGTCTCGATCCCGTGGGAATATCGGGATAAAAGTAGCCTAAGTAGTAGTAGTAGTATCCAGGGTGTCAGCTACGCGCGTGAAGAAGTAACAAACAAACACACACACAAACGCATAAACTTTCGCCTTTGTAATATTAGTGTGATACATTATTGTTTTGGGTGTCGGAGGTCGGAGGGGCTTGTGGCTAAGTAATAACAGACGCATGGGTCGATCGATCAGGTTATGCTACACTTGCTGCGGTTAGTCCGTGGATGGCTGACCATCTTTACATACCAAGACCCCTCAGTGCTTCGTAAAGCACGTGAAGCCGTTGGTCCCGCCTGTTATTTGTATATCTACAACTATTATTACGGGTCTGTCGGGAAAGTCTTACTACCAGTCTTACCAAGGGGTATCATCTTACGCATTAACTGTGTTGTGGAGGTATAGGTAGACAATACTGGTAGTCAGCTGCATCCGGTAAGACTGGAAGCTGAACCCAATATAATTGGGAAAAGGCTAGGCAGATTATGATTGTTTTGGGTTTCAAAAATTGATGACGGTAAACGCAACTACGATACATCATCATTATTATCATAATATCAGCCGAAAGATGTCCACTGCTGGACAAAGGGTTCCCCCAAGCGTTGCTACATCGACCGGTCCACACAAGCTTATCAAGCTTTAAAAAAAAATCTAGGTAGGAACTAGAATGTTCTCGACATTCTATTTCCTACCTAGATTTTTTTTAAAGCATTGTTACAAAACACGTGCAGACAGCTCGTCTCTCAAACAGTGCCAATAGCATCCGTTAACAGCTGCATCAACCCTATCACATTACAACAACTCAGCCATCAAAGCGTGATAATCATCATCCAAGCCAATACATTCCTAGCCATCGTCTACAGGTCTTATATCACAGCAGACATTAATCGTCGTTGTCACCTACTGATAATAATTTGTTCGGCCCAATCGTTTACAGCTATCGCGTAATTAATGTCTCTTTGTTGGCTATACGTTACTCTTTGATTGGCAAATACATCTGTAGTTCTACCAGCATAGTTTGGGACAGTTTGCCAATTGACATTAAGGTAGGTTAAAAGTAGTTAAAAGTTGTATCGGAATGTTAACCCAGTTTAACTGAAGCCCGGAAAAGAATAGACAATCTTCTGTCTTCTCGCTGACCGTAAATAAATTAATAAAATTCATTTAATTCAGGCAAAACCTTAATAAATTAAATTAAATTAAATTTCACAATTTGCAACAGAATATAATAAACTGTCAATGCAACTCATGCAACTATAATAAACGAATTAATAGGTACAAATTATAAAGGTCACAGAATAAAAATAAAAATATCATGTCATACGAAATTAAAATAAACGCATTAGTTGTACAAAATATAAGGTCACAGAATTGAAATTAAATTAAAATGTCAAATTTGAGTCACAAAAAAATAAAACATATAAAAACAAATAACAATGCCCTATGGATCTATTTTAAAATGTAAAAGTGCTTATCAATCAGATTCACAAGCGTTGTACCTGGCAATGCGTGCTGCAATAAAATTCATAAATTTTGAAACGAAGTTCCTTAACGCGGCTTGCGGTAGGAGTAAGAAATCGTCCAATCGTCCGACATCCCCAAACTTTTTATCATAGTAATTATGTAAAGTGGTAGATAGTTTTCTGTAAATACACGAGTGAAAATAACATACACTTTGGGCAAGCATTACGATTTTAGGTTAGGTTAGCAGAAGCATGACGGCGTCGAAGAACTCTGTTGTCGATGACACATTAGTTTGAATCAATAAATTCAATCCTATTACTAAATACTTATTTTCCTTCTCTTCTCTTGAGCTAAAAATATTAGAATAAATACTGATGAATTTATAACTAAATTTTGTAAGAAAACGAGTCCTTATTACAGCAAATAGAAACAAAAAAAAAAACAATTCAAACATAAAATAATTAAAATAAGCCGAGGCAGCTAAGATATGACCAGTCCCAACTGACACGAACATGATGCATGGTTGACCTCTCGCCATCTACTATTGCCATCAATTGGGCTCAAATCCAGACTCCGGGCTGTCGCTGAGAAATTCCTGATAGGAAAAACCCAATAACAATGCCCGACATGGGAATCGAACCTAGAAAAAAAAAAGTGTTTATTGAGTGAAACGTTTCACCCATATATTATTACTATTTATATTTCTTTTTTTTTTAACATCTTTCTCAGCAGTATCACTTGCGACCACTCGACGTAGACCAAAGTAAGTAGTTAAAACTAATTTGGAGACAAAGTTAAGTCGTAGACTTGTTCATACAAGTATTATAGTTTAACCGATACCGCTGTACCGCGCCTTAGGTAAGTGCGAGGCGAGATGGGGGGCAGTGCAGGCCGCTCATTCGTCAACGTCAGCCCCCCCCCCGCCCTTCGCCACGCATCCCTAAGGGGTGGTACAGCGGTACCGGTCAAACTATAACAAATATAATACTTTTTTAGCTGACTTTTTAAAATGCCAGAACACGACCGTATCCTTCAAAGATACATGCGGCTGTTAATTTATGGCACATCACAATTTCAAAATAATAAAAAAATGCGGGCCGGGTAACTTAAATTAAAAAAATGTGGATCTGCACACCCTACATAACAGTACAGTCTTATAATTATGTATCTATTAAATTTACTAGTCGCATTAAAAATCATACATACGACATGTTAAAAAAAAAACATTGCTCGGATTATGTTTGTTTACATTTAGGATAAGATATTTTTGTTAACCTTTCTGTTAATTTATAAAGACTTTTAAAAAACAAATAAAAGTATTGGAGTTTGAGAAAAAGTTTGCTTTGTAGAGTTATCGTCTCTGTCACTCGCACCTGTGTAACCAATGTGTGACAGTACCTACCTCAAATCTGTGTGGTTATTTCCTCAAAAGACCATGACCCTATTCAGACCTTAATATGCATGGTCTTCTTATGACCGGACCAAGATTATGTCTAGAATTTTAAAAGAGATGCCGCCTTATTACAAAACAAGATTTATATTTTGACATGGCTTAAACCATGGAGCCAGTTTTTGTAATAAGAACGTAACAGTGTTTGAAATACCGTTCTTTATACAAAACTGAAAACTTAGTTCGGTACTAAGTTGTCAGTTTTGTATTAGGAACTTAACCATAGTCGGAATAAAGTTCGAAATTCAAAAATGGCTCCATGGTTTAAACCTCGGTCTAAAGATAAACCTTGTTTTGTAATAAGGCCGACTGAGTTTGTTTCCGTCTTTCTTCTAAGAGTAGCCTGGTAGTTCGGAAATACCAAAACATAATTTAATTTTGACGTGTAAAGTTTTTTTAACCAATTTGAAGAAATAAATATGATGTATAATTTACCTTTTTAAAATTCTATGTGTCATAATTATCATACACGTTTTCATCAGATCACATTCCCTTTTAGCCTTGAACAAGAAATCAAGAAAGTGCAGAACGCTTTCAAGGCGTACGCTCCGAGAACATTAACCTATTATTATTTTATATTGCAGGTCAGTTGCATCAACTGAATCATTAAATTAAGTAGGATTAACAATATTAACTAATTCCTAAAATATTTCGTCAATTTCCAAGAGCCTGGAAACAACCTTGGACCAAATGACATAACCCAAATCCCTGAAAATAAGTTCTCAGTAATAATTTTGAAAATGTTTGTGTTTATGCATCAAGAATCGTTCATGTCAGAATATCTGACACGGTTCCAAGCTGCCTGCAACTCGTAAAATTGTTCGTTTAAACATTTTATCAGACAGACCGAATAAATGTCGTATAATTAAATATAACATAGATTTTATTGTGAGCCGTCATTGATTTTATATCATCGTTTGGGTTAGAATCGTATCGTTTTAGTGTTTGTCGTATTAAATGTAATTGGTTGAGGTCGTGTTTATATTATAACACTACGATTTTCAAGTATTTTGAATATGTTAGTTACACATATTCAAAATACTTGAAAATCGTAGTGTTATTTTTATTTTATAATTATTAATATATTTATTAATTATTATACAAAAAATAAATAATTATTTTACCGCAATTATAATGAATGAACTCCAAATGGATTACGCAATACACCTTCAATCATTTCCTGTTTGCTAAGGTTTTCAATAAGGTTCTGAATCCCTAACCTTCGCAACTTTTTATTAGTTCAAGATATTTTATAAGTTACGTAAATAATCCTACATCATTAAAACCACGAAAATGGTTGATTGTAGTTATCAACACCTATAATCAAAACCAATGTATTCAATATCGCATAATTTACAATCTACATCATCATTTCTGGCAGTAGATTCGAAGCTGCATTACGGGCTTAAAGGTGGCTTTGTATCTCAAAGAGCTCATTGACCTGTAGTCTAACGATGTTTGGGTTCTATCATAAACTATGTAAGATATTCTACATGGGTCTATATTTCACAAGCCATGATCATATATCCTGCACAGAGTTCTATCATTATTTTCTAAGTCACTAGCTTCACCCACCACTTCGATTGCGTGAAAATTATTGTTTTAACGTAAAATATATCCACACACACACAGATATACAACACACACACAACAAAATACCCGGCGACACTCGACAATACCATAGCTTCCAATTAGTCAACTTAAACCAAAATATTTACTTAATAGCATGAATAAATTAAATATTAGAAGAAGAAAAATATAGTCATAAAATAAAAATTCAATTACCAGAATACATTAATAATATAAACACAAATAAGCGCTCTTCCTGCTTTCTCCTGTGCCCGACAGGGTCCATAATTGTGTTTTTAATTTTAAGTCTACCAGCGGTTTTACTAACACTACGGAATTCAATAAAGAATGTGAATTGAATTGTGTAAGAACTTTCGAAATCGAATCAGTAGTTCCGAAGATTACCCCTACATATAAATTTTACCTCTTTATTATATTAAGTACTAGCTTTTGCGCGCTAAATATTCCACGAGAACATACTACCGGGATTAAAAGGAGGGAAGCGATCGCATTGCGCCCGTCGCCGTAAACCATAATTATTTTGTTACGCGTAACTTTGAATCTCTATCTTTCAAAGTTTTCATTTAAATGATTATGATGTAAAGGCATTTTTTTTATTTTAATTAAATGCCCAATTCAAATAACATATTTTATTGGATAATGAATAATATAATACCGGTTGATCTAAACCATAAATCATTACGTTCATTGGTGAAAACCGTTTGAAAATCCGTTCAGTAGTTTTTGAGTTTATCGCGTTCAGACAGACAGACAGACAGACTGACGCTGTGGGGGACTTTGTTCTATAATATGTAAAGATAGATTTAATTTTTTTACTTTCAGTCCACTCCAGTCTTCGTGGTGTAAAAAAAAAGTATGGACACTACTACGACAAGTTTAAAAAAATATTGGCGCAACTAAACAAGATAGGTACACGCTTAATCGACACTCGATTAAGACATCATCCACGCAGAAATTCTGGGCTATTTAGTTTGATTTGTTGTTTTGTTTAACGTTTGGGTATCAACTACTTCGTCAACATCTGCAACTGATGAAGAAAGCATCAACAATGTCCTGCCAGGGTTGCGAGTTGGTCTGAAATATCGTGGCCCTCTAAAGGCATCTGAAGGAACACGGGTGGGTTTTGGTCAGTAAAAGTCTGACACGCCCCGCTCAGCTCAGAGCGGGAGAAGTTATTTGATAATTTTCCACCCAAAAAAAAAAGCATCAACAATGTGTGCCACTAAAACTACATTACCATTGTAGTCAATTTAGCTCGGAGACTTTAGCTTTGTACGTTCCTACAACCATGTTTCCTTGAAAGCTTCTTCTGCTTACCCTTATTCGAGTCTACTTGGGTTTCAGTCGGCCGTGACGATATAACTCATTGTGTCAATCAATCAATCAACTCAGCCTATCGCAGTCCACTGCTGGACATAGGCCTCTCCCAGGCTGCGCCACAACACCCTGTCCTCCGCCTTCCGCATCCAGTCTGACCCAGCCATCTTCTTAAGGTCGTCGGTCCATCTAGATGGGGGGCGTCCCACACTACGCTTGCCGATACGCGGTCTCCACTCCAGGACTCGTCTGCTCCATCGGCCATCGGTCCTTCGACAAACATGGCCAGCCCACTGCCACTTCAGTTTGCTTACTCTGCAAGTTATGTCGGTAACTCCGGTTCTTTTCCGGATAATTTCATTCCTGATTTTATCCTTCAAAGAGACTCCAAGCATAGCCCGCTTCATAGCGCGCTGGGCGACCTTGAATTTATGGACCAGCCCGACTGTCAGTGTCCACGTTTCGGCACCGTATGTCATGACGGACAGGACGCACTGGATAGGCGACGAGAAGACTGAGAACTTGACGCAGTTTTCCAAATGCTGCCCAACCCAACTGGATCCTTCTGTCGGCTTCTTTCTCAAAGTTGTGTCTACCGAGCTGGATGACTTGTCCTAGGCAAACATACTCCTCACTCATTGTGACTGTGTGAACTCATTGTGTAGTACTTACTAATTCATTGGATGCTCATATTCTTCAACTAAAGCTATTGCAGCAAGCACATTCCATCTCCCTTTATTGAGAGTCAATTCATTGATCATTTTATACGTCGCAACCAACAATTTCTCCTTTATGTCTGGACTTACTCTGCTTCTCCTTTCAACTATCTATTTTCAGCATAGAGATAACTTACCTATAGTTTGGATCAATTTTACAACAAATCCAATAAGCCTTCCATCCATAAGCCATCAAAAATAACTTTCGTGGTCTATCAAACTAGCAGAAACAGAGAAATAAAGCGTTTCCACGGAGTATTTCACACGTGTTGTGTAACGTTTTATGTTTCCGTAAAACATTGCTCTAATGGACTGTAAACTATGCTTTTATTTCGATGAATAGTGTTCGTTGAAAAAGTTTAATGATCTTTAATTAAATCAAAATAGTCTTGAAGCTGATCCTGGCTAGCTGGGATAGTGTTTAAATCGAGACTGGAAATTTTCTCTGTAAGTGGATAATGTTTTACAAAATCTAACTGTATGTTGTTCAGAAAGCGGCACGGCTTCGATTTATGGTCATTTAATGCAATCTATTATTCTTTGTCTTATCATGAATCGTTCGTCACCGCCCTCTATGGAATATCAACTATGCATATATACAGGGAAACATAATATAGTATTTTAAACCAACGCACTGACATTATATTTTCCAACATTCCCTGAAACCATCAAAAGAATAATCGAACCAAACCTACGCGAACATTGATCTAACCAGAAAATTCTCTGCAAAACTGTTACTTGTAAAAGCAGTCTAACCTTCGACGAGTGAGACAAAAATATCGCGCGGGTGAACCGACCGAACTATTCATAGACGAATTCATAGCAACAGAAGGCCTTAGCATAAATATTTTTCACACAAGATTATAACCTGGCCTTTTCGCACTCAAGCGGAAATATATCTAGTGTCTCCCTCTCGATGGCTGCAAGCCAACACCCCGTCAAAGTAGTTACGAAATATGAAATCTAATTATGAGAAATGTTTTAAATATACATATTGCAGTCGCCAAAATGACTGTTTGCTTGGGGTCATTGTTAGATGAAAACGAAAAGGTGATTCAATTGCAAAATAGTGAACGTTTGTAGATGCACGTGCCTAGATTTGTATCTATTCCCGGACTGACGAATAAATGGAAAACCGTCTGGGTTGTTTTCGTGACTCGGTAAGTTGGTTAACGGACTGAAAATTAAATTATGTTGTAACGGATTTATTTTCCGTTGTTTCTGGACCTACCTTCACTTCTGAACATCATGGACCCTCGTGCGTGGTCAAATCTTAGATTACCATTGGACTTTGAACTTTCTTGCATTGTTATCCTTCTCCGATGAATATGGTTTTTCTCCTTATCTTATTCTTTTGTCCAGCGTTATTTGCAAAACAAGCTTTTTTATTAGACTCGGAATATATATTTTTGGGATTATGCAAGAAATCATTATGATTCTACATCAACAAGATTATAGTAATGTTTTTCTCCAAAAACAAATTCCAATCCTCCTCAATCTCGTTTGTAAGTCAGCGAGTCATTGATAAATTATCATTGCACTAAAACCCACTTCCAAATCAAAATATTGCAATTTTAAATTTATTTTCTTCTCACTTTTTGCTAAAATTTATTTTATTTGCTTGTTATAATCGACAAATTAATTTACGTCTTCAGTAGTCTTTGGAACGACTCTTAAGTCATTTAGAAGTGACCCCAAACTCAGTCACATTGTACTTTTAACATCATGCTTGTTCGCAATGACATAATATTAGTCACAGCTACCCAATATGACACAATGTACTTAGTACACCAAGTAGGTATCTACATAATCCTAAAGATGATGTCTACTAGGGAAAACATTAAATGGCTTAAACGTTCCTACGTTGTAATCATCATTATAAAGCATGTATCAGAAAGTTACGGTCAAATTTAAGGGTTTGGTACAGACCATCGAGAGCAGTGATGACCCAGTGACTTATGAGTTGTAGGTTCGAATTCAGACAGACGCTTTATTTTGTGTAAGTAAATTATTTCATCACCACTGCTCTCAAAACGGTGAAGGAAAACATCGTGAGGAGACCGGCGGCATGTCCTAGAACCAAAAATTCGAAGACATGACATTTTATCAACCCGTACTGGGCTTTGTGACAGTGGTGGGTTACGGCCCACCCTCTCGTCGAGAGGAGGCTGGTGTTCCAGCAGAGGGAACATTATAGGCTGATTATGACAGACCATTAAACTGAACAAATTTCTCCATGGGAACAACATCGTAATCGTGAAAAAATGTACAACTGTCCCAACCACTGAGACGGTGAGATTTTAACAGAATAGATCAGCTGATAATCTTCTATTAGGGTTGCAAGCAAATTCTTACCAATCATTAACAATTTTTCTATAATCTGAGCAATTTAATATAAATTGAAACAGAATAAATCAGAAACAATTCATGTTCAACCGAGCAATTTCATTAAGGTCGTGGGTTGTGTGAAAATGATTGCTCTACGGAATCGCCTAAATCACGTGGGTTTGATGCGTTATACGTACAGTTGAACAAGCGATTTGGTATACCTATGGGGAAAAATATGCCAGTATTTTTTAGCATATTTTTGGAGGGTGGGCCACTGTGTTTCTGACGTTTCATAAGTGCCCATGTAGGTTTATGTGAAATACAATGTTTTGATTTTGATTTTTTGTTTTTCTGATACACGCTATAAACTTATATCTTCAACATATTTTGTATTAGGTTTATGTTACGTTGTTATTACCATAATGTTACTTACTTCATACAAAGTCTGTTTTAATAAATCATATGTTCAATGCGAATTTACTCTACAGTTTAAGGTAAAATACTTGTGTTTGTCTAAATCAATTATATTAAAACAACTATAGGAATATTTCCTTATAAACAATATTCCGCGGTATCTAAAATGATCTTGATTTATCAAAAGCCACAATTCGTCGAATCCTATTTTCGATGTTGCGTTATTCACGATTACGTGGATTCGGAGAGGTTTCCGAATTTATCAATAACAGATGTTAGTCGTAATGAATTAAGCGAAGCCATCGTTTTGGGCTATGATCGTACGCAGTTACTAGTTATACGTATGGAAGATAAACAAAAGTTTTCTGCTCAAAGGTATTACTGAGACTTCCTAAAACTGAAAATAATTTATCACCTTTGACAACAATTCCCAATAAATTGAGACTTCAATAAGGTTCAAAATATCTATGTCGTTTTATGACATGCATGTGACCGTAATCTGATTTCGAGGTTGAATGTACAAACATGTATACGAGTACAAGGAAAGAATATTTCATGACTTTAAGATATTGTTATTGTACGTGAAAGTGAGTTTCTTTGTTTGTTACGCTTTCACGCTAAAACGGCTGAACGGAATTGGATGAAACTTGGCACATGGCTAGACCCTGACCTGGGTTAGGACATAGAATGCTTTTTATCTCGATATTCGCACGGAATCGTGGCTTATGTGGGTGAAACCATGGGGCGCAGCTAGTACTTTCATAAAGGAACACGATATTAAACATTGCAATCACAACCAATTGCGATGATAATTGAAATCGCAACACAAAAGTATTCTCCAACAAACCTCTTTAATGAAACTCATATATACACACAACACACATATTACACTCTAATTACTCTATTAGAGACAGCAGACTTTATGATTGCAACGATTGATGAAGTGTACGATCATTTGTAGAGTGTCAATCTCACACAATCTCACACACACACACACACACATATTACACTCTAATTGCTCTATAATATGTGTGTGTGTGAGATTGTTCATCAATCGTTGCAATCATAAAGTCTGCTGTACACGTGATCACTAAGTAATGCTTACGACTTTCTTGAAAATTTTCAGTTAATTTTTAACTTTTTTTTTTCTAAGGGAAATAGTACTTAACATATTCATCTGTATTATAAGGTTTCAATGTTATATCTCACCACTTACTCCAACAATTATTGTTTGAATAACGTTTTATTAAATTTGAATTAAAAAATCATCGACGAAAGAAAACTTACCCCCAATATTTTGAAATAAAAAATTGAAAATATCTTTAATATTATTTATTAATTTTTCAGACAACATGATTCATTTTGTTATTAAAATGGTGCTTCAAACTATGTTGGTTCACACATAAACACATGCAATGTTTGAAGAAAGGACAGTCCCAGGGTTACGAGTATGTCCGAAAGGGATATCGTGGCCCTGGCACACAGGCATTTGAAGGAACACGGTGGGTTTTAGTCAGTAAAAGTCTGACACGCCCTCCCGCTCCGCCCAGAGCGGAAGAAGTTATTTGGTAATTTCCCACCCCAAAAAAGAAAAAAAAAACGTGACCAATAACACAGTCAGGATGTTGTTGCTACTCACACGCAGTCTGTGTTTTAAAGTGATTTTAAATTAGAATTTGAGGGTTAAGTAAGCAAATGCAACAAACAAAAACAAATTGGCATCCAACAGGTATATTTTCTGATCCTTTTGTATACATTTTCATCCGATAGTTTGGTAACAGACCGTAGTTGTCTCATTGTTATAACAACATACATATTACACACAGACCTATGTAACAAAACAAAGGATTCTGTCAGCAGTAAAACGATCATCATCAGTCGTGACTTGTCGTGGCATTGCTAAATTACTCACAATGTCACAGTTTATTTTAAAATTTCTAAACATTTTGGCACAAGTGCAACGGATAAGCCGTTGGAGAAATTAGCGTCAACCTCGACGCATAGGTGGTTTTAATTTGAGACAGCATTCAAAATATTTAGTGGGTTAATTAATTGAACGGTGTTAGAATCTCATTCTGATCAGCTATCAGGGCTATTTGTTTGTTTTTATTTAGTTAAGAATTTTAATTGGATATGTTTACAATTTAAATTTTTGATAAAATATTTGCCATACTTTCGTTCCTCAGATTGACCATGCAAATGCAATATGATGATTCAGTATAGCCTTTTTTTACTTATCAACTGTTCATACCAAAATTGTTTCAACCGATTGCCATCACGAAACTATACGTACCGTAGGTATCAGTTATGACTTAAGACCCCAATCCAAGCTCGTCTGTAGTAACGGAGCAGTGGTGGCCCGGTGGTAACAGCCCCGATATACGAGATGTAGGTCGTGGGTTCGAACCTTCAGGCGTTTTACTTTATACTACTTCCTTTTTTTTTTACTTAACTTCAGCGCCACCATCGAGTACAAAGCCCAAACTGCGGCCAAGAAACTGGGCATCCTAAATAAGGTGAAGCGATACTTTACGCCTGGACAACTTTTGACCCTTTACAAAGTGCAGGTCCGATCCTGCATGGAGTATTGTAGCCGCCTTTTTGATAGCTCAGCAATATACCAACTTGCCGCACTTGACTCGGTGGAACGCAGAGCTAAGAGGCTCATTGGCGACGTAAAACTGGTGGATGCCAATCTTCACAGCTTGGCCCATCGCCGCAAGGTTGCCTGCTTGTCGGTCTTCTACAGATTGTACTTCGGTGAGTGTGCCCAAGAACTCCACGACCTCATTCCACCGGCTCCCTTCTATTATCGGACATCTAGACGCACTGCAGGTTACCATCCTTTCCTTGTTGCTATTCCACCAATTCGCACTGAGCGTTTCCAAATGTCTTTTAAAATGCGCACAGCAAAAGAGTGGAACTCTCTACCTGCGTCTGTGTTTCCGAACTCATACAACCTAATCTCTTCAAAGTTAGAGTGACCTGTTCACTCTAACTTTGGGCCTAAAATGGACGCTTTCGCAGAATCATATTATGATCTGCGTACAATTCATATCCCGCAATTCATCTGTTTGACAGTTGTGTATGGAGTTTCGTAAAATGGTCCACAAATTAAAAATTAATATAGTGAAGTCTAATGTTAAATAGCAGCTGTCAAACAGATGCATTGCGGGCTGTATGAATTGCACGCATGATTCTGCCAAAGCGTCCATTTTAGGCTCCCAGGCTTCTTCTGGGTAAGCTCACTCCATCGTCAACTTTGTCTCTGTCACCTCTGCCCTAGACTAAGGTCAAGAGCAAACCCATTCTACAAAAAAAAAAAATGTAAATAATTTCATCACCACTGCTCTCAAAACGGTGAAGGAAAACATCGTGAGGAAACCGGCATGTCCTAGAACCAAAAATTCAGACATGTGACATCTACCAACTCGCGTGGTAGATTACAGCCCATTCCCTCTCGAAGAGAGGAGAAACATTATACCCTGATTATTCTGTAGTAACATTAGTGCTATTCTGTAGTAACATTAGTGCTATTCAGTAAAAATCTCTCCGTGAATTCATAAGTGAAGTGAGCTTTAAGGCTCATATATATAAGTTAAGTGACTTTTAAATCTGTTATTACGCCTTCATACAATGCAAGGAAGTTAAGCAAAAAATATATGGTAAACTAGAACGCATACACATCAATTCTATAAGTGAATATTTATTTTATTATTTAACAATTCTTTAAGTATTATAGTAAATTACTTTATGAAATAAATTCAGGAAGTAATGTCTACCTAAAGCATAACAAACGATATTACTTTGAAACTACTTAAGATATTTTCATGATTTTTTTTATATGAATAGACTATTTTATTATCTATGATTCTATCTGTTATTTTCTTCAAATATTCATATTTTAGTTACTAAAAATTAATATTTCCTAGAAGAAGCCGAACGGCGCCGCATGAGCACGATGCGCATTTGTATGGCCAAGGTCAACGGTGATTACCCGACCCTTAAGTGAGCTGTCAATAGCGTCAATCCCATCAGGCGGAATGACAATAAACTTCACGTAAGTTTTCACGAGAATGGGCAGCAGCGTTCTCTATCCATTTTAACACCATACTGCGATCGCCAACCCGCCTGCCAAGCGTGGCGATTATGGCAAACTCCCCCCTTTGGAGGAGGCCTATGTCCAGCAGTGGACGTCTTTCGGCTGAAATTATGAAAGAAAGAAAAATGCGTTTATTGGCATTACAGCAAAAAATACACCTTAAAACTATAAATAACTGAAAACAATTATTATAATGCCAAAAGGGCCTCAGCTCAGCATAATGTCAGATGACAACACAAGGTGATGATGATGATGATGATGAAGTTTCCACGATGAGATTTTAACAGAATAGATCAGCTGATAATCTTCAAATAAGGCTGCAAGCAAATTCTCACCAATCATTCACAATTCAATCATTATTACGAAACCCTTTTTATGAAAATTACGCGGACGGAGGAGTGCAGACAACAAATATTTTTATAAAATATGCATTAGAAATAGATTAAATTAATTAAAAAAAAATTACACACACATAAATAGTACCAGGGCCTCATGACTTGAAGATAGATAGGTGACAGAAGTGACAGTTTGAGCATGGAATTAGTAAGTAGTTTATAATAGCATGGAATTAGTGTACCTACTCATGGAATTAGTCAGTTCTATATAAATTGTAAGTATAGGCTAGAGAGGGTCGAATTTCGACCAGTGGGCGACCACTAGTATAAACTGAAAAATAATAAATCACATACAATAAAAATCTCTACGACTAATCGTACCGCGTCACTAAATTCTTCACTCCCAAAAAATCCATTCTCAACCGAGCAATTTCATTCGGGCCGTGGGTTGTGTGAAAATGATTGCCCTTCAGAATCGTTTGAATCTCGTGGTTGTGATGCATTGTACGTACAGTTGAACAAGCTATTTGGTGTATATAAAGGGAAAAATATGCCAATATTAATTTTTATTGCGTGCGTGATAACTTTTTCCGTTCCGTTTGGTGCCGGACGTAAAGAATAGCACCAACCCATTTCTTCCCGTGGGTGTCGTAAAAGGCGACTAAGGGATTTACTAGAGAATGGGCAGCAGCGTTCTCTATGCATTTTTAAATCCATATTGCGATCGCCAACCCGCCTGCCAAGCGTGGTGATTATGGCAAATCCCCCCCCCCCCCCCCGCCTCCTTTTTGGGGGAGGCCTATGTCCAGCAGTGGATGTCTTTCGGCTGAAATGATGATAACTTTTTAAACTTATGGCATACTTAAGAGACTGATGTAAAATAATTGACTACTCAGCACACTCACAATATTGTTTGAGGCCGGCTTGCACCACCAATCACTAAATACGTTTAGTGGTAAACACAATCAAAACATCATTCTGTATCTGGCATTTCAAACAATTGACAGAAAAGGAAACAATATTTTTATTTATTTATCTTCTTACATCTACCATTACAGGATAACCCAATGCGATAAATGGGCCTATCCTAACTTAATCGTTATTATCATCTATACAATATTAGTTTTAGCATATGCGAACCCCGAAACACGTGTCTTATATTTTTATGTAAAGAAAATGTACAAAATTTCACAACTGTATCATGAAAAATCACAAAGTTATAAGGTCGTTATGTTACCGGGTTGTGCGTACAAAAATATGCTAACGGCGCCCCCGCGCCTCCAGGGTCGTCTTGCGCTCATTAAAAATAATTTGGCAGTAGGTACCTAACCGTACGGCGATTGTATTGTAAGTAATTAAATGGTGATAACATTTTCCATCCAATTTAAATATTTTTGGGACAAAATATAACATGGTGTAAAAGTTATTGAAATCGATTCAGTTCCTTATTCTGAACAAACTATATTCTGGTTTCGCATAAATTAAAAATAATGTTGTATAATATAACAGATTACAAGCAATGCATTCCTTGTGAAATATTTGAAATTTCTTTAACGCATTTAGTGCAAGCGGGCCTAATAGAACCTACTTGCAAGTTCGGTGCCTGCACACCTGTCCGTAACACCTATCATTTTGTTTGACTGTACATATATTAGGTATTGTCTATTTCTGACACCGAGTGTTGCTGTTCTATTATTAGTGTATTGATGTGTCTGCAATGGTACTCTTTTAGATTTGATGGCAGGTATTCGTGTCGTAATGTTTCGGTAAAAAGTTAAGAAGATTGGGTTGAGGTTTCGGTTGTTGTATTTTGGCTTCTACCTTTATCTGGCGTTTTGTGATATCTTCTTTGGTTGTGAATTCAATAAGGTGTTCATTGTCAGCATTAGTTATTAGTTTCAGTTTTGCTACTCCAAAGAGAAGAAAACTCATGAGCCTTTAATCGATGAAAAGTCATGAGCTTTTAAATTTTTCTTTAAACTTTTGTTTGATATGTGTACTTAAAATTAAAGTGTGTTCTTAGTTCAAGGTTAATCAAGATATAACAAAGTAGAAGGATGCATAACACTATCATTCATGTGTTTTTAAATTCATTCGTTGATCGGGACTCTGCAATGTCTTAATTTGTTGGCTCTTCTGCTATTTACCTCATATTGTTAAACAAACAGCTGATGATACTAACGAACATTTGGACAACAGTCCGCCTACATGCGTACCTACTCGTCGCTAATTATACTCGTCACCCACTATTTAGCTAATTGGATGACAGCCTGTATCATTAGTAATAGAACACAAAATATCTTTACAATCAGTATTATTCTGGGAATTGGTTTTCTTTAAGAAAACAACGTATTTTTGACGAGTTGTGTTGCTAGCTGAGTGTTTATCTAATTTTGTTATAATTATGATTGTAGGTATTTCTTTGCATATGTCGATAAGTTCAATCGCCATCAAACTATGGAAATATTAAAATGAAGGCCAAAAGCAAGAGACGATAATATCTATCCTCTATGTCTTGTCGAAATATTATCATCTATTTTTCATGACCACACCTGCATAAAATGTAGTCTATGTTTTTGAGTCGTTTCTAGACGATGTGAGTTGATGGCACAAATATTCATGTTAGGTATTTTAAATATTAAACTTCAATCAGGTTAAAGATGAAGACGATCGAAATTTTGGTGTCCAAAATTTTATAAATTTTAAAGATAGAAAAGAAAAACATCAAAGTCGAAACAAATTATTATATTTCACAGTCGCTATCAACGGTGTCTAGAAATTGAAACAATAGCTATTCAAAATAAAAGAGAAACTGAAAACTCTTCAATCACAACTAAATCTTTCAGAAGTACTAAAACAATACTATTATTTATTTAAAATTTCTTGTCACAGTTGAAACAAAGTAGCTTTCAAGATTTATAATGTATGTATGTATATAGATATGAAGGTAAACGTTTGATTCATTTATATTATGAGTAATCAAGTGTCGTGACAAATTGTTGCTCAGTATTTATGTTTAACATCTGTCCTAATCCATAATCGAAACATAGTACAAATTGAGAGTGTCTTAAATTGCTAGCCAAGTTCCAAAAGCATCAATCATCTATGACTAAAGTCATCATCTATGTCTAAAGTCATCATCTATGACTAAAGTCATCATCTGCCTAGCCTTCTTTTCCCAACCATGTTGGGGTCAGCTTCCAGTCTAACCGGATGCAGTTGAATACCAGTATTCTGCATAGAGCGACTGCTAAACTGATCTCCACAACCCAATTACTGGGTAACACGAAACCCCTTGGTAAGACTGGTTGTCAGACTTTCGGATTTCTGACTACTGATAAAGACTGTCAAAGATCTACGATTACAGCCGGGACCAACAGCTTAACGTGCTTTCTGAAGTCTATCTAATCAATGAATAAAAATAATCCTCATACAGTCTTAGCATAATCGGCCTAAAATGTTCCCACTGCTGGGACACAGGCCCCCTCTTTCTGTGAGAGGGAGTGGACAGTAAACCACAACGCGGGCCCAGTGTGGGTTGGTAGATGTCACATGCCTTCGAATTTTTAGTTCTCGGACATGCCGGTTTCCTCACGATGTTTTCCTTCACCGTTTTGAGAGCAGTAGTGATGATTAAATTTACAAAAAGTAAAGCGCCTGTCTGGGTTCGAACCCACGACCTACTAATTGTAAATAGAGGCCGTTACCACTGCTCTCAATAGCAGTTTAATACTTTAATTTTCAATTTCTATATCATTATTTAGACCCAAAAACTAAGCATCGTTGAGTATAGATATGAGACAAGGTATGTTTAAAAAAACACAAAAATTCAGATCTCTAAAAGTCCGAAGTCTAAATTCCCGTTAAATGTATCACCATCACTACATATCAATGTAACCATCTGATCATCTTATTCAACCGAAGTGTATGAGTCATCGATCCGGCTGAACGTCGGCATCACGCTGCGCGCCTGCGCAAGCGCACCTTGTTTGCCAAATCACGCGAACTGAGTAATTGATCATTTGTTTATGTATCAGTAGTTGTACCAACATCTGTGGAAACAGTCTATCAGTATATTGGACAAACATTTAAAGAACTTGGGCCAATATAGTTGATTATCTTGAAAAATATTTACCTTAGGTATGGAGTACAAACCGAATTTAAAAGACGTGATGTTGTATCTGAATTGATCGTACTATGTCTCATGTTGTTTGGTTAGTAATCATTTATGATTTTCACATGGCAACATTTTGATGTATTTAGTAGAAAGTAGGATAGAATGGAAAAAAAACATGATAAAATAAGAAACATAATCAAAGACTTCAAAGATAGTGAAAAATACAAAAATGATGCTGATGATTTGAATATTAAAATTGATACAAAATTCAACTAAAACCCAAGCTCAGAAGTTATTTAAACAATTAAACATAGCAATCAACACCAGACTATGGATATGAAAGGAATGAGAATCCCATCCGGTTTCATAAGCCCATACCTCAAACTCAATACAGATACCTTGGCTGATCTTTCTGTCTGCATACCAAGTTAGCATACCCACCAGAAGATACCGTCATAGCTCAAAAGAAAACGTCTAACAGGATGTTTCGTCCCGTTATCCAAAATATTTCAAAAGTGGGTAGTACAGATTATTTGTTTTCTCATTCCCAAACTATGTTTGAAATAGATTTCTTGTGATCTGTACAATCCATTCATGCTTTGTGGTGATAATAATAGAGCAATTAATGATACAATAATAAGTTGTTGCTACTTTGATCTTTAAATTCTATTGTGTTTTAGCTGATGTAAATTTTTGGTTCCGTGAAAAATTGGTTTACGTTATGTGATTGGCTATGATTCTACTTTAGTTCTTTAATACTGATGTGTTTTGGGATTACGAGATGCATAGCTTTAGTGTCAGGATTGAAGTCACTCTAACTAACTTCCGATTACGAATAAGTAATTATAATTATTTTAGATTTCTACGTGAGGGTATTTTTTTTTTGTGTACGGTATGTTTTAAATCATATATCGCAGTCCACTGCTAAAGGTAAAATTATATTGGTCCTCGGAAATAATTGACTATGAAACAGCTACCGAAAGTTAAAAACGAAAAATATGTTATGTAAAATATAACTAAATGTTCTGCGATTTATAGATCAAGTAATTTCCTTTCACTGAAATTACCCATAAACACTACGTATGATTATCTTACATTTGATCTGGATAGATTGCTTCTCAGCTTTGATAACAACCCAAAAGAAAATATTATAGAAGTCATTGAACTCATAATTTTGGCTACAAAACCTACTGAAGTTGAAGACATTATAATCACCAAACAAATTCATTGTAAAAAGTGTTCATGCAAGTGAATATTTATACGAAAATCTTGAAGGCATATTAAATGAATTGGTTAAATATCTTGAGTAGATTACGTATAAAAAAGTAATAATAAAAATATACACATTTTCATTGTTAATCTGGCAGTAAAACCAACAAGTACAGAATCATCTGCGTATGAAACAGCACAATTTGTAACTGTTAACTAAGAAAAATGTGTTATTGCATTTTAGACTGTAGAGCTTTCAAGAGAAGTTATTATACTCGAGGCTGAAGTTATTAAAACGATTGCTCAGTTCTTAATCTTAATTAAAAATAAACGTGTGGAGAGCTGTAATGAAATCACTCTCCATCATTGTCCCAAGACGCATTTAGTTCATCAATCACAAGGCTTAAAGCATTACATATTTACATGTTGACACAATTCACCTGCTGATTTATAGGTCACCTGACTTCTCCAGTTGCCAAGGAGAGAACATCTACGAATACTGAAGAAAAATTTACGACTGTAACTGATTTATGAACTAATAAAACCGGAGCCACTTGTTTGTCAGATTCACGGGCTGCGAAAAAAACATGTACTATTATATTATTTTACACATGTATGATGTTTAATAAATTGTGTCCAAGTTTTCGTGTTAGAATAAATAAGAATTTAGGTATGAATTATGAGTTGGAAACAGGTGTAGTCAAGTAGATTTATTTTGTTTTCCAATAATATAGAAGTGCGAAACCATATACATATATCCTTTTAGGGAAATCATTTCCATTTATGACATTTTTGCAGTAACATCTTTATGCCTCATCGGATCAATTTTATGACCATCTACACAAATGTGCACAACTCGATGGGATTTAAAGGCTTTAGGTGAAAAAGATTACAATGACTAAATTTGCTATCCACTGCGTAAATTAAATCTAATTATTTGAAAAGACAACTCTGCAACGATAACTTGTCCATCCACGACAAAATTCTGCTTTCACAATCATTAACCAATACTAGAGGAACTAAACCTATAACAAAACCAAACTAAAGACTGGAAAGAGAAGGGAAATTACCTACAATTAAAACCGAAACGTCCGAGAAATTGCTCGAAGATTAGTCTATTACTACTTAGAACTTTACCGCCCACGACAATGAAACACATTAGCACTGGCCCAAACCCTATCCCAATATTTGCAACAATACTGCCATTAGATCAGCATCTATCTTCAGCGGAAAACACCTCTGCATCGGAGACGTCACGTATGACGAGTCAGTTATCCAATCCATGGCGGTGCCTGCATCCACCCACGCGAATTCCGCCCGCCCGCCTCGGCCAGCCGCCAAAATTTTCATAGTTTAGTTACGATTTCGAAAACGACCCGACGCGTCCCGCCGCCGGCGACAAAACCGCCCGATTTCTCTGACAAATCCAGTTTCTTATAATCTTCGTCAAGTTCTCGAACGTCTTGTTCAGCGAATTTTGTACTTTAATTGTGAATGTGTTTTGACTTGAGTGTTTCGTGACACTATTGGATTATTGGCTGTTCCTATTTCTCTGGTATGTTACTTTTACTTAAATTTTTATTAACCGTCAAAAGACAGTATATATTCAATATTAATTTCCCAATTTTTGACTGAAATTTAGAGTGGATCCAACATGAGCCCTTGTGGCACTTCAGAGCCAATCCATTCTACAGAATTTAATACAGCCATAAATTCAAGAACGAAAAAGTGTATTTCGATCACTCACGGCACTTGAACATGGGAATGCTTCATTAAATGTTCAAATAAAATGAACGAGTATTAGGTAATCAGAGGAAGTTACAGTTGCAAGTTATAAAATTTCTTCGGGGAGCGTTTGCCGCGAGTCGAAGCTTCGGAGGCCTTCAACGCTACAGAAATAGACCGAGACTCTTTCGTTTCGTTCACACTCGTGAATATTTGAATACTGGACACCCACTCGGTTACACTTCACCTTGCCAGTGTTGATGGCGCTGACCGCTCTGCGCATGAGTCACTCGTGAATCCGACGGCTCTGAAGTGCCCAACATTGCTTCAGTTACTGATGATACTTGATGTATAGTTTTCAGGCTCGAATGATGGTGACAGGTGTCGCGGTACAGTTACAGACAGAAGTAATGATTTTAGTACTGATCTAAATACCAGGCTTTGATAGTAATAATAATGTATGGTGTTACAATATTTGACACTAGGAATTATTGTACTATTAAAAAGCTTCTCTCAAAAAATTGTTAAAAAAGAAGCATTATTTTTGTTAGCCAGTACACCTAGTACTGGCTAACAAAAATAAAGCAGTGACTGATTACTCTAGAATGTGATATCTTGAAAAGCTCACTAATTATCTAGTCATTGATTGACATGATGAAAAACACACAAGATAAACACACGGTTTCTAGAAATTCTAAGTTCTTATTTTCAATTCTTTGGTTTCACATTTTGTTGCAAAATTTAATAGAATTTGTATGAAAAACTCGAAACAAAAGTGAACTAATAGACAGACAAGAAAAATTGTTCTCGATTTCTGAATAAAAATATAACTTTTCAATACTTTGTGGGTATACAATTACCTACATTTCTTTTTTCCCATTTTGTAAAAGTCTGTACAATCTATTCTGCTGTCTATTCTCATGATTTCTGTTTTGATGGATTGATCAAAATATCAACAACCAACCGATCAATTGTATGAGTCTTTACAGTCGATTTGAAGTGGCTACTCACGGTTCATGAAAGCCCATTCAATATTTTCGCAAATCTCATGTCAACCACTGTCATTGGTTGTTCCTCAAGATTTTTTATTTTGATCAACAAATCATAACAGCTATCACTTAGATTTGACAGCATAGTGAATGAACAAAAAAAAACCAAATCAAAAGTCATTTATTCAAACTAGGCTGAGAATCAGCACTTTTCGAACGTCAAAAATTACATGAGACAGTCCCCCAACGCCCACCCGTCACCACTTCCTAGTGCTTTAGCTGGGAAGAAGAAGTGGCGCAACAAACTCTCCAGCAGCACAGCTGTCTGTTCACATACAAAACTTGAATTTATACAATAAAATGTAAAATGCAACACAAAACATTAAATTAAATTAATTGTCTTATGTTAGCTAGCACACACCACTATACAAAAAAAATATATATATATATAATAATCGTCGAAAACTATACTCAAGCAACAAAGCTTGTTGTAGCTTTAAAAATTAAGAAACCTCTGTTAATACTTCAACAAAATTACTAAGAAAATGTTCTGGGATCGGGGCTAAAATTGTTACAGCCGAGCAATACCCTTGAATTAAAATCGTTGACAGTATCATTACGATACACTACCATAGTATTATTATAAAGGATTACTTTGTAAACATCATCATCTTGCCAAACTTTCCCAAATATGTTGGGGTCGGCTTCCAGTCTACTGACTGTTGACAACCCAGTTACTCGGTAATACGATATCCATTGGTAAGACTGGATGTCAGACTTTCGGGCTTCTGACGACCCGGAAAGACTGTCAAAGATCCACGAATGACAGCCGGGACTAACGGCTTAACTTGCTTTCCAAAGCACGTTTGCATCGCGGTTAGTCCGTGGATGGGTGACAATCTTTAAAAGATGGTCCCCCATCCACGGACTAACCGCGGAAAGCGTAACTTAACCTGATCGATCCACCCGTGCGGCTGTTATTATTACTTACCCACAAGGATTCCCTTTTAAAGGATTACTTTGTAAACAAACATCTCAATTGTTAAAGGTCTAACAAAAATTCTCATTCATGTAAATAATTAGGATTCAGGGTTGGAAAATACATATAGTAGGTACCTATTTATGAATGAATGAATGAACCCAAAGATTCACACTAGCCCCTGAAGCCTCATGTTTCATAGGACTACAGAGACCATTGTATATCAGAGAGTAGACCGGGGGGCGCGATAATGGTAGGGAAGACATGCCCTTGGGATATGGAGGGATTATTAGAGCCTACCGGTATTGCAACCTTGAGCAAGCATTGGAACAGTAGAGAGACGGGTGATATTTATCTATGGGAGGGGCATAGTTTAATAGCGTAAATACTAGCTTTGAATACCATAAAGTAGGTACCTATTTAATAAAGAAATTGACGAGTCAAATCAAATCCCTTTTTGTCGTTATATATTTGCTATCATATAATAACAAGCATGATCAGTCATAGCCAAATCAAAGCTTGCTTAGATAAAGTAATTGGGGCTTGTTACAAATCAAATCAAATTATTTATACAGTATCTAACAAAAACCCTGTTGTTATTTTTAGGGACGTACCTAAATGGACCGAACCATATTTACCTACAAGCACATGATTGGTGGAATTATAATTTAAAAAAATTAAGTATTGGCTAGTCGAGAAGTCAAAATCAAAGAATGAAAGAGGTTAGAAATCAGATAAACATTACAAATATTAATAATTCATTATTTATTTTAATTATTTGTGTTGAACAGTTTTTATAAATGACTTGCTTTATTATGTACCGATTCTTAAAACGTAGGTAGAAGGAACAACAGGGTACCAAATTACATATTGTATACAGGTAGGTAAGACAGTACCAATAAATAAAAAGTACTCTGTATCATTACCTAATAAGGTATCCAAATATTTATATTATTGTTAATCTAATTCAATAATTATTGAAATAACATTACAAAATATTTTTTATACTCAAAAACGAAATTCTTAAAATTGTAATAGTGTTTGATTTTTTGGTGTATCTTTGAACGACTTATAACTTAGCTTGCTCTATAACATTTACTAACGGACTATTCTACTATATCTTTAACTGCAGCAGCTGATCTTCTAAAGACTTGGCCAACTGCAAGATAATCTTCGGCGTGGCACTCAACTTCTATTTAAATAAAGCATGAAACCCACTGAAACTTCTGCATGTCATGAGATCTAAAGATAAACGATATTATTATATTACTAGCTTACGGGAACATAACGAGATAAAAAGTATCCTATGTCGTAACGCAGGTTTTGGTCTACCCATGTGCCTTGTTTCATCCAAAACCGTTCAGCCGTTTTAGCGTGAAAGCGTAACAAAGAAACACACTTTCGCATTTAAAATTAGTTAAGATTAGTCTCCGGAACTCAAATTCTACTCCAAGAATATAGATAAAGACTAAATACTGATACTTTCTAATTTATTGTTACGACAACTTCAATATAATGTTTCGAGAAGATTGATAAAATCTGACTCATTAAATAACTATGATAAGGTCTGGGGGCCTAAAACAGACGCTTTGGCAGAATCATAATACGATAATATTTAGAATCATATTAAAGTTCGTAAAATGATCACAAACTGTCAATTCATAACATGATTCTGCGTACAATTCATATCCCGCAATTCATCTGTTTGACAGTTTTGAATAGAGCTTCGTAAAATGGTCCACAAATTATGAATTGCTATAGTAAAGTCTAATGTCAAATAGCAGCTGTCAAACAGATGAATTGCGGGTTCTATTAATTGTACGCAGATCATATTATGAATTGTCCTTTTGTGACCATTTTACGAATTTTAATATGATTCATAATATTATAAAACGGTTAAAGATATTAATTTCTCAAAAGAATTACAAATTCACTTATAGAGAAAACATAAACAGGTTTAAACAATAATTATATGTGCCATAAAGCGTAGCTTAAAATAGTATTTTGCTCCACATACTTACTACGAATCTTAAAACTAACATTATAATGCCACTTTGACTTAACAGTTTCGTCGTAGCAATCAAAACAAATCAGAAGTAGGTAGTTTTACATTCTACACAAGGAACAGCAAAACTTTAAGCAATGCGGGTAGGGTGCATTTCAACGGTTGTAGCGTGTTTACTAAGGCCTACACCACACGTTATCATAATAAGATTCTGCCAAAGCATCAATTTTAGGCCCCTGAATTATAACGCAATTATCAATATTTTGTAAAACGTGTCAATCCCACTAAAAAACTTTTTACCCTCCTTCTGGGGCAACGGGTAAAAAAGCATTAAGTTGACTGAATCTGTACCTTCATCTTCGACAATCAAAACTAACCTCCATCTCCTTCTTTCCAGGTTGAAGCGCATCATCAGAGCGGCAGTGTTGGTCCAGCCGCGAGCGTAATGTCCCCAAGCTAACAATGGGGGTTACCGACGATTTAGCCCCTAGCTTCACACAGAAGCCCCAGCTGCGACAGGAGGACGATGGCAACAAACTCGTCTTCGAATGCCAGCTGGTCGCATCGCCTAAGCCGGAGATTTGCTGGTTTAGGAGCGATGAACTGCTCAAAGAAGATACTAGGACCAAGTTCAAGTGAGTACATTGTGATTAACTTCTATTTTTCTTTATGGATATTAGTACCGATATCGACAACTCAACCACTTTCAGAAGTGTTATGCGGATACAATATATGTGCCAAGTAGATCTACGAGACCTCACTCACTCACTCAGGGCAGCTCTCTTAGAGTAGTCAACCTCTTCTTCATCGCTACAAGATCTAGCTAAGGAATTAAGATATTATATTTCTACGTTCACTATCTTTATTGCTCTATTGTGGTCGAGCTGCTAGGCTTAAGACGCAAATATATGCCAGTGTCCTTGAGTGGTTAGCTTGCGTGTTCTGTACTGAGCTCACGCAACGCGTCGTACGTTAGGCCAGTAATAGGACTGGCCCATCAAGGAGCGCTGTCCCCAATTTGGCGCATTATTAATTTATTATACACAAAACAAAAGGTACTTTAATAAAACGCGTATACTAAAAGATCAATAATTAAATTATCTTTAAATTGGTGAAAGTTTCAAAAAAATACGCTTGGTAGATTTTGCGTCATTCTCAGTTTTTTATCCGTGTTAGATATAACTTTACAAATTAATTCCACTATGTAATATAAACATAATCTAAAATATTCACATATTAAGTTATTGAGAAAATGCTCTAATAGTACATATATTTTTTTCAAATCATTAACACTACTCGTATAGACGTGATCTTCAGTATAAAATCATTAAAAGTCGGTAATCGTTGCCTTAATGGTCTGTACCACACACATTTACCACACTTAAATTTGACTACAGCTTTTTGATACATGTTATATACGACCGAATATTTAATAGGTGGACAACCCTACATATTGTAACTACTGTTTTCGGGAGAGTGCCCCATATGCACATGCATTTTCCCCGCCCAAAAAGGTTTAGTAATATATCAAAGATAATTATGGCACTGATAGATACGTGACAAATTCAGGTACTCCTCTTACTACTCCTCGTACTAATTCTTAGTCATTCGCATATATACTATGGCCCATCATCTGTAGGTTGAATCACATGTCTGTGAAAAGCTTGTGTATAATATCTCATTCTATTTTTATTTAGAGAAGCGTGTTGTTTATATATGTAAGACCAATGGGTAAAAAGTTTACTTGTAATGAAGTGGTATTGGATTAAAATATCTTTAATATGGTAGCAATATCCTTGAAAACTCACTACTAGTAAAGCAGCAAACCACAACAGGCTCTAGTTTAAACAAAAACTTCATTGTAGGACAGAAATGAATTTTGCTCTGCTCTTATATCCATCCTTCAAAAAAAGGAGGAAAGTAGGAGGAAAATGAGTAGGTAGTCTAAATATACTATAAACTTTGCATCTCCTTACTCGTTTCATCTTTACCACTACTCGTTTCTAGAAATCAAGTACCATAGACTTGGTTTCAGTAAATCAGCTGACAAATCTTATCTTAACTGTGGTGACTGGTCTGGTAAAAGATAATAAAAAAACCGTCAGTCAAAAAAAGTCAGACTCGCGCACGAATGGTTCCGTACCATTATCTATAAAATTGGCAAAAAAATCACGTTTGTTGTATGGAAGCCCCCCTTAAATATTTGTTTTATTTTAATTGAATTATTTATTTTTAAAGTGATATAACTAAATATTCTGTGAATATTTCAAGCGTCTACCTGTTGCCGTTATCAATATAGAGCAGAAACGAGCAAACAAAAAACACGTTTGTTGTATGGGAGCCCCCTTAAATATTTATTTTATTCTGTTTTTCAGTATTTGTTGTTATAGCGGCAACAGAAATACATCATCTGTGAAAATTTCAACTGTCTAACTATCACGGTTCATGAGATACAGCCTGGTGACAGACGGACAGACAGACAGACGGCGGAGCCTTAGTAATAGGGATCCCGTTTTACCCTTTGGGTACGGAACCCTAAAAAGCACGTTTGTTCTTTGGAAACCCCTATAAATATTTATTGTATTCTGTTTTTTAGTATTTGTTGTTATAGCGGCAACAGAAATACATCATCTGTGAAAATTACAACTGTCTAACTATCACGGATCATGAGATAAAGCCTAGTGACAGACGGACAGACAGACAGACAGACGGCGGAGCCTTAGTAATAGGGTTCCCGTTTTACCTTTTGGGTACGGAACCCTAAAAAAGAGCGAGCCTTATAGTAGTCGCTTAGAATGTGTAACATCTGACATCTCACCTTGGTAATAAGCTACTGAGTAGTGACAGATATGACCCCCTCTACTTACAATCTATAAAGTCAATCCATATACTTATTCCATGCTCAAGCTGTCACTTCCTGTTACACACTTCCGTCCCTTTTCACGAAATCATTCCCACATTAAGCGAGAGGAAATATGTCATACATCAACAAACAATTTTACAACAGATTAAGTTAAGGGGACGATAACCGACTTTTAATGGTTATATACTGAAGATCACGTCTAAACGAGTAGTGTTAATGATTTGAAAAAAAAAATATGTTGAATTAGAGTATTTTTTCAATAACTTAATATGTGAAAATTTTGGATTATATTTATATTACATAGTGAAATTAATTTGTAAAGTTATGTCTAACGCGGATAAAAAACTGAGAATGGCGCAAAATCTACCTAGCGTATTTTTCTGAAACTTTCACCAATTTAAAGATAATTTATCTATTGATCTTTTAGTATACGCGTTTTATTAAAATACCTTTTGTTTTGTGTATAATAAATTATGAATGAGTCAAATTGGGGACAGCGCCCTTGATGGGCGAGTCCTATTACTGGCTGAACGTACGACGCGTTGCGTGAGCTCAGTACAGAACACGCAAGCTAACCACTCAAGGTCACTGGCATATATCTACGTCTTAATCAGTCTCTCAGAAACTGCGAGTTATCATAGACACAAAATCCAAAAATCCAAACTGGTTGTCATAGTCCACATGTCCATAAACAAGGTACAACATGTTCAAAACATATTAGGTCAACGTTCGATGTCATTAGCTTCACTGTTTGTCTCAAGCATCCCTTTGATGTGATCAAGACGATCGCAAGCCGACACACTTGGCACCCACCGGGAACCCAGTCTATTAATATTTTGATGAGGAATCGTAATATCTTGAAGAAGATGTTATTTAGTATATCATTGTATTCGTATTTTGTGTGAGTAGGTACGATGGGGAATGTGAAGAATATTTTTTTTTTTTTTTCATGAGGAACAACAAACAGCTACGTAATAAAACAGAAACAAGAAATTCAGAAAACTTATAGACAATATTGCAGCCCACAACGCTGTTCACAGATTAATTAAAGGATACAATACAGTGAAAATAATCACTAGGGTTACAAATACAAAATATAATTTTATTCTAACTTATCAAATTAACTATCGTGTTAAGTTATAGAGGTATATGTATATAATAAACAAGAAATGGTACAAAAAAGAAAAATATATAAAAATATTTAGGAGAGCTCCCTAAGTCTAAGATTTTTGAACGAAATATGTCACGAATAACGGATTGAAATAAGGTTCTTGGTGCCTATTCGATTAATTTATTAATGTGTAGGTAATTTCTTTCTTTCGTCTGTTGTCTATCTTGTTACGAGTACCAATATTTTGAATACAAGATGCCAGCAGTTTCAGAAACCATAACATTATTTTCTTCGGATCTAATAATTTAGAACATAGTAAAATGTAACAAACGTTTAAAAATACACAGATTCTCGATTCAATTTTATTTTTTATATGACAAATTACAACATGGCTCTTTTTAGGGTTCTGTACCAAAATGGTAAAAAGGAACCCTTATGGTGAGACTAAGTCTGTCTGTTTGTCTGTCTGTCACACCTAGATGTCTCAAGAACTACTAATGCTATCAACTTGAAATTTAGAACAGTTTTAGATGACGTTTGCCCAACTATTTTGCAAACAAGAAAGAAATTTAAAAAAAAATATTTTTTTTGCAAAGGGGACTGAAAGGTCTTAAAATTTTTAAGTGGGGCTACTAGGGCATGTGGGGTTGTATCATATGAAATAACGCTGTTTACACATTCTCAAACAGTTTTTTTTTAGGCAGCATAGTTATCGACTTTTGATGAAAAATCTAAAAAAAAATACCCCCCCTTATCTCCGAAGTTTGCATAGATAAAAATTTGAAATTATTCTAAGTGATAGAAGTGTATGTAAAGATTACAGAAAAAATAAAACTATGTCTCTAAATAGCACAGTTTTTCAGAAATCATCAACATCATATATACGTATGGAACCCTCGGTGCGCGAGTCCGACTCGCTCTTGACCGGTTTTTTTTAAGAATGAATAGGTAAAGGAAATGTAGATGGACTGTATGAAAGATGATATGGCTAGTAAGGGGATGACTACCGAGATGGCGATTCATAGAGAAGTTTATAAGAAATCTATAGACATGTTCGGCCAACCCCAAATAAATCAGGATATTTTTTTTTTGTGATTTATTTAATAATTTATTACAATCTAGCCATTAAGACTAATAAGCAATTTTAATCTAACCTAATTTTTTATGTGATAATTATTTCAAAATTTAGAATAGTGTTTATTGCACTTTACACAAGTCCGTTCCACTTTCTTAGAGTCTGATATTATAATAAAAACACTTTGTTCATGAGTGTCATTGTCACTATTATTTCTACACTTTTTACACTACACTAACTCAAATGGTTTTGTTCGTTTTAGTCTTCGCACTATATTTGTGTTGTCTAACAGCTGAATTGCCTCGACGTTCACATGTCGGTGGAGTCTGTGTTCATGGGCCTCAGCAAATTTTTGAATTATGTTGGTGACGGGTTCCATTTTTAGGTCACGATGGAGGTCGTCATTTCTTATATACCATCAAATCAGGATAATGAGCAGAAGAATGATGTGTGCCGTCATGCTTAAAGACTACATAATCAGATTAGTTACTTGCGTTATAGTTTGCGCGCTTAGCTACAGCTAGTTCCAGCTGATTGAACTCTACCGTAGCATTTGGTTTTAGTACGTGACATATTATAAGCTTCAATAAGTTTTATTATAAGACTAGCGACCCTGCTTCGCCCAGTTTTTATGACTTGACAAAAAATCAAAATTTCTTAAGTAAATGTAAGTTTATTATTCATCATCATCATCCTTTCAGCCGAAAGACGTCCACTGCTGGACATAGGCCTCCCCCAAGCACCGCCACTTTGACTGGTTCTGTGCTTCCCGCATCCACCGGATACCTGCGGCATTCACAAGGTCATCGGTCCACCTTATAGGAGGCCTTCCAACTCTACGTCTTCCGGTACGCGGTCGCCACTCCAGAACCTTTCGGCCCCATCGGCCATCAGTTCTGCGAGCAATGTGCAATGCCCACTGCCACTTAAGCTTGGCAATTCTTCGGGCTATGTTGGTTATCTTGGTTTGCCTGCGGATCTCTTCATTTCTGATTCGATCACGTAGGGAAACTCCAAGCATAGCCCTCTCCATTGCCCTTTGGGTGACTTTTAGCCTTCTGTTAAGGCCCATTGTGAGCGACCACGTTTCAGTGCCGTAGGTCATCACTGGCAACACGCACTGGTCTAAGACTTTCATCTTGAGACAGTTTATTATTACCAAATAATAAACATAAACCTTCCGAAAAAAATATATATTATAAATGTTTAATAAACTCTATATAAATATAGAGTTTATTAAACCTTCCGAAAAAAAATATATATTATAAATGTTTAATAAAACCTTCCGAAAAAAATTATATTTTTTTTTTCGGAAGGTTTATGTTTATTATTTGGTAATAATCGGTTCGCGCAGTGGTTAAGCGATTAACTGCTGCACTGCATGTCGTGGGTTCGATTCCCGCATGGAACAATTATTTGTAAGACCTACAAGTAGTTGTTCCGGGTCTGGCTGTTTGTGTATCCGAGCTTAAATGTTTGTAAACGCACCCACAATACAGGAGAAATTCCTAGTGTGTGTGAAATGTAGGCAACGTTTATTTCATTACAGTCAGTCACAAAAACTCTTAAAAGAATGAGTAAAGTTTAGCATTTTGTTATAACGTCTTAAATTAGCTTTTTGGTTATAATGGAGTGGAGTACTTTGAGAACATTTTAAAATTATCATGGAGTATAATGAAACCTTTTTAAAATTATTATATTTTTCATGGAGTAGTTTGGGAACTCTTTTTGGAGTACTTTGGGAATAACCCGGGAAAAGGCTAGGCAGATATGATGATTTTATAGATAATTATATGTTTAAAAGATAGAATCATTTTAAAGAAAAAGAAAAGAAAGAAAATACGTTTATTTGCGGTAAACATGACGCAAAGAAAGAAAATAGATACAAAAAGAAGGGGGAACATATGCGTCACATCCACGCAAAACGGCCACCGCTCAGCTTCAAATCTTATGCATTCCTGTTGGTAGCCAGTTTAGTAACAACGACTGTATAGCGTCTTGTTATTTATTTATTTTTATATTAAATGGAACGGCCGAAGCTAATTACACTATTTAAACATAATTATAATGTATTTAACACAGTCATGCATTCTTCTCACAAAAATTCAAACATTCGGACAGTATCATCTTCCATTCATTCGCAAACATATCAAGATCTGTGTTTGAGTTCAGGAGAGCGTTAATAGCGGCTAATGTCCGAGGAAAAGGTGCCTTGGAGTGTACAACAGCGTACTGTTGTACACTCTAAGGCTCCAAGGCAAGGACTTGCCGTAGCAAGTTGGAACAGCCAGGAAGCGGTGTTTTCTGCAACGACAGTTGTTATGTTATTGTTGCCTTGTACTAATAATACATTACTGTAAGTTTTCGATTTGAAAGCTAACGTTACTTCAAAGTATCTTTACGAATGGATACACTTACTGTCATAAAACGAAAACATTTATAATTTATCCTAGATTTAAAAGTAGTTGATAATGCATTTAGTCAGCCATGATTTTTCGTATCATAATTATGAAGAGGCACTGCATTGTTGTATATGTATGTGTATTATAAGTTTATAATCTGTTTGTGTGCTTGTGGGCCTATTTTACTTATAATTAATTGTGCTCTATTTTTAATATTTTTCATTATTATTATCTCCTCTCAATCAGAGCACCTGGGGTAAGTAAATATTTGATATAATTACAAAATCTCTAATATTTACAAGATATAACAACTGAATCTATAATTTTATTTGATGTAATGATCAGTTAATATAATAAAGGATTGATATAGTTTTAAAGCAACTAATTTTTATAAGCATATCATTCATTGAATACAAAATCGTTTGATATACCACTCAAAAGACATAAAACCTATACCCCCTTATTCCAAAACAAGGTTTATCTTCAGACCCAGGTTTAAAACATGGAGCCATTATTGCCTCGACAAACTTGACCGTCTTCTCAATAACTGCATTCGATTCGTTTTCAATCTGCGTAAATATGATCACATCTCTGCGCATCGGTCGCTTCTTAAGTGGTTGCCCATACGCCAGCGCAGAGAGCAAAGGGCGCTTACCACCTTATTTTCATTTCTTGACTCTCCCTCTTCTCCTAGTTATCTAGCCCCCCACTTTCAGTACATTTGCGCCAACCACAATAAAAATCTACGATCATCACACAATCGTCTTCTTCAATGTCCCACTCACCGCACTGACTTCATTCACTCTTCCTTCCTCGTTCAGTCTATCTCTCTGTGGAATGCGCTCCCCCAGGAAATCAGGATGGCAACCAACAGATTATCCTTTAAAGTTAAAGTTCGCGAGCACATTCGTAAGAAGCTGGCAGTATCATCACAACGGTAATGTTTTCCCATTGATTGTTTGGTTTGTTGGTATATTCGTGTATTTATGTGTATTTATAAGGTCTTATATTTATTTATAATTAGGTATATATATTATATTTAAAGTTTTTAATAGCTATATGTATGTATATCCATAAATTTAAATAAATATTTATTCCACAATTTTCGTTATTGCACCTACCACTGCTTGTCTCTGCATCACCCAAAGGTTGACTGGTAGAAAATGCCTATGGCATTAAGTCCGCCTCTGTACAATTTTGTGTGCTTAAAGTGTTAAATAAATTATTGAATTTCGAACTTTATTCCGACTATGGTAAACTTCCTAAACACAAAAATGACAACTTAGTACCGAACTAAGTTTTCAGTTTTGTATAAAGAATGGTATTTCAATCACTGTTACGTTCTTATTACAAAAACTGGCGCCATGGTTTAAGCCATGTCAAAATATAAATCTTGTTTTGTAATAAGGCGGATTTAGTCTAATATGATAAAACGTGCGTTGCAGCAAGCATGCAACATGCAGCAGGCATGTTTTCTGTCACGGCTCAGGGGTACAGGGCTCCAGCGGTCCTATGCGAGCTTATCGTCACAGATGTGTTTCACGCTCACCACAGAGGCTTCGGCTTACTGGCCGGCACGGCCGGCCAGCCTCAGCCACGGCGGCAGGCGTTGAAACCACCTGCTCCTCAGCTTGCGGGCCGCCTCGCCCCTACGAGCCTACGCGATTTTAAATAACACTCTAGGGGTAGGGCAGACAAGACTACGTGGAGTCGGTTTTCCTGCGATCCGTTTCTGTCACGCCGCTCCCGCAGCACGCTCAATCAAATTAATCGCAATATTATATATTTTAAATGATAAGCCTAATGATTTTCTATTAAATAAAGTTATATCCAATAACGTTATACGAAATTAGTTTTAGAATAAATAAATGTTATATCCAAAGAAATTATATCAACAGTTGGTATATCTCACGTTGATTATATCTTATGAACGATAATAAAATGAAATTAGACCAAATGAGTTTATACGTTATGAGACGCACCCGAGCACCTGCCATCTTATCTCTTCACCACCCTTCGTTCACTGGTAGAGAATGTCTAAGATAATAAGTCCGCCTTTGTAACTTATTGTGTGCAAGAAGGTTAAATAAATAATCTATCTAATTATAAACATACATCTAGATTTCAATCCTTCATATATTTCTGTCAAAAGCCAGCGAACGTTTCATCCTAATTATATCATAAATATTAACGTCTGCAAGTTTGTGGGTCATCCCAATGGATCAACGGATGACGATAAAATTTCACCACGGGAAACTTACATCATATTTAATAGGAATTTTCCTGGAACCGTCAGTGATAAAGAACTCTATTTAAACTAAGACATAACGTAGAAATAACAGCTGTTAGAAGTTTTGTTTGAAAGTGTGTCAGCGCTGTTAAACACGAAACACTGACAATGTGAAGACGTTGATTAAGTTCTTGCTTCGGAAAAGAATCTTAGAAAATTGTAATGGTATAAACAGATTCAATACTCAATATACGTTAAAAAAAAAATTATATCAGGATAAATATGTTTCGCCAAATAGTGATGAAGTAAAAAAAAGGAGAAGGCCTATACTCAATAGTAATGGGTGGAACAAGGCTGCCAATGGCGATGATGATGATGATGAGTCACGAACGGCACGGTTGGCGCAGTGTTTAAGTTTTAAGTTCCACAAATATTTGTATGACCTACAAGTAGTTGTTCCGGGTCTGGCTGTTTGTGTATGTGAGTTTAAATGTTTGTAAACTCACCCACAATCAGGGACCATTTTGGTTACCCATTGAAATGGTTTCCCATTTTAGAAAAATCCTATCGAAAACCCTTTCCATTGAAAGTGTTTTCGATAGGATTTTTCTAAAATGGTAACCAAAATGGTCCCTAGGTAGAATAGAGATAGAATTGGTCATGCTACGCGTGCTGGGCGGATATCGAAATAACATAATAATATGATTTTTTCATGTTACTGAGTTTCAAGTAGGTATAGAACCCATTGAATCGGTTATTATGTAACCCTTTCACTGGGTTTCAAGTATAAAACCCATTCAGTGGGTTATCAGGTAACCCTTTCACTGGGTTTATAGTATAAAACCCTTTCAATGGGTTACATCATGATAAAGGTAACCCATCTAATGGGTTAGCGCTTCGAAAGGCTTAACCCTTAACCGGGGTTGTATGGTCCCTGCCCACAATACAGGAGAAATTCCAAGTGTGGCAACGTTTTTATAAAAGAAAAATGACGTAAATTATTTAAACGTAATTTTCAAAATAACTGAGGGAATGCATTTCTAAAACTATTCATCATGACCATCATCTGCCCGCCTTTTCCCAACTATGCTGGGGTCGGCTTCCAGTCTAACCGGATGCGGAATACCAGTATTTTACATGGAACAACTGCCTATCTGACCTCCACAACCCAGTAACTGGGTAATACGATACCCCTTGTTAAGACTGGTTGTCAAACTTTCGGGCTTCTGACGACCCATAGCAACTGTCAAAGATCTACAAACAACAACCGGGACCAATGACTTTCCGAGGCACAGATGGGTCTTGGTATGTAAAGATGGTCAGCCATCCACGGACCAACCGTGGCAAGCGTAGCTTAAGCTGATTGATAAAACCGTGCGGCTGTTTTTATTCAGCCACAAGTACAAGCATTTATAAAATTATAATGTTTACTAAAGTGATCAAATTCACCTACTTAAATATATAATTATGTACATTGTAAATCTGAAAACTAAGCGTTTTTTCTTTCCGTTATAACGAGATAATGGAAACCTATAAGAAGCTTCTAGTTAACCCTGATTCTGTTATTAGAAACACACGATACTACATACAAAAAGATGAGCTCAAAGAAACTTTAAGGCCACACTTCAAAGCTGACCACATAAGAAATATCATCATATTTCATTTGTTTATTGCTTCCAAAATATTATGTTCCCTCATAATCGCTAAACGGTGTGAGTTTTGAGAAGTTTCCAAGTGTATGAAGATAATTACCTACTAAAGCACTGAGGAAACGGAGCGATTGTCGTATGAAATCTTTGTTTTACTGCGCCGTAATGTCAGGCATATGTTAGCAATTCGGAATTATTACTTGCATGAAAACCGGAGACGATAGTCCGTGAACTAGAAATACACGTTGTTATTCTAAAAGTGATGCTGATTGCTCATCTCTATTTACTTGTCATATTAGCGATGGAGTATGTATGGGTAGTCAGAAGCCCGAAAGTCTGACAACCAGTCTTACCAAGGGGTATAGTGTTACCAAATCTGGGTTGTTGAAGTCAGATAGGCATTTACTCTATGTAAAATACTGTTGTTCAGCTGCATTCTGGTTAGACTAGAAGCAGACCGAAACATAGTTAGGAAAAGTCTTGGCAAATTGACGACTGTAGATGAAGTATAAGACGTCTAAAATAAACATGTAACTGGTGGTAGATAAGTTAATTTCAGGAGATGTTTAAATGGAAGATAAGAGGCATTTACAAATGCAGTCACTGATAAAATAGAAGTGGATCTAGACAGATGTGAGAATTAATGTTTGATAGTAAACCAAACAGGCTTATCACTAATAATAAAATATTATAAGTGTTATTTGATAAAAGAATCTGGTCTCAGTTGGGAAAAGGCTAGTCAGATGATGATGACGATGATGAATTTGACAAAATAATCAGCTATTCATATGGATGTACAGGGAGAGGAAGGACAAAGAAAAGATGAATGGATTGTGTGTGTGAGGAATGATAGAATAGAATACTCTTTATTATGTACACCATAAAAAACACAGATATAAATGTTGAAATTGTACATGGTAACACAATGGGCGGTCTTATCACTAAAAGCGATCTTTTACAGACAACCTTTTTGGATGGATTAAAGGGAGAAGGAGAGACAATACTGCAGGTAGTCAGTGGTGTACCATTTACATATACAATAAATACATACATACATACATATAGCATACACTTATCTATATAAATATATATACAATAATAAACAAGTGCAAAGAACTGTATTATGTAATCGTGATGTTTAAGGAGAGAGGAAGTGTTTTCTTACCAGAATTTTAAAAGTGGACAAAGATTGAGCACGCCTTGTCGACACGGGCAAGGTATTCCATAACCGTACTGTTTGCACTGTAAAAGACTTGTCATAAAAGCTGGTAGAATTCATCGGCATCACTAGTCTCAAGTTTTCCGATGACCTCAGATATCTATTATGTATGTAATGAAGGAACTGGAAACGGTCTTTAAGATAAGAGGGGGATGTAGGATGGAATGATATGAAATAGAAGGGAGTGAATGATAGCGTGACGGTTGACAGGTGATGAATCAGCTATTAATATTTAAACAAATTAATTATTTATCGAATTAAAGAGAAGTGCATTCCACCTTTTACACTTAAAAAATACGCAATCTAGAATCATGAGGTAACAAAGATTATTGTTGATACCAAAGATTTTTTTCAATGTACTTTGTTAGTTCCAGTTCTTTAAAGAAAAAAATGATATAGCCAAAGCAGTTGTAAATAAAATCATCAAAACTAAAATAAGACGTAATGTTAACTTCTTACCATTAATTAAAATTATAATGACTCAGCTGGCATTGAAAACATTCTCTACACTGCAGTAATAAATCCTTTTCCGTAGTTGGTAAAGGAAACACTGCTATAAGTCAGCCCTGTTTACAAATACCTCGGGCGACCCACTTCTGTAATCCAGTCCAATCTCGGAACCATACATTGCGTCGTGGGCTATTTTAATGCAACCCAAAGCTACTGGCTACATTATTGTTACAGCTAAACTGTTTTACTGCACTTTCATTTGGGTTAATGAAGATAAATAATTTGGCAAACATATAGGAATTATACAGCCGTATAAGGATACGGCTGATACTTGTCTTATAATTTTGTTTATATAATTATCTTTAAGATATTATTATGTTTTATTAAAAATTGGCAACCCAAATATCATTAAGTAATTATAAAGCCTCATGCGTGGATATCATTGGGAAATTCAAACTGTATGTGATAACCCTAATGATTCTATTGAATAAACATATTTCTTCCGGATTCTATTATTTATATAATTGTATTATCATTATCTACAACCAACAGTTGCACAAAACTTATCATAAAACCATGTTAAAAGTCTGCAACATTCAAATCAAGACTATCCTCTTCTAAACCACCTTCTTCCATTGTTCCAGGATCCAAAGCATCGCCAATAACAAGTTCCTGGTGGTGCTTGAGTTAGATGACGTCATCGAGACCGACGCGGGGCTGTACAAAGTTAAGGCTAAGAATAAGATGGGCGAGGTGGCCGCTTCCATCAACCTTAACTTCAGCCGTGAGTATATAACTACTAGTCATTGTACTAAAATTCGCTTTATTATATCTATCTTCATGAGTTGTCATGATTATATGAATAGGGATGAATCGACACGAGTGTTAGCACTTTTACTCTATTTTATCTTTTTGACCACTAATCAAGTGTTTAACCTATATCAATACTTTCTAAAAATATGATCCATATATAAAAAATTAAGTACGTTTCATAACAATGTTACAATTTTCACAACAATTCAGCAGGATGAATGAAATGAAATTATATTTCGTATAAGACCACAATACACGAAGGCTACGACTTTTCAATCGCAAGCAAACATATCGAAATATTGGAACCAAACAAACCAACATCTTGTCAAACAATGACACAAACATTTGTGACAATATATCCGTAACTCAATACTGGGTCAATAAAAATACCTTCAGAAATAACGGTATTAGTCATAGTCAGAAATAAATATCTACACAAAAATGTACTGTTGAACGTTAACCCACGCTCCCGGGTGTTGAGCCAAACCTGCGCTTGCGCATCACGTTGGCAACACGAATGTCAGGCGAAACTGTACTGACGACAATCGACTGACAAAAGTTTGGATATTGTAAACATGTAACTACTGGGACGAATTTACGCTCGTCATATATTTGTATTACAGAATGGTTTTGATGACAACTGATCATGTTTGCAGGTTGAGAACACGAGGCCTTGTTACAGGATTGCTATAGAACCATGTAGAAAGTATATAGGTATTTAGGAGTAATGTATCAAAAAACATAGTCACAATCAAGAAAAAAATGCATTCCTCACACTGCACATTTATGCTTCTCAAAAATATAGTAATAAATCTGTCAAAAAGAAAGAACGAAGTACATGTAACTTTAAAAAACATCCGTAATAACGATAAATTCAACATACATGTTTTGCCAAAAATAAATGATTTATTTAAGGAAATAAACAACGTGCAGGGTTATATACAATTCTCTAGAGAATTCCAAAGCAATTGATGCTATAAGAATGCACAAAATAATAGCAACAATATTACTGCAGCAGTGAAATTCAATGTTGGATCTCCAAGAATCTCATCAAGTCATTCTGTCTTCTAAGAACAGATAAATACCAATGAAACTATAAATCTAAAACTAGAACTAAATAGTATTAACATCACTACTGATATATTTGAAGAGTTATCACATCATTGAGAAATTAGTTCAATGTTTATGTCTGGAAGATGTTTTGTGAATGGTAAACAGTTGCTGAAATATAAACTAATAAACTTTATTGCACTGAAATTTTACGATTGGAGTCATGCTCTATCGAATGCAACTAATGTACTCAATAAGATTTTTTGTGGGCCTGAAATAATGAAATTGCTTTACTTTTCAGCCGCTGACGAAGAAAAACAGAAGTGAGTATCCTTTATGAATGTTTTCATACTTTTATCTTTTACTACCTATTAAATAGGCATTTATTCGCTACCTTATCATAGTCACAGTCAAGTTCTGATTCAATATTCTGATTTAGCTGTTTGTTAATTTTAACAGTATCATTTTGTAAAAGACCGTTATGTCTTTGTGAATTATGTGGTTTCTTAATGAGTCTATCGGCTTAGTTACTGGCTATTACAACTTCTCGTGGTTCAGAATCTCTTTTCCCAATAGAAACGAATTCTTTTATATAATTTTTCGTTGTCGTTTTCAGACAAGTGGACGGTAAAGCGCCAACATTCGCGCGCAAACCCGCCATCCGGCAAGAAGACGATGGCAAGCGGCTAATATTCGAGTGCCGCATAGAGGCCGAACCCCTGCCCCAGGTGTCCTGGTTCCACGGTGGCGTGGAAGTCAAACCTGGATCCAGGCATAAGGTCAGTTTCAAATATATCATTTATTTAAGTTCCAGTAGCAACAAGCGTTGTTCTGAAAGACAAAAAAAAACGAAGAATGATACCGTAAACATTTCAGACGTATGTCAAATCAACAGTATTTTTAAACTAAAAAACTTTTTTGTTTCTTCGAACGCGGACATCAAAACAAGGTATTGACAATTGGCACAAAAAAAAATTACACATTGCATTTCTCTTGTCCATCATAATCATAATATTTATATTTTGGTGAAGTAAACAGAAATGTATTTTAGAAATGATAAATCATTTTGAAAATGAATCACATAACTGCTACACAAAACTCTACTGGATTTAGTATTATTGAAATTATACCTGAAAGTGATTCCACTAACTTATTGCACAAATTCGATGATTAGAAAACCACAGATTGAGACGTAGAAAGGAAACAAATTACCGCAGATGACATTGTAAGGAAAGTAAAAATAAAACCAGCTATTAAAGACGTCCTAGTTTTCAATAGTATTCAGAAATGGCCTTGACCCGGTTTTAGTTGGCTGGTGACGATACCAGGACGTGTCAACTGTCTGGCTCGATGACCTTTTATCTTAATCATTTATTACTTAATAACATCTATTTAACAACTTTATGCAATTTAATGTAGGGCATTAGAAAAATATATCGATTCTGAAGGAAATGTTGATGAAGATGCAGCGTATACTTATATTCAACGAAATTGGTGATGAAATTATGTCAGTTATGTCTATGATTTGTTTTGGCAAGTCAATGCAGAATTTTTGATCATCATTTATTTTCAACATTATTATTAGTTTAAATTTTTTATTCAATATCTTTTTGAACATGAACGATTTACAACAATCTTCGTTTTTACTTTAACAGCTTACAGTAAGCAAGGAAGCAAAATCCTATTATGCATCACTGGAGATCAACAACGTAACCGTGGAAGATGCTGGCAAGTACAGGGTTACGGCCAAGAACGAACTCGGCGAGAGCAATGCCACTATCAGCTTGAACTTCGATAGTAAGTACACTCAAGTTAATCTCAATCCGTGTTAAAATAAGATAACAGAAATTCACGATTCGGCTTCAAATAAAATATAGAAAAAAAATAAAAATTATGTATTGGCGGAGAAATAAACGAAATTACAGCGATGTATACCTAAAACGACGCTTAATATTGTTTAACCAAAGCTATTTTACTGTGTGTATCTAATCCTTTACATGTATTAGTTGTAATTAGTCTGATTATAAACGTAGATATTGCAGCAAAGCTTGTATAATCATTAACTAATTCCTTCAGAATTTCAGTTACTCTACATAATACACTAGAAAATATCGTTGTAATTGGTTATTATGTATTACAGATTAAGATGTTTTCTTAATTATCTAATTCGATCTATAAATTCTCTTAATACACACTGACACACGGAACACACTATACACTCACTTATCTATTATCTCCTTTATCACACACTCTACACCATACACTATTGCATCTATAATAAAATTGATACTATTAATTACTATTTTCTGACTTATTCTTATATCTATTTCACCATCATATTTCTTATTTCACTACTATTGCAACTGCGCTTTAATTAACACTAATACACCCTCGCCATATTTTTTGTAGTTAGTAATAATGTTGCAGACTCTTCGCTTTAGCAATTGCACAATTAACACAATAACTCAAGCAACTGTCATGCGTACTGTTTGTCACAATGAGAGTAGAATGGAAAATATTATACACGTATAATCCAAATTTTTATTTATGTATTCTATCCGATATATCATTTATCTATTTTCTTATACATCCCTCGATTAACTCTGAATGAGCCTGCGTTGCGTGTCTTAATACACTAGAAAGAAAACATCTTAAATCTGATAACAAACGTGTAAAGGCAGCTGCAAATCTTCGTCAAAACCACATTTGGCGAACAATCTAATAATGTATGCATTGATGAATAGGCGACGAAGCGCCCGTGCCTGAAGACTTTATCAAACCGACATTTACGGAGAGACCGGTCATCAGGCAATCGGATGATGGTACCAAAATCTCATTCGAATGTCGATGTGTTGGCAAACCGAAACCAACCGTCACATGGTAAGAAGCTACACAACACATACTTAATGTGATTCAAAATATAAAATCGGTTTTAACGCTAGCACTCATACAGGTACCATGGAAAAAAGATGGTAAAAGAAAGTAGTCGATATAAAATTACGTTAGAAGAGGACCAAACATTATATCATATGGCGCGACTCGAAATCTTAGGCGTTGAGAATTCGGACAAAGGAGAATACCGGGCTGTAGCGAAAAACAAACATGGTGAAGGCGTAGCAAAAATTAATCTAAACTTCGAAGGCGGAGATAAACCAAAGTAAGGCGATACACACAAAATGTATACATTAATATTATGCGTAAGAGTTAGGGCTGCTATTTAAATATTTTGTCTTTTAAACAGAATACCCGACGGTAAAGCACCGAGATTCCCTAAAAAGCCAACCATTAGACAGGAAGGCGAAGTACTTATAATGGAATGTATATTAGAAGCATACCCAGTTCCAGACATCACGTGGTTCCACGGAGATAAAGAAATTAGGGATGGTGCAAAAATGAAGATGTCCCGGAAAGCCACCGGAAAAGATACATTTAATTTGACGTTAGAAATTTTAGGCCCCACGCGGGAAGATGGGGGCAATTATAGATGTAACGCCTTCAACTTGTTTGGCGAGAGCAATGCCAATATTGCTCTCAATTTCCAAGGTAAAACAGGATAATCACGCTTTCATTTATTATTTTAGAATGTACGCATACAGTAGCAATAGCATGTAAAGCTTTAAGCTTTCGAGCAGCATGAAAATTGTGGTCGGTGCTCTGTGTTATAATAAAATATTCATATTTCTCAGGTGGGGATGACGAAAATGGTTTCGCACCATCATTCGTGGAGAAACCCCGAATCATTCCCAACGAGGATGGCACACTCATTACGATGCGTTGTGTCTGCAAAGCGAAACCGGCGGCCGAAGTCACGTGGTACAGAGGCACGACCGTTATCAAGGCTAGTAGTAAAATCGAAATCAGATCGTCCGAAATGGGTGAAGACGTATATGAGTTATTGTTGCTTTTAACAAACCCGACGGCAGCGGATGGTGGCTCTTACCGCTGTCACGTCAAAAATGAATTTGGTGAAAGCAACGCTAATCTCAACTTGAACATTGAGGCTGAACCAGAACCGGAAGGTGAAGGCCCGACGTTTGTTGAAAAGCCAACGATTACGTCAAAGGATAATGGCAAATTAGTTATAATGGGATGCAAGGTCAAAGCTAGCCCGAGACCGACGATCGTGTGGTACCACGAGGGTATAGAAATCAGGGACTCATCGAAAATAAAGACCAGGGTCGAGGTTAATGAAGACGTATACACAATCATATTGGAACTCATCGATCCTGGTATTGAAGACTCCGGATTGTATAAATGCAACATTAAAAATGAACTTGGAGAGCTCAATGCGAATCTTACGCTCAATATTGAAAGTAAGTAAACGATGATGTGTATTACATATTCCAAGATATTTATAATTGATTATATAATTAACAACTAAACCAAATAATTGATCTTTAATATTAACAATTATTTTCTCTTCACAGTCATTCCAGTTATCAAAGAGAAACCAAAGATCATTAAGATAATTAAGAAGAAGACTGTTATTGTTGAATGTAAAGTATTAAGTAAATTTGCGCCTGCGTGCACATGGTTCAAGGAGAGTACCGCCGTCAAAGAAGGCTCTAGGCATACTGTGCTTATTGAGCCTAGTAGAGAGGTAAGAAACGCTACAATATTTCAGGAATAACAGCTATAATTATACTTAAAAAACTCTTTTTAATTTATAGTCACAGAAATTGATTGGTTTATTTAGACAAAAATTTATCTATTTTATCATTTAAAATACTTCGTCTTCCTTTAAAGAAATACCTAAACCAACATGATTAACATTCTTATTATTAAATTACTTTACAGGGCGAATTCACAGTCAAATTGGAAATCTCAAACGTTTCACAAATAGACAAAGGCTCGTATAAGCTTGTCGCTAAGAACGAGAAGGGAGAGGCGACGTCACAGCTAGTCGAGATTACAGATATACCAGAGGAGAAGGGTGACAAACCAACCATCATCAAGCATCTTAGGAGCTTGGTAAGTTTTATTAATTCTATCATCATAAAAAATAAATTTAAAAAAACAGCTTTTATTCGTGGTGACATCAGTTTTACAAAAATATGTACTTCTGCCAAACTGCAAAGCAGTTTGTTGGCAGATGTAGCTCCCAAATGCAATATTATAGTTTTTATCTCTTATGTAATTTTTCATCAATAATAAAAATACATTTACCGCTAAACATTACTTATAACTAAACACATATTTTACAGCAGCACAAAGGCTGACAATAACGTAATGCTGTTTTTGTTGTTGTGTGAAACTGGTGTTCGAAATAATCCTTTATTTTGATCGGGTTTTGAAACTCAAGAATTAAAACAAGAAAATAATTTCTCACCTCAACTCTCATACCCACAGATTATTTTAATATAAACGTATTTATTCAAATCTTTCCCCGCACTTGAAAAAATTACAGGCCCGCAAAGAAAACGAGGAAGCCGAATTTGTGGCTACCCTCAAGACCTCAGACCAGTCGTGTAGATGCACATGGTACAAGAACTCGACGGTCATCAGAGAATCCTCGGAAGTCAACACAACGTTCGATGGCACCAATGCTAGACTCATTATCAGGAAGGTGTCGTCGAAATACGTCGCCAACTATAGAGTGGTGATCAAGAACGAATTCGGCGAAGACGAGTCAAGTGCTGACTTGACTATCGTCGAGGAAAAGGTACCTACGAGAAGTATAGATTTTTTAATACAATAGCCTTTTTTCAAAGGTATTGGTGTCAGTTTTTCTACTATATAAATAAACTGATTATCAATATTTCACATAGAACAAGCTAAGGAGCTAAAGTGCAAGTGTAGAGTCACATCAAAGTTTTATCCAACCTCCTGTCCTGTTCTGTGTGCAATTCCACCTGCATCTTGAGAGACCTGTCCAAAGCCAACTTCTGGTTGAAACTTCTTTTATTTATCGGCACGAGGAAGAAGAAGAACTGGCTTGCCCAAATCATTTAGCTATAATAAAACATCTGACGACTGCCAATAATAGAATGATATTAATTTGCTCGCATACTTATTCCAGAAAAAGAAAAAGGAGGAGGAAGAAGAAGAAGAGACGACTGTTATCGAGGAGTCTGAGGAAGAGATGTCGATCATGGAGGAGAAATCTGTGATCGAAGAGAACCACGTCGAAGAGAAGAAGAAGGTAGGACTAATATATTTAGTTCTAGCAGATATGTTACCCTAAAAGTTTTCAAAACCACTCCTGTTAGTAATCAATTAAATAGCGGTTCAATAATCACATTGAATAATAGTTAAATATCCAATAAGGTTGTTGAACCGCTGTTAGTGATATTAAAATGTCAGAATTTTGGTATCTCTCCTCGAAAACTGTATGGGTAGTAAACTTACAATAAATGTATTTAGCAATAAACTGAAAATGTACCTATGTGTATTTTCTAAAAGGAGGAAGAAAAGAAATCTTCAATGAGAAAGATGTCAAAGAAAGAAGAAGTTAAAGTTGAAGAAAAGAAAGAAGAAATCACAATTGAGGCAAAAAAAACTGAATCTAAGGCCGAAGCCAAGAAGGTTGAATCTAAGACTCAGGAAACCAAAACGGCTGAAACTAAGATTCAAGAAACCAAAAAGGCTGAAATCGAAGCTGAGGAAACTAAAAAGATATTCGAGAAGAGACTTTCGAAATCCGAAGAAGAGAAGAAATCTCTTCTAGAAAAACTTGAAAAGAAAAAACCTGAATCTGAACCGGAAAAGAAAATTGAAGGCATTCCAAAACTTAGGTCCGTCAAGCCTAAGGAAGAACCAGTTGAGGAAAAGAAAGAAGAAACTAAAAAGAAAACAGAAGGGAAAAAGATTGTCAAAAAGAAGGTCGTTGCTAAGAAAGAGGAGGTAAGTGTGGTGGTGTTTGTTTTTTGAGCATTGTAAAAAGCTTATTTGACTATTAGAAATGTATTTATAACTACTTGTCTAAAGTAGAAACTGTTCTTAGAAAAATTGTAAAACGTGCTAAAAAATAGTAGGTACGATGTTGAATTTAGATCATTATTTAATTTCATTATTTCAACCCTATGGAAGCAGTTAAAAAAACTATTATTTTTTAGGTTAAAAATGAGGCAATTTAACATTTTTATAAAAAAAAGCAATCTACATTTTGTATTTAAAAAAAGCGGCCTACCATGTATCTACAGCGAAAATTGTTACATTTATAAGATTTAAGTAACCGTAAAAATATAACGCATTATGCTGCGATTCTTCCATTTGGTTGGACATAGTCAAAATTCTTGTCATTTTAAAACAATCTGAAAATATATAAATAAAAGTGTTATTATAGTGTCTTTAGATTGTGATAACTCATTTTCTCTGTCGTGTGTGTTGTGATAACTAGATGTGCTAAACTTTCTTTGGATATAGGATGTTATCGACTTCGTCGACGATTACGAGAGGCCTGTTTTGGAGAAATATGAAAAGTTTACACCGACGCCGCTCGATAAAAAACCTAAAGAGGAACTCACACCGAAGGTAAACACATTACACTATACACTCACACATATACTCATTTTTATTATGAAAATGCATTTAGTGGGCCATCCTAATGAATTTAAATGTAATGGGAGTGAATATATTTAGGGTAAACGCGCATCCATTGCTGATAGCGTTAAAAGTGAACAAGACAGTGAGGAAGAACCTTCAGTGGCAGCGCCAGTGCCGGAGAAAAAGTCTAAAGTTGAAACTACAAAGGTATATAATGATACTCATTTTATGTTTAGATTCTTGCAAATACATAATATAACTGTATTATTTTTGGTCCTCATACGTAAACATATAAATCAAAATTAAAAACAAATACACTAATAAAATATTCCGGGCTATAACCTAGGTTGAAGAAGAAAAGACTGAACCAAGGAGACTTAGTATCAAAAAGGGTATACCTAAACCGGAGGAGCCCGTTGATGAGTTATCGAAAGTTAAACTCGGAAAGTCGCCAATCAAACAAGAGGAAACCAAACTTGAGGAACCACAGGTCGCTAAGTCCAAAAAACCGGTTAAGAAGGTAATATCACAAAATAAAACTCACACTAATAAGTTATGCACTTTAGAAAACAATAAAAAATAACCTAATATTTTTCTGAAGCCGGAACAAGCCGAATTCGTGGATGATTATGAAAGGCCTGAACTTGAAAAATATGACAAAATGACACCAACTCCCACTGATAGGACCAGAAAACAAAACGGGTTTGAGGAGGTATAAAAGACTTACATTATTTTGTAGATTAAACGTTATCTTATTTTTTTACTATTCTTGATGTTTTGCGTAAGATGTTTTACCTACCTCTATTTACGTAAAATTAGGGAGAGAAACTTTAAAATAAAAATTCTTATAGGCTGGACCTGAATTTGTCGATGATTACGAAAAACCTGAACTTGAGAAATACGAAAAGATTTCACCTACACCTAAGGACAAACGTCGTCCTAGCGATACTCAGGTAAAAATCATTTACTTGTAGTTTTAATTCATTGAGTCTTAGAACTAAAAACATAGGAAAATGTATAAATCTCAATATTTTTGATAGGATGATGTAGACATGATGAAGGGTAAAATCAAACCAAAAGAGAAGGAAGCCGAACCTGAAGTTCCGGCACTGCGCAAACGGCCTGTCCCTAAGGACAAGGTAAAAGAGTTATTCAAATAAAAATCATATTTAAAAAAACTGTTTACAAAGTGTAGGACCATAAAATAATAACGAATTTGTATGTAGGAGGAAGAGAAAAAACCTGAGGAGAAGCCAAAGGCTAAACCAAAGAAAAAAGATGAACCAGAAGCTAAAAAGCGTCCATCTCTTAAAGAAAAAGAGGTATACACACTAACAACACAAATAACTTTACACTTAACAGTTTGGTAGCTCAAAATAACGAGTTTGGATATCACACAAAATCTTTAAAACATAACATAACACTAAATTTCAAACAACGCAACGTTATAAAACATCACGCTATAATCCTCTATCGCGGCAAAAATGTTTTCAGCAGGTTTTCAGTTCTTGAAATTAAAACAGCAGTTAACAGTAAGTAAGCTTTGGCATGCATGGCAAAAACTGTAAAGCTTCGCTTCTATATGTTTAAATATAACTTCATGATTCTAAGGTATTTACAGCGTTCCTGTATTGAAGATTCAATGATAAATTAACGTGTTCTATTGAATTTGTGTTACGTCAATTGGGAAATTCACTCAAAATTACATAAAAACACTGAACATAGAATGAAAATCTTCCATCTTATTTTCTGCTCTTCTATTCTGTGCTTCTATTAGTAACGATTAATATTTTCTTGTACACTATACTTATACGTATTCAACAATTTAAAGGTCGCTGTTGAAGAGTTTGTCGACGATTACGAGAGGCCAGTTCTCGAGAAATACGAGAAGTTCACGCCTACACCAATTGAGAAAAAGAAAAAGGTACACTTTAACACAAATCTAGCTTCGCTTATACACACTTGCTATTATAATAATAGATATATTTACTGATAGTATGTAATCAACCATATAGGAAGACAAAAAACCTGAGCCTGAGGAGGAAGTACCCTCAGCTACGGCTACAACTAGACGTCGATCTGTTAAAGACAAAGATAAGCCAGAGGTAGGAAATATTCCAACTAACAAATAAATATTGCTTAAATCACAATAGGTACAGTTAACTAAAACGAAACATTTCTTTAGCCTATGGATGTTGACGAAAGTGTCAGCTTATCCAAGCCGAAAACACCGGCTAAACCAGGCCAGGAACCTGAAGACGTTTCGCTTACACACAAGACACCAGCTGATATAAAACCTACGGTTTGTACATTTACTTTCAAACATAAATTTCATAAGAAATTATATGAATTAAACTCAAATGCTAATCACTGTCAATACTATCTAGGAGGGCGAAGCTGAAGCTAAACTTAGTGTTAAGAAACCAGAAATTGTTGATGAAAAGACTATTAAGAGACCTACACCAAAAAGCAAAGAGGAACCGAAGGTACGGTTTAGAGGATTTTAAATTAAATTACACATGACACAACAATATAACATCAAAACTGCGTCTGAACTGACTGACTTAGCGTCTGACTTTTAAATATTTTTTATTTATTTATTTTATAATTATGCAAAACTTACAATAAAGCACTATTTATCTATTCTATCTATACATGCTAAAAATATTCAAATTCTAAATAATTCGCAGACTGCATACGACCGAATCAACACTAATATACCACCATTATCTGCCGATAATGGTGCACCTACAGTTTTAAAACGAATATTAATTCTTGACAAGGTACAGGAGTAGATTGTAATAGAAATAGAAAATAAAAGCACTTTTTTTTATTAAACACACGAATTTGGATTTCAAGTTAAGATGCACACAACACAATATCACAGAACACATTTTATTTTTTCTATTAACACTTAGATAAATATTGGAAATGTTTATCCAATACGAGCTGATTTTATCACTACCAAACTACACACCATAAATTTTCTAGCTGAAAACAAATTGCTATCAGTTATACACAATTTTGTGGGAAGTGATAGGATCGGTCTCAAGAAACACAATGTTATTTTTCACTAACTTGACTTTGTGATGTATAATACAAATGTGTTTGCGGGCTAGGGAGAGGACACTGAGGAGGCTGTCAGCCTAACCAAGCCTCGCACTAAGACAAGCACAACTGCCCCTGAAGAGGCACAACTCACACAAAAGACACCTAAGAAAAAGTTAACGGTACAGTTACTTATTGTACTTTTTTTAATTATCTCAGTAATTATTCAAAAAATATATCTTGCTGTATTTAATTTCCAATTTAAAAGTAAATTGTTTAAAAAAAAAATTAATCCTAGCCAGTTCCAATAATAAAATATTCATTAACATTTTTGTTTCCAAAACTGGCAAAATCCATTCAAATTTTAAAATACAATAATATAAAAATCCATAGGAGGGTACAGAAGCAGCACAGTTGAAAGTCAAAAAGCCAGCTGTACTTAAAAAGGATAAGGAAGACGAGGATCAGGTAGAGAGGAAAACGCTTAAGTGCTGCAATGTAGATAGACTACTGAAACTGTTGTTGTAGCCACTGAAGTAGATCTAGACAATCATGCTGAGATAGTTAGAAAACCCAACACTAATGTTTTGTAGTTAGTCTAATACAATGGATTACTCTCTCAATCTATTCACGTGGCGCTACACATTCTATTAGACAATGAATGTAGTGTTACGTTCTTCATATAATAAAACAACCATCTACATTGTAAATAAAAATCTCAAGCTAAGTAAATGAAATTACTTCAGCACACTTACAGCTTAATATTTAAGTGAGATCGATTAAGAGGAAGTCCACTGTTTAGCATGCAAGTATTTCCACGGTTTTCTACAAAGTTCACACTAATGCAATAGTAGCACCTCAAACTGCGCTTTTAATGTAGAACATCCATTAAACCTTGATTAATTCCCTAGGACCCAATCGTAGTAAAGGGTGGTAAATTTGAAAAGCCCCAGCTCAAGAAAACTATAAAGAAGACAATAGAAAAGCCTAAAAAAGCTGAATACAGTGAAAATGAGAATTACTATGATGACGACGGGGTAACATTTGTTTCAAACGTTGTACTAAGTGACGTCCACTTTCTATCTCTTTCTCTGTCTATCTGCAATCTATTACACTTCTTGTCTTGTCCAGTTTCAAGCACAACCTTTGTTACGTCCACCACTAATCACAACTGTACATAATTTGTTGCCACAACCTCACTACACCCTGTTTTAGATTCCGAAGAGATTGTTGGGTTCTACGTCGTTGTTCCAGGCTTGGTTGCAAGTCGCATGCTGCTTGTATTACGCTTTACATGTATTTAGTTTATTTTTCAGGTTTTTCTTATCAATTAATACGTTTGCTTTTTCGGAGATATCTTCGGACAAGACAATAGTGTTGTCTTGTACGAGATGCGGTTTAACACGTTGTATTATGCACTAGTTAAACGTAACACGTAGTTCTTCTAAGTTCACATTGCACTAGACAAAAAATATAGTAATGCACGCAGCAAACGTATTAAATGTTTCTTCTATAAATGTTACATGTTTTAATGTTATATGTTTAATTATTTGGGACAGTAACTATGTAAAAAAATATATTATCATTCTAACTTCAAGGGAGTAGCATCAAGTTTAATAGGGGATAAATGTTTCAAAAATATATCTCAGTAAGAAACTAATACAAATTCTAAATGATTACAGATTGAACTCGACTTTGTCGATGATTATGAAAGACCAGTACTCGAGAAGTACGAAAAGATCACACCAACTCCCACTGTACGGGAGAAGAAAGAAAAGGAAACAACTAAGGTAAGAACAATTATTGAAATAATAACTATAAAACTAAAAGAAATAAATATTGAATAGACAGAAAAACAAAACTGAAAGCTACAATATAATAAGAAAAGTTAATTAAAAGAATATTTAAATAAAACAGGTGTCGATGATCGCCCAACAGGCGCAGCATCTTGAAGTAAAGGTATAAACGAAAATGTGATTAATGCAAACCCTGTCAATGTCGTTCACTTGGTTTTTACCACAACAGTCGTACATCACATACAATAATAAAGCACTTTATAAAATAATTAATTATTTTCACAAATCCTACGATGATAATATTCGTATTCCATTTTGTTTTACGAATAAGTTTTATTATTACCCATAACTTCTAAAGTTACTAAATAGTTTTCCAACGTTTAAAATCTACAATACACTTACACGGTGTTAAAGCTATCAAATTGTACCTTAACCCTTTTGCTAAATATTTTTACAGAACAAATGTTAACAAAACCATTGAAATACTGTAACCTCGTCTTGTACCCATTTTGCGTTACCCCCATTTATGTAAATATCTTTTTAAAAAGCCTTTGTTTCTCCATGTGTTTCTGTTTTATCACCTGTTCTTGTATATAAATAGTCGTTTGTTGAATAGGTTTCCTAAGTTCTGTCTGTGCTAATATGAAATGTTGTTTTTGTTTCATTTAGACCGAAAGCCGAAGGACATCGTTCCAAAGCGAGGTTTGTATTATCTGTACTTAGCTGCTTTAAGCTGTTTTATTATAGACTAAATCAATAGTATAGATACCGTCTGCTGAAATTCCCCTTTAAATGCTACTTGCAAAAGTATTTTAAAACCAACAATTCTGATTTACGTTTAATGCTGTAGGTTAAAGAAGAAACGAAATCTGAGAGCCGTAGAAGCTCCATCATGGAAAACAAAGCTGTTAAGGTAATATTAATATACAAAATTTACATTCAATGATCGAAACTATATCATGAACATGCATACGTTCTAACCTACCTACATTTGAATGCAAAGACAACGAAGACACGAAGTTTGTATATGAGACTGATTTTATTTGACAACATCCCAGGTTTTTAGAAAAAGGAATAGTGTTAATATTATGTTTTTATCCAATAGCTTACAAAGGAAACTGCTGAAAGCAGAAAGTCATCCATTTCGCAAGTGGCTGAACAACAAGAAATTACTGCTGCAACTGCTTTGAAAAAGACTGCCCAAAAGGTAAGTACTTTTAATAGATATAGGTTATTAAATATATGGATTGTAAGAAGACCACCATGTTCTTCGCCTCTGTTCAACAACCGAAGTCCCTAAAGCTTAAACCAAAGAAAATACTGAACATATTCGGTAACAGTAAAAATACAAATATAGGAATAAGAACTTAAATCGATGATCTTCTTATAATTCATATTGTTATTATAATCGTAGTTAGGCCAAACCCTAGCAGTCGAGCAATTACCAAAGTATAATTTTAGTTTCGAGTTTGAAATTGAAGTAGCCACCATTGATAGACCCCGAGTGTCTTAGAGATATGAATTTTAAGGCTGAATTTCCAATGCTTTTAGAAGAACAAAGCGAAAACCCTAAGCTTCAGTAGTTAGTTGATGCGAATGGAGTTGACTTTAGATTTACTGCAGATAATGGTCATTCGAAAAAGTTTAGAATTGACCACTATTTTGTATATAAAATTCAACAAGTAATCAGTTGAATCCACAACACATCATGGCATTTGCAGTAGAGATTCACTTGGAAACAATGATACCCAGGAAATATTGTAAAAGCAAACCCCTATTCACGCTTATTCATATATCTCCCATTAACTTGTTATTTTAGAGTACATTAAAGGCGGCAGAAGCAACTCAAATGGATCAAATTAAACTCAAGGTAAGTTTCATGTCGTAAACCATGCATGTCCATAGGAAAAAAAGATAAGTTCAAAAACTATGGAAAACATAAATGTCATTGTCTTTTCTTTTGTATATACAAATTCTATTTAAAACTTCAAATAATCAACAGACGATTGTTTGATTACCGTGTGTCAGTAAATAACTTGGACAATAACATTATTGTATAAATTGATGTTGTAACTACTTTACGAAGGGACGTCGTTATGAACACGTGCAAGATTCTGAACGATTTATTTTTGTAAATAGGATGAGGAAAAGGTAGAAGATACGGTAACTACAGATAAGCCTTCAGATAAAACATATCCGTGGCGACCTACGAAAATAGACACACAGGTATATACACATACACTCACACACATACACACACCCGTACATTTTTTAAACAAAAACATTGATTAAATTGCGTGTAATAGGAACCTACTGAGAAAGTGGAACCAAAACGTAAGGAAAGCTTAAACCGGCCTACTGAAACTACAGTTCCCAAACGTCGTGAAAACAATAATGAGGTATATCATTTAAATATCATAAAAAACTTAAAAGTAATCTTTTTAAGACAATAAATACTAATTAGAAGGTTGTCACTCAGGAAACTGAAGAGGTTGAAGAAATTGAAGAAAAGAATGAGATAAAACGTAAAGTTTCCATCGATAAGCCTAAAGAACCTCAACCTAGACGACGACCCAGCAAACCTGATGAGGTAGACTTCATTTACATTTTCAATTTTGTATTTCTACTACAAAATTACTACTAAATTACACAATATACAGATGACATACAAAATTCTGTATAGTTTAGTTAATTAGTATTTAACGTGATAGGTTTTTTAACGCTCAATTTATTGACCCTTTATTACGTGGATAACAGGATAAGGAAACGAAAAAGAAAACAGAAACTGTTGAAAAGACTGAAACCAAAAGAAAAACATCAATTGACAAACCAACAGAACCTACTTATCCTTGGAGAAAACCGAGTAACGCTGATGATGAGGTAGATACAATTTTCCAAATATTATTCCATATATATTTTTAAATTGAATAAAATACCAAGCACTTTTATAAACCACAAAATGTTCAAACAGGATAAAGAAAATATTGAAATAACAGAAACCAAAACTAAGAGAAAAGTCTCAATTGATCGTCCAACTGAACCCACGTACCCGTGGCGTAAGCCCAGTGAAGAAGATGAGGTATTCCATCTCTTACTGAAAACTAATAATCTCGTAGCAATCCCTAATAAAACAAAGTCCAATTATTGTCATTTTTGAACAGGATCAGGTAAATATACAAAAAACAGAGATTAAAAGAAAGGTTTCCATCGATAGACCGACTGAGCCAACATATCCTTGGCGTCGTCCAAGCCATATTGATGAGGTAGATAGACTTTTAAATGTTATCAGCACATTTTCTTTCTGTCTCTCTTTCACATCGCTTTCGCTGTCACATTTTCAATAGGTAGTTTCTAGTACGGTACTTATATTGACTATCGTTATGAACAGGACGAGAAACATCCAATGGCAATAGACGATGAGCCATTTGTACCAAAACGAAGGGTGTCTGTTGATAGACCAACAGAACCTACGTATCCTTGGCGCAAACCTAGTCTTGATGTAGAGGTAGCTGACTTGAATTATAATAATAATTTGATGATTTAGTATAGACTTAGTAATCAATATTTTTATTACAAATATGTATAACTGTGTTAAACAGGACATCGTTGTACCTGAAACTCCTGAAGAAACAAAAAAGCCAGTAGAGCCACCTAAAGAATCTGCTTATCCATGGCGCAAGGCAAATAATGTTGAAAAGGTATATTTTCAACTGTCAATGTAAATAGATGGAAATATTAATTTGTGTTAGTAAAACATTGTCTTATACAATATCTTATTTTTCAAACAGGATGAGAAAGAGGCTAAAGAGCCAGAGTTGTCTAAAGATAATTTATTGACGGATAAACCAAAGGAATCGGAGTATCCTTGGCGTAGACCGAGCAAAACTGAGGTATAATTAATGTTTCTATACGAGATAAGTAAGACCATAAGAATTTCTTAGCATATAAAACCGTACTGACCATTATAAAATATTTTATTAGGAACCCGCGACTAACAAACCAGAGCCGGAACCAACCAAAGACGCTCCAAAGTCTAAGGTAGTTTTCAGAATAAAATATTTGAAATATTCATCATACATAGTAACGAATATAACTTAACTTTCAATTACTTTACATTATTAGGAACCTGACGACACACAGAAAACACAAACAGACAAACAATTGAAACCTACACAAACACCTTTCTTCATGAGGAAGAAGGCTAGCTTAGAGGTAGGTATTTACTACATTAGGCTATGGACAAAATCTGAACTGAAAAAAAAACGTGGGGCAATATCACGTACATAATTCCACTCCATCGTTACAAGTAATATTCGGAAAATGTCATATCTAGGCGCGAAAAATACACGTTGACACGTTCAGGAGAAGGACACGCGCAAAATTTCACCACGTTTTTGGCTCAGATTTTCCTCTAGCCTTACCTACTTATACAATAAAATTACATAACATACGTTACACTAAAAACACACGCACAGCATATACTCTAAAACTGGTGATAGTTTTTTAAATAGTTCCAGTTTTTAAAGCAATATAATGGGTTTTTAATTATTTCCTAGGAACCTCCTCCCTTCTTAAAGAAACGGACAGATTCTATTGTTGAACCTACCAAGGAGAATATAATAGAAACAAAGGTATACAAATCATAATAGTTTTGTTATTATTGTTGATTGATGTACAGAGAGCTAATTATTTATTATAGACCATTTCTTAGGAACCTGAAATACTAAAAATAAAACCTTCTGAACCCATTATTGAAACGATAAAGGACAAACCAAAGGCAGTTTAAACTAATTTTTATTTATATTTGCCAATTAATTAGCGCTACACAAAAAGTTGCTCAAACTATGAAGTTGAACATTATCACTAATTACAACCTTTGAAACTATTTCTTAGGAACCTGAACCTAAAAAGAAGTTAACTGAACCTAATGTGGAACCAATCAAGAATGGTACACAGAAAACACAGGTAGCCCATATTTTCAATCTTATGACTTTTAAATGTTCAAATTGACTGTCACAATCTAGTAACTTTTTAAAACTAGGCACCTGAGATACCTAAGAAGGTACTCTCAGAACCTATTGAAGAACCCATTAAGAATTTTATACAAAAACCAAAGGTAGCTTATTAATTGTTTATAACATTAATTATTTTCTTACATTGATATACAAGGTCAAAAATCTAACGAATTCATTCATCTTTAGGAAATTGAAATTCATAAACTATCTATGGAAAACCAATGTATTTACTTTATTTTTCCGTGTGATTAAGTAATTACATAAATTAAAGAATATTATTTTGTTAGGAGGATGAACCTAAAGTAGAGAAACCACTAAACATCCCCACAATAACAGAAACACTATACCCATGGAGAAAACAACACTTAGAGGTAACAAAGACATACCAACACTCACACTTACTCATACACACACACAAAAATGAATACTGCACAAAACTCACTCACAATAAAATCTAATAAAAATTAAATGCAACACTCACATTCTGCAGTCCGTAATATGTTGAATACATCATCAGGTACCGACACTCATGACACCAGAACCGGAAAATAAGGATGAACCGCCGGTGGTTTCCTTCTCTTGGCAGGTCATTCCTGAAATACCACAGGTAGACAACATTCAAACATTAATAAATCAATAATTAGAAAAGATAAAAATAAATCATAGGTAGTAACTGAAAATTTTACTAATCAGGCCGAACAAACACCAGAGTTAGAAGACAATTATAAACCAACGTTACTCGAAACACCAGATACGACCGCTCCCTGGCGAAGGGCTAAATCCCCTCAGGTACACAAAGTCATCAACACACATTCATCGCTTCAACAGACACGCACACACATTCATAAAAACGCACAGGATTTTGCATACTCTGATTGGCCACATGAGTTCGAAATTAGATAACGGATTTTAGTAACAACCAAAAATGTTCGATGAATGAAGAATTAAAAATGTGATTGTTACGAAATTCGTTATCAAAACGCTTGCAAAATTCGTATACATCGTACGGTCGCCATTAATAAAATTTACTGTATAGGCTGAAACGACTGAAGGCAAAGATGAAAGTATACCAGCGACATTTGAATTACTACATCCCGCTTATAGCAGCAGACCTCAATCGCCTGAAGAGGTATACATAAGCACCCACAGTGTTACTGCACAGGATATTTGCACAATGCACAATTATATTGATTTCAGGAGTGGTAGAGCACTTGCACATTTGCACAAGCACCTAGATAGACTCTTCGAAGATTGCACATCTGTCTTTCAATAGACTCTATTAGTAGATATAGATGCACTGTATACTAGTTCCTTTGTACATGTAGTCGATATAGAAACACTATTTCTATCTAGATTTAATGTAATATACTAGAAGTATTGTTTGTACATTTGTAAAATAGATGCACATTTTGTTCTAGTATTTAGGTTAACATTTTGTAAAGCAATGTTTGCGAGTAGGAATAAAACACTTTTACTACTTTTAATGTCTGTATGCATGTTATAGTTTTATCACATTTCCTGCTTCCGCTTTTGCTTATTAATCCCGTCACAGTTTCAAATGCATAAAATGTGTAATTTAAAGGTTTTCAGTGAAATGGTAAGTATGGCCGTAAGTATACAAATATAAAATAATACCAATCCGTTTTCTTTGTTCAAAAGTTCTAATAAGCTACACAACACTATTTATAATGAAAAATGAATACTACACAACTAAACTTCTATAGACACGTGCCCTCCCTGTAAAATAAGTAATAGATAGAAATTGTTTCTCCAACACAAATAGAGACAATTTAGACTTCGATGTTAAACAAACATTCGACTTGCAGAAAGTGGCAGTTAAAGAAGAAAAGATCGAAGAAGAAGCAAAGAAGGCCAAGGTCACTTCTGTCAAGAAGAAGGCTGAGGATCTGCCAGAAATTGCTGATTATGACAGGCCTGAACTGGAAAAATTCGAAAAACCAGAATTCACGCAAACAACCAAGGATAAACCAGACAAGGTAAATGCCATAGCAAAAAATAAACTAAAGTACAGTACGCAGCCGTTGATGAGGCAAATGGAATTTTGACACAGATGAGTGAAGACGCTGTACAAAGCCAAACTTTATCTAAAACCCTGCGTGCCATATCAAACCCCGCTTGCTGTACAAAATAACCCTGCAAATTTTATGATACTAACTGAAATATATAATTATGTTTATAAACAGCCGATACAAATTGTACCGGAAATCAATGCACCCGAAGAGAAACCAGCAGCACCTAAGATCGAAGTCATTCGTGAGAGGTCTCCGAAACCAGAAATGCCAAGGAAACCTTCACTCGTACCGGGTGCACCCGTCGGAAGACGTGGTTCCCTCATTCCTCCTCCAGAGGAAATGGGAAGACGTCCTTCCCTTATCATCAGCGACGAGGTATGTAGTCACTTAAATTCTCTTAGAGATAAGAAGATTTTTATAGATTCATTTTGTAATGTTTTTTGTACTTGGATCCCAATTGTCTCCATTTCAGTGAAGGTATGACTTGTTTTGTAGACCTATATGTACAATTGTGCCGTCTTAGTCCTAGACACGTTATATATATCTAAGAAGCGCTGGCATCAGAATCACTCTTTGAGAACGCAAGCTTTACGGCTGAAAGCACTCTGCGTTTGAGACACGAGAAACAGCCTTTGCACTTTTAAACATGCATGGTATTCTGGTTAAAATGTCATTATTTCCATTGCTGAGTGAATTATTCTTAAGCAAATATTTGATTTTCATAAAATTAACTGCAGTTATTTGAAGAAAAACCAGATTGCCAACTTTTGATGAGCGTCATGAATTTTCCTCACACTTTTGCTGCATTTGTTTCAACATCTGCAATTTTATAGCATGACTTCTAACTAATCGTGTGCAATCTGCAATCAACGAGTGATTTATATGGATGTGAGCGCATTACCACATAGTAATTTTAGCCCCTAGTAGTATAGACCCTATTCTCTCAAGCCGAACCCATAACACGAATGCATAGACCCTTCAAAAATACATTTTCATAATCGTCTGAGAAAGATGATGCTTTGTATTACCAGAACGCTTTAGCAGAGGAATTAGAGAATGACTTGGTTTACAGTGGAGTTGAGCTTAGACCCTTAATTCCTTGCTTTTAGATTAAACAGAGTTTAGCAATGTCACAGCAGATACTTTTGAAAACACTGATATTGAATCGTGTATGTAGCGATATTAAGACCGTGCAAAACGTAATCCACAGGAGAATAGAAAACTAAGACCCGGTGAGGTGATCGAAGAGAAGAAGGTAAAAGATAAAACGCTAAGAGTTCTAAATGAATGTTATTATTGCCGTGACAAATTCTTAACTATATCTGTATACGGTATTATTAATGCATTTGCATCCGACGCGGTTTAAACACTGTTTCACAAGTAATACTGGATAATCACATGATCCTTGGATAAGACATTGAGTAACAAGACATGGAATATAGTGGTAAATGTAATTATCCAGGTTATATCCGTCCAAGAAACGTTTTGTCATCGGAGCACAAAGCTAAATTGCACAACTTTGTGAAGTACGCACACACAGATAAACTGCACAGCTTGTCAGCACGTTACGCACACGAAATAATGGTCAGAGATTGGTCGTGTCGAGATGAAATCTTTTACAGGAATGGTGTGCCTAAAGAGGCTTGTCTTACACATCACGATAATGAACCGGACACTAACATGAACGATTAACACGAAGGTGACGCAAACTGTAACGTAATAACTTTTGCACACGCTCGCTAGGATATCGCACCAATAATGAACTAAAGTTAGGTTAGGCAGATAGCCCAGGTTCGGCAGCGGAGATTTAGGTAGGGTTAATATTACTTATGGGATTATCAATGTTTTTTAACAACAGGTCACGAAATTACGTCCCGGCGAAGTTTTAGACGAGAAAAAGGTGAGACCGATTGGATCTGGTCAGTTTTAGGTGGACGCTGTTCGCTTTTGCAAAGCATTTTTTTGTCTTTTTTATTTTTCTTCTATTGTTGCACACATGAATGACTACACGGACGACTTTTACTCTTAAGTAGACATAAGTTTTATTTACAGGGAAGATATTGTGATAATTAGTTTTTTACCACACAATCGTTTTACAATGACATTAATTCATATCCCCTATCCCCCACAAATACACGCTCGACAAAAAAAGTCGAAGCGAATCATTGGTTTTTGAAAAAGAAAATAAAAGAGAAACAAAAACACAATCTTCCTTTCATTAATCTCATTACATTGTATCCCCTTTTCAAAAAGCTGCTTCTTCAATAGCTTAAACAAGAGCTAGTTTTAGACCCTTTAGTAAACTTTAGTTGCAATCTTTACAATATCCGAACTCTTTTACATATCTTTTTCTTTTTAGACGTTCTATTCAGAATTAGATCTAGTGACCGCTTTGCCGACCAGCGGGTTTACGATGTGACAGAGCATCGCTGGGTTTGACCTTTTTGTTGATGAGGGAAAAGAGCAAACAGCATTAGTTAGAAATCTATTTTGAAAAGTAATTTGAGCAGTGTCGTGATGGGTAAAAATCCAATGGAATATACTCAACATAGACCTCTGCTCAGAGGCCAATCACCGAAAAGCTCAGTTTCTTTGTCTGAGCTTATAGCATCTGTATTATTATTAACGTTTGTTTCCCTCATCAACCAAGCTTGTTAGTTTTACTTTTAGAATGGCTTTATTCAGTTTCCAACACCTAATTTTACTTTTTAGTTTTCTACTAATAATTTTCTAAGTGCACTATTTACATTTTACTATCACTTTTACGAACTGCATATGTTTTAAAACAATACTTTACTGACTCGCATTAACTACGCGAAACATGTAAATGCTTCGAAAATATTTATCTCAAATTAGTGGGAAAAACTAATTATAATATGCAATAATTTATAATTATTATTAATTATGCACTTAAAAATTCACACTACACATTAACACGATCACATTTGACACTACTACATCTGATACACAAACAAAAATACACAGAAATATTAACTTTTAAGCACTCAATATCTATTTGTACAGAATGTTATATATGAGCACACTTTTAACAGAGAATGTTTTACTAAAACTTATACTTTTTTTTCAAAAAAGAAACGCGCCAGGCCGGGAGAGTTCATCTCCGAAGAGGTATATAATGTGTGGAAAATTATCTGTTTAGAATATTTACATGTCATAGAAAAAAAATTACTCGTGGCTAACATAGAACTTTTCAAAGTGATTAATTTTACAGTGAATAACTTCATATTCGTCGTAAATAAAAACTCTATGATAAAAAAAACGTGGCATAGAAGAAACACATCATTATTTTATGTTATATTTCGATTTCGGAAACCGTATTTATGTTTTGTAAATAAAATAGAACCAGTGCTACTAACACCTTGTCATTCTAACATTATACTAAACATTTAATTAGTAGTAAAAACATAATAATGACGACACTTAAAATCTATGCATGAATCCTATTAAAATCCAATTTTAAATCAAAAACACTTAATTTATCATAGTGGATAAATAAATGGCACGAAATAAATTCCAGACGCACATAACTTCATACCATATTATTTATCGCTGTCGATAAAACTGTGTTTAGTAACTCGTAATCCTAATTAGATAATAATTCATTTGCGACAACGCATGCACAAGTAAATAACAAATAAATTAATAACTTTATTCATTTCAACTTAACAATAATAGCCAAAATTAATAGCGTGAAGCAATGTTATTTATTGCGTTATTGTGAAAATGCATGGAAGTATTCAATTTATAGCTTTAGCACCCAATAACTTTTATAATTTTATGTATCACATTATACAAAAGTAATATCTTTGATGACTTTATAATACTACCGAAATAATTTCTGACAGTTGAATAATTTATCTCAATAAATTCTATCATAGATGTTACTTGTAATAATTATAAAGATGCCACAAAATGTCATAAAGATTTCAAATTAATTGAAAAGATCGCAAAACACTGTATCTAATTATACAAACATATATTTATTCTAATCAAGCGTATAAAATATTAAAGGAACGGAAGCTAAGCAAAGATTCTATAATTACTAATGAATTTCGTTTGGAGCCAACATTTATGTATCTATGACGCAAATAAGGCGATAATAATGTCAACTTGGTGACTCATAAGGTAGATAGGAAATGCATTAACTCTTGACATGTGTACAATGTCAAAGTTTCAATGTAAAGCTATGCAAGTGGGCTGGGTATGTTAGACCGGGATAGGTGAAATTTCCTAGAAACTTTTCTAAGATTAGACAGTATCTATCATCACAATAAATAATTTCAAGAAGCTGATTATCAAAGAACCGATCTTGATAACAGTGAATCTATTTTGGAAGTGACTATAAACTTGGTTGAGTTTAATTAAATAAATCAAGCCTAAAACATTAAGGAAGAAAATGAAGCTTCAAAAGAAACATAAACTAAAGTAATTAATAAAGAAAACGCACCTGTTACTGGTGATAATGTGAAGGAAGATTGCGCGGGTGCGGTTAATGAAGCAAAGTGAGCACAATGCGTCGTGCGCCAGGAGAACGCTTGTCGCTGTTATGATTGATCGTTATTAGTATAAATATGACTATAGTAATCAGGCCAAGAGCGAAGCTACTGTTCTTGAAACGTTCTCACCCTTAACTGCCTCAACTTGCCAGCACGACTGAGTTATGTCCGTTGCATATTGTTAAAAAGATATACGTCTCGATATATTGATTGGTGCGACTAATGTTGACACCTAAAATAGAATGCAAAAGATTGATTGCCTTAATTGAAGCGTAAATTATAATAGTGGCAATGTAATGACAATATGCATTAAAGCATTCAAAATAAACATTAGTTGTTGAGCAAGCGAGGACAAAAAATTATTTAGACAAAGTTTGGCTAGGTGGCGTTGTGCAGTCAAAACTTACATTCAATAGCAAGTTGATGAAAATAAATACATTATTATCGCACTTGCTACCCTAGCACAAGTATAGGATCAAAATTACACGATTGAATAAAATATGTTAATAGCAATCTAGAGAAAACAAAGCTACAGGTAGCTTAAAAGATAACAAAAGCATTGTTTATGACATCAAAAAAATTAAAGTGAATATAAATAATAACAAGGACGGTCCACAAATAGAAATAAAGCGAATCTTTGATTGACATAATGGTCGAATAGGAAATAACTAAAATGCGCGTGGGCAGACCACGGGCTACTGAATAGTGGGCTGGGATAGAACTACTTCATCAGAAAAATTTGGCAAGGGTGATGATGTCAATATATTTGGCAGTTAGTTCCTCAAATTAATCTTGACATAGACAAGTTTAAAACTGTCTCTCTAGAAATTTCTAATCGCGAAGCTCGTGTTCTTATCAAAACATATTTTAAAAAGATTCACTCCTCTTATGCTAATCTTAATATGCTTACTTTTAAACGTAACTATAGGAACAGACATACCCGGTTTTTTACTGCAATTAAGGCTCACGCAAAAAAAGCAAACAGCACGGGATAACAAAATCAAGTAACTTTAAACGCCTGCGTTCAAAATTTGCCGGTTCGACAGAAATGCAGGCGCTCTCGACACGAACTGACTTGCCAACTATGGCAATCATGTGAATAGAATGCATTAATACCAGGGTGCCAATCAATCATTCAATCTCCTTGCGCAACCCCTCAATCTCGTTTTATTTATTAATCTAGACAAACACGCGCACACACTTTGTCTCCTCGAGACAACTGCTGTTTGGCTGTGACACCCAACTGATTGTTTTAATATGGACCGACGTCACACATTGTGGTCTCTACAACTATTATAGCCAAGGCAAGAGTTCGAATCATCCGCAGTAGGTCAACAAAAACCCATTGACCTTAATTACAGGTGTCAATTAAAAAAAAATGAGAATCATTAATCATTGAACCGAAACCGAGAGCTTCCTCGGTTCAAAGCCAAACATCGGTGAGAACATGGCGTATCACTGTCGGCGATAACTTCATGCATATATTAGCAGTAACGTTCAAGAACATGCTGCACGGATGGCTCACCTTAATCTGATAATTAATTGTATTGGTCTGCTGATTTGTGCTGAGCACAAATAGACGCCCACCCGCCCCCGCTCCCCACTATTGCCCGGCGACCATGTCTACACGACCCCTTCTTCAGTCTTTTGACATTCGCGCCCCTTTTTGCATGGAACGACTAACGAACTGCCCCAAATCGAAATTTCACTAAACGACTCCAAAAAAAACAACAAAAAAATTAAAAAACAAGGCGTAACACTTAGAAAGTAAAAATATTGTAATAGCATTTAATTAGAAGCTTTTTTCACAAATATGGATGATCCGCATGAGAGGAGAGAATTTTTAAAACTTTTGATTCTTTTGAAAATAGTTTTAAGTGTATAAGATAATTATGTGTAGACGTAAGATAAAACTGTGATATAGTGTGATGAAGATATAAACTTTAATTTTTTTTATACTAAGTATCAAATGCGAGAGATTCGATTGTTTTGTGGCATCAAAGTGATTATATGTGATTAAAAATGGCAGCGGTTGCTAAAAAGCCGGTTGCTGCCTTACCTAAACCTGCACCTACGGGTGACCCGGTAAGTATGAAACTGCTTTTGTTCTATGTATTATCCCGGAAAAATTTAAGGTCATTAAAAAGTTTCAGTACCTAGGTAAACTTTTTTTTAATACAGCGCTCTAAGCCCATTTTCGAGGTTATATGTATGATAGAATGTGTTTTATTTCTCCAGTTAAGAGAAAGTCCTTAAATTTTGTCTTAGATTTTGACACACTTTCATAAACTTGATTCACTATTTCAGAATCTAAAGTTAACTACTGTCCTTCAGAAAATTCATTGTTTTAAGATAATTTTCAGACAATTCTGAATTATGAAGCTCCACTAATGTGGTCATAAATCAGTTATTACGATACACCTGTTAATTATTTCATTTAAATCAAATGCATTCCAAGAAATTCATAATTTAACGCCTACTTGCGTTAATCTTAGCTAAGCAAACACCGTGTTGCGTAAGCAATATATCTTTCAGTTAGATAACTGATTAATATTATACAATAACTTTTGCAATAGTTAATGAAGTAAGAGTAATTTTATTTAGAATTTAATTAATTGATGATGTGATGATTAATTTCATCAACCCAAATGTAAGTTTAATGTTGCTATTCAGACGCCTTTACGTCTCTTTCATCCTTTTGTAATTCGATTTTTTTCCCAAATCCACAACTGCCCTTGTCCATGGGCAAATTATTTTTGTGAGTTTTTTACTAAGAATTTTTTTGTAGCAGCATCGGGCCATGCAGTAGGCTCAACCTTACTTTTTATAGCTTTAACTGACCTGTCAAATGGACCCATACCTGTACCTAGCCCTTCAGGGATTGTAGACGTGATGCAATGTCCACGACCTAAATTATTTTCTGCTTATCACACAACTTATTAATCACATCAGTCATATGACGTAGATGATGAGGTTGGCACACACCTATCAGGAAGATCAACACGATCATAATAACAATAAATCTTGTTGAAAACCTATATTAATAACTCAATCAAATTCTATTGAGGACAAGATATGTTCTGCTTTTACTGTTCTTGTACAGGAAAGCGTGACTATATGTAAGAGTACACTTGTGCTACATTTGTCAGGAAGTCCAGTGTTGTCAGGTCATTTGGCTAACGCTCATAACGAAGTACAACTGTCATAACACTCTAATGTATCATCCATTTTACTATTCAGTTACCAACCAAGCAATGTTTCAATATATATCGGACTAGATCAGCTATTTCCTAACGTTTTAATGACCTTTGATTAAGTAACTTTGTTTTGTCATTTGTTTCACCATCAGGATTACGTTTTTTTGAGAATCTGAAAATTTATTTTCTTTACTGCGAGATTTATTATTTCTTTTACCATCAGCCAATATATTCATTTAAGAAGTATCTCCAATTTTATTAATGAAATAAATCGATTTAAAGTGAAACTGGTGATGAATATAAATGTCTTGAATACTCTTTCAATGTTACTATGTATAAATACGAAGAAGCTTAACATATCTTTGTTTATAATGCTCCCTTTTATGTATTTTATCTTAACTACTTTCTGAAATATGTATAGTAAATGGACCATTTCTTTATCAAACAGTCATCGACTTACTACTTGACTTGATTACGAATAATCACTTTTTACATTATTATTGTCTACAAAAATCCAAGGTCAATTTGCTCTACAATATTAATTTTTTGATTTCAAAGTGATTAACCCCGCTCATAAAAACTTACAACACAAAAATGACTCACATGATTCTGACGTTATAGCGACGAAAATCTGGCGATGCAAGAAGACCGTCAGTGCAAGACCTCGAAGACCTCATCAACAAACCATCAGTGCCTCTCAAGCCTATTGGCAGTGGAGGACCTCCGGTCATTGTTGATGTACAAGAAAGTTATTCTGCTGTTGAAGGTGAGAATATCGAAATGATTTAAGAGTTCTTTATCAGGATAAGGTTATATATATTCTGTTTTACGTAGTACGTACGACGACACCTCAAGTTATAAATTGCCAGTATAAATAACTTGATATCGCATTGTATGGCTTTCCGTACAACGACAGGTCAGCTAATTACTGCAGCTAAAAACTGGAAATGTATACTATGGCTTGATGCATCGTCATGCGTGCGTCGTAAAAACAGCTTTCATGGGTATGCAGTACTGATTCATTCTGCTACAGTTATCTGTCATAGTATCCTAACATTAGGGTGACAATTTTATGTTACTTATGATATCTTTGCGACATTGTTCTTGGCTCCTTTTACGTGTTACCTAATTTGTTAAATTTTGTTTCGATCACATATTATTTCTCACCGTATATTATTCAATAACTAGATCAAACTGGCTACCTCACGGTCCAAGTGGAGGGTAACCCAGCGCCCACATTCAAGTTCTACAAGGGTGTGGGAGAGATTATCGAAGGAGGCCGTTTCAAGTTCAATACCGATGGTGAAACTGGTCTAATCACCCTCTGCATGAGAAAAGTTAAGCCCAATGATGAAGGCAAATACAAGGTTGTGGTTAGCAACATCCATGGAGAGGATTCGGCTGAGATGCAGCTATACGTATCCGGTAAGTCTGGAAAAGATATACCTGCTTTATATATGTTTTTGTAAAAAATAAAGTAGTTGAAAATGACAATATCAATGATAGATTGTGTGCTTTCATTAGTGGTGTAATAAATTCGTAATATTATAAATAATATATTACACGCCAACCAACAACAAAGAGCATCTCCTCATGATGTCAAACTGTTATCTTTGGCATCTGCAGTCACATAAATAACAATAATGTTCACACAGACTCCAGCGGCATGGACTTCCGTGCCATGCTTAAGAAGAGGAAGTATGCCAAATGGGGTGAAAAGAAAGAGGACCCTGACTGGGGAGACCTCAAGGAGACAGAAAAACCAATTCCACCATTGAAGAAAGTGGAAAAGGTAAGGTGTAATTTCTTTTCAAAAACACAACAGATAATGATGATTTTCACATACCAATCAACAAAGATTGGAATAAAGAAGATGGTGATATAAACGCTACATAAAATGATATAAATAAACCTGAATATAAAAATAATGACACAAGGCAACGCAGATCAGAATTAGATCTTTAGACCGTTCTAAGAATAGAAATGCCACAGATATTTATTAACGCTTGAATCAAGATTAAAATAAGCACTAATGTTTTCTGTATTGTCTTGCAGTCTATTTAAAACTATTTATAAATGAGTAGACAGCTCCATCGGGCTAATTATACATCGAAATATGAAGTTCAAGGAAGTGCCAAAGATTGTTATGTTTCATAATCTTGTGAATAACAAATATATAGATATTGTATATTCTACGCTATGAAATCAATGCTTTGAGATAGTATATCAAGTAGCATGCAACATTATGATAAATATATAAGTTTTAGTCAGCTTCCACTTTATTAACTTAAGTAATGGAATATCTTGATGCAATTAAATGAATTAGATCCTGATCCACTTTATGCTGTATTCCATTCATCATAACTTATATTCGTCAGTTGCATCAAGAATTCTGACCAGAGCTTCATTTAAAAAAATAATTGAGTTATTTAATTAATAATGTTAACTGAGCAGATTTGTTAAGTATGTTAATGTTCTAATACTTTTAATTATCTTTTATCACTATGCATCATGACATTTAATTCAAAGGGCTTAGAAACTGGATATTTCGAGGACGACGGCTTCGTAGTGGTCGTTTCTGAAGGTGTGGAGATGGGTAGATTCCCAGCTGAGAGGAGATCATCCTTGAACTGGAACTGGGTCAAGGTCATCAGTATTTTAAAATATAGCATCATCGTTCATTCCATCTTACATTTCCAGTTTATTTATGTTACGAAATACTAACAACAAGTTAATTTATCAAAATTGAATACCTAAAAGGAAGTCATTCATTTTGTTTCGAAATTCCAAATAATTTAAATTATAAAAGTATGGGCTTAAAAATACCCAGTTAACGGAATAGCTCATATCAATATTATGTTGGTTTTGTTACCATCGAATCCAATCGATGTTTATTTTACAAAACAAACAAATAAATAAGTTCTGAGCATGCATGCCAAAAAGGTCATAATATTATTAATCATCATAAAAAAACAAGTAGAAATGTCAAAATTGTGTCAATGTTACAATAATTATGAATTGTTTACATAATATTGAAACCTACTAGAAATATTGAATAAGTTGAAATAATGGCTGGATGGTATTTTAACAAGTTATTTCCCTGGTTTACTGTCCGTGCCGGATCAAATAATGTAAGCAAAGCAGAATTATATCATATAAAATACTTAACCATGTACTTAACTAAAAGCATTTAACTATACCTAACTCACAATTCAATCATGTTTCATCTACGGCTTCCTAATAATAAAGCTTGATTTCAATTTCAAGTTAATTCTCGATTCTGCTGCTCTGTTCTAACATAACTATTAAAATTCTAGGGTATCTATGACATAAGGAGACGAATGTCTCTGCCTGAAATAATACCCGATTGGCCCGAATTGATGGAGGCTGTCAAAATAAAGGTTCGATAAAAATAAAGGATAAAAAAAGTTAAAATGAAAAGGGATTTTTTGATCATTTGAAATCTGCTACAGTCAATCATGATAAATAATATACATGGAAACGTACACGCTGTTGAAATATTTGGATTTCAAATGGACGGAAAAGAACTTCTAAATAATGATTGGAATTAAAACCACGAATGATAAAATAACTAAGCTAAAATTACCTCTGAAGTTACTGACTTCAACAACCAAATAAAAACGGAATATATCAGAAGTTTATAAGAAGTCCAAATAAAAAAAAAAACAAGATCTTTATTATGTAAACCTGAGAAGAGATGAAAAGAAACATTATCTACACATGATCTACACAAGTTGGAGTCGGTAGTTACAGAGCGATATAAATAAACAAATGCATTAAATTGAATTTTAAATTAACAAAGGGTTTTGTATCACCACTTCATGTTTCTATAACTTGAACATGACTTTCAGGCAATGTAAGTGGAATGAATTTGATGACTATTCTTACTTTTGAATTGGTATCCACTATGTTCAATTACAGGTCTATATTGACGTCGGATTGAAGAGCTTCTATCACGTCATTATTATCAAATTAATTATATCCCTCATTATTTACTTCATTAATTTCAGCTGATGCATCCGGTGTTTCGCAGATGTTGGAATTTTTTGAATTATGTTGATTATAATTTTTGAGGCATATGGCAGTATTGTAATCAGCATTTGTATTTTTGAATGTATATATAGTACATTTGATAAAGGACAAATTACTTCATTTTTTTAGAGTCCTTGAACATCCCTTATCGCGAAGTTACATAGTAAGATAAATCACTAAGAATAAATGGATATTTTGTAGAGATCGCATAATAGAAGACCGTCACTGGCTGAACTGATTCCGGATTGGCCGGTGCTACACTCGTTCAAAAGAGACGAGGTTTGACAGCAACGTCAATAGACACAATGCATCTTGAAGTATATCACAAAATGCAAATTATTTGTCGCACAGCAATGTGTCCCACGGTTATCTGTATGATCTTATAATCTGGTTGAATGATTACAGAAAATCTTGCATTAATGTCTGCTATACACTATTGAACATAATTAAAACGAAAACTTGAATAAATGACTATTCAATTTATTTCTTCCGTTTCATAAAACAGCAACCAGATTTAACATGCTCAGTCTTCTTACAAGCTCGTATCTTGTGAATGATGTAAATAGAAACTGTTACTACTTATCAATGTTCTTTATGATTTTATAAATAACCAGCTCTACCTGTTGTAATAAATATTTCGGCTTTAAGAATAAACTTAGCAGATATTTGTGCAGGAATGTTTCAATGATTTTTTCAGATTATTTGATCAACAGCGACGTGGTCACCGGACTAGTCAGTCCAGCACATCTTTGGTACTCTATTCTTCTATTCTCTTCTAAAGCAATTCTTCTGTGCACATCTTCGTCGATATTTTACTAGCAGCACAGCGCACCGGTTCAATATTCTATGCACAGTGACTTCAATGTTCCAGTATAAATAAATTCCTTTCAAAAATGATGAATACTGAATATTCGTTTCCAAATTCATTGCAAAAAAAAATGGTTCAATCTTTCTACAAAATTCATCATTTTTGTTCGGTCAAATGTATATTACTTAAATTAAGATAAATAAATAAATAAAATCACGCCCACATTTGCACATATATTAAAAGAAAACTATAGAAATTCCAATTTCTGTACAATAGCATGGAGTTCACAGAATTGTGTTGGTGGCGATGATGAAAGAATGGCTGACGATTCTAACGCCTCGGATACTACATACGAGTTCAGTTGTTTTCGTTGATTTTTTTGCACTTGAGTTACTGTTCGCTCGAGACGTTGACAGCGATGAGGAGTGAGGCAGGTTTCTTGATGGTCAGCACTCAAAGCTTTTGTATGAAGAGCACATTTTTGTGTTATGCACTCTCCCGTCTCATGTCGGAACAGGTATATTTATGTCCAACGGACGTTGTTTTCAGAAACAAGAGTCGTTCTTGAAGCCCCTCGTAGATCAATTCGCGAAAGAAGGCAAGGATAAGAAGGTTACATTCGAAGCCATCTTTACTAAACCAAATGCAAAGGCGAAATGGTTGTTCCGGAAAGATGTAAGTAAAACTGTTTCAAATACAGTAAAATTCTAATGCATCGTTTTGACTTCAGCTATATTAAAACATTCACTAAAATATTTACAGGAACTATTCCCAGGGTCTAAGTATAAGATGACAAACGAAGGAGACTCCTACAAACTGATCATCATGACCCCAAAGGTCGAAGACACGGGTAAAATTACCATTGAGGTCGGCGGCATCACTTGCACTGCTTTCTTGCAAGTAGATGAACCGGACCCTACCTACACGTTTACGAAACTACTGAAGAAGACCACTAGTGGTTACACAAAGCACGAATGCGTCTTGGAATGTACCGTCTCCAACAGTCTCGCCATCGTTTCCTGGTGGAAAGGAGAAGAGAAAGTGGAAGATGGCGAAATATTCCAGATCTCTAAGGACTTGTCAGGTGTCTGCAGGCTAGTCATCAAGAGCTGTAAGTTTGAAGATGCTGGCAAATACACTTGTAAGATCGAGAAGCAGACTGACAAGACTGAGACTGAGGTTAAAATTGTGGGTAAGTGGACTATTCAGCTTTCTAGTATTTCCAACGTAATGTTAGAATATAAAATTTCCGAATCTTTTAAAAAAAGGTTTGTTTGGACTTCCTAAAATATTGGACATTATATTTGGGGAAAATTCGGTTTACGTCCCAACTCATTGAATGCTAATCCTGAACTGGCTGGAAGCTGGTGAGCGATCATGTTCTAGAAGGGCCGGTGCTGACTAAGCATTAGTATCAGCATTTACTATTACAAAGTAGGGATGTAACAGTAAGAGTAATTTAAAATGATATATGAATAATCATTGCCATGTTTTTTTAACTCCAGAATACCCATACAAGTTCACAAAGGTTCTCAAATCACAACAGGCGATTGAGAAAGATACCATCACACTACTTTGTGAGCTGGATGATGCTGGTGGTGACGTGAAATGGTAAGAAATTTTACTAGAATCAGCTGTATTATGTAGGAATAAACATTTCTTTTATTTGGCTGTGTGTTTTAATCATTGTTAAGACCGAATTTCTGAAACACACTATTTCGATGGTCTTATAAGCTGGAAACAGTAATTTTAATTTTGAGGGATGTACATATTATTTGCCCAATGAATTTCTAATATCTCTGACTACCCGAATACAAGTTTTCTAATTTTTCGCACAATCTCTTCAACAGGTTCAAGAACGACGAACCGTTGAAGGTAGACAAGCGCATCACAATCGTGAAGGAGGGTCGCAAGCGCAAAGTGGTGATCAAGGACGCCAAGGTTACTGACGCTGGCAACTTCAAGTGTGTCAGTAACGCCGATGAGACGGCTTGTGAATTGATTGTCAATTGTAAGTTCTTCATTAAAATCATCAGGATTTAGATCTGGATGTCATGGGATGAGGTCTTTCCCCAACAATATTCGATTTAGAAGCAAAAGATCTTTTTCGTCATAATTAGGAAATGCAATCCTACTCATTTTGACTTCATTCAAAAGACTTCTGGCTACAAATATAGTAGCTTCTCTCATAGTCACATCAGTCTGATCTATTATTACGCGTATGGCCTGTTTCCCTGCCTTCAGAATAGGATAGGTTAGGAAATTCGGCTAATAGGTAACTAAGTAAATTCTGTACTACTTTTGTATATATGTAGTGAAATAGAGGGGCTCGTGGCTAAGAAATAACAGCCGCACGGGTCGATCGATAAGGTAAGCTAAGCTTGCCGCAGTTTGTCCGTGGAAGGGTGACCATCTTTACATACCCAAGACCCCTCCGTGCTCCAGAGAGCACATTAAGCCGTTGGTCCCGGCTGTCATTCTTAAATCTGTGACAGTCGTTACGGGTTGTCAGAAGTCTGAAAGTCTGGCAACCAGTCTTACCAAGGAGGGGTATCGTATCACTCAATAACTTAGTTGTTGAGGTCAGATAGGCAGTCGCTTTATGTAAAATACTGGTATTACTGGAAGCCGACCCCAACATAGTTGGTAAATGGTTAGGCACATGATGATGTAGTGAAATTGGCTCTTTACAATTTACAATTGAAAGACAATCCCTAATATACCAAACAAATTGATTTGTAAGGCATCGCCAACCAATTAATTACTTTAATAGAGTATTATTGTGACACACATGAATGCCTCATCCATGAATTGGGCTTGTTTCTATTAGTCCATTGTCTGAGACAACTAGACCTAAACTTTACCTAGCAATTCATTCAGTGTCTAAATATTCCAAAACTAGTTCTTCATCGGAACAGTCGTTTTCTTCGTCGCGATGTAGGCAGCCATGTACCATGTTGGGTTTTTCGAGATATATAAAATGGTGTTTTGCCTTCCAGACTCGAATCGCTTCAACAAGAAGTTGAAGGACACAGAAGCAATTGAGAGGGACAAGGTTGTCCTAGAAGTAGAATTGCAGGACCAGACTGCTGAAGCAGTTTGGTCTTTCAATGGACAGCCTATTGTGCCTAATGAAAGGTGAGTCTTTTATTACTTTACACTACTTCAAATATAACAGTTTCTGCATAAAGTAAATACCGACCATCTTGATTGACTTATGTGTTTTCAGGAAGTGTTATCTTCATGCTTGTTTTCAGTCTTCTGATTTTTCTGATGTATTCTTTCTTTTAGGAGAAAATTCAATGATTTTGTTTTAAATTTTCATTAAGGAATCAATAAAATTGCTTTGGGACCCCCAAGTCAGTTTTTTTTTCTTAATATAATACTTTCCTTGGAATTCCGTCAGGATTGAAATCAAGAACCTGGGTGGTGGTAAACACCAGCTGATCTTCAACAAGTTGGAGATGGAAGATGATGGTGAGATTCTCTGCGAGTCTGGCAAGTTAACCTCATCTTGTAAGCTTACCGTCAAGAAGGGCGAATCCAAGCCCTCTATTGACTGTCCGGACGAGTTCTGCGGACCACATGACAGGCCTTTCGTCATTGAGGTGCCTTATAAAAGTAAGTTTCCAAAAATAAGTGACCTGTTGGGACATTTAAAGTAAATATTGGGACATGTTCTATAACATTCATGGTTGTTTCCAGTTTCCGGCACCCGTCAAACACCAATCGAAGCTAAGCTATGGAAAGACGGTAAAGCATTGCCCGCCAAAGAAGTCGAGGCAGTGGTTGAACAAGAAAAGGTTCTCTTTAAGGTCAAGAAACCAAGCAGAGATGGATCTGGCAAATACACGATCAAGCTATCCAACGCCCAGGGCGAGGACTCGAAGGATGTCAGCATTGTCATGCAGAGTGTTCCGACTCCGCCCCAGGATGTGGCAGTTGCTGAGGTGTTCCAGACCTCATGTGTTGTTGGATGGAAGACTCCACAGGACGACGGTGGTTCACCGATCATCAAATATGTTATTGAGAGACAGGTAAAGGGCATATGAGTTTGTCAAAAAAAAAACTAGTAACTTTTGTCTGTAAATGCGGTACTCAATAAGATATCTTCTCTTCCAGGACATGTCCCTCAAAGCAGGATGGGATAACGTGGCGGAAGTGCCAGTTGGCCAGCCGTTGAAGTACAAGGTCGAAGATCTGATTCCAAAGAAAACTTACAAGTTCAGGATTCGTGCTGTCAGCAAGATTGGTTCTAGTGAACCTGGTCTTTTCGGCAAGCCTGTGCTGGCTAAGGATCCATGGGGTAAAGGACCAAATTATTTACCTTCTGACATTCATCCTTTTTGGATGTGTTTTCTTCTGGCAACTTGGTGTTAACATTATTTTATTATTTTAGACGAACCATCGAAGCCCAAGAATGTGGAACTTACTGACTGGAACAAGGACCGCGCAGATCTCAAATGGCAGAAGCCTGAAACCGATGGCGGTGCACCAATTACTGGCTACGTCATCGAGTACAAGGTAAATAACAGTTTTTTTTCTGAATTTCCCAAATCTTTCAAGAAAGTTTTTGGCTACCTTATACGTTACGTATACGTTCGGGGCACCCCTATATGTATGTTTTAATCGCTCTATATCTGTAACTCTATATCCATTTACAGGAGAAGTTTGGCAAGGACTGGGTGACCGGCAAGGAGGTGCCTGGTGACTGCCTGGCAGCCACTCAGGATGGCCTCAAGGAAGGCTGCACCTATGAGTTTAGGGTCCGCGCCATCAACAAGGCTGGACCTGGTGAACCTAGTGACGCTACTAAGCCGATTGTCGCTAAGTGCAGATTCGGTAAGTTGCCTGTTTATAGATACCTACTAATTTATAAATAAATTATTTATTAATATAAACTGTAACGGTAACAGAAAAATGTAAAACCCTGACTCCAGAGCTAGGTTAGAGTACCTACATGTTTTTCAGGAGCCAGTGAACTATTCCAATAGTTTTACATTTTTGCAAGTTTTATTAAAGACTATTGTAGGATATTAATACACACACATGATGTTCAATAAAAAATAAATAAGTGCAGCTCCCTTTTGTTAGTTATAGAATGATATAATGAATTGACTGATCAGTCAATCAGCTATTATGATGATTTGTCGTAATGACAGCCACGCGGCCACGCAACAACAAATTGTTGAACATTTTTATCAATTTGACATGATTTTTGACAATGGATTGAAGAGGTTTTCAAAAGCCGGTAGATAGCCTTCAATAATATCCCTTGAAAGCTATCCATTTCTCCATTTACTTCTTGAAATTACACTTTTGGTTCAAGCAGTCGCACTGCCTACCTTGGCCTGCCGTAGGCCTTAAAAACCACTTACGATTTAATTATTATATTACAGTCAAACCTTACATCGTTGGCGAGGGTCTCCAGAGCATTATCATCAAGAAGGGCCAGGTCATCACCTTTGATATCAAGTACGGTGGTGAGCCCGAACCCACGGTCAAATGGATGAAGGGCGAAGAGGTAAATTGTATTTCTTTCATTGTTTCATTGTTATACAAAGTTGGAAGAACATATTCAGTTAGAAAATAATCATGATGCATTTTTTTGTAAAACAATGAAAGATTATTAAGTTTTGTATAACTTGGAATCATTTGGAGGCCGTGGAAGAGGCATAACCCATCGAAATACCAACCAACTAGGTAGAATGCAGCCAATTCGGCTGCTATGTGCCAGAGTTCCTGCATTAGTCCAATCTTACCGTTCAAATCCGTCCAATATCGACGTCACCACTGACAGTTGTCTTATTAACTTGGTCAGTCAGTACTTATCATTACAATGATGTAAGCGGACCATTGTGTAGAAAATATAAAGAATTTAACAACGGCAAGACACATTTTAAGACCCCATCATCATTATTATCAGCATTGGAGGATACATTTTTAACCAAAATTTTTATCTTTTCCCTCAAAAAAGAAACGCGGCAAGCCGTACACGGAGAAGGTTAGATGGTTGGATCTAGATGTTGTATCGCATTATATGTTCTAAACATAAGCTCATACACTTTTCTCTATTATTTTATTCTACAAAATGTGCTAACACAACTATACAATATACTTGATACAGATTGTACTTCTGTGGTGGAAAGTTGAACGAAAAAAAGGGCGGACTATCAACGTCTTCCACTTTCTAAATATATTTTTTTCTTTCAACTTTTAACCATAACGCTAAAACAACGCAAACCAACATTTTTACATTGTTCTTGGACAACAAACACTCAATGTAATTGGCTTAAAAAATTATGCTTTCGATGTTGTAACTAAACGTTACTATGTTTTAAACTAGAAATTATTTTTATTGGTTCAAAAGCACTAAACTTATGTAGATGCACCTATAAAGGTATAACCAAAAAACCAACAAGGACAAACAGATTTTTTCACCATTCTCACGAACACTTTTCTTTTTGATTTACTGTGGTAACACTCGGCAATACGACGATTTCGTCGCATGCTGGCAACACTTAACATCCTAACACTATCAACTGGTCGCAATGGTGCACCGTTGCACGTACCAATATGGTTTTTTTTAATTATTATTTTTATTGGATTGCGTCTGATATCACCAATGTCCATCATATTTTTAATACATCACCACAATCACCACCATTGCTTGTGACAAACAGACAGTTCAGAATCATTATATCGCCATTATTGTACTGTCACAAAATAACAAATTACTTAAGTACCTATACCTACCCTAACTATAATTGTCAAGAAACTAAACAGACTATGTTACGATACTATTTAGCCCCTTTTCAAAAAGATGATACCTACAAGAAAAGCGGTTAGTTAGTATGGTTGTTTAATTAACCAGATAGAATTGCCTATTCACTCACAAAGCAGTTACCAGAAAATCCAAAGTAAATTGTTTATCAGAAGACAGCACCGACCGTGCAAAAGGTAGGTAAGCATTTTTGTGAAGCAGCGACGTGGAACACCCTACGGTCAAATGGTTGGTATTTAGGAACGCCAAAATACCGCCTGCTAAAGACACAAACTTCTAGTCTTTCAAGAAGACGCTAGGCCAGCAGTTGTATTCAAGCCCTTATCCTCAAGGCTTGTGGAGTTTGCGGACTGGTGCGAGGAGCCTCCTCCTCCATTTTCTCCAGGATTTCTCAATATAAAAGTATTGCTAACAACAACGTAAAATCTAACTACCTACAATAATATTATATGTATCAAAGAGTAGGCACATAAAACTATATCACAAAATACTCACCCCATAGTAAAATATTATATAATTATGCACTTCCACCACACTAACAACATCAAAATTGCAACATCATCAGACGCGATCCCTTTATTATTTTATACTCATACCAACACGGCCATCGCAGGAGATCTTCGATGATGGTGAACGTATTACCATTGACAAGTACGAGAGAAACACCGTGCTGACAGTCAGGAGGACCACCAGACCTGACAGTGGAAAGTACAAGCTTGTGCTGACCAATTCTTCGGGTAGCTGCGAGAGCATTGGCGATGTGGTTGTCTTGGGTAAGTCAGACTTTTAGTTCTTCTCTACCTGCCATCAAAACTGTGCTGTTCCAAAGTTAGTACAGAGTAGAAAAAATACTTAAGAAACATCGTGAGGTTCTGCATTCCTCTCCTAGGTTCAACCTTGCAATGTGCATCTAGTGTCATTAGTGTTCTCTGATAGGAAGTTTATATTAGGTCCCAGATTTGCTCGCGCTGTCATTCACCTACTTGAAGTGTACGTACAATAAACTTATCAACTTATACCTGTATTCGGCATGATCGTATACGAATACTCATGAAACTAATCGTATTTCAGACAAACCAAATCGCCCGAATGGCCCGATCGAAGTTGTAGACATCCGCGCCGAGAAGGCGACCGTCAAATGGCAGAAGCCAGATGACTGGAAGGGATCCGATATCACCGGATACACTCTCGAGAAAATGGATATGGTAAGGAACTACCTACTACAAAACAATTTTAGACCTCCGTTATTTGTGCCTAAAATAAATTATAAATAAAATAATTGCGCTATTTCCACAGGATACTGGAAACTGGGTGCCGTGTGGCGAAACCGGCCCAGAGCCTACAGAGTTCCAAGTCAAAGGTCTTACCCCGAACCACAAGTACAAGTTCAGGGTACGCGCCGTCAACAAGGAAGGCGAGTCCGAGCCATTGGAGACTGATGGCTTCATTGTCGCCAAGAATCCTTACGGTAAGAAAGAAATAACTGTCTACCATAAAATATGTTGGTGACAATGTGACAATGTAACTGTTCTTGTACAGCTACAATAATTTTGAATCTGCAAGACAAAATGGAACGTAACTACAAACGTCATTCGAATCCCGCCATTTTTAAATTTTGACAGTCATTTGTTTTTATTTGCAAACAACGAGACCGGATTTGTTTCCGTGCAAGAATTTAAGAAAACCTTCATGTAATCGAATCTTAATTCAATCCGGGATTGAGTTTATCAAATACAGTCCTATTTTTCGTCCAGAATGTTCAATATTACCTTGATATTCTCCTGTAGACCCACCAAAGGCGCCTGGAAAGCCCACAATCACCGACTACGACAACATGTCTGTGACTTTGCAATGGGAGCCACCGTCAGACAACGGTGGAAGACCAATCCTTGGATATGTCGTGGAGATGAAAGACAAGTTCTCTCCAGACTGGATTGAGGTGAGTTTTCAAGAACTAAGAATATTTTTACGAGCCTATTATGTATTCCATAATGCCTACATTCTGTAAAATGTAAAACACAAGTTTGAATTTTCAAATCATCTTGCTATTTTAAAATCAAGACTGAAGTTCTCATCACAAAACTGTAGATCTTGACCAGTTTGATAAAAATAACTAGGTAACTGTTTTCTGCTTATATTTCAATCAGTAAAACTTTTCAAATTATTTTAGAAAGACTTAAATATATTTTATTTATTTCGAAGTATCCTATTCTATCAATACATAATGTACCTAACCAATGTATCTGCAGGTTGTAAAAACAAATGACACCAAGACCGAGTACAAGGTTGAGGGTCTGAAAGAAAAGATGGTGTACCAGTTCCGTGTGAAGGCTCACAACAAGGCTGGAGTCGGTGAAGCGTCACAGCCCACTGACAACCATCTCTGCAAGCATAAGAACTGTGAGTATGAAATATATTGCATTGTCTTCTTTCCATCATTTATAGACATTATAAATGATAATGAAAATGCAAGAAAAAAAATCATCACATTTTTTTTGAACTCCCTAAGTAAGCGCAAGTTATGCAAACAAGTATGTGTAGCTTGTGGTTAACTACACTCCATTTGAAATAAGATTAGACATTTAAATAAACCTTTTTTACAGTCCGTTCAACTGATTTTGACTTCTATTGCGTTGGTGGCATGACAAATGACAGCTGTAATAAATAGTTGGTATAGTAACCACGTTTTTGCTTTTAATGCCATCCTTATACCTACGGAATAGAAGTCAAAATCGGTTGAACGGACTGTAAACAAGTTTATTTAAATGTCTAATCTTATTTCAAATGGAGTATAGGTGGTTCTAAGATCTAGCGTTTACTTTTTTTTATTCGGTAATAATTTAATAAAGAGTAGAATTAAACTGTATCATAATTTAGATTTTTTAGCTATCTATATAGATGTGGTAGATGGATTTGTGATTGCATTTTGTCGATAAATTAGCTGACAGGATTGAATGCCGTCCATCATCTTGACTTTACACAGTAGTGACAAAAGAGTGTATTTAGTTCAAACATAAAATAAATGTTATTATTTCAATTATTTAAAACATTTTGATTTTCAGTTACCTATTTCAAAACTAGGAATATAATATAAACTGCCTTTTATTTGAGCATCAGACATTATTAACATTTCTTTGTATAACTTCAACAGTGAAGCCACGCATTGAACGCAGCACATTCAAGTCAGTGATCATCAAGGCAGGCCGCACACACAAGTGGTCTGTTGATGTCATCGGTGAACCTCCACCAGAGACGACTTGGTGAGTTTTTAAGGATAAATCCCCTAAGAATTACTGTGTGATTAAGAAGTTCATTTGGGTTTCTTAATATTGTAAACACCTTTTGTCATACAAGGTGTAGATTTTTTTTTGTACAATACCTACAGATATTTAAACATAAACCGTTTGCAAATTTTTCAAGGTAGATAAAATGTTAGATAGAAATGACTACAATAACGTATCTTTATTTTAAACAATAATCTACACAAATAAACAAAATATTACCCTAATAACGTTAAATCGCAAATTGTTTCTAGAAAAATCTTTAACTTACTACCTTAGCATCAAAACTCCAACCCAACCTTCACAAACCCTTAAAACTAGTTAAAACAATCAAACATCATTGTAACGCGTACTTTTTCCCAGGTCATGGCGCGATAACATCAAGCTAGTCAACACGGAACGCATCAAGATCGAGAACAAAGAGTACCACACTGACTTCACGATCGTGAACGCAGTGCGTCGTGATACCGGCAAATATAAGCTAAGGGCTGAGAACTGCAACGGATTCGATGAAGAGACCGTTGAGCTGACTGTGCTGAGCAAGCCTAGCTCGCCTAAGGGTAATTCATAATTCCTTCTGCTTTAAAAACCCCCGAAATCTCTTAGTATACTTAACTTTAAAGCATTCTTAAAACACACCATTAGTCCTAAGCTTCTTAAAATTGAGCTGTGTATGAAATCGAGTCATATCAAAGCATGTATCCGCATAATATGGGTAAATAGGTGGTGCTTGAATGTAACATATTCAAATTAATTAATTAGAATCCTCATATTATTTAGATCATTACGTCATAAGACCAATTTGGCCAGTTTTACAATCAAGAATTTCGCCATTAGTAATTAAAATCTTATGCTCAAGTCGTGATTGGAAATTGCCTAAAATCAATTAACCGTAGTTGGATTCTGTAGTTCAAATAGCCACCCCCTGGTTCTTGCAAACCTAGTGCTTTAGATCCTGGGGTTGTTTTTATAGTTATGTAGTCCTTGTAAGCGTGCCATGAGAAGCCATGGGTCTCTGTGATCATACAAATGATAACGTCGTTGTTACGAGTTTTCAAATACTAATAAAACAAAATCTCTAGGCCCATTGGAAGTGACAGACATCCACGCAGAAGGCTGCAAGGTGAAGTGGGAGAAGCCAGAAGACGATGGTGGCTCTCCAGTCAAGGAGTACGAGCTCGAGAAGATGGATGTCGCCACTGGCAAGTGGGTCAGGGTTGGCAGGTCAGTACTAAGAGCATTTTCGTTTTTGTTTTTATATCGTAGGTCCCAACAGCCTTAGGCGATTCCACACTGACCCGCTATACACTGCGGGGTGCGTAGCGAGGAAGACATGCGCGTGGTTGCGGGAGTGCAGATTTGCACCATCCTGCAGATTTCTTCTTACAAACGCGCGGAGCTGCAGTTTATCATATGGTGGTCTCATTTCACGGCGAGATCCATTTCAAAATATTACTTCACTTCTAGCTCTGTCAAAATCACGCACCTTACTGCTGAACTCGGTGTGCCCTACCTTGCGTCTTGCCCCGCACCCATGCGCGAGTGCGCGTGTTTTTCTGCATGTAGGCGCGTGACCTGCAACACTGCACGTGAATGCGTTTTCAGTGTGTTGCACTACGCGTGTTTTCAATGCAAAGAGATATTCTTTCAAGCAACGTAAGAACACGCACTCCCGCGCTACGCTGCGTAATGCGATGCAGTGTGCGAATCGCCTTAGTCTTGCGAAACTTAGTATTCTAAAGTTTTTCGTTATCGTGACTTTCTAAATCGAGAGTTTAACCAAATCCTCCTACAAAATACCAAATTTAGTAGTAGTGTCTGTCTGAGACAGAGTGGAGTGCCGCATGGCAGGGAGAAGGCTCCAAGGCGCCGATAGCTTAGGTATTTTTTTTACGGTGGAAATACTAGATACCATTCCAAAATAATTCATGTGGTAGGAAAGTATTCCTACCATATCAATTTCACTCATAGTGTGATGGTCCAGTTAAATCACATCAGACTATTAACATGAGACAGCAATCTCTGTTAATAAAGAAAGCCTACTATACCATTGAGGATGTGTAAACTGATAAATTGTGAATCGATCGACCTTGTAATATTATGCTTAACGTGAACGTGAAATAATAAATTACTTTATGACTAAAATGAATGAACGAATTAATAATAATAATTTATTTTAAAATAAAATGTAATACATTATTGATTAATATTTAGTATAATGTAATAAATTGTAATAATTAGAATCTATAGTATGTTATGTAATTTAATAATTTGATACTTATTTATTTTTATTTTGCCGTACCCTTACAGAGTGCATGTCTTAATACTGTCATGAAATTTTAATGCATAGGTCCACTGACCAGTGTTTTATAATTGTTAGCAAATAAATAAATAATAGTGCCTACCGCTGGCAGTAACCACTAATCATCAAAACTAAGGCAGTCAAAGTATTCCAGCCCATGACCAAGCCACAGCCTATTCAAGTATCTTCCGTTACTTCTGTGACCTAGTAAATAACTCATCATTTATCGTCTACTTATTTCCTCCTCAGAGTGGCCGGCGACAAGAAGCCTCTAGAGATGGAGGTGACAGGTCTGGAACCCGGCCACCAGTACAAGTTCAGGGTGACGGCCGTCAACGACGAGGGAGACTCAGATCCGCTGGAGGCTGAACGTGCTATCCTCGCTAAGAATCCGTTCGGTAAGAGAAGTTTTATAAAATCCTTCAGGGACAAATTCGCAAAAAAAAAAAAAAAATTTATACATACCTTACAGACCTTAGACCCGCCTGCCAAGCGTGGCAATTATGGCAAACTCTCACTCCTTTAGAGGTGAAACTCCTTTAGGGGAGGCCTATGTACAGCAGTGGACGTCTTTCGAATGAAATGATGACATAGAAATTAGATTAGCCTGTGACCATTATTATTATTAAATTCTTTATTAAAGTAACAAGGACTTAATGTGTTAGTAAACTTACGCCCCCTTATTACAAAACAAGGTTTATCTTCAGACCCAGGTTTAAAACATGGAACCATTATTGAATTACGAACTTTATTCCGACTATGGTACAGTTCCTAAAAACAAAACTGACAACTAAGTACTGAACTAATTTTTCAGTTTTGTATAAAGAACGGTATTTCAATCACTGTTACGTTCTTATTACAAAAACTGGCTCCATGGTTTAAGCCATGTCAAAATATAAATCTTGTTTTGTAATAAAGCGGACGAAGTTTACTTATTTTATTTCTATTTTCATTTATTTCATCCCATGGGACGGCACTGATTATGGGGCATCTAAGAATGCTTCCGTATTCGATATCCATAAGGAATATGCATGTATTTTTTTTAAAACTAAATCTATAAAAGACAGTAATGTAAATCCAAGAAAATAATTAAAAGTTAAATTCAACTACTACTTGTTGCTCGAAAAAATTATGAAACTCCAACAATTTTCTACTACGGTTCAAACGTCCGTTTCAGTCGCGGTCATGAGTTGACGTCATTTACCACCACGATACTGCTTTGTTTACATCTGTTTTTTTTTGCCCCAACTCTTATAAATAAAATGATTTTTTGTCAAGCAGAAATCGCACTTGCATACCTTAGTGAGATTTCAAGCACTTTGCAAAGATTAGATTTTTATTCACATGGCTTTTTTACGTCACTTCCGGCATTGTCGAAACAACTAGTTTTGAGTTTGCGTTCCGTTCCACCAAAAAAATTCATCATGAAATAATGAATGATAAAATAAGTAAAGGGCGGGACACACAGAAAAGACGTAAGACGAGGTCGCGTCGCAGACGTATGTGCCGGTGACCGCGTCTCGTCAGCGCCCTGTCTTTTCTGTTTATTTTGTGTCGCTACGCTTCTATACATTTTGTATGAAAATTTACTGAAGGGCGCCGCGTCTGCTACGCGTCCTCGTCTTACGTCTTTTCTGTTTGTCCCGCCCCATACGTATAAAAAATAATAGGAATTTGTTTCTTGACTCGTATACAACGTATATATAAATAATGAATAAGTTTAAAATTACGTGCATATTCCCTATTATGTAGATAAATCTTGTAATGAATCTCCAAATACCAGATTTCAAGATTTAAGTATACATTTTTTGTTCTGACCAAAATATCTGATTGGAAATCTGATTATAAAACCATTTTATTCCCGATTCCGCTTAGAGTTTTTGACAAACATTCTAACCAAGTCCGTATTTTGAAAACCACATCAGAAAGGACGTTAAGAACATCTTTTTTTTTTATTCTAACCACCACTCTTCCTACAGAGAAATCTGACAAACCTGGCAACGTCGAGGTAGCAGACAACGACAACCAGAGCGCCACCATCAAGTGGGACCCGCCAAAGGACGACGGAGGGGCACCCGTGCTCAAGTATATCATACAGAAGAGGCCCAAGGGTGGAGATTGGGAAAATGCTGCTGAGGTAAATATTATGAATCCACATTTGATGCTGTTAAGAGTTTTGTATATCGAAAACGCAAATGCAAATGACCTTTTAAGCTGAAGAAGGGCTAGTGTATTTATTTATAAAGGTACACCAACAGCTTCTGTATACAAAATATCAAATAAAACTAGATAACAGTCATGAGCTTATACAGTTGCCAATAACAGGTGAACCAGCATTCTCAAATACAGTGATAACCTATGGTAAGAGCGACATTAAACAAAACTTATAAAAATAAAAAATACAATTTATGCGTTATAATTATCCAGTTTCCCCGACCAAATCGATTAAACACTGTGTTCTATTCTTATTACTAGCTTTTATTTAACTTGCAATGTTCTTACGTAAGTTGTTCGCTTCAATTAAAAAATAATTATAATTATTATAATAAATAAATAATTATTTATTTATTATAATTATTATAATAAATAAATAATTATTTATTTATTTAAACTTTTCACACACAATAATGTACAAAGGCGATATAATTCGATCTGACACGAAGGAAGTGGTAGAAAATTTTCACCCGGTCAGTACGGTTGCAGAACTGACAGCAGAAGATGTGACATCTTTAAAATATCGCAGAATAAAGGCCTGCATAAAAGTAGCCTCCTGGCTTATAAACTTTATTTTTTTAAGTTTTAATTTAAAGACCATAGATGTCTTCGCGCCCTTCTATCTATGAGTCTCAATCCTAAAAGAAATTAGGCAAATATTTCTTCCTTCATCCTGATGAATCAGATACTTACTACAATGTATTATTCCCTAGGTTCCTGGAGCCCAGACCACAGCCAAGATCGACGGTCTACCAGAAGGTAGCGAGTACGAATTCCGCGTTGTCGCTGTTAACAAGGCTGGACCATCCGACCCTTCGGACCCAACCAAGATGACCACTATCAGACACAGGGCCCGTAAGTATTACTGCCAAATTGTTACCGATGTTTCTAAATTTTAGAAATAAAACTGCAAAGGGAGGATCCAATTTTTTTTTTCGTCACATTTGCTCAAAAAATGCATTTACGAAGCCTGTATACATTGTTCGAAAGTAAAAAATTACGCACCATGCAACGGAACGGGCGGTAAAATAGGTACTCTCACCTAAGTACATGTTTTACCGCCCCCCTTCGTTGTATAGCGCCGTGCGTATTCTTTACGGTTTTTTTTTAATGCCATAAAAAAATATATAAGAATTCCACCAAGGACTTTCAAATTAGGAGAATAAATAAGCTGAATGATCGAACCTCCTTAAAGATAAAAGATAAAGATAAAGATACTTTATTTGTCGCGCGCTTTTGCTCAATACGTTTATCTCACTTTATTATTAAAGAGAAAATGAGACGAAAGATGTAGTACTAATTTTCACCATGTGCACGTGGCGCCATTTGCAAATTCGCGCCATTTTCTTATTAGATATTTCAAAGATTGTTGCGACTTTCCGACTGATATTTACAAAATAATAATATGAGTTCAAGCGAGGAATCCGATATTAATATGGAAACTACTGCACTTGATATCTTGAATGAGCCGCCAAAATCGTGAGTGCTATGTAATGATATACAATAATTTTATATCATGGAAGACTGGAAGAACTACTTAATCATTCTCTTAAAATGTTTTGATGGCTTATTTTATTACATAGTGCACTGTTTTCTCGCAAATGTGTTGAAAAACGTTGTATGACACACGCGCGGAAATTGGTATTTACAAACTCGTGACTATGGTAAGCCTCCGGCTTACATCCGTCTACTCGTTTGTAAAAACCAACTTACCGCACTAATATTATAAATAACTATTCTCAATCAAAATCAAATCAAAAATATTTTTATTTCACATAAGCCTACATGGGCACTTATGAAACGTCAGAAGCTAGGTGCACGGTTCTAATTGGTCGTTTCCTATGGAGAAGAGCCGGCAAGAAACTCCACGGTCACTATTTAAAAAAAATAAAATTGGCTTTTACAATGTTTTCAAATTACAGTGTTATGTATGAGAGGACAGCGTAGGCCTATCAAAAGTACCAGGTACTTAACAAAATAGAAAATGGTCTACAGATCTACAGTCTAATAAGCCTACAACGTCCTCACATTGACAAAAAAAAAACAATATAAAATATGTTTAAAATAATAAAAGTTAGAACCTTGTTGAAATTTAAATTGTAGGTATAATAATGTCAAATAAGAAAAACATTATGTCAGTGAAGTTTGTAAAAAAAGATACAATTAAATTAAAAAATAACTTCGTAATTTGGGAGCTGTTAATAGACATTTACATAGTTTTGCCGTTAATGAGGTACCAGGGAGGCCACATGTACAGAAGGAATTAATGCCAAACTTCCTTGTCTTCAACGTATCGCTTAATGCTTTATTATCGTTGCTTGTCAACTAATGAAAATGCAGATGTACAGTTAGAAAAGCCAGCTAGCTCAGTGTAGTTTGCTTGTGAAATAAGACTTTGTACTAAATATTATAAGATTCATTCAAGTTAAGTTTGGTTCTCATATCCTGTTACTGGAAAATGAACGTAAAATAAGTAGTAATGGGGTTCAAAATGTAAGGAAAAGAGAGACATTTTCGACATAACGGAGGATCATGCTAAGCCATTTGAGGTAGTATAGGCTCTTAAACATAACTGGTGAATGTGGTTGGACCTCTGCCTAATTCTTCGGGAGAAAACATGTTTACTCTATGCCAGAAAGAGAGAACACACTCACTAAACCACCATCTCTTCCACAGTGAAACCCCGCATCGACCGCACAAACCTGAAGTCGTTAGCAGTGCGCGCGGGCAAGCCGATCTTCTTCGACGTCAACGTCAAGGGTGAACCCGCGCCCAAAGTGCAATGGTTCAGGAAGTGGAAGGGCGAGGAGAAGGAGGTATGTTAAATTACTTAAGGCGCTGATTGTACGTCCACCCTTAACAAACGTCACGTAAGGCCGCAATATTGGTAAGGGAGTGACAGTACATGAAAATATAAGTATGATAAGTTAAGGGAACCTACACAGACCTACAAGCCTAACAGCCCTACGACCCTAAGCCCTATAAGCCCTACAGCCCTAACCTACCATATACCTAGTATGTGATAAATAAATATATAAATAAGTTCAGGATGTCTGCACCATGCGACCTAAGGTTACAGACGGATAGTAGACAGGATTTCCAGTCAGCCAGTCGCGCAGACTCACGAGACTGATCAGAGATGGCTAAAGGTGTCTTGGCCACAGTGAGGGGTAATGAGACAAGAATATAAAATTCAAATCTGATTTATTTACAAAATTATACAGCTTATACAGCGTGTTACGGAAAGGGTATATACATATCAAAGGCACGGATTCTTTTGGTGATAACAAACTACATGGCAACAATTTTTTTAATAATACCTACTTATAATTATAAAGTTAAGAAACATTTAAATAATAAAAATCAAAGGTTTCCAATTCAATTCTACACATCACTAGACCAAGTCAGCTGATCGGTACACGTTTTAATCCATTCATTTGATCCCGCCGCCAATTGTGCCGACGGCGCCGCCGCGTGTCGGTGCGGCGCCGTGTCGCAGAGCTGTGGCAGGCGTGTGTGTATACTAGGCGCACAGACACAGATACTGGATAATGACCTTCGTAGTGCGGTGACACGTTTGATATGATTTAAATTTAATAAACTATAGAAATAAAAAAAATTAAAATATTTTCAAAGTTTTTCTTTTTGAGCTGAAGTTTTGTACAGAGATTCTGAACCAGATGCACTCTTCACCCCGTTTGTATGGATATACCCTTTCCGTAACATATGATGACTTTTATAAAACTCGTACTGTTCCCACTGCAGGGCAAAAACCTTTTCCCAAACGTCCAAACTACCCAAAATTCAAGAATTTAGAAAAACTTACAAAAGTAATAAAATGATTAGTTAAGACTTTCAGCGCGATTCTACGAAAGAATCGATAGGGATGGGTATACCTTTGTTAAATATCTGATTCTGACTCATAGTCAGAACTTACAATCAGAAGCTGTAAAGCATGAGTTTATAAGAATCAATGTATTATTTTTTCATTGAAGACCTGTGTTCTGTTTATCAAAACTTACAAGCATTTTTCCTGGACAAAATTTCAGTGTTACAAATATGTGTTTATCAAAACTACACGTGTAAATTCCGAGTTACAAGAAGTGTCGTTATTTATTTCTCAAGTATATTTTTCACTTGTATTAGTGAATATGTTCTTCAAAAATTCCTTTTTTAAGTTACAATTTGTTGAAAATCATGGCACGGATCATGCTATAACTAAAAAACGTTTATGCAACAGACAGCAAAATGCAATCCAAAAACAGCTATAACCTTTTTCTTACCCCTTCGGCCTTTAGGAAATACAGACGATATTATTCATATTACCAGTTTACAATTAACCCTAATCTCAACTCCACAGGTAACCGAGAACGTAATCAACGTAGATTACAACACTAAACTCGACGTGAAAGAATCAGAACGTCCAATGACGGGTACCTACCGTATCCTAGCAACCAACGAGCATGGTAAAGATGAGGCTGAGGTTGAGATCACCGTGTTATCTGCCCCGAGCAAACCTGGTGGACCACTGAAGGTCGCAGATGTTACGAAGAATGGATGCAAACTATCCTGGAAGAAGCCTGAAGATGATGGTGGTAAGTGGAATGGGATTTGAAGATGGAGTTTTGATACAATCGCCATCACGTAACTTGGCAAGGTTTTGGGGTAGTGGGGGTAAGTTCGCGCATAGTATACTTATGAAACAAAAAAATGGTCACTTTTATTATTTGTCATTATTCTACGGTTATTGCCACCACTTATTTTAAACATGTCTGTTTAGAAGAAAGTTGAAGAAAGGAGAGGAATTCGTGAAGTTTATTAGTTGTTATAAATAAAATACATAATAAAATATTTTTAGTTATTGTGGCTTTTCAAAAAACAATGTTAACGAGAACTAAAGGTCCACAAGCTTCATTACTAGCTGCCGCAAAAATATACTCATAAAATAAACTTAATTTAAAATAGTAACAACAATTCGTAACAAAAACTTAACAAAAACTCAACAAAAACAAAGGGTATAATTTTAGTGCACGTAAGTGTAATCGGGAGTGAACGGAACGCGGGTTGAGGTGCGGGAGGCGAGTGTCGACTAACGCACCAATCGCGTGCTCCCTCATTCCCCGCGTCCCGCTTGACCACCAAAGGGACCTATAAAATGACTTCTGCGCATCTAACTACTCTTGCCAACTTACGTGCCGGGGACTGTACAAGTGTTGTAATTACAGCATTGACGTTATCGTTGCCTTTACGCTGCGATTATTTTAAATTCGCTGCGTTAGAGAAACATGACAGAATTTGGTCGAAAAAACATCGCGTAGGCGGTTTTAGCATTGTATTTGACGATCCCACGCTAGATCAACGCCAGATGGTAAATATGGGAGTTACCGAACATGTTCCTTATTTACTACTAATTTATTTTATAACGATTTTTGAAAGATTGGAAAGATTTTATAACTTTTTCAAACTGACTTAAAATAGTCCGAGTAATAGATACAGAATCTTCTACTCAGACTATTAAGTAGCCTAAAATTTGTAAAAAAAGATTTGAGCTGTTCAACCCCAGAAACTAACGAAAGAAATAAAGTTGAACTTAAAATAGTCAACTAGTATCTCACTCTCAAGCATTGCTAGTTTTTTTTTCTCTCTCATTACTACATTAAACCATAATTATTCTTAAATAATCTTCAGTCATTAAGGCGACGATAACCGACTTTTAATGATTTTATACTGAAGATCACGTCTAAACGAGTAGTGCTAATGATTTGAAAAAAAAAATATGTTAAATTAGAGCATTTTCTCAATAATGTAATATGTGAATATTTTAGAATATGTTTATATTACATAGTGAAATTAATTTGTAAAGTTATGTCTAACGCGGATAAAAAACTGAGAATGGCGCAAAATCTACCAAGCGTATTTTTCTGAAACCTTCACCAATTTAAATATAATTTAATTATTTATCTTTTAGTATACGCGTTTTATTAAAATACCTTTTGTTTTGTTTATAATAAATTAATAATGCGTCAAATTGGGAACAGCGCTCCTTGATGGGCTAGTCCTATTACTGGGCGAGTCCTATTACTGGCTGAACGTAGGACGCGTTGCGTGAGTTTAGTACAGAACACGCAAGCTAACTACTCAAGGTCACTGGCATATATCTGAGTCTTAAAATCAAGATGCTAATCTCATTCTTTCTTCGTTTTCAGGTAAACCAGTAACCGGCTACGTAGTAGAGAAACTCAACAAGGCAACCGGTCGCTGGGTGCCAGTCGGCAAGACTGATGACACGGAGATGGACATCAAGGGTCTGCAGGAAGGCGAGGAGTATGAGTTCCGGGTTAAGGCAGTCAATGACGAGGGAGAGTCGGAGCCGCTGAAGACTGACCACTCTATTGTTGCTAAGAATCCTTATGGTGAGTTCGATGATCTCAATGAAGGCCAAATCTAAGAGGTTCAGGGTGTAGTGTCCTTGACCTTTACCATAGAAAATAGGGTAGGTGTGACTATTCACTAAAATCATCTTGGTTAAGAGGTGCTTTTGTCAGGACCTGTCTGGAGTATTGATATTCCAAGATCAGTCACCTTATTTAAGTTCGTAAGTACCCGAAGTGGAGTAGCACGATGGGGAAGTTCATCGGCTGCGTCGTAGGGGTTCAGAAGAGAGTTTGTGCCTCCACTGGTAACCGTTACAAAAGCAATTTTAAGGGATTTTAATATTTTTTCAACTGCAAGGTCTGACTTGCAAAGCATCGCAGGTAATTGATACTTCTAAAAACTTTCTATTTATTTTGTGATATATTCAAAAACAACTACTCAATTTTTCGGTTTCATTTATCTTTTGACTCTTCAGCTCAACAATAGATATTTCACTCTTTAATGCACACCATCTAAATTTATTAATTCAAATATCCCATATCATCTACTTCAGATATCCCCGGCAAGCCATCAGTCCCCACAATCGATGACTGGGACGTGGACCGCGTGGACCTCAAGTGGGAGGCGCCCAAGAACAACGGTGGAGCTCCCATCACTGGGTACATCATCGAGAAGAAGGAGAAGTACGGGTCTTGGACCGAGGCGCTTGTAACTACGGTAAGTTGGAACAAGACAAGTTAGCATGATATTTTATTAAGTACTACCTGCCCGGTGTGACTTCGTTCGCGTGGTGTCCTACCCCTACCCTACCTTCGCGGGCGTATGCAGAAAAACTCACCAAAGTTCCATCAAAATCGGTCCAGTCCTTTCGGATTCCATACAGGACAAACAAACAAAAATTATTATTTATTTAAAAGGATAGATTAGTAAGACTCACTACTAGGGGTCTTACGAGGATTTAATTTACTAACGGTACCTACCGTGGGTTAGTAACACAAAATATTTATCAATACACTTCCTCGAAAACTGGTTCATATCGCACTACGATTAGGTTCACAATGCAATGTATTCACACGCGTGCGATTTTTTATTTTCCAACACGTGTGCGGGAATAAAAATTGCCACAGATAACTTATAGGTACCTATATATACTTATTCCAAAATGGAGCAATGCCTCTATTCACACCGTCTCGCGCCAGAGACGGTCCTCTCTATTCGGAGGTGATTTTTTTTAAATCTCGGTAAAGATGAGTCTTTACGGCGTAGATATTTTTAGAATATAATGTTTATAAATAGAATACCATGATTATTACAATAAAAAAAAAGTTTAAGAACAAATTAACATTTATTTGTGTTCTAAACTCAAAAATATTTTGAATTTTCTATTGTTCATATTAGGCTGTTTATCGGCTTTATACCTTGCTTCTCCTTCAACCTGGCGAAAGCAAAGCGCGGAAAAAAAGAAAATTAAATCATAGTTTCCTAAAAATATTTATCGTTATTTTATTTTATTTCTTCAAAAGTGTATTGAAAAACGTCGTTTGATACACGTGGACATTTGTTATTGCAGTTCTCGGCTCAAAAACAACCTCGCCTAAGGCTCGGGTGTTAATTCCGCCTAGAATGCAATAACAAACATTCTCCACTTGTATCAAAATGTACTATTACTACCGGTTGATGACCCCCGAAAAAACTCAGCCATTATTTTCTTTTTTGTTTTATCGTGTTTAGATATCGATATCCATCACGCCTGCGGAGTTTCCCTAGCTAATTTATGTTGCCCCTGTATAAGAAGAATATTGACATTCACTATCGTGTCTGAATTTTTTCACACATACAATTTTGTCTTGTATACTCACTATTCTATTCATCTTACAGACGCCAGAATGCAAGGCCCGCGTGCCGGACCTGAAGGAAGGCAACGTGTACCAGTTCCGTGTAAAGGCCGTCAACAAGGCCGGACCCGGTGAACCGGGAGACGCTACACAACCGCACACGGCTAAGGCCCGGTTCTGTAAGTATACTGTTATTATTAACAGACTATATACTGTATAGTAGTTGCTTTTCACGGCCGTCCGCAGGGCCGTCTTTAATCTATTGGAGGCCCTGGGCTCTTTAGGATAATGGGGATCCAATGGAGAATGCAGGATGCAAAAACGAGCGAAGCCAGCTTTTAAAAAAAAAATCTTTTGATAGCCTCTAGCTACTACTCTGGCAGGAGCCAGGGGATCCCATGGACAGTGGGGCCCTGGGCACTCGCCCAGAGTGGCCAATAGAAAAGACTGCTCTGACCTTTTGTCATTCATTGTAATAATTATGAACCTTATTTCAATGGTTCTAAAAGTCACAAGCCCACTTGTGATTTGCGACGGCTATAATATCTTCTGTCAGCTAAGTGCCCTGTAATCCTTTTTAATTTATCGGGATTATAACAGTTTTGTCTCTAAGCTACTCTTAAAGGAATTTCAATTAGACCTAAGAATTTTTCAAGCTGAAAAAGTCAAATATTTTAACTAAGGTTTGCCAGAATGGTGAAACTGCTTGGCTTTCAAAATCTCCGTTGAAACAGCCTTTTACCATGTTATCATTGATTGAAAAGCTTCCAAAAGAACTGCTCATCTACCAGACCATCATAAAAAAAAAATACTAATAAAACATATCCCTTCTACAGTGAAACCACACATCAACCGCGACAAGATGCACGCTATCCGCGTGCGCGCCGGCACTACCATCAAGTTGGATGTCGACATCAAGGGCGAGCCTCCACCAACCAAGACCTGGACCTTCGCCAAGAAGGTAAGCTTTCGATTATAGTCTTAATACACAAAACTAAAGGCTCATCTGTAATATATGTAAGAACAGATATAATAAATGTTTATTAAAAAAAAAATGTGCGTGAGAAGGTAAAATACACTAAAAGAGAACTGGGGGTCTACTCCGAAGCGATAATCAGAAGTATCGGCTGAATGTTTGGCCGTTTGTTGACTTTGACTCCTTACCCGACTTCAAGTCCCATTTTAGGGTTCCGTAGTAAACAAGGAACCCTTATAGTTTCGCCATGTCCGTCTGTCTGTCTGTCTGTCGGCCTGTCTGTCTGTCTGTCTGTCTGTCTGTCTGTCTGTCCGTCCGTCCGTCCGTCTGGTCCCGGCTTAGCTCAGAGACGCTAAGTCCTAGAAAGCTGTAATTTGGCAAGGGTGTACATATTAATCACGCCAAGAAAGTCGTAAAATAAAACAAAGAAAAAAAATTTTTTTTTAGGGTTACCTCCCTTGCACGTAAAACGGGGATGATATTTTTTTTCTCGTCTAATACATGGTGTGGGTTATCGTTGGATAGGCCGTTCAAAAATATTGTGGGTCTGTGAAAAACATTTTTCAATTCTGAGATCCGTTTGCGTAATAATAAGCTTTAAAGTGCTATTTTTTGTTAGAGTCAAGTGTCCACCCCCCCTGCCAGCTAAATGGTTGGTTTTGGATATGTGAAATAAATCATGGCAGTAGTAAATATAACGAAACACAGCTAAGTAGGGTTTACAAGTTAACGAGTAATAGTCGACCAACTTAAATTTGCAGTTGAAGAATTGACCGTAACGTATATGGATGTATGGGAGAGCATGTTTTTCAACTACAATGTTAAGTTTGTTTTTGGGATGAATTCATCCTAACTACGGAACCCTTCATTGTGCGTGGTTCGACACGTACTTGGCCGGTTTTTTTTTATTTTTTTTTATCTCTTTGACTGTCGTTTTTTTTTCGCCTGCGTAAGCCATATTTAGCCATAGTCAGGAAACGGCCGATCGTTCGGCCGTTACTTTGGATTTATCTTCGGAGTAGACCCCCTGCACTTCGAACGGTCGAACGTCTGTTATTCAAAAACCTTTTGATTACTTGAAATTGCTGCTGAATAAAACATAATATTGAGTACCTACTTTTACGAAATAGCCAGTTTACGAAATACAAATGCATGAAAAAACAATTAGCCTCAAATTGAAGTTGAATCTTGTGTAGAGTACGATTAAACGCAACATAAAATAGGTGCGTACACGCATTCATTTGTTACATACGCGAATCTAAACGAATAATTTCCACTGCTCTCAAAACGGTGAAGGAAAACATTGTGTGGCAACCGGCATGTCCTAGAACCAAAAATTCTAAGACATGTGAAATCTACCAAACCCTCACTGGGCCCGCGTGATAGATTACGGCCCACCCACTCGAAGAGAGGATGCCTGTGTCCCAGCAGTGGGAACATTTTTTTTTTTTTTTTTTCGTTGAAATAATAAATAAAAAAACGTTTATTTTGTCAACACAAGTTATAAACTTAATTCTAGACTTTGACAGTAGTGTACGAACAAGGAACTAACTTTGTGAGAGACTGGAGCCTGTGGTAGGTTTATATATAAACCTGTATTACAGGTCACCAGAGCCCTCCCGCTGTAGATGCCTGTTAATTGGATACATGACAATGAAAATGCAGGATAATAAACGAAAAATCACTACATTACACTACATTATAGGCTGATTATGCTTATTATTTATTATTATTAATTCTTTTATTTCAGACATAGTTTTAGTCCATACATTATATATAAAAAAAAAATACATTATAACACTTATGCTATACGCGAATATTTATCCTAAGACTGAGCATTACGTCCCAAAAAAACTATATAACGAGCGTCGTTTCTTTACCCAGGTCCTGGAGACCGGCTCAGGGCTGAAGATCGAGAACGAAGACTACAACACTAAGATGCAGATCTTCGACTCGACGTGGCAGAACTCGGGCGTTTACACGCTCAAGGCGGAGAACGAGTCCGGAGTCGATGAGGCTACCGTTGAAGTTACTGTGCTGGGTATGTCTTGTGGAAATTTTAGATGGATACTGCTGAATATGGATTGAAGCTTTTTAGCAGGCTTCAGAAATGGAAAGTGAGGAGGAGTGCGGTCAAAGGCTGACCACTTTCCCTCTGTGTTCTACTCATCCGTTTAGTTTGACAAAAGTTGTTTTTTTTTTTTATAATGTTTTAATGGCCTGGTTGCTAGGACCTTTTTTCTTAGTCTTTATTTAGTTACAAAACTTGTTTAAATATTGATGAAATGAATTATATTCAATGCATGATGAATGAAAACTCCTGAAAACTCAAGGAGATATCCTCCTTGAGTTGTCAGTAAAGATGTGGCACTTTTCTGAGACCTCACGCGGACTTCTTAAGAGAACTTGAAGCGAAGTTGCACTGTTTTGTTTCATTTTCCTACACTAATCCACGTTCACAAACACGTGATGTTATGTTTTATTATCACCATCTTTCCACAGACAAACCCGGCAAGCCCGAAGGCCCATTGGAAGTATCAGACATCCACGCAGACCACGTGAAGTTGAAGTGGAACAAACCCAAGCACACCGGAGGCCTGCCGCTCAGTGCCTACGTCGTGGAGAAGATGGACACGCTCACTGGGAAGTGGGTGCCTGCGGGGACCGTAGAGCCCGACACCACTGAGGCTACTGTTACCGGTTAGTACTTATAGATTGCTATACACTTCATCATCATTTCAGTCGTAAGACGTTCACTGCTGGACATAGGCGTCCCCCAAAAAGGGGGGGGGGGGGTGGGATTTGCCATAATCGCTACGCTTGGCAGGCAGGTTGGCGATCGCAGTATGGTTTTAAAAATGCATAGAGAACGCTGCTGCCCATTCTCTAGTAAGTCCCTTAGTCGCCTTGTACGACACCCACGGGAAGAAATAGGGGAGTGCTATTCTTTACGTCCGGCACCAAACGACTTATTTTGATTTTACTCAAGTGTATGTTAATACACTTGAGTAAAATCAAAATAAGTCAACTTTGTTCCAAATTAAAGGTTTCCTAAATATTTTTAGAAATAAGTGACTTGTATTTACAGCCATTATAGTGACGGACGTCATCTCAAAATCTCGTATGTTCATAAAAATCTCGGTTTTTGTGTTTTGTCGTTGCGGCTCTGTCATCGCATACATTTGATGTGTGTCAAAGTATTAAAATAGTGAAATGTTGGAACCGCGTCTGCACAATGCGCGAGTAAAAAAGCGAGCAAATATGATTTATTTATTTATATTATTAATTTATTATTTATGTACACACTGTAGAATACAGAGAGATACGACATAATTATAAAATATATCTAATAATTATATATTATTTATTATTTTAGTAACTGTAATTATGACTATGTTCTCTAATGATCTTGCACGCCCTAATCCGATCAGGACGTTACTTTTTTTATTTAACTTCAGCCCACAAGCTTTAGGGAAACCCAAACTGCATTATCTCTACCGAATTATAACATTGAACTCTCATTTTTCTACCTACAGGACTAGAACCGGGTCACACCTACCAGTTCCGTGTTAAAGCCCTCAACGAGGAAGGAGAATCGGAACCCCTGGACACAGACCATGGCATCCTCGCCAAGAATCCATACGACGTGCCCGCACCACCCGGTTTGCCCGATATTGTGGACTGGGACGAGAAATCGGCCAAGCTTAAATGGGAGCCGCCAATCAGGGACAATGGAGCACCCATTACCGGATATATTATTGAAGTCTTGGATAGAGATAGGGGCGAGTTTGTTAAGGTAATCTTTTTATTTATCTTCTGTCCCACATCTGGGCAACAATCCCCCATTCATAAAAATAATAAAAAACGATTTACCAAGCAAGGTAGCAAGAGTTAAAGAAACAAAAATAATGCAAATACGTGGTCGTATTCTTGCGGATTTTTTTTTAATTCTGCGAAGGAGTTGTTTAGTACCTACTTTTTTTGCTACTTACATTAAAAAAGCCAACATTAATAAACGAATTTTACGGTTAACTTCTCAAACGCACTTAATTTTAAGTTATCACGCTTTTCGAAACACTTTTTTGAGGTGTATTGCAGCACGAAAAATATTTTTTTAAACGTTTCAAAAGTTTATCGTTTGAGATTTTGGGTTATAGACCCATAGACGTCAATGACGGACGAAAAAAAAAAAAGCCTTAATATTATGTATAATGTTTCTCCCCAGGCCGCTGAGATCCAAGGCAACATCTGCCAGGGCACCGTGCCCAAACTGGAGGAAGGAAACCAGTACCAGTTCCGTATCCGTGCGCTGAACAAGGCTGGACAGTCCGAACCTTCGGAGAACACCAACTGGCATACTGCTAAGCCTAGATTCTGTAAGTATTTTAAAAAAAATTAGTTATAAGCTCGCTATTATTAAAAAAGCTGCTGTCAAAATGTGCTGCCTCTAGCTTTGGGCTAGTGGCCATGTGAAAGTGAGTTTGTTTGTTACCCCTTTACAGCTTAAGAGTCTATAATACCTCAGCGCCATCTCACTCTTATATCTCGCTCGCACACTATTGCTGGCGGTCACGCGAGCAAGCGAGACAGGGTGGCAGGGAGAAGACTCCAAGGCATCGATAGTTTAGTTTATTTCTTTTTACGGTGAAAATAACGGTAATTAAAAATAAAAAAATAACGTAAGACCTGCTCTATAGTTAATATGCAAAGTTTAATTATCTAAATATGAAGTATTTTTTGAATACCAGTGGTTTATTGTTCGGTTTGGAGGTAACTTTGGATATTTTTTATATCAAGAAAATTTTATGGAGTCGTGTTTTCATCAAACATAGTACTTAACATTAATCCTCAACTTTACCATATATTTATTTCAAAATTAATCTTACATGTTTTATATAACGCCATAACGGAGGATCATGCTAAGCCATTTGAGGTAGTATAGGCTCTTAAACGGCTGATCAGATTGGGCACATGTGTAGACCATGATCTGGAGAAGGACATAGGCTACTTCTCATCCTGGATGACGAAGTCGTGGAAACCAGCTAACGAAACTTAAACACAACTGCTGAAATGTTAGTGTACTTTACAACTTTGCCTAGTCCTTCGAGAAATACATGTGTCATGCTATTTTATGTACAAAATAGTGGCATTAATTGTAGTTGTCACGCTGGATACTGTGACTGCAAAGCCATTCTTTTTGCGTTGATGTCGTTAGATGAACAATTCTGATTCGATTTATTTTTTCCAACAGTGAAACCAAGAATCGACCGCACAAACCTGAACCCTCTCGTAGTAAAGGCTGGTCTACCAATCTCCCTAGACGTGAAAGTCTTCGGCGAACCCCCTGCCAAGGTCACTTGGCACTTCAAGGGTGAGGAGCTGACGAACAGGGAGAACCTAGAGATCATCAATGTGGACTATAACACCAAGTTCTTGATGACCAAGAGTAAGAGGGCGCAGTCTGGAAAGTATGTAATTAAGGCCAAGAATGAGGTCGGAGAAGATGAGGCGGAAGTTGAGATTTCTATTCTTGGTGAGTACTGAAAATTTCTTATTATTTTAGAGTTTAACATAGCAGTTTTATTGGCACAAACTTGACAAAAAATAATGGTTATTTTCAAAACTATTATATTTCTCTCTATTACTGTTTTAACGATACGATGATGACGGCAAAGCCAAAAAAGGGTTATGATTTTAAATTTTAAGGTAAAAAAAAGCACATCTTGAACAAGGGGAAACTTGTTTAAGATGTGCTTTTTTATGTCTGTTCCACGATTGTGTCCGTTTCGTCCGGAAAGTTGATAATGAGAAAGCAAGATCTATGGTTAAAGACTTTGATAATCGATTTTAAGACCCTCAATATCGATCCATGTCAACTTATCATCGATATAAACAGCAAATGGACACAAATCTTTTAAAATTGTGTTATTTATTACACAAAAAAACATTAAGTACTATTACATAAGAACAGTAAATTAATATTCCTTTCTTCAATTTCCAGGCAAGCCCTCAAAGCCCCAAGGACCTCTGGAAGTGGCTGACGTCACAAAGAACGGTTGCACGCTCGCCTGGAAGAAACCGGAAGACGATGGCGGATCACCAATCGAGTATTACGAGATTGAGAAACTTGATCCGCTAACTGGTAAGAACACCTACACCACACAGGAAAAAAAAAAGATACAATTGATTGCTTCACCACATTAAGTTCAGCATTGATTTTGTAACAAAATATTAAATAATTAACGAAATATGTTCGAAAACCTTTATACCCTCTCTTTCGCCGAGTGGCCTTAATGAGGCCGATGTCAAATATGCAGGATTCGCCAATCGGTCTGATTCAGTCCGACTGATTCAGTTCGTTCGTGGCGCACACCCATTTTCGCGCCAAATAGGCTGGTTCAGAAGAGGTTCCCCTCTCATCTGCCAATTGACCTACATTAGGCCGATGTCAATTATGCCGGATTCGCCATCCGATCTGGTTCAGACCGACAGATTCAGTTCGTATAGTGGCAAATCCCCATTTCGCGCCGGTTAAGGTTACATAGAAAATTAACCAGTTTCCGAGCCCAGAGGACATGCCGGTGGGTAGGGTGTATCATGATTTGATACACCCTACCCACCGGCATGTCCTCTGGGCTCAAATACTTTAAATCATTAATATCTATAGGCATTTTAATGGTCTGACATACGAAGTCAAGGAAAAGTTCAAGAACATTTTATCAGTTTATACAGGAAAGAAAAATGAAAGAAAAAACTAGTAAATCGCAAAAGAGGACCTAACTAGAGACAGCCTTTAATAATCTGTGGTTGTCATTTATTTAATCAGAACCTATTTTCCGAGGTTTCCTCAGCATATCATATCCTACTTCGCCAAATATGGACTCTTTAGCAGACCGTTACATTACATTAAAACCCTGTACTAATAAAAACAAATTTTCCCCAGGAACTTGGATCCCATGCGGCACTGCGAAGGACTGCAAGGCGAACATTACCGGCCTGTCGGAAGGCAAGCCCTACAAGTTCAGGGTGAAGGCCGTCAACAAGGAGGGAGAGTCCGAGGAGTTGGAAACTGAGAAGCCTATCATCGCTAAGAATCCCTTCGGTGAGTTTGATTTGGATAGTTTAGAAAATAATGTGGACTGGGAATTGCAATTTTGCAAAAACAATACTATCAATATGCAGCATGAGAAATATGCATACAACGCGGGTAAAAATATCGAGAGGCTCGCACCATCGCTAAAGCCTGATTACACGGGGAGATTTAATTGCCTCTGACATAACAAAACTGGAAGCAACAATATAAATTGTGTTTAGACAAGCCACTTGTTGCTTCAATTTTACTGTATGCCACAGGCAAGAAACTTGCATCGTGTAAATGGGGCTTTTAATCCTGGCACTTCATTTTTAGTATTGTTTCCAAATAATATTGTTTCTAGCCCAATAAAAAAATCTCTATTGCTGTTCCAATAAATTTAATTTCATGTTGGCGAAGTATTGTTCCTGCATAATGTAGTAGTAAATGGAAAAAGCAGAACGATTTCTTTTTATATTTATAAAAGAAAAAAAAGAAAGAAAATACGTTTATTTGCCGTGAACATAACGCAGAGAAAGAACACAAATACGAAAGAATAAGTTGGGGGAAAATATAGCTAGGTTTTACCCTGATCTTAGATAGAAGACTAGTACTTATTCTAGTAAAAATACACAGTTTTGGACCATGATGGTAGATAGAAGTGTTCGTAGCGAATACTTTTATTAATATTTGTGTTATTTGCAGACGAGCCCGGCAAACCCGGTCGTCCAGAACCCCGCAACTGGGACAAAGACTTCGTGGAACTGGAATGGTCCGCGCCCAAGAGTGACGGTGGAGCACCCATCACTGGATATGTTGTGCAGAAGAGGGAGAAGGGCGGAAGGTGAGTTAAAGCAACCTGTAACCTTTCGGAACATATAGCTATCGATAAAAACGAATATTTGAGTTCTAAAAACAGTCAACTTGAAGATCTTTAGAGACCAATAAAAAACTGAATACAGCCGAAAGCTGTTGCTGAATGCGTACTTGCCTCGTCATGCGGTTCTTAGGTTGGGTTTTCACGAAATCGGAAAAGTATTCGATGAAGAAGAATTTATTGGAGGTCTCTCCTCTTCGTTTTGGAAACCGGGCCTTAGTTCCGTGTCAAAATTAGGGTCAGAGAATTTTCCTGCCAGGGTTGCGAGTTTGTCTGAGAAGGATATCTTTGCCCTGCCACACAGGCAACTGAAGGAATACGGATGGGGTTTTACTCAATAAAAGTCTGACATGCCCTGCTCCGCACAGAGCGGGAGAAGTTATTTGATAATATCCCACGCAAAAAAAAAGGGTCAGAAAGTTTTAACTACATAAAATCAATGGTGACTGTTTGCTATGTGCCCCTGTGCTTGAATTATAGCAACAGGTATTTAGTCATTCGAAGTCCGCTAAACTAAAAGTCCGCCTCTTAATAATTCCAGGAATAAAACGAATACTAAAACAAACTTCCTTTCACCAGATCATGGTCCGACTGCCTCAAGACATCCGGCGACCGTCCGACCGGCCGCGTGACGGACGTGGAACCGGGACGCGAGTACGAGTTCCGTGTCATGGCCGTCAACAAGGCCGGGCCGGGAGAGCCGTCCGATCCTAGCAAGAGCGTTATTACTAAGCCAAGATTCTGTAAGTACTACTACTGTATATTGAAGGAGGTACTTGAGGAACCTAATAAGTCTATTCAGTTGGCCTGGGCAGTGTATAAAAATGTCAAAGGGCATTTAGAGGTATGAGGAACAGGGTGTAAAGTTCACTCATACTCTATAGAAAAGGGAGGATCCTCCGACCAGACGGGTGTTGTGTTTGATGGACTACTGCCCGACGGTTGATGTCGGGATGTTGTATATATGCTAGTCGCGCGGTAAACTGGTGCGATGCAGGATTTTGCGTGACGTCAGTATGACGCGTAGTTCGTATGTGGCGATGCTGATGCTGCTACATGCACATTGTTCCAGCGCGGAAAAGGAATACAGCTACATAGCGCCATCCCATTTTTTGCACTGAAAAAATAATTTTGTCATGTTCCCAGTACTGGTTCATTACTTAATTTTTACTTACTACTACTCCCCCTCCCCCCACCTCCCCCTACTTCTTTCTTTTTACTTTTTTTTTTGTATATACACAGCCTTGCGATCAAATTATATTAAAACGGCCCGAAAAAAAAATACGTTCAATTAATAATTCACATTATTCCTTCCCCACAGTGGCACCAAAGATCGACCGCAAGGACTTACAAAAGAAGAAGATCAAGGTTGGCTCCAACCTCAAAATGGAAGCCGACGTTATCGGCGAACCTGAACCAACAATTACCTGGACCTTCAAGGGCGAAGTCCTTAAGGCCCAGGAGAGGCTGAAGATTGACAACAAGGACTACCACACCTCCTTCTTAATGGAGAGGATGTCCAGAACTGATGCTGGAAAGTATGTGGTAACAGCCAAGAATGACTCTGGTACTGATACCGTGGAGATTGAAGTGGAGGTTGTCAGCAAGCCTTCGAAGCCGAAGGGACCTCTGAAGGTTGGTAGAATTTTTATTGAATATTTTTTTTTTCGCGGTTGTGTACCGCTCGTGTACGACCAGTACGTACGTAGTACGACACAAGAGCAGTGGTGGCTCAATGGTAGTGCCACGACATTGAGTTTGTGTTCCCAAAGCTTGATAATTTATCATAATTAAGGGGGATGCGCTAGGGTAGCCCGCGAAATTCAAATTGTATTACGTTTTTTGCTATTTGCAGGTCAGTAATAGGTTGTATGTTGATCTAAATATGATTCGCGGCCATAACAAATATGGCTTTACAGAATTATAATCATTAGAATCAGCATTACAACTCTGTAAGTTCAAAAAATCCTACTGAATGATTTTTTCTGAAATAATCATTCAGTAGGATTTTTCGAAGAGAGTTTGTATTGCCGATTCTAATTCTGTAAAGCCATATTTGTTATGGCCGCGAATCACATTTTGATCAACATACAACCTGTTACTGACCTGCAAATTGCAAAAAACGTAATAAAAAATGAATTTCGCGGGCTACTTTAGCGCATCGCTCTTAAAATATAAAGGTCACAATAAACCATCGCCTATCTGGCCCATCTTAGTTTATAACAGATGGTACAATCCCCAGCACGTAAATTTGCAAGGTTTTGGGGTAGTGGGGGTAAGTTCGCGCATAGTACACTTATGAAACAAAAAAATGGTAACTTTTATTGTTTGTCATTATTCTATGGTTATTGCCATCATTTATTTTCAACATGTCTGTTTAGAAGAAAGGAGAGGAACTCGTGAAGTTTGTTAGGTGTTATAAATAAAATATATAATTAAATATTTTTAGTTATTGTGGCCTTTCAAAAAACAATGTTAACGAGAACTAAAGCTTTATTAGTAGCTACCGCAAAAATACACTCGTAAAATAAACTTAATTTAAAATAGAAACAACAAATCGTAACAAAAACTCAACAAAAACAAAGGGTATAATTTTAGTGCACGCAAGTGTAATCGGGAGCGAACGGAACGCGGGTTGAGGTGCGGGAGGCGAGTATCGACTGACGCACCAATCGCCTGCTCGGAACGGTGCACCCTCATTCCCCGCGTCCCGCTTGACCACCAAAGAGACATAAAAAATGACTTCTGCGCTCTAACTACTCTTGCCAACTTACGTGCCGGAACCTGTAATAGATTATGACCATTCACCAATCCTAATTTAACCCTCAGGTATCAGACGTAACAGCAAACGGCTGCAAACTCAAATGGGAGCCACCAGAAGACGACGGTGGCGAGCCAGTCGAGAACTACGTCGTCGAGCGTATGGACACGGAGTCAGGAAGATGGGTGCCTGTCTGCACCACCAAGACTCCTGAAGCTGATGTTACAGGGTTGAATGAGGGCAAGGACTACTTGTTCAGGGTTAAGGCTGTTAATCCTGAGGGTGAAAGTGAGGCGTTGGTTACTGATACAGCAACAACTGCTAAGAATCCTTATGGTGAGTTTGTTTTTATGGTTTTATTGAGTATGATAAATTAATTATCTGGATATCAGAGGCTTCTATACTGGAATGGATAGAGTTTGTTTGGATTCGGTGGCTTTAAAAATTAGACTTGTTCTTGCTCGGTCACTGAACGGAGCGCTCCTATCTAGTACAATCTTTGAAAAGTACTAGTTCGGTCTTCTAGTACTATTCTAGACTGAATTTGGAGTTTTACAACGAGTGCTAGGATGGTATCACAGGTACCTACAGATATGTTAGTATATTGTGCTAGTTTTTGTGTTATTTTGTTTTACAACCTCCACAAAGTTGCTGGCAGATGCTATTTACTTAATATAGGTAAATAATAAAAAATACACGGGAACGTCATGTTACTGTACTTAGTCTGTGGATCCAAGTCCGAGCGAGCGATTGGACGGATCACGGAACATGATCGAAACGAAGTACCGGGTAAAACGGGGTGAATAGAGACGTAACTTTAAAATGGATTTTAACGTTGATATAATATCTTTTGTTGCCAAAAAGGACTACAATGTGTTATCTGTACTATAATTAACGATTAAGTGTCCTCGTTCGCAACAAACTATATTATTACAAGGTTAGAATCCATTTTAAAGTTGCGTCTCTATTCACCCCTGCATGTCTATTCACCCCGTTTTACGGTACTAAATGACCGAAGTACTAATAGGCTTACGGAATAGTTAATTCTAGTACAGTGTCAGGAATGAATTCTTAATAGTACATAGAACATGTACTACACAAGCCTATTAAAAATAAATATTCACTAGTTTATTGATTGTAAAGAGTGCACAATCAATACAAAAGGTTCTTGAGGTATTCTTAGTTTATCCGAGTATGCTATTGGTATTTTCATATTGTGTTATTGAACACTCAGTAACGACAGAACTTTGCGTATTGGATTTCATAACTAGCAGTTAAAACCTATTCCGCCTTATTACAAAACAAGATTTATAATTTGACATGGCTTAAACCATGGAGCCAGGTTTTGTAATAAGAACGTAACAGTGATTGAAATACCGTTCTTTATACAAAACTGAAAACTTAGTTCGGTACTAAGTTGTCAGTTATGTGTTTAGGAACTTTACCATTGTCGGAATAAAATTCGAAATTCAATAATGGCTCCATGTTTTAAACCTGGGTCTGAATATAAACCTTGTTTTGTAATAAGGAGGTTAGAGATTTTATCTGAGCGTCTACAAACCCGAGTTTTTAAAAATCTTGAAGTTAAATGAATAATACAAATATTTTAATTTGCTGCCTTTTATATTTTTTGACGCTAACAAAGACATTCAATTATTTACTTAACAATAGACGGGACATAGCGAACGAAATTGTAATACGATACATTTGTCCTAGTGGACAAAAGTCGCTCAGTCTAGTGTACGCCTGCATGTCAAGTCGCATTCGCGTCTACAAAAAAAAAATATTTTCGAAGTGTATACACTGAATTAGTGCATTATGGTATTGCAAATCACGTAGTTATAAAATGACTAGACTTAACCACGGTTTATTTTCGTTAGTATTTTGTAATTTACCCAGTATTTAGATAAAATAAATAATTTTCTTAGATGTTTCAAACTGTCTGACGGTCGGTAAAAGTGTAACATGTCAAACTTAGCTATTATTTAATTTTGCTGTATTACGCTAGATGTCGTCATGGGATCACAATTTTTCTATGACATTACTTCTGATGGTCTCTCTATAGTATCTATCTTAAATCTCGTTGGACGCTAATAACTGAAAATGTTTTTTAATTAGAAATCAGTCAAAAACTTTTATAAGAAATCAGCATGCTAACTATCATCCAATCATCCAGGCGAACCCGACGCCCCCAGCAAGCCCGAGTTCAAGGACTGGAGCGCCGACCACGCGGACATCAAGTGGGAGGCACCCAAGGACGACGGCGGAGCGCCCATCACCGGGTACATCGTGGAGAGGAAGGACCGGGACACCGGCAAGTGGGTGAAGGCTGCTGAGGTACGTCACAGTTCATCATCATTTCAGCCCCAAAAATGTCCACTGCTGGACATAGGCCTTTTCTAAAGGGGGGTTTACCATAATCGCCATGCTTGGCAGGCGGGTTGGCGATCGCATTATGGTGTAAAATGCATAGAAAACGCTGCTGCCCATTCTCTAATAAGTCCTTTTACGACACCCACGGGAAGAAATAGGATGGTGCTATTCTTTTATGGAATGACATAATTGCGTACAAAAATAAAATAAAATATTCCGTTTCTGAATCTATGTCTGATCTATTATTTGTATTGCGGCGTGGTGATTATGGCAACCCCCCCCTCTTTTTTGGGGAGGCCTATGTCCAGCAGTTGACGTTTTTCGGCTGAATTGATGAGTGATAAAATCTATCGTGGTTATATTTACTGTCCATATTTCACCAACAAAACCCTACATCATTCATGTACATCCTCAGGTGCCCGGAAACAAGACCGAGGCCCGTGTACCGGACCTGATCGAAGGCAAGACATACCAGTTCCGTGTGAAGGCTGTCAACAAGGCTGGACCCGGCAAGGCTTCCGCGCCTACAGAGAACTTACTGGCTAAGGACAGATTTGGTGAGTAGACTATTGAGCTTTTTCTTTTTTTTATCAAACTGGATTGTCCCAGATAATCGTACGGTGAAGATTAAATTGTAAAATCTATTGAAAAATCCTTACAAAAAGTTGCTTAAAATTATAAATCCCTTTTTACTTCGGTTGGATAATCAGGCTGGCAACACAGTAATATTCCAGTCAATTCTAAAGAACCAATAAAAATATATTGGTCCTTTGATCGTCTTCTATTACATGGGACTTAAACATAACTGGCGAAATGTGGGTGTACGATAGGAAGATACACCTCTGCCTAACGGAGATTTTAACTGTGATATTATGTTATGATCCTCTTATGGGGCCAGGGATGGCGGACTCGGAGATGTCCGCCGCCCCCTATCATACAGGACCGGAGGTGATGGCGCGTAGTGTTCCACGCGCGCCCCTTTCACACGTCGTGGAAGGTCAAGCATCTCAATCCCCCCCCCCCCCCCCCCCGCCCCCGGTGCAACTGTGGGAAGAGAACACTGGGGTGGTTTTGAGTCAGTAAGAGTCTGACAGACCCCTTCGCCCGCCCGTGGCGGAGGACATCCATGAGGATTATCCAACCCGGAAACAAAAAAAAAAAATGTTATGATCCTCTTGGAACTCTCAATCATAAACTTTAAAAATTAAATAGTCAAACACTCACTTAATTTTAAATCCTTGCTCTTTATGGTTATAAAACGTCAGTACTTTTATCGAAACGAACATAATTTTTAATGGCTAAAATACAAGTAAAATTCATGCTCTAAACTCACATTTTTCTTTCCACAGCGCCGCCTAAGATCGACCGCACGAACATGCGTGACATAACACTGAAGGCGGGACAGAACATCCGCCTCGACGTCAAGGTCAGCGGGGAACCGCCGCCGACCAAGACATGGTGAGTCTACCTTCATTTATAACCATCATCCACAGCCCGAATTAACCCACTATAGGCTTCTCTTTTCTTGTGCCAATCCCCACGCTCCTGTGCCAGCCTCATCCAGGTTCTACCCGCGATAGCAACAATTACGTCCGCCCATCCCCTCGCCGGACGACCTACACTTCATCTTTCAGTCCTTGGAAGCCACTCGGTCACTGCCTTTCTCCACCTGTCATCACTGCACCTTGCCAGGTGTCCTGCCCAACTCCATTAGAGTTCCATAATTCGTTTTCCAATGATGAAAACCTTGTGGCGGCATTCACACTGACGTCACGCAAAATCCTGCATCGCGCAAGCAGAGTTTACCGCGCAAGTACTATGTACAGGGTGTTAAAGTAACTGCGTGCCATAGCTTAGGGGTAGGTTCAGTATCGATAAAGGCACCCAGGAAAAAAAAAAAAAATTAAATAAAAAAAACAAAAAAGAAAACACAAAAAAAATATTGCAAGATCAACCTAATTTAGTACCTACTAACTTAAAATAGCAATCGTTTAGAATTAAAATTACTTTAATTGGTCCTAAGCCCGTTAAAAGTACGAAGAGACTTATTTATTTTTTTATGTTTAATGAAATTTTTAGTTTGTTTTTTTTTTTTTTCTGGGTTCCTTTATCGATACTGAACCTACCCCTAAGCTATGGCACGCAGTTACTTTAACAACCTGTATACAACGTCCCGACATCAATCGTTGGGCAGTTGCCCACCAGACACAACACTCGTCTGGTCGGAGGATCCTCCCTTTTCTATGGAGGATGAGTGCACCTTACACCCTGTTCCTCATACCTATATAACCTAAACATTACTAAACTAAAACTAGAGTGCAGAAATGACTTCTGTTTCTCTTGGCTACGAGTTGACTTCCCTATCAGGCTAACATGCGCAGCGTGACAAAATCCTGTCATCGCGTGATCTAGCGCCAAAACAAAACGACAATATGTTTATGCTTATTATTTATCTCGCTTCGGCGCGAGACAATGCGAGGACAAAACTTTTTGCTCGCTCTAATGCTAGCCCGGATGTTGTAAGCTTACGTACGAGTTGACTTCCCTATCAGGCTAACAAAATCCTGACATCGCGTCATCTCAAAGAGGCGCCAAAACAAAACGTCAATATGTTTATGCTTAGTCATTTATTTTGCTTCGGCGAGAGACAATGCGAGGACAAAACTTCTTGCACGCTCTAATGCTAGCCCGGATGTTGTAAGCTTACTTATAAGTAGGCCTATGAAAACCTTGAACACACTTAGAACCTTGTCGTATAATACAATTAAAATGGAGAATTTAAAGCAAGTGAAGATGGCAAGTTACTTTTGCCTGTGATTATTAATTTATAAAAATAAAAATAACGCAATCTTTATCTTCTTTTCTTCACTTCTCATTTTATAACGAACTAGCTGCGCCCCGAGTTTTCACCCGCGTAAGTCTTGATCTCGTGGGAATATCGGGATAAAAAGTATATATGTCTTAATCCAGGGTGTCAGCTACCTCCATACAAAATTTTATCAAAATTGGTCCAGCCGTTAGAGTTTGAAGAAGTAACAAACATAGTCACACACACTCACAAACTTTCGCCTTTATAATATTAGTGTGATAGTGTGATTAAAAATCTTCAGTTTTTGTAGCAGAAACTATTAGCCAGACCAATATAATATTCACTTATTCTTTTCTCTCATTCAGGTTCCACAACAAGGAACGTCTATCAACGCGCGACGATCTATCAGTCGACGTAGAAGACTACAGGACCAAGCTGTCGGTTATCATAACATCGCGCAAACACAGTGGTACCTATGTACTGAAGGCTGAGAACAGCAGTGGCAAGGATGAAGCCACCATACAGATCAATGTGCTGGATGTGCCCGCTAAACCTGAGGGACCGCTGAAGGTGAGATTCAATCAACAAAATAAATGCTGGGGCCTTACCCCAAAAAAAATAAAACTAGGAACGTGATGGTGACATGAAAAATCACGCCACCTGTTGGCGCCACTTTGAGAAGAGGTCTTCCATTTCGACAATGAATATAAAATACAGTATGTAACAAAAACCCTGTTGTGCCTTTTAGGGACGTATACATTAACCTACAAGCACAACATTGGAGGAATTATAATTTAAAAAAATTAAGCATTGGCTAGTTGAGAAGTCAAAACCAAAGAATTAAAGAGGTTAGAAATCAGTTAAACATTACAAATATTAATAATTAAATTTTTATTTTTATTATTTTTGTTGAACAGTTTTTATAAATGGCTTGCTTTATTACGTATGTATACCGATTCTTAAAACGTAGGTAGAAGGAACAACAGGGTTTTTGTTACATATTGTATATGATGACATTCATCATTTGTTTCATTCATTCGTTCACCATTCAGTCAGGACTAAAAGAAAATATAGGTGCTTTGACAAAACAAAACCTAGGTGAGAGGTGCTCGGACCTGACGTCTCAGTGCTGCCACCTAGTGACATCATTTCAGAAAACCCTCATTGCTATCAAGTCACGTTACTGCGTTGGATAAATGTTGTCTACTGGAGCTTATATTGATTTGATGTTAGGATTCTAAAGGGTATTTGCCTTGCCTGACACCTGATTTCTGAAAGCTAACACAATAATTTGCTGACAGATTTTCAAATCAATTGGTTTGATTAGCTGTTGTTATTTCAGTCTGCCAATCACAGCAGTTCACATGAGTTAGACAATCAATCAGAAAATGGTTGTGTTGCCAATGTTTGTGTTGATTGGATACCCGGTATAAATGCCTTGATACAATGACATTATTAACCATGCATTTACTTTTGATTTCCGGGGCAAGAGCCTTGCAATATAATCTATGAAATTTAAAAATTTACGACAAAGACAAAATGCTATACTTCTACTGGGTTCGATCCCAGCCAGGCGCTTTATTTTATTGTAAATAATTTCATCACCACTGCTCTCAAAACGGTGAAGGAAAACATCATGAGGAAACCGGCATGTCCTAGAACCAAAAATTTGAAGACATGTGACATATACCAACCCGCACTGGGCCCGTGTGGCAGATTACAGCCCACTCCGTCTCGAAGAGAGGAGGGCTGTGTCCCAGCAGTGGGAACATTATAGGCTGATTATCGGATAGTATAGGTTTATGAAAGTCAAGAAGCTAGACTTTTGTATGTCGTAGTACTCGTAGTAGAAAATGACTACGATCCGTGATAACTGGTCATCCATCACTATTACCATACTGACCTCAAAGGACATTCTTTGCTTCTATGGATTGGATAATGAATGGAAGTGTAGTCACAGAGATTCTTATAGTTGACTAAGTTAACAAGTATTCAGACTGCACTGCACTACTATGTAGAAGTAAAAACTCCCATGTGTTAAACGCTAACACATCAGTAATAAAGTTGAATATCGCGTGCGCTCTTCGATCGTGTTCAAGCACGAAACTAAATAGCGTAAGTCTCAATTCTTCTCGAAGAGAGGAGGGCTGTGTCCCAGCAGTGGGAACATTATGTGTGGGCTGATTATGTTATGCTATACTTATACTAAACTCCCTATTTGCTCCTCAGATCTCAGACGTCCACAAAGAAGGCTGCACACTCAAATGGAACCCGCCACTAGACGATGGCGGCGCGCCTATCGACCACTACCTCGTCGAGAAACTCGACACCGAGACCGGAAGATGGATGCCGGCGCTCAAGACTAAAGACCCCAAGGCCGAGATTGAGAATCTCGTGCCGGGACACGAGTATAAGTTTAGAGTATCTGCTGTCAATAATGAAGGAGTTTCTGAGCCTTTGGAAGCGGAGCACTCGATTATTGCGAAGAATCCGTTCGGTGAGTTGGTTTGATGTTTATCTTTCTTCATTTCTATGGTCATGACAACATTTTTGTGTGATAACCAGAGGTCGGAATTAGGTAGAGTTATTTATGTACTTACACTGATTTCATACAACGAAAGAATAAAGTATTTTTGCACCAAATCCCGGGATTAATTTTGAAGAGCAGAAAAATCCCGTGATCTTTTAAATAAAAAGTAAATAACGTTTACACAATTTAAACCACTGCACGCGCGACGTTGCCAAATTTACATCAACGACATCGGATGTCCGAAGTTGCAAAATGCCAATGCGCGATGTTGCCCATCCGCACAACATAGCTTGTGAGAACAAACAAAAAACAATAGCGGAAAGGCGGAGCACTCCCCGCTTAACGAAATGTACTAGATTTTGTCTCTTTATTCCGCATTCAATGTTTCTAATTATCTTTGTTTTATTTGTCTTTTCTATCTTTGAGGTTTTTATTATTATTTATTTGTAATATTGTTGGTCACACGGGATTGTCTATTAGAAATCCCGGGAAGATCCATATTAATATCAACATTTCGATGCAAGTACATAAATAACCTAATTCCGACCTCTGGTGATAACACAAAAATGTACCGTCTTTGCTGTTTAGTGAAACATAAAGACATACCCAGGCTTTAATGTTTTGGTTACTTTGAGAGATGTTATTGCAGACTTCTAGAGATTTAGGACATTTGGTTATTGGGAAGAGAAAGGAGAACCTCACATCAGTTCGTCCTAGGACCAAACTGGAGGGGGTTCTCATTCCTTTGAAACTTATCAATGCTATGTTAGCCCCTGTCAAGTAAAAGTATCGTAAAACTATAACCCCCCATTTCTGATTACCTAATCAAACAATCAACTGTAATCTACTTTCGTGTGGAAATTAATAAATATAGAGTACTTATTGAGATTTAAAAACTATCGGCGTTATTACAAAACAAGGTTTATCTTTAGACCCAGGTTTAAACCATGGAGCTATTATTGAATTTCGAACTTTATTCCGTCTAGGGTAAAGTTCCTAATTCAATTCAATTCAAAACTGACAACTTACTACCGAACTTAGTTTTCAGTTTTGTATAGAACGGTATTTCAATCACAGTTACGTTCCTATTACAAAAACTGGCCCCATGGTTTTAGCCATGTCAAAATATAAATCTTGTTTTGTAATACGGCGGTATGAATCTAACTATCCATCTCTCTCATCAGACGAGCCTGGCAAACCTGGAACACCGGAAGTGGTGGACTGGGACAAAGACCACGTGGACCTGAAATGGGAGAAGCCGCTCAAAGATGGCGGCGCTCCCATCACTGGATACATCATCGAGAAGAGGGAGAAGGGGTCGCCCAAGTGGGTGAAGGCTTGCGAGGTGAGTCTATGTAACTTGGTTATCCTTTGGCGTAGAATTCTGAACACAATTTCTGGTCATATCGCACCTTTAAAGACAAACCGTTACTAAATGATCTTACATTTATTTTTCTATTGCGAAAAGCTCTTGTGTAAAATTTTGTATTTTCATTTAGTAAAGTCTTTATAGGTGCGATTATAATACAACTGAAATTGGTTTATAAACGTCCTTTGAAGAATGTGAGCATGCTGCAAAACAAGGCTGTGGACATTCTTATTCTTTATTGTACACATAAATTACAGAGACATTGTTTCAATATTACAAGCACACCTCTGCATGCTGGAGATATTCATGCCCTAATCCAGTATTTTATATCGCATTTGAACTTGGTCGTGGTGATTATTGAGGCTTATTATTAGTTTATCCGTGTGATGACGGACGTAAAGAATAGCACTGCCCTATTTCTTCCCGTGGGTGTCGTAAAAGGCGACTAAGGGACTTAGAATTGAATGGGCAGCAGCGTTCTCTCTCTATGCATTATAACACCATACTGCGATGGCCAACCCGCCTGTCAAGCGTGGCGATTATGGCAAACCCCCCCTTTGGAGGAGGCCTATGTCCAGCAGTGGACGTCTTTCGGCTGAAATGATGATGATGGTTAGTTTATCAGTGGAGGATCACATCTGATTTAAATTTATGCTCAGTAAATGTAGATCGTTATATGATTTCGTCGCTGTCATTTCTTTTTCAAAAAGTATGTTAAATTTTATTAAAAAAAAAAATACTAAAGGACGTAGTGTTACACATATCTATGTTCTAGCTTCATTTTATTTACAGGGATGTTATATTTGGATAGATACAATAAAAACATACCTTTTCACACATATAATCTGTTTTTCATCATCATCATTTCAGTCGAACGACGTCCGCTGCTGGACATAGGCCTCCCCCAAATAGAGGGGGGAATTGCCATAATCACCCCGCTTGGCAGGCGGGTTGACTGTTTCTACATACGACTTTTTGGAATGCCAGCGACGATTTGCCACTTACTTGGACATATTCCTCACTTTGAAACATTCTACATTATGCTGAAAACATAGATTGTCCCCGCAGTTCGATATTAAACCATTTGTCATTATTCTTTAGGTCGGACCCAACGACAACGAGAAAGCAACGGTCCCGCATCTGGATGAGGGTACGGAATACGAATTCCGTGTTAAGGCCGTCAATGAGGCTGGACCAGGAGAGCCTTCTGACACCAGCAAGTCTGTCATCTGCAAGCCTAGGAGACGTAAGTTCCATTCCCAATTTATCATCCCTAACAACCGACAAAAAGTAAAAAAAAAACATGGCGATAATTCAACTAATGATTGTCATTAGTTGATATAGCCATGTGAGGTCACATTATGTATGTTGATCAAACTGAAAGAATTAACTTACAATTTGTCAAAAAATAATACAAACATAATATTATTATTATATGCCAAAGACAACGTCAGAATAATAAAAATACTTCTGGTTGTAAACTCGTTTTCCTGACAGCCTTGATTAAACAACGTCACCCTTATTAACAATTTCACAAACCTTTTAACTTTCTTAAGCTGACATGATCTGCGGGGCGAGCACGGCCTACTGTGACATGACTTGTGTCACACATTTTATCACAGTATGAGCGATAAAACTGTTTTGTCATAAAATGCTAGTACAAATTGACATAACATAATTTATCATGTCTTGTCACAAACGTCTTGGGACGCCCGTGCTCGGCCCACTGAAGATAATCCTTAACATTTTAATGACACGTCATCAACGTATCATCTAGTGTAGCGAATAAGTTATCGCAATAATTGAAACCATTTATTCTACTTTACGTATTTTAAACATACACAATTAAAATAATTAATAACAATTAGCATTCTAGTCGTTGGCCCTTTTTATTCCTTTTAGTATTTTAACAACATTCAACTTAGTTTGTGATTATTTGGTAATAATACCATCAACATTATGTTGAATTGTTGGTTAATAAATCATCCTTGATAATAAGTTATCAAGAATGATTTATTTCGTGCCAATTTTAACGCTATTTATTTTGTTAGAAATATTTTCAGTTTTCTATTTTTAGTCAAATTGTTTATTTTATTATTTTAATTTTAATGTGATAACTTAATTGCCACTTAGTATATCAGTCCAATGCTGGACATAGGCTTTCCCAATGCCACTCTAATGGTTATATCCTTTTCTCTTCCAGTGGCTCCCAAGATCGACCGTCGCAACTTACGCACTATCAAGGTGCACGAAGGAGAACCGATCTCCCTGGACGTCAAGGTGTCCGGAGAACCCGCGCCTGACGTCACGTGGACGCTCAATGGCAAGTCCGTTAGCAGCGGCAATGGATTGAAATGTAAGTATACGTAATAAATGATTTTGTTTATGTAACTAGGTTTGTACAGACATTTTTACACGTCAATCATATTTTTAAAACTAGGTCGGCGTTGAAAGGCCTAAACAAACTCAGAAGTCACAGTCTCTTTTAAAGTACATAATCTTGGACAGATCATGAGAAGACCATGTAGAATGCCATAGAGTAGGGGTAGGTTCAGTATCGATAAAGAACCCAGGAAATTTTTTTATAAAAAAAACATAAACAAAAAATTTAATAAACATTAATTCTAAACGATTGCTATTTTAAGTAAGTAGGTACTAAATTAGGTTGATCTTGCAATATTTTTTTTTTTGTTTTAATTTTTGTTTTTTTTTCCTGAGTTCCTTTATCGATACTGAACCTACCCTTAACTTACCCTTAACCTACCCTACCTACCTCGAACTCATTGGCGGGCGCGGCCAAAAAGCACGCTGTCTCACCTAGCATCGTGTCCGACAGAGATAGCACCAGTGATGAGCAGTTAGAAGCTAGTCTACACGCATAACGTCTAGTCGCACGCACACAAACACAGTGCACGACGATTCATACTAAACCGCGCGCGTAAAAATATATGAAAACTCCTTTGGAAGGTGGGGTTTTATGAAAAAACTACTGCATAAATCAATTACGAATAAAGTTTATTATAATCTTCGACAATTGAGCTTTGTCGGAACGAGCTTTGTTTTTGAGATATTATACTTCTTTTATTACTTATTTACGCCCAAAGTTGCGTTAAAATTAGCAGGAAAAACTAATCTTTGTTGGCTCATAACTTTTTAATGCCTTTGTTTTTTTACTATTCTGCTTCTGTACAGACAAAATTAATAATAAGACAAAACGATATCATGTTTTACTTTAGATGTACAATGTGTAACAGTGGAGTAAAACCCCCCCGAAATTTGTATGGAAAAAGTATCGACTAATTGCGCCTTAAGCTATAGCACGCAGTTACTTTAACATCCTGTATAATATAATATTTTTTCACAAATAAATAATATAATATTGGGGAAATTCACATGAATACTTCCCGCCCTAAAGAACTTGTCTTTCTTATAAGGGTAAAAAGCTTATTGATAATTTAACTTTTAAATAGGCTATGTCGTTCTCTTGCCGACACAGTGTCTCTTCTTCCTTTTAATGTCGAAAGGCAGTAGCGCTTGCGCACTTTACCAGTCTAGTTTGTGCTCAGCAACATCATATTATTAGGCCGGCTTAAGGCGGCGATAACTGACTTTTAATGATTTTATACTGAAGATCACGTCTAAACGAGCAGTGTTAATGATTTGAAAAAAATATATGTTCAATTAGAGCATTTTCTCAATAACTTAATAAGTGAATATTTTAGATAATGTTTATATTACATAGTGAAATTAATTTGTAAAGTTATGTCTAACGCGGATAAAAAACTGAGAATTGCGCAAAATCTACCAAGCGTATTTTTTGAAACCTTCACCAATTTAAAGATAATTTAACTATTGATATTTTAGTATACGCGTTTTATTAAAATACCTTTTGGTTTGTGTATAATAAATTAATAATGCGTCAAATTAGGGACAGCGCTCCTTGATGGGCGAGTCCTATTACTGGCTGAACGTATGACGCGTTGCTAGAGCTCAGTACAGAACACGCAAGCTAACCACTCAAGGTCACTGGCATATATCTCCGTCTTAAGTAGTGTTTATCAAGTAATTCTGAGCGTGTTATTATCTCAGTTCTGTTGCTTTGTTATTAGTTCACAAATTTAATGTAATCCTCTTTGTATTCCAGTGATAAATGTACCCTACTTGAGCAAGTACCAGCACGCGAGCCCGCGTCGCAAGGATTCTGGCACGTACAAGATACAGGCCGTCAACAAGTACGGACAGGACACCGCCGAGCTCGAGATTATTGTCACATGTAAGTATTGAAGATCGATCCTTTAAGGAGAAAATACATTACATGATCGATTAACCGGAAAAGTATGTAGGATATCAATGTCAGAAAGTACGAGTAATGTTACAATATCAACTATGGTAATATTATTATCAACTTTTTTATTATTATGTTAATGTTTGATGCAATCGTATACAGGAAAAAAAAAAATATCTAGTGCGATAATTTTGACAAGTTAAACTTAAGCTAGTATACATTTCACAAATATATCAAAATAAAAAAATAAAAATTAATAAATTCAAAGAATTAAATTTTGATATAAAGTTATCGTTAACGAAAGATGTTTACTTTGAAACTGGTTTTATGGTGACTTGCCGGCCTGCGTGGGTGCGTGGTGTAGCGGAATGAACGTAGGTACCTAAACAGCTTTGCCCTCGCTCGATTTGCGATTTGTAGTTTTTTAGGTATTTTATTGGGATTTCAAGTCGGGGGAAAAAAAAAAGTATTGACCAAATAATGGAAATGTGTTCTATTTCTCATCTTATCTATTTCGGTTCGGTTAATTTTTTTCCTGGTATAATCTTGAACAATACTGCCATTTTACGAGGATCTGTCCTGTGGTTCTTCACTTCAATCACTGCTAATGATTCAAAATGTAATGAGTCATAAGTCCATGATTGTAAAATGCATGAAATGGTTTAATTGGACGCATAAAATCGCGTCATCATCATTTGCCTAGCCTTTTCCCAATGTAGTAAGGTCGGCTTCCAGTCTAACCGGATGCATTTTACATCTAGCGACTGCCTATCTGACCTCCACAACCCAGTTACTGGGTAACACGATACGCATAAAATCGCGTATTAGCAGGAAATTTAATTTTAAGGATCTTTTTTCCAGGAGCCCTTTTATGTAATGTCATTACTTGACTATGATTACCATGAACATAATTAATTCCTTAATTCTAAATATTGTAGCATTTTGGTCTATTTGAAAATTGTAAAGTAAATCTGTTTTCCTCCCTGCAGCCAAACCCGACAAACCCGAGGGCCCGCTAGAAGTGTCAGACATCCACAAAGACGGATGCACGCTCAAATGGAAGCGGCCCAAGGATGATGGCGGTGAACCGATCGACGCATATCTTGTTGAGAAGTACGATCCCGAGACCGGCTCATGGGTGCCTGTGGGCAAGACTCACGGGAATGTGCCGGAGATGGAGGTAAGATATTAATTTTGTAGGATTAGATAGATTTGGTCTCCAAAAGTCTCCTAAGGCTGCATTATCAAGTATTAATTACATCATAATTATTCCGTTGTGAAACTTATGTTTTAATGTATAATAAATCCCTATGCATATTTATAAATGTAATTTGTAGTGCTTATTTTGGGAATAACTTCCAGAAATAAATGATTTTTTAATTTAATTTAAGTCATCTTGCAAATTCTCCAATTACCAAGTTAGTTTATAGTAGAATGCTGTTATTTTGTTAACGAAATTACAATTGTCGACCTATGGCTAATACTTCTGTTATGCTCGTTGATTTCTATTGTCGAGAAATGGCGATATAGCTGGAATATTCTGCAGCAGTGCCAAGGAGACAAGTCTAGATTTAAATCAAAAACTTGCAAAGTTTTAGAACACTTGTTTTACCAAGAGTTGTAAGGGTCTTTTGGATTTAAACGATCTGGAACTGGGTTTAAAACAATACTAGTTTAACTTCCATTTACATTATTATATCCAATTGTATGTGCACGCCATGTTATGGCAAGATCTGCTGAAGCGAATTTACTGTAACACTTTATGTACTTACCATATTCTAGCAAATAAATATTTTTGATTTGATTTGATCGATTTAATATATGTAGATTAGATTAGATCGATATTTATAAAAACTTTTTTTTTGTCCTTATCAGGTCGACGGCCTTATCCCTGGTCACGAGTACAAGTTCCGCGTGAAGGCGCTGAACAAGGAAGGCGAGTCGGAGCCGCTGGAGACATTCGGCTCTATCGTCGCCAAAGATCCGTTCAGTAAGTTTATTAATATTTCTTTATACGAGTATATTGCCATTGATACAGCACATTTGTTTGATATGAAGTGGCTCGCATATGCTTCTCACCTGTCTTAATTTAGCCTTGTAACTTTGATTCTCGCAGGTTACGATCAGATTACTATGAGTACTGACTGGTACTGTTTTCTTGACCTGAACATAAATTAATATTGAAGTATACCGTACCGTATATATAATTATTGAATACCGTCATGTTAGCGTATATTTATGTAAATATTATGGTAATTTGAACTTAATCCCATAGATAAATAAATATAATAAAAATTATCTCTAATACCGTCATCCAATTTTGTTTTTCGTCTTTATTTTGGGGCTCCAAACTACAGCTTAGAATTAATTTACTCATCATAATGTTTTTTTTTTAATTTATGCATTTTAGATCACTTTTAATTTTATTATTTCTATTACTATTGATTTTCTTTATAGTCTTTGGATGCCATAAATAACATGTAACATAGTAACTAGGGGTCGTCACTAGCTCCTGTAATACAGTGTATGCAGGAGCTAGAGATTCATAAAAATGTATGCATATCAATAAAGATTATATTATATTGATCTTATACGAACCCATAGATAGCCACATTGCCTCAATTTGTAATTTCCACATTCTACTTATTCCGTTCCTCTTTTCCAGCTACACCGGACGCGCCTGGCACACCAGTCCCAGACGACTGGTCCGCGAGCCACGTGGACCTCAAGTGGGAGCCCCCCCTGGCGGACGGTGGCTCGCCCATCATCGGGTACATCATCGAGAAGAAGGACAAGTACAGCCCGCTGTGGGAGAAGGCGGTCGAGACTCATACGCCGACACCTTCCGGCACTGTCAATGGGTAAGTTCCATAGATTGAGAGAGATGCAAGATACGTCACAGAAAAGTAAAAGTATTATTAGAATAGAATAAGCTTTATTTCCAAATTTACAATTTACACAAAAGCGATAGGTTAGTACTATGAAAATATTGTTTTTTAAAGTTGCATAAATCACTGATTATTACCTCCGGCACCCAAGCTAAGATTGAACTTGTGTTATGAGTGCCAGGGCTCTCTCTATTAATAAAGTTTTCCAATTTATACAAACTAGTACGGAGTTGCGTTGGGTTACTAGCTATCGTTTGAATACAAAAATAAAATAAATTAAATAAACAAATTTTTTTTGTCCTTGGAGTGAATTGCGAGATTGGCATACTAATCGTCCGTATTGTAGAAAAATGTGTGATCACGAATCCCTAATCGAAACGAATTTAAAAGAGGATTCTTGTGGTTTACGTTTACGCGTGTTAACTAAGATAACTAGGTATAAGAAAGTCGTATGGCTATATTTTAGGGATAAAAGGGTCAATACCAAAATGTCATAACCTAAATCCTGGGTGAATATCAATGTTAATATATTAAACAGATACGTTATACACTCACAAAACAACCGAAAAAAGTGTTCCGCACAGCAGCAACTGCATACCCCCCACTTTTCATACATTTTACATTTCACTACAAGTAAAATACGTCCCAATTAGGACATTTTCGACTCTTCACAATTGTGCGCTCACAACATATCTATTTAATATAATATCATTGGTGAATATAATATAATCTAATAATAAAATAAAAACTTTTTTTTTTAATTCTATTCCATTATAATCATTATTTCGTAAAACTGTCGAAGTTTGATACTTTTTGCCATTTTTTTAAGAGTAATTTTATCACGCTGACTTAATTGACAATAACTGACGAATTGCAGATTTAAATTAGATTAACAAACTCGCTAACTAATCTTATTTTTCCCCTACCAGCTTAATCGAAGGCAACGAGTACCAGTTCCGAGTGATCGCCATCAACAAAGCCGGCCAGTCGAAACCTTCGGAAGCCAGCAAGAACTTCGTGGCCAAGCCGCGGTTCTTAGCGCCGAAGATCGACAGGCGTCATCTCAGAGATGTGACTATCTCTGCTGGGTCTACGCTGAAGTTGGAGGCTGCGATTACTGGAGAGCCTGCACCGGCTGTTGAATGGAGGTAAAGGATTTTGAGGACTCTATCCCCCTTATTACAAAACAAGGTTTATCTTAAGACCCAGGTTTAAAAAATGGAGCCATTATTGAATTTCGAACTTTATTCCGAGTACGGTAAAGTTCCTAAACACAAAACTGACAGCTTAGTACCGAACTAAGTTTTCAGTTTTATATAAAGAACGGTATTTCAATCACAGTTAAGTTCTTATTACAAAAACTGGCTGCATGGTTTAAGCCATGTCAAAATATAAATCTTGTTTTGTAATAAAGCGGAATGAGTCTAAAAGTATACTAAAGCCAACGAGACGAAATAAATTTCAAAAATACTAAATAATAAGTCAAAAAACAAATTAACATGAGATAATTTATTATGTCTTGTCACAAACGTCTTGGCGCGCCCGTGATCGGCCCGCAGGTCTGAAAGTGATCAACTTAATTTTGTTTTGTGTCAAAGTCTAATTCAAATGCATATCCCTCCAGATACCAGAACATGCCACTCCGACCATCGAAGGCGGTAATGATCGACAGTCCCGAATACTTCACGAAACTGGTGATCCGTCCCGTTCGTCGGGATGACTCGGGAGAATACACTGTGTCCGCTGTCAACTCGAGCGGCAAAGATACTGTGAACATCAATGTCACGGTCACTGATAAGCCACTGAAACCTGAAGGACCGCTGCAGGTGAGAAAATAACTTTTATTTAACCCACGTTTGCCACTGCATTTCAAACTCTCGGTTTTGAGCCGAGCGTTGAGAATACAATAGAGTGCATCCCAACGCGACGAAAAGAGACAATACTGTTGTATTTTCAACTCTCGGCGCTAAGCAGAGCTTTGAAAATCCAGTGTGACCAAAAAAAAAAATCGCAGCGGGAAAAAATTGCCCGTACGGACCTGGGCTTAGAGTTGTGGTTTTAAGTAAGAGGCCTTAAGAGACTGTGTAGTGGAAACATATAGCGTTGGATCTCCGCTGGTTCAATGTCTTGAACAGCGAGAGAGTTGACTGAAGTAATGTAACTTAGTATACAACGTGTTTTTTTTGATATCCCATAACTCTAGGGTATGATTGAGGCCATATCAAAGAATCAACTGGCATATGAGTTATGTTCCAATCCTTCGTTATTTTTTTTTTTTTCATTTTTCATACAAAATAATTCGGCAAAGTCACGATTATTAATGTAAAACACCCTTACGTGAAATATGACAACGTCGACAAGGTAGCTTTCCCTTCACTAGCTGCCGCCGGGAAGCCCCGATACCAACATACCTACATATTTTATTTTACTACACTACTGCGAAGTTTGGCAACCTCGCAAAAGTAAAGATTCGTCATACTAGTGACAATTTTTGACCTAATTTAATTATGATTGATGATATCTCCGAAACGATGCATTTTTGGACCACCTATTCTAGGAGTTTTAGTATTATTTTTACCTACAGAATATAACCCTAGAGTTATGGGATATCAAAAAAAAACAGGTTGTATAGATGTTTGATAAGGAGTGGAACGTGGGCAGGTTTCGAATGTCTGAACGCTTTCTACCAACTCTGCCAAGTTGACTGTATCTTAAAAGTCATAAAACGGTCTCTAGCTCTTATGGCAATGATTCCATTTATATTATAGTGAGTGCTCTCGATAACCCACAAAATTCACTCTTCCCAAGTTTTATTGAGATACGAATACCCCGAGTTACAAAATTCGTCTGACTAGCGGGCTTCTAACAACCACATTTACCAGCTCTTGTAACCAAGGGCATTAAACACCAGTACACATGTATACATAAACTCACGCCTCCTTTCCATGGGGGTAGGTAGAAACAGAACGCCACCTACTACGCTCCTTACATACTCCATAAAACAGCACTAGCTCAAGTTTAATCCATCTTCTATAATGTTGGTTGGTAGAGATAAACTACGATAACATGGCACGCCCCTCCAAATTTCTGTTTCAATGTGTGAAAATTCTTACGAAAGAGTTTGTATGTAGTTGTAGGTATTCGTCAAATTTATTCATAGTTTTTGTGCAATCAGTACTCGTAATATCTCACTTATTACCACGATCGTGCAAGACAACGCACGTTTCGTTTTCATAGAGTACGTCAGTGCTACGCCATACTAATAATAATGAGCGATTAATGACGCCACTAGTCGAGCAACAAATCCGTGATTAGTTTTTGTTTGACGGTCGTCTCATTACGCACACATGCGTTTTGAGGGCGTGGACACATGTCTACGGTACGGCACCGGCCACCGTGTAACGACACGATGCCGCTACCGGGAGACGGTGCCGTGTACGGTACACCGTGGTGGCATATACGGCGTTCTTCAACTTCTCTATCTAAATCTTCAACGGTTCTTCACAACTTGATATGGACATTCTAAAAATATTCGTAAAATTTTCCATCACCATATATTTCCAGCGCTTCATAAATTTCCTCTCTAAATGAACCTCCATCATGGTTCTTTATGGATTCACCCAATATTTTCTTCGATTATTTTTTCTTTATTGGTCGCCTTAGTAACAGGAGCAGTACGTCATTTTTTTTTTTTTTTCTTTTACGGTCCATATCTAGACAAAAACTGAACGATGGTTTTTGCCTTGTGCCCGCGGTGCACCGTACACGGCACCGTCTCCCGGTAGCGACTTTCGTGCCGTTACACGGTGGCCGGTGCCGTAGACATATTGTGTCCACGCCCTGAGTCTTGGTGGCGCTTTGTAAATACTTTCAAACGTTTTGAATTGTGGAGGGGCGTGCCATATTATCGTAGTTAATCTCTATCTCATTATAGTGATGTTTTTATTATAATTTAAATTCATTACCTTCTGTTTCCTCCAGATCTCGGACGTCCACAAAGAGGGTGCTACCCTCAAGTGGAAGCGGCCGAAAGACGACGGCGGCACTCCCATCGAGTACTACCAGGTCGACAAGCTGGACACCGACACCGGCTGCTGGGTACCTTGTGCCCGCTCTGATGAGCCTAGTAAGTAGTATAAGATGTTTTAAGATGTAAGAAAGAAAGAACACTTTGGAAAATCCAGTGCACGCCTCACAGACGAATTAATCGATTTTTGTTAATATCTTTTAAACGGTTATGAGTTTGATAACGAAAATCAATTGGGCTTATATTCTTTTGGGCTTACGCCATTTTTTTTTCTTTTCTGAAGGATGAAAGAAATCTAATCAATTGAGTGTGACGACATGTTTCGTGGCGACATACAGACACACTTACCAACGAAAAATACTAAACGTATTTTTTTTTGTTACACAGTGTGTCTTCATAATTTGCACATATCGAAATGAGGGAAACTAAGCTTAATTTTATCGATGAAAAAAAAACAATTATATTATTTATAGCATTTTTTTAATTCTTGTTCGTTGCTGTGACCCCTGTATAACTTTTAAACTAAAGTATCTCTCATGGTGCCTCCATAAATTAAGGCGTCCAGCCAGGGCATAAACTAAGCGACTACACGGTTAGGGGACCCCCTGTGGGGTACGGATCTCGACTTAGGGCGTCGCTAGGGGAGAACAGCAAGGGACAGGCAGCAGGCTGGATCGGATTAATGTTAGAATTAATCTTACCCACATACTTTTATAATAATCATCTTTCTCTCCACAGAATGCGACGTGACCGGTCTAACTCCTGGCAAGGAGTACAAGTTCCGCGTCTCCGCTGTGAACTCGGAAGGCGAGTCGGAACCACTCGTCGGTGAACAGTCCATCGTCGCCAAGAATCCGTTTGATGAACCTGGTAAGTTTATATTAAGATTATAGGAGTAATGGGACTGTAGATACAATCCTGGTTTCTGCAAATGTCAGCTTGACAGTTTATTTATTTATTCAATATCACATACATTTGTTTTAACAGGTAATACTCAAGCTAACAAAAGTAGTCATAATTTCTAATTGTTCAGTCCCTAATAACGGGTCCGGGTAAAGCACAAGTTACACAGTGGACAACCTACTAACCGCCGTCTGAAATTCCGCCAAAAAGCAAGAAAATATGACCAACCGACGAGAGACACTATTAAGTATTTTTATTGCACGAATCACTGGTGCAAACTTGAATAAGTTTGTACGGGTTGCCGGAACTTTAAAAAGTTCTCCCCTCGGTCCCAACCGTAACATCCTGTCTGGAACGAGCAATCTCAACGTTTCCAATATTTGTGGATTATTCAGTAGTAGAGGGTTAAAAGATGTGAAAACTAACAGCCTTTGCCAAACACAAGCCCGCGTCATTAGACTTTTAGAGGCACTAATCTAAAGCTAGAACTGTTAAAAATGATTAATATTTGAGGGCAAGTACGGATGCCTTCCTAATGGACATAATAAATACACAAAGCCGCAAGGGGAAAAAACGCCTTTGTTTTTTTTAATTCTTTTTCATAATTTTGATCACTTTTTAACTGCGACCTCATTGCGTAACACGCGTAGTTTTAAAAAATCATTGTCCACAAACAACTCAACACAACAGACACTTGAAAATCTCAAAATGAAGGATAGTCATTAAGAGTGTGTTACGAAATGATGCTGCTGGATTGGTTATCTCGTTATTTCTTCAACCAATTCTACTTCTACAACAATGAACCCCCTTCCCCCCACAGGCGCCCCTGGCACGCCGTCCGTCACGGACTGGGACAAGGACCACGTGGACCTCAAGTGGACCCCGCCGCGCGAAGACGGAGGCGCGCCCATCGAGGGATACATCGTGGAGAAGAAGGATAAGTTCGGCAACTGGGAGAAGGCGCTTGAGGTGCCCGCGGATAAGACCACGGCTACTGTGCCTGATCTGATTGAGGGACAGACTTATGAGTTCAGGTTGGTTGAGAGTTTTAGATGTATAATTAGAATCAATACTATATTCAGTTCTACAATGTTTTCGAGGTGGCCATATGATTGATGATATGATTTATGATCCATCTCAACAAGTAGATACAATTAGGAGAGGATTTGGCCTAAAACTTTCAGTACTATTTTAATTCTGCAATAATATTCCAACAAAGTTTTACCTTTATGAGGCTTTTCATGCCTATTGCACCAGGATGCATTGGAATAAAATGGTCTACGGCTGAATAAACCGTTCCGTTTGGTGCCGGACGTAAATAATAGCTCCATCCCATGTCTTCCCGTGGGTGTCGTTAAAGGCGACTAAGGGACTTACTAGAGAATGGGCAGCAGCGTTCTCTATGCATTTTTAAACCCATACTACTATCGCCAACCCGCCTGCCGAGCGTGGCGATTATGGAAAATCCCCCCCTCCTATTTGGGGGAGGCCTATGTCCAGCAGTGGACGTCTTTCGGCTGAAATGATGATGACGATGATGACAGAATAAACTATAAATAAAATAGCAAACAGCGAGACATTAATAGAAGATTATAAAAATAAAAAAAACATTTTTGAAAAAAAATAACATAAGTTCTACTTTGAGCACCTTGCTATACTTCTAAGTTTTAGTTCTAGCCCTGAAGTCTCATCACAAAAATATACCAGAGGCTAAAGAAATAGCCCGATTATCAGTTCAATATAATCTGATTACAGTTTTTTATTAACCTAATGTAACCATATTATACCCTTCTATTTTTTTCACAGGGTCCGCGCTGTAAACAAGGCTGGCCCAGGTGAACCAAGCGACAGCACACACCCGATCGTCGCCAAGCCCAGGAACCTTGCTCCCAAGATCGACAGGACTAACCTTATCGATATCAAGATCAAGGTCGGACAGAAATTCGGGTTCGATGTCAAGGTCAGTATCGGGCAATATTTTGTTTGTGTTTTGAATTACTGTTATATAAATCTCCTCCTTTTTTACGTTGGTTAAAAAGAGCATCGTCCTCTTGCTTGATCCCTTGTTACAATAAAAACTTGCAAGAGTTTGTTTATGTAAAAATCATGTTTGAAAAAAGTATTGTATTAAAATTGGTCTTAGTAACAGCGCAGGAGTATGTAACTGCCATAATCTTGTCATGCTGGGGCCACATTGTAGCGATAAGACGAACCACACTTAGCGCGCTCTCTCTCGCACACCGCTCGTCGTCTCGCTGAGAAACAGAGAGCACGCGAAGTGTAGCATTATTAAACTATCTTATTTATTAACTTCTGACTTATTAACTTCTAACTCAACATGAGAAGAAACAAAACCTGGCCTAAGAAATCAAAGCCTAGAGAAAAAGTCAGCAATTTTTTTTAAAATTATATTTACCATACAATTTTCTCATGTATTTTGGACTGTCCACGCTAACTCGGAAAGTATCACATCGGTAAGACCAAAAAAAAAATATATCAAACAACACATTATCACACAAACAAACTTTACAAAAAAAACTTCAATTCCTTCAAGGTATCTGGAGAACCAATGCCAGAAACAAAATGGTTCCTCGCGAAGAAGGAAGTCAAATCTGGCGGCGATACCAAAGTGCAGCATTCGGATTACAACACTAAGATTAACTGCAAGTCTGCAAGACGAGGTGATAGTGGAAGGTACACTATTACTGCGGAGAATGCTAACGGCAAGGATGTGGCTGAAGTTGAGGTTATTGTGCTGGATGTGCCCAGCCCGCCGGGAGGACCACTCAAGGTTAGTATCTTCTGTTTTACAGCTAGGTTAATGGTCAAAGTTGTTATTGTGGTTAGGTTAAATAACTTTTAACTAAGATATTTATTGGAGCCGTAGTTGGTCCCGTCTGTTATTGGTAGATCTTTGACAGTTGTTACGGGTCGTCAGAAGCCCGAAAGTCTGACAACCAGTCTTACCAAGGGGTATCCTGATACCCAGTAAATGGGTTGTGGAGGTCAGATAGGCAGTCGCTCCATGTAGTATATAGCATCCGGTAAAACTGGAAGCTGATCCCAACATAGTTGGGAAAAGGCTAGGCAGATTATGATGATGATGTAGTTACAAAAGTAATACGACACAGCATCGTAAATATACAGAAAATAAATTATTTAATTTAGTCTCGCGAATAAAAGCGATAAGACTATAAAATCAATCATATTGTATAACAACAACTTCTTAATCATATAAAATAAAATAAATAAAAATAGCCCTTATTTCCTCTGACCCCTTGTTCGTATACAAGTTCTTATAAACTAATAACATTTATTTATATTATAAGTTCTGCTTGTTAACCCTATATTAGCAAATTAAGTATTATCAGCTACGAGGTCAGGCTGTCTTGCGACATAGGACTCCTCTTAATCATATACTGAAGCCTAAAACTATAACCTCCAACTCTTCACCAGGTTTCCGATGTCCACGCCAACGGCGCCAAGCTCTCCTGGAACCCGCCCTCAGACGACGGCGGCCAGCCTATCGACAAGTATGTGGTGGAGCGCATGGACGAAGCCACGGGACGTTGGGTCACTGCTGGAGAGACGGACGGGCCTCAGACCAGCCTTGCTGTCGAAGGGTTGACGCCTGGACACAAGTACAAGTTCAGAGTGCGGGCTGTTAATAGGTGTGTATAAGTTTTTAATAAAGGTAAAATGAAGGCAGTTCGAGGCACTATTTTGTTTACAAAACAAAAAGTGTTGACTGGTTATAACATTGCTCTTGTCAAATATGCCACGTATATAAAAACTATGGGGTTTATTTAGTTCGTTACTTAAGAGCTTTTACGACGTACGGCATTTCATACAAACTTTCAAGGCCTTGTTTTTCGAAATAACTGAACCGATTTTAATGAAACTTTATACGCATAAGCAGGATACAAAGGTCTAAAAAGTTAGTTTAAAACATTTTCTAAATGTCTTATTTAAAAACAGATAACTGCAAATCTCTGTTTCTATGGAAAATTTAAAGTCGGTCTAATTTAGCTGTAACACTATTTTTCGAAAATGTTCTTTACTAAGTTTTTAGACTTTGTATCCTACTTCGCGTGTGAAGTATAATTTTCGGATAATTATTTAAATACCAATTTTTAACTAAACTGTCCCACCACGGTCTAAATAAGCTCCTGAAGGTCTAGATAGTAAACAATAAAATCCAGTTAACATATTGTATTTGTTATTAATTATTTGTGTTTATTCTTCCTACAGGCAAGGCAAATCCGAGCCTCTCACCACCCCACACTCAACCGAAGCGAAGAATCCGTTCGACGTTGCCGGCAAGCCTGGCACACCCAAGATCAAGGACTTCGACAGAGACTTCGTCGAACTGGAGTGGACCAGGCCCCAGACCGATGGCGGAGCGCCCATCAGCGGCTACGTCATCGAGAAGAAGGACAGATTCGCCCCAGACTGGGAAGAATGCGCTCAGATCGAGGGAGACGTCACTACTGGCAAAGTCCCAGACCTCATCGAAGGAAATACTTATGAATTCCGTGTTCGCGCCGTCAACAAAGCCGGCAAAGGTGAACCCAGCGATGGAACAGCACCACATCTTGCAAGGCCCAAGAATCTACCACCTAAAATTGATAGGAACTTCATGTTCGATATCAAGGTTAAAGTCGGACAGAACTTCGACTTGGACGTACCAGTCGCCGGTGAACCTACTCCTACCAAGGAATGGTTTAACGGTGACAATCTTGTCATGAATTCTGACAGGATTAAAATTGTCGGTGACACACACAGTACCAAGATTCGCGTTATTGACGCTAAGAGGGCTGACAGTGGAGTCTACACTCTTAAGGCTAGGAACATCAATGGTACAGACTCGGCTACAGTTAAGATTACCGTCATGGATGTGCCAACACCACCCGAAGGTCCTCTTCGCGCCGATGACATCACCAAGTCTGGCTGCACACTCAGATGGAAGCCACCAAAGGACGATGGTGGTGCTGAAATCACGCACTACGTCGTTGAAAAAATGGACCAAGAAAACATGCGCTGGATCCCAGCTGGTGAAGTCCAAGCTTGCAGCATCAGAATCGACCATCTTATCGATGGACACGACTACAACTTCAGAGTCCGCGCCGTTAACAAACACGGTGAATCACAGCCTCTTGTCGGCCACGAGCCAATCACAGCCAAGGATCCCTACGGTACTCCAGACAAACCTGGAACTCCTGTCGTCAAAGACTGGGACAAGGATCATATGGACCTCGAATGGGTTCCGCCGAAAAAAGATGGCGGATCACCTATTACCGGCTACGTTATCGAAGCTAAGAAGAAATACGGACCTTGGGAAGTCGCTGCGACTGTACCAGGAAATAAGACAACCGCTACAGTTCCAAACCTTCAAGAAGGTGAGGAATACGAGTTCAGGGTCATTGCCGTCAACAAGGCTGGTAATGGAGAACCCAGTGATGGCTCAGCACCTCAAGTGGCTAAAGCCAGGTTCTGCGCACCACACTTCGATAAAATGCTGTTGGCAGACAAAACTGTCAAGGCTGGCCAGAGGATCCAATACGAGATCCCGATAGAAGCTTCGCCTAAACCAACAGTCGAATGGCAGATCAACGGAAAAGTTGTCCATCCATCTGACAGAATTGACATACAGATTCTACATAACAGGGTAATATTAGACATTCCATTCTCCGTCCGTGCTGACGGAGGCGTTTACAAGTTGACCTTGAAGAACGACCTTGGAGTTTGCTCTGCTGCTGCTCAAGTCACTGTCCTCGACAGACCTTCAAGACCCGAGAAGCCTTTGGTTGTCTCTGACGTTACTAAGGAGTCCTGCTCCTTATCATGGAAGATACCTTTGGATGATGGTGGATCACCGATTCTACACTACGTTATTGAGAAGATGGATCTGTCTCGTGGTACATGGTCTGATGCTGGTATGAGCACATTCTTATCTCACCAAGTAACTAGATTAATCCACATGAAGGAATACCTGTTCAGAGTAAGCGCAGTCAACGCGATTGGTCAATCTGAACCTTTGGAGTTAGACCGTGCTATTGTAGCCAAGAACGAATTCGATGAGCCAACTGCACCTGGCAAGCCTAAGGCTACAGACTGGAGCAAGTCTCACTGTGATCTTGAATGGGAGAAGCCTAAATCTGACGGTGGATCACCTATCACCGGATACATCATTCAGAAGAAGGAGAAGGGCAGTCCTTATTGGGTAAATGCTGTCCATGTTCCTCCTAGTAAGAATAAGGCTACTGTCCCAGATCTTACTGAAGGACAAGACTATGAATTCCGCGTCATTGCTGTCAACCAAGCCGGCCAATCAGAGCCCAGCGAGCCATCTGATATCGTCACAGCTAAAGACAGATTTGTTGCTCCTAAGATTCTTACACCGCTTAGAGAGATCCGTATCAAGGCTGGACTTATTTACCATATGGATGTTGACTTTATTGGAGAGCCTACTCCTGAGGTCACATGGACTTGTGATGGTAAACCTGTGGTTGCTAACGAGAGAACAACCGTCACCATAGTTGGTCACCATACTATTATTCATACAGTTAACTGCAAGCGATCAGACGCTGGCAAATATACACTGAAATTGAAGAATGATTCTGGCACAGATGAAGGTAGCTTCGAAGTTATTGTACTCGATGTTCCCGGAGCACCTCAACCACCATTTGTCTACGAAGAAATCACAGCGCAATCCGTCACGTTGTCATGGAAACCACCTAAAGATAATGGAGGCAGTGAACTTACTGCTTACGTCATTGAGAAGCGTGATCTAACACACGGTGGTGGATGGGTACCAGCGGTTACTTATATCAACCCGAAATTCAACCATGCTACTGTACCTCGCTTATCAGAAGGCACGAAGTATGAATTCAGAGTATTCGCAGAGAATCTTCAAGGGCGCTCTGAACCACTTGTCACTGATAAGGCAATCATTGCCAAGAACCAGTACACAGTGCCTGGCAAGCCTGGCAAGCCAGAACTGGTCGCCGCAGACAAAGACCATATCAACATTAGGTGGTCTTCGCCCATCTCCAATGGAGGATCCAACATTATCGGTTACGATGTTGAAAGGAGAGACAAGGCTACTGGCCGCTGGATCAAAATGAACAAGGAACCGGTCAGATTTAACGAATACAATGACGACAGGGTTCAAGAAGGTCATCAATACGAATACAGAGTATCTGCAGTCAATGCTGCCGGACCTGGTCAACCTTCGGACGAATCCAACGTCTTTATTGCCAAACCAATGAAGGAGAGCCCGAAATTGTGGTTAGACCACCTCATCGGCAGGAAGATCAAGGTCCGTGCAGGCGAACCTATCAATATCAACATTCCAATCAGTGGAGCGCCAACACCGACCATCTCTTGGACCAAGGGATCCGTTCCTATTGTACACTCACACAGGGTTACTGCTGAAACTAAGGCAGACGAAACCAAACTTTACATTGAGAAATCTATTCGCGACGATGCTGGAAAATACACAATTACAGCATCCAACGCTCACGGCAAAGACTCTGCTGATATTGAAGTCATTGTTGTTGACAAACCAGGAGTACCGAAAGGACCTCTTGTATGCCTACCCGTATCACACGATGCTGTCAGTCTATCTTGGCAACCACCTACAGATGACGGTGGCAGTGAAATCACTGGCTACGTTGTCGAAGTTGCCGAGTTTGGAGTCAATGACTGGCGCACAGTTGCCGGCTTCTGTCCTAAGTGCTCGTTCACTGTTAAAAACTTGACAGAAGGAAAGAAATACGTGTTCAGAGTACGCGCTGAGAACTTATACGGTGTCTCTGATCCATTGGAGAGCAAGCCTATCCTTGCCAAGTCACCATTCGATCCACCAGATGCACCAGACACACCAAGGATCACAGGTTACAGCTCAAACAGCTGTGCCCTCGAATGGGACCCACCCAAAGACTGTGGTGGAAAACCCATCACTGGATACTATGTCGAAAAGAGAGAACGTGGAGGCGATTGGGTCAAGGTTAACAACTATCCAACACCTAACACATGCTACACAGTTCCAGACCTACGTGAAGGAAACCGTTATGAGTTCCGTGTCATCGCCGTCAATGAAGCCGGACCCGGCAAGCCAAGCAAGCCGACCGAACCGATCACGGCGCAGACACAGCGTCTTAAACCAAGCCCGCCGGAAGCACCCAAACCTGACAGAGTCACTAAAGACTCCGTTACATTATCCTGGAGGCCACCAAAGAGCGATGGTGGATCTAAAATCAAGGGTTACATCGTCCAACAAAAGGGCAAGGGAGACAAAGACTGGAAGGACGTTAACGACGTTCCTATCCCAAGCCTGGTACACACTGTGCCGAATCTTAAAGAAGGAGCAGAGTACCAGTTCAGGGTCATCGCTGTTAACGACGTCGGCCGATCAGATCCTAGCAAGCCGACAGCTGAAATTATCATCGCTGAACAACCGAACAAACCATGCATGGATCTCGGAGGAGTTAGAGACATTACTGTACGTGCTGGAGAAGACTTCTCCATTCACGTGCCATACACTGGCTTCCCGCAACCGACTGCCCAATGGTTCGCTGACGACAACTTACTTGACGTCGAAGGTGACTCCAGAATATTCCAGAAGATTACACCAGAATCCGCGTCTCTTGTTGTCAAGAATGCGAAGAGGTCAGATGCTGGTCAATACCGTCTACAATTGCGCAACCCATCTGGTTACGATACAGCAACCATCAACGTACGTGTCCTTGACAGGCCTGGTAAACCAGAGAACCTGCGGGCTGATGAATTCGAAGGCGAAGCCCTTACATTATACTGGAACCCACCGAAAGACAATGGTGGTGGCGAGATCACGAACTACGTCGTTGAGAAACGCGAAGGCAGAACCGCCAACTGGACTAAAGTATCCGGCTACGTCACAACTCCGTTCTTACGCGTGAAGAACTTGACTGTTGGCAAGGATTATGAATTTAGAGTAATGGCTGAGAACCAATACGGTCAATCCGACCCAGCTCAAACTACTGAACCAATTAAGGCTAGACATCCATTCGACCCACCAGGCGCGCCCGGACCACCACGGTCTGTGGAGACGACAGAATCTTCCATTACCATTACCTGGACAAAGCCACGTCACGACGGAGGCTCACCAATAACTGGTTACATCGTCGAAAAGCGTCTCATCACTGAAGACAAATGGACGAAAGCATCTCATGCACACATTCCAGACACTACCTACAAGGTTACCGGTTTAATTGAGAACCATGAATACGAGTTCCGTGTCTCCGCAGTGAATGCTGCTGGTCAAGGACCGTACTCTGCCAGCTCTGATGTTATCAGGGCTGCCGCGCCGCCCAACTCGCCGAAGATCACCAGTGATCTTAGCCTTAGGGATATCACCGTTATTGCGGGAGAGGAGATCAAGATTACTGTGCCATTTACTGGCAACCCAAGGCCTAAGGTGAGATATTATTTAGAAATCTGTAAAATCAGTTATCATTGAATTGAAAGTTAGAATAGAATTAACTGTTCAATTTTAAATGGGGTCTTGATTAGTATACTCTGATGTTTTCCTGGGTAGTAAGCCTTTGTGTTTAATCTATTGTTTCCATTACGATATTGGGTTCAACTACTATATTCCTGTTTGAATGCTCTGCTTTTTAATGTTTCGACTAGAATATTTTTTAGCTACGCAATAATGATCCTTCTAATAATCACGATTTTGTTGTTGTGGTATTATCCTCTTTCGTCATCGCATTTTCATCTCATTTACTTTAAATTCTTCTTAAGCCCTTAACAAACTAAATCAACTTTTCCTTACTCAGGTATCGTGGATAATAAACAACGAGGAAGTGTCCCCGGACAATCGCATCCGTTTCGTCACTTCCGACGTGAACACCGTGTTCCATTGCGTTCCCGCTAAGAGGTCCGACACAGGATCCTACACCATCCAGCTGGTCAACAGCGAAGGATCTGACAGTGCTACATGCAGGGTAAGAATAGCATCTGAACGGAAATTGATTTTAATAGCAAAAATTATGGATATTGTGTCCGTTTAATACCTGCTTCGCAATTGATAGGGAGTGTGTCAATAAATAAAAAATGTAACAAAATTTGAATCAAATTACCACCCAGATAAGTTTAATCCAAACTTATCCATAACATAACCATAATCCATGAGAGCAGTCCCTAAATCTTCACTCGGCCCCTTGATCTTTCTATTTTGCTAAGATGTGGGAGATTCATATCGAGAAACCAAATCAAAAGAACAGACTAAAAGATAGTTGAACAGAAAACCAACGGATCAAACGCAATAGAAAGAAAGAAATAAAATGACCAAACCAATTTTACGGAGACTACAATACTTCTCTTTTTTCGCACAGGTGCTCGTCGTAGACAAGCCATCACCGCCGCTAGGACCTCTGGACGCATACGACATTACTCCGGACACATGCACGTTGTCATGGAAACCACCGCTAGATGATGGTGGTTCACCCATCACCAACTACGTGGTGGAGAAGATGGACCAAAGCGGAGTATGTATATTTTTTATTTATAGTAGGAATTGGTTTAGATGATGTCATAAAAAAAACGAAAGAAAATATTTCCCTTTTTTTTGGGTGGGAAATTATCAAATAACTTCTCCCGCTCTGGGCATATTGGGAGGGCATGTAAAACTTTTACTGGCGGGTTTTAACCCGTTTTCCTTCAGTTGCCTGTGTGCCAGGGCCACGATATCCCTTTCGGACAAACTCGCAACCCTGGCAGGAAAGTATTTACCTTGGCCTCGCACAGGAAATACTGCTTTAAGACGCAGATATATGCCAGTGACCATGAGTGGTTAGCTTGCGTGTTCTGTACTGAGCTCACGCAACGCGTCGTACGTTCAGCCAGTAATAGGACTCGCCCATCAAGGAGCGCTATCCCCAATTTGACGCATTATTAATTTATTATACACAAAACAATAGGTATTTTAATAAAACGCGTATACTAAAAGATCATTAATTAAACTATCTTTAAATTGGTGAAGGTTTTATAAAAAAACGCTTGGTAGATTTTGCGCCATTCTTTACGTTTACGTTTTTTATCCGCGTTAGACGTAACTTTACAAATTAATTTCACTATGTAATATAAACATAATCTGAAATATTCACATATTAAATTATTGAAAAAATGCTCTATTTTAACATATATTTTTTTCAAATCATTAACACTACTCGTTTAGACGTGATCTTCAGTATAAAATCATTAAAAGTCGGTTATCGTCGCCTTAAGATTTGATTAAGAATGCGCAGGCGCAGATTAAACGACAGACGGACATAATCTGAGTATATTACAAACAAAAATAACAAGAGTAAAAGTGACTTGCTATTTGACAAAGGAAAAGGTTCTTTGAGCCAAATGGAATTTGTCAACAAGTTAGACATACTTTTAATTTCTAAATAAATGAAACCATCGAATTATGAACTCCTCAAAGGTTAATAAAATAAAGGTTATCAAAATATCTCTTAAGTAATTTATCCGTGCTTGATTTTACGAACAGAGCTGTTTATATTGTGAAATTTTACATAAATCTACTAGGGTATTCTGAAGCCTTTCTTTATAACCTTCAATTTCTACTTCCCAGGTATGGTCTAAGATATCCTCATTCGTGCGGAACTGCCACTACAACGTTATGGGTCTGGAACCGAACCGCAAGTACTGGTTCCGCGTCCGCGCCGAGAACCTCTACGGAGTGTCGGAGCCGTTGACTATGGAGGATCCTATTACTGCTAAGGTATGTGGTTTGTACTTTCTAAGTTTATCTATGACATCGGTGAAGGAAAACATCGTGAGGAAACCTGGACTTTTAGATAGATAGATTCATTTATTTGCCTGAAATATGTTTTTAATTTTATTTTATAACACATACACAATAGTTCTTCATATTTTGCCTACTACATTCGGCATGCTTTTGTGACAAAAATAATTATTCTAATTTAATCAATTTAAACAAACTAATTACATTCCAATGTCAAAATGTACCTACTAAATCAAGAATTGTCGACATATCAAATTACAAATGACAAAGAAAATATATAGTTATTATTAGTCTGAAATCCGCTTTGAGCAAGCGGGGAAATAGATTATACACTTATATATAGGAGATATCACTGCTTATGCCTTCTATGTATGAGAGGCCTAGAGGCCTTTATATTAATAACTTATCAAATAAATAACGACTCCGATTCAGGTTGTAGTATACTTAACGATAAAAATATAATCCGAAAAAACTCTTAACGAAGCAAGTCTATTTCTTATTTCGAGGCCAGTATCCTCGAATGCTCGCATCAAGCATAAGATTCAAGTTATGTCAACTAAATGCCAGTTGGTGAGAACAAAACAAATAACTTAGCATTATCGCTTCAAGACACTTAGGAATTTGCGTAGAGAATAGTGCTACAAGGATTTTAGTGCTATAAGTCTAGATGACATTGGCAGGCTGTTGGTAAATATTTGTAAAATTGTGTCACAGAAATTTTATTAACAAAACACGATAGCGACTTAGTTCCGACATTGGCCACGCGCCACAATAAACTTGTAGCGTTGTACGGTTGTATTTGCATGAATATTCAGAAACTGTCACACATACAATCAAAATGGAACTTTAGTATATGATTTATAGGATCTTTTTCTTTCCATGTACAAGACAGTTACGTAATTGTAATATTTTTGCTCGATACATTTTTTATTCGAAAATCATGTCTTATTTAAAGGTAATTAAAAAAAACAAGATTCTTTGGCTTCTATGTCTAAAATAAATATTCACAGCTAGAAAATATATTTAGTTTATTATCCAGCCACAAGATATTTTTTTCTCTAGATAAATTTTTACTTTAGTTATAAACGAAATAACAATTGAGACTTACGCTATTTAGTTTCGTGTTCAAACACGATCAAAGAGCGAACGCGATATTCAACTTTATTACTGATGTGTTAGCATATAACGGAGTGGCGGAGAGCATGAGGCGGAGCTTGCGTGGAATTTTGATTTAGAGTGCCTGGTCTTAACCTTTATTCTTCTCCACAGTTCCCATTCACAATCCCCGACCCACCAGGCGTACCTCGCGTGATAGACTGGGACGGTTCGGCCGCATCCCTCGTGTGGGACAGGCCGCGCTCCGACGGCGGCGCGCGCATCCAGGGCTACAAGCTCGAGTTCAGAGACGTGCAGGATGGCGTCTGGAACAGTGCTGATTACCTTGTTAAGGACTGTAATTACCAGGTGAGTTTTGATATACCAGTATTTGATTGGTGGAACCTTTAGTGCCAGATTTTACCAAAGAAGACAGGAGAGACGTGTCGTACCCTACCGAAATATTTGTATTCTGTTAAAGTTGAACGTATGGATGCAAAAATGAAGCAAATGTGCTGATATGAAATAAAGAAAATACATTTATTTAGGTAGTTTGAGACATCTCCTTTCGCTTGGTGGAACATTTATATCTGTAATTTATATGGTGTATATAATAAAAAGTATACTATTCTGTTCCACCGAAAATAATAATTTAGGTTTCTGACATTATTGTATAGAGACCGGTGGCTTAATTTTTGCCAGAAAATCCTAGTTTCTTAGTTTGGTATTGGTATATTTCTTGTGATTTGTGTTGCCTTGATACAATTACTTTTTTTAACTGATGTTTTTCAACGCCATTCTATTGGCAAGGATAGTAGTCTTCAACAAAATAGCGACTGTCAATGATTACCAGGTTCTAACAAATTATACCATCTTCCCAGGCATACAACCTCGAACCCGGTCACGAATACGAGTTCCGTGTCCGAGCGAAGAACGCAGCTGGCTGGAGCAAGTACTCGTCCAGCTCGCAACCTTTCAAGGTCAAGGGCAAGGCCAACCCGCCCGCCCCGCCGAGGGCGCCGCGCGTGCTGCGTGTGGGCAGGAACTATGTGGACCTGTCCTGGGACCCGCCTGCTCATGATGGAGGTAAGACTAAAGGAAAACTCGTTTTCCATTAGACGAGATGGTAAAAATATTCTGAATAAGTTATTTGAGGTGGCAACGAGCCGGCCATGTTATGTTGAATGAAAACTACGATGAAACGTAAGGTAGAACGACCTCAGACTAGGTGGAGCGACGATGCAAGCAGAGCGGCATCTGCATTAGATAACCCAGCGTGGCCTAGTCGTGTTAACTGAATCGCTTTTGTGTCTTTTACCTCCAAATACTCAAAAGTCAAAACTTCAAGATGTTCATACAGTCTTTTTGTTGCGCGTATATTATATTTAAAACATCATTCTGTTTCTGTCAACTCCTAGAGATTGACAGAAGCAGAACAATGTTTTAAATTCGTTTATGACGCAGATATACGAGTATGCCAGTGACCGTGGGTGGTTAGCTTGCGTGTTCTGTACTGAGCTCACGCAACACGTCGTACGTTCAGCCAGTAATAGGACTCGCCCATCAAGGATCGCTGTCCCCAATTTGACGCATTATTAATTTATTATACACAAAACAAAAGTTATTTTAATAAATCGCGTATGACCCCAATTTGACGCATTATTAATTTATTATACACAAAACAAAAGTTATTTTAATAAAACGCGTATACTAAAATATCAATAATTAAATTATCTTTAAATTGGTGGTTTCAGAAAAATACGCTTGGTAGATTTTGCGCCATTCTCAGTTTTTTATCCGCGTTAGACATAACTTTACAAATTAATTGCACTATGTAATATAAACATAATCTAAAATATTCAAGTTAAGTTATTGAGAAAATGCTCTAATTGAACATATTTTTTTTTTCAAATTATTAACAGTACTCGTTTAGACGTGATCTTCAGTGTAAAATCATTAAAAGTCGGTTATCGTCGCCTTAAATGAGTTTAGTGATTTCTGGTGCAAGCAGGCCCTAAACCGGCAGAGATTACATGATAATAAACTACACATTATGTTGCCTTTGAGTGATCGGCCATTATTGTAACAAACTAGCTGCGCACCGTGGTTTCACTCGCATAAGTCTCGATCCCGTGGGAATATCGGGATAAAAAGTATCTATGTCCTAATTCAGGTCATGGTCTACCCATGCGCCAAATTTCATGCAAATCCGTTCGGTCGTTTTAAGAGTAAAAGCGTAACAAACAAACGAACTCACTTTCATATTTATAATACTACTAGTTAGGATTCTCTCTTCCTTATTAACTTTTTTTTTTTAACTCCATATTTATTTCCCAGGTGCCCGCGTAACTGGCTATATAATCGAGCGTCGCGACGTCGGTAGCTCGGTCTGGATAAAGTGCAACGACTATAACGTACAAGACACCACGTTCACAGCGATGAACCTCAATGAGAAGGCGGACTACGAGTTCCATATTGTAGCTGTCAACTCGGCCGGTAAGTTGGCTCTGCTGGATTTAGGCTTGCTCTAAAAGCAGGTTATCTTTCTCACACCTACAACCAATCCAGCTTAAGCTGGTGGTAGGTTTCTTCTGAGGTTTTTGTGGTGACAATCACCAAGCTAAGCACAAGATATGTTGGTGGATATGTTTGTTGTTCGGTTTCTGCCTACCCCTCATGAGAAATAGGCGTGAGTTGGTGATAGATTTTTGCAACAAAGTACTCAAATTCTGGACACCATATACATAAACTAATACCATAAGTTTTGAAGGCACTAAGCCATTTACAAACATTGCAAGGTCATATTTGAGCAAGATGTATAGGAAAATTTTCATTTTGCCATTTCTGAAAAGTATATTATATAGACATACTTTTGTCAACCAAAAAGGTTTTTGGCGCAATTAGATGTTTTTCTCGAAGGTAGGGCCGGAATTTTTCTCTTAAAAATAACATTTATCTACAAAATCATCACTTTTTCAACCCTACAGGCAAATCCGAACCCTCAAGCTGCACCACTCCAGTCCGTACGGGCGAGGAGTTGGGAGGCACGAAGCCAGAATGGGTGAAACAATTACCGGCAACAGTCTGCGCGCCATTAGGCAGGCCCTTCACCTTGGAATGTATCGCCACCGGCAACCCGGTACCTACTGGTAGATGGTTGAAGAATGGCAGAGAAGTTGTGCTTGGCACCAGGTAACCATAACTTTACTTCTTTTAACTTTAATTAACACGGTTAAACCAATTACAATAATTAAAGGCAGAGACACTTATATATAGAAAAGAAAATATAAAATTTTAAAATTCTGGTAAAAACATAAAAAAGAAATTAAAAATAATACTTTCATGAATCCCTCTCACAGTATTTCAGGCATGCCAATAAAATCTTCGTCCATTCATCTGCAAACAGATCGTTTGTTGGACTAGAATCCAAAACATCATTAAGTGCGACCAGAGTTCTTTATGATGCCAATGTAATAAAGCATAAACCTGCATTGATTGATCATCATTAAAATGAAAACGAGAGAATTATCATTTTTCTAGCTAACTGTATCATTTATTCAAAATCCATAAAAGCAGTTAGCAGTTACTCAAAAAGTTAAGGGCAGTCTTCTAAGAACGTTTTCCTGTAGCTACCACGGCTAAGGGCCTGTGCACACCACGTTTTTTTAACGCGCCGTTGACGCGCGTTTTAGAAACGTGCGACGACGGCGCGTTTTTATCCTACAAATGCCTACAGGCTGAGTCTGACTCGCGTGCGTATCGCGTCTGTATCGCTACAAACGCGCGTCAACGGCGCGTTTAAAAAACGTGGTGTGCAAAGGCCCATAATGCCCCGTCTTCAAAAACCACCCTGTATCATCTAATGGGTGTATCCAATTCTTATTTTTCCGAAGATATACTGAAGTCATTTAAGATTGAATCAGCGTCTAGTCGACAACGAGCTAAAGTTGTATGTGATTAAAATATTTGAATAGCATAGTTTCGATGCTGAATAATATTAAATAGTTGTTTACCATTATGTCATTATTAGATCATTACAATAAAAATATATTTAAAAAAAAACATCAGAATAAAAAAAAAATTATTTCACATAAGCCGCGGCCATAACAAATATGGCTTTACATAATTATAATCATTAGAATCGGCCATACAACTAACTCTCTTCAAAAAATCCTACTGAATGATTTTTGAAATTTTATTTCTGAAATAATTATTTAGTAGGATTTTTTGAACTTATGGAGTTGTAATGCTGATTCGAATGATTATAATTCTGTAAAGCCAAATTGGTTATGGCCGCGAATCATAATTAGATCAACATAATACGTGTTACTGACCTGCAAAACCGTAATCAAATTTGAATTTTGCGGGCTACCTTAGCGCAACTCCATAAGGTCGGAACCTTAATAACTGAATATTTTTTTTTTTATTTATTTAATATTTTAACAATTTAAAATTTTCACACTCCCTACAAAAAACCCTCTCTCCGACTAGATTATTTTTCAAATTAAGCACAGCGTATATCCAACTGGTATCTTAAAATTCATTGAAGATTAATTAACACATAAAATTGTTTTTCTTCCCAGGTTCATAGCAGAATCCCGTGAGGGTACTCTCCGCCTGAACGTCACCGCGTCCACTGAAGCAGACGAGGGCGACTACACTTGTGAGGCAGTCAACAACATTGGCTTCATCTACTGCACTGGACATCTTAAGATTGGAAGTAAGTGTATCTTTTACTTACGAAGATAAAGAAAGAAATCTAGAAAAAAAAACCGGCCAGTGGGAGTCGGACCCGCGCACGAAGTGTTCCGTACCATTATCTATAAAAACGGCAAAAAAATCACGTTTGTTGTATGGGAGCCCCCCTTAAATATTTGTTTTATTTTAATTTAATTATTTATTTTTAAAGTGAATATATAACTAAAGATTCTGTGAATATTTGAACCGTCTACCTGTTGCCGTTATCAATATCGAGCAAAAAAATCACGTTTGTTGTATGGAAGCCCCCTTAAATATTTATTTTATTCTGTTTTTTAGTATTTGTTGTTATAGCGGCAACAAAAATGCATCATCTGTGAAAAGTGACACAAACTAATAACTTCTTCCCCAGACCCACCACGCATCGTCCGCATGCCAGGCGATTTACACCTCCCTGAACATGACAACACAAAGATCAAAATCCTGTACACCGGAGACCAGCCCGCAGATGTGGTCCTCACCAGGGACGGACACAAGCTGTCCGAGTCGCAGCACTTCAAATACACCGTATTTGATGATTATATCCTTATATTTATCAAGGATATCTCTAAGGATGATATGGGTGAGTATCTGATACTGTCTTCTTGAAAGTCAAATATTGTGGCCTGAAAGCGAAGTTGACAAATAAAGTCATTTTTGTAAGCACTAAATACTGTTTACTGGTGGAGGTATTAGGGATTTTTTTTAAACCCCCTAAACTTTTGAATTTGTTGACAGGCGAGTCTGTGATGAGCGATAAACGCAAGATCTTGTGAAATTATAAAAATCTAGCTATTAGAGAGATCTTTTCATATTCACAATCTGTGCATGAAATCGCTGCACAAATGTATCGATATTTTGTGCTACGAATAAATATTTATAAACATCGATTTCAAAATTAATCTTCTCAAAGCATTAGCGACAGTATCTTCAATTTGACATCATTACAGACCCAAACAATTAAATAGATTAAAATGAACAGTTCACTTACTTAACTCTTCTTCACACAGGCATATACAAACTCTCCATAACCAACAAATCGGGCGAGACCTCAGACACATTCTCGGTCACAGTCACCGGCCTCCCTGGTCCTCCACAAGGACCTCTGGAAACGTCCGACATCTCACGTCACTCCTGCACTCTGGCCTGGAAGCCTCCCACGTACGACGGAGGTCTACCAGTCACTCATTACGTTATTGAGAGGAATGATATTTCTGGAACAGCGTGGATAACTATTGCCTCTTCTGTGAGGGATACCAGGTTTACTGTCCAAGGATTGACGGAGGGACAGGAGTATAACTTTAGGATACATGCTGCTAATGATAATGGAGTTGGACCGGCGCTTGAAGGTGTTAATCCTATTAAGGTGAGTGTGTTTTACAACTCAAATAAATACTCAAAGTCAAAATCAAAAATATTTTTTATTTCACATAAGCCTACATGGGCACTTATGAAACGTCAGAAGCTGGGTGCACGGTTCCGATTGGTCGTTTCCTATGGAGAAGAGCCGGCAAGAAACTACACGGTTAATCTTTTAAAAAAATAGGCTTTTACAATGTTTTCAACAGTGTTATTAGGTATGAGAGGACAGCGTAGGCCCGTCAAAAGTACCAGGTACTTCACAAAATAGAAAATGGTCTATTAAGCCTACGAATTATGTATTTAAAAAAAAAATGGTGGAAATATGAGATTTTGTTCAAATTAAAAACAGCCGTTTTACTCCCAGTAACTTTAAGAATGATCAAGTCGATAAATAATAATCGAATGTTTCAATTTATATCGAACTAATGTCGTCAACTCAAAGATGGCGGAAGTAACTGCTCGTTTCATTACGGGTCAAAAAAATTCAGAACCATTAGATTTTTGTTGTGTCATCTACCACAATATATTCTAAATTCCTTCTTAGGGCCTGTGCACAACACGTTTTTTAAACGCGCCGTTGACGCGCGTTTGTAGCGATACAGAAGCGATACGCACGCGAGTCAGACGCAGCCTGTAGACCGTCTGTAGGATAAAAGCGCGCCGTCCACGCACGTTTATAAAACGCGCGTAAACGGTGCGTTTAAAAAACGTGATGTGTACAGGCCCTTATATTTCTTTTTTTTTCGAGACATTTGTCACAATCATAGCTTAATTTTTTTGATAAAAAAACACTACTAAAATATTTTTTTATTCTACAGGCTAAGGCACCATACGACCCACCATCAGCTCCTGGCATCCCCAAGATCTTGGAGATCGGAGGAGACTTCGTTCACCTGGAATGGGACAAACCAGAGAGTGACGGTGGATCTAGGATACAAGGTAAATACAATTTTGACTTTACAATGAGAAATCAACATCATCGTTAGTAGGTTACTATTGGATGCGGGTCTACTGGGTAGTAAACTGGTAATAGATTAGATTTATCACGGAAGACACCTGAATTCCAGAGAAAATTAAAATGTGGTCAACGAAACATTAAATATTTTAAAGAAAACAAAAGCATCTTCATTTGTTTTTTTATTTCAAAACTTTTTGGGCAATAAAGCACTACCCTTATTATAGATAATGTTGCTAGCAAAAATTTACTTGAAGGGTATATAAGTTGCAAAATAAATCACAGAATTTTACTTTACAATATTGCTTTATGTAACATTTAACCTGTATTATGACCTATTTCGGCCACATAATGCGAAGGGGTAATAGCAGTCTTGAGAAGGTCATTGTTGGCAATACCGAAGGAAAGAGAGAAAGAGGCCGGTCGCCAACACGATGGCCTGACCAAGTAAATAAGCTACGATCTCAAGCAAACAGCTGGTGGTGTTGGTGACTTTGGACCGGAGTCGATGGTCGGCCATTCTCAGTTTTTTTATCCGCGTTAGACATAACTTTACAAATTAATTTCTCTATGTAATATAAACATAATCTAAAATATTCACATATTAAATTATTGAGAAAATGCTCTAATTTAACATATTTTTTTTTTCAAATCATTAACACTGCTCGTTTAGACGTGACTTTCAGTATAAAATCATTAAAAGTCGGTTATCGTCGCCTTAAAGGGGTGCAGTGACCACGATTCTCAGTAATGAGGGACTGACTTAAGAACAGAAGAACACTTAAAACACTAATACTTAAAATTACCTTACTTCTTCCACCAGGCTACTGGATCGACAAACGCGAGGTCGGCAACACGACCTGGCAGCGTGTAAACCCTACCCTCTGCCTCCCCAACCAATGGAACTGCTCCAACCTGATCGAGGGTCGCCAGTACGAGTTCAGAGTGACCGCACAGAACGAGGCCGGCATCTCGCCGCCCAGCACTGCCAGTCAAGGGGTTAAAGTCGTTGATCCTAAAGGTCAGTATCAACAAACCTCCTCGATATTTAAATGTAGGACAAAAGCATCCTGGGTATAGTCAGCTGCTTCATTGCTGGCTGGCTACTATTAAAACCACGGCATAAAATATTCTCATACTTTGTGATTTGTGATGATAAGAGAGAAAAAAAAATACTTATAAAATCTAAAATCACTTAAAAAAAAACTGTTGACAAAAGAACTCTTCCGTTTACATGTCGGCGAGTATACAAATTATTTTTTTTAAGCGGTTCCCATAAAATTTTTAAGAAGTTAAAAAAAAATACTCGAAAACATCAAGAATCACGGAACATACGAAATATTAAGAATAAATTCCTCAAGCCCATGGGTATCCGAAAATACATGGGGTATTTCCGGATACCGCTGGCGTGAGGCATTTTTTTTTTATGACTGCCTGTAAAAACAGTAATTAAAATTTTGTGTCACTATTTGGACCAGCCTGTATTTTTACAGTTAAATATAGCACACTTATTTTGGTAAGCTTACTACCTTAGAACTATACACTGGCATTTTTATCTTCTTACAACGGCAGCCCACTTCATGTATCCAATGACTACTAATCATTCATGACAGAAAAAACAAATATTGATTAACATTAAAATAATATGACGCATGATATAGTTTAAAACATCCTGTCACCTTAGAACTATACACTGGCATTTTTATCTTCTTACAACGGCAGCCCACTTCATGTATCCAATGACTACTAATCATTCATGACAGAAAAAACAAATATTGATTAACATTAAAATAATATGACGCATGATATAGTTTAAAACATCCTGTCATGAGCGCCAGTTCCAAGGGCGGCGCGGAATGGAGCGAAAGGCTCGCACCGCACTCATAACTGGGTGTTTCAAACTACATCATGCGTCATAATGAATAATATTTAAAAAAAAATGTTAATATTTTTTTTTACTGCCATGAATGATTAGTAGTCATTGAATACGTAAAATGGGCTACCATTGTAAGACGATCAAAATGCCATGGTGTATAATTTAACACTGGAATTTACAGGTTATTTAAAATTATTTCCGCCTCTAGTAGAGTAGATAATCAACGAGGCATTTATCGATATTATTAAAACCACATTGTAATGTTCCACAGCCGCCACACCGCCAGAGATCGTCAAGCCGCTGAAGAACGCCAACTGCATTCAGTACCACAACGCTAAGTTCCAGTGTACCATCACTGGTCAACCCAAGCCTGTCATCACGTGGTATAAGGGTGAGTTTGAAATATATTTTAATTTTCTTTTGGAAAATCTACGAAGATTTCTTATCTTTTAGAAGACTAACGAGGAGAAGACAGGGTATATCCTAGATAAGAGACAATTTGTTTCTATTGGGAAACCTGCCGTATATCGTCAGTAAAGTTCTAACAGTGCGTAAGTCATTTTATGAGGGTTTTGAGATTTGAATGTCATTGGATAAAGCTTAATGGCGCGCATCGTATCGAACTAACAAAACACAATAACCTGACCAAACGAACGCGTTATTTGAAAAATAGTTACACTGCGTATCTCAGTTGTTGGCGCCAACACTGCGTATGTCAGCTATTCACGTACAAATTCGTCGTACATCAAGTGCTCCGATGTTGTGATTTCGTTTTATTTTTCATGGGTTCAAATCATTACAGAGTTCATTTGTATTAATAATTTTATTAAACACAATATGGTCTTAAGCGTAAGTTACATTCAATTCATACAGTTTTTTCACTCTCCTGTAAAGTAGCCATTTTTGACTTTCGTACTGTTAGAACTTCACTAACGATATGACGTATCAATATTACCATAAAACCGGGTGCTCTATATTTACAGGGTCAAGTTAAATTAGTTAGCGAAACTCCGTAGACGTGATGGGGATTGATAACTAAATACGATAAAATAAAGTAAAAAAGATTTTCTCAGCTCATATTTCCAGTAACAACACTACCAGCTGTCGTTAACCCAAAAAAAAACAAATCTTTTTCATTATTATTTAGAATGTAGTAGTATAAATGTAGAATTATTCATTGGGTGACACAATTGGCGGTCTTATCGCTATAAGCGATCTTTTAAAGACAACCTTTGGACGGATTAAAGGGGAAGGAGAGACAATATTACAGGTAGCCTGTGGTGTACCAATCAATGATTTTTTTTTCCAGGAGCCCGCGAAATAACCAACGGCCCCCGCCACCGCATCTGGAGCGAAGGCGACAACCACTTCCTCACTGTCATGGACGTGTTCGGAGAAGACGCCGATGAGTATGTGTGCCGCGCAGTCAACAGGGCCGGAGTCAAGAGTACTAGAGCCGAGCTGTTGATTATGAGTGAGTCCCCTTTACCAACAAATTATATCTCTTGAAAATAAGCTACCCACTCGGTCCTATTGAATAAGGTTTAATTTCATCTAGCAAAATGTTTAAAATACTTATTTAATCATGCGTGAAAAATCGTGCCGACCTTTGCGATCTGGTCGACTTTTAGGGCCGCGATACGGTCACGTCAAGTCCGTATTCTTATTTTATAATAGCCCGCGACTTCATCTGCGATCCAGGTTCAAAAGTAGCATTTGTCCTTCTCCAGGTCATGATCTACCTATGTGCTAAATTTCATCCAAAACCGTTCAGCCGTTTTAGCATGAAAGCGTAACAAATAAACTAACTCAATTTCGCATTTATAATAGTTATTATAGGATAGGGATACCTTCATAAACTTATATCCAACCTTTAATTTCCAACTAAAGATGGCAACTCTATCTCCATTTATATTTATGTAAATTACTAATGCAAACAAAATTTTCGAATGCCATATGGATGGCGGCTCCCTGTGGACGGTGGTGGACGTAAAGAATAGCACTATAGCCCATTTCTTCCTGTGGGTGTCGTAAAAGGCGAGTAAGGGACTTAATAGAGAATGGGCAGCAGCGTTATCTATGCATTTTAACACCATACTGCGATCGCCAACCCGCGCCAAGCGTGGCGATACTGGCAACCCCGCCCTTTTGGGGGAGGCCTATGTCTAGCGGTGGGCGAATTTTGGCTGAAATGAAGATATGGGTGCGTGCTGCCTGTCCTTTTATGCATTCGACGATTAAGCTCTATTGTCTATTATTAAATAAAAACACTTAAGATCTTACTTAATCATAATTTTATTGTATTTCCACAGCCGCACCAAAACTGAACGTACCACCACGCTTCCGCGTCACCGCATACTTCGACAAGGGCGAGAACGTAGTCATCAAGATTCCGTTCACCGGACACCCGGTGCCAAAGATCACGTGGGTCCGTGAGGGAGAGACCATCGAGTCTGGTCACCACTACCACGTTGAGAGGAAAGGTAAGAGACCCTTAAGTGACTTAACCCGGTTATGAAACTCAGCCCTGATTTCTGAAAGACTTATCCCGGTTTTCGAGAGAATTACCCCTGGTTCTGAAACTTACCCCTAGATTCTGAAAGAATTATCCCGGTGTCTGAAAGAATTACCCCGGGTTTTTGAAAGACATGCCCCGGTTTTCTGAAATAATAATTAGTTAACATTTGAAAGACATGGAGTCATAATCACCACGCTTGACATGCAGAAGAATCGCTATATATTATTAATAGAAAAGCATTACTTTACCATTCGGTAGGCTTCTGAATAAAAAATGACACATTTTCGGTTACCTGGGGGTCTACCCTGAACATAAATCCAAAGTATAGGCCGAATTTTCGGCCGTTGCTTGACTACGGCTAACTATGGCTGACTACGGCAAACGAAAAAAGTGATAAGCCAAAGTCAAAAATGTGACTTTAAGTCTGGTAAGGATTCAACGTTAAAAAAGGAAACTATGGTAGTTATAAAACGGCCGAGCATTCGGCCGATAGAGTAGACCCTCTGATTTGCATCGTCCCAGACAGAAAATATCTGTCGAAACAATAGCGGTCGTCTACTTGGTTTAAACTGAAAAATCATTCAGGTTTCGGATTTGTGAACAGCGTTTATTGGATTCCTTCGATAACATTAATTGATCTTCATTTGTGCACGGAAGCATATCGAATGTTTGTGAATAGCTATGCTGGTGCCTTTCTCCTTGAGTATTTAAAATTATTAACCATATTTTGTTATTTACCAGAACGTCACGCGATCTTAACGATCCGCGATGCCAGTAAGCTTGATTCCGGACCATACAGGATCACGGCTGAGAACGAGCTTGGACAAGATTCCGCAACGATTAACGTTGAAATTAGCGGTCAGTATAACTTTATGTTGTTTAATTTTGGTAAATATCAGTCCATGTAGGCCCACATCCGCAAGGACGTAAAAATATCGCCCCGGGATTTTATTGCGCACTGGATTTTTAACTCTCGGTGTTGAGCCGAGCGTTAAGGATCCAACAGAGTGCATCCCAGCGCGTCGAAAAAACGCATTGTTGGATTTTGAACTCTCGGCCCTAAGCTGAGCGTTGAAAATCAAGTGCGCGGAAAAAAGTCGATCGTAGCCTGGGCTTAAACATAATCATAAATTACATTGAATGTGTATGTTTTAAGAGAAATTACAAAAATAAAAACGTTTGGATTGATGTCCACACTGTTAATTGCTATTACCAGAAAGGTGGTTTTACCACCTAGGCGTTTTCACGTGCGTCAAAATTTCGATCGGACATTTCTTAATAAAGTTTCCTTGTAAAAGAAAATACGGCTTTAGTCACAGCGACCTCATTGTAGCAAGTAAGACTTTTCAAAATTTCCATCTCTACATACCCAAAATCCTTGTAACAGTCTTGGACTCGTGGATCGCTCAATTACTACCAATTCGTTTATAAGGTTTCAAGCAATTTTGTAAAAAATACAAAATAACCGTTCCACTAATCCACATTTCACCCACAGACCGTCCAGACCCGCCACGCTTCCCAGCAGTGGACAACATCGGTGTGGACTCGCTCGCCCTCAGCTGGAAGGCTCCAGTATGGGACGGCGGCTCAGACATTACCAACTACCTGGTCGAGAAGAGGGAACACCCCATGTCCAGCTGGATTAGGGTTGGAAATACCAGGTATGTGTATTGTTCAGTTCGAAAGATAAGCATAAATACAGGAGCTTACGCCTTTCATCAATCAGGGTAGACAGAAACTATAGGGGCAATAATTATGATAATAAGGTTTTACCTCAAATGGCTGAACATGATCCTCCGTTATGTCGAAAATACTTCAGCATTAGTTTTGAAATAAATATATGGGAAAGTTGAGGATTATATTATGTTAAGTACTGTGTTTGACGAAAACACGATTCCATATTTTTTTTTCATAGAAAAAATATCCAAAGTTACCTCCAAACCGAACAATAAACCGCTGGTATTCAAAAAATACTTCAAATTAGTTATTTGATGAAACTTTGAATATTAACTGAACTAACTATAAAGCAGGCCTTATGCAATTTTTTTTTTAATTACCATTATTTTCACCGTAAAAAGAAGTAAACTAAAATATCGGTGCCTTGGAGTCTCTTCCCTGCTACTCTGTCTCGCTTGCTCGCGTGCCCGCCAGCTACATGTGCGAGCGAGATAAAGAGTGAGGTGGCGCTGAGGTAGTATAGACCCATAAATGTTTTTTTTTATTTTTTTACGTCTTCCAATGGTTTACTAGACTTTACAAGACAGAGCAGTAGTCATTTTATAAAAACAGCGTAATATTAATTCCCCACTGTTTGCAATATATTTTTTGTGCGAATAGAATAAAAAATGTCTTTCTTGCGGAAATCCTCATGGATACTTACCCTCCGTCTGGGAGAAACGGAGGGTTATGTCGGACACCTACCGACTAAAACCCCACTGTTCCTTCTAGTACATACCATGAGTCGGGGGCCCGGGAGATGTTCTATGTGTGTGTGGTTTGGTTTCCGCACTTAGTCCTTCATGTGGACCATTGTGCGTGGGCTCGGGAGATACTTGTACATTCGCCGAACCCCCGACTGTATTTTATTACGTGACGGGTTCTTGAAAATTCATATCTTGCACAAAATATTAAATACGTCGACGATTCGATATCGGTTAATTAAAGTAGATAACCGGGTAGGGTTATACTTTTAGTAATCATCATGACTGTCTCTCTACCTACTTTACCTGACATTGTATCTGCCCCGACTGATTAATTTTCTAAACAAAGGATGCATACATAAAGAAACAGGTTACCGGTGCCGGCGAGCCTGTACGGGTCGGTACCGATCGGTGCAGGTATAATATTCCCGTGTTATCTTATGCGCGCTGTTATAGAAAAACAGGTTTAAACTTGTCGGTACCGACCTGTACCAACTGCCTGTACCTAGCCATACGGGCTTATAATTGATGGTTTGACCGGTACCTATCAGTACCGACCCGTACAGGCTCGCCTGCACCGGTAACCTGTATCCTTTATGTTTGTACCGAAAGGGTGCTTACATAAAGAAACAGGTTACTGGTGCAGACCAGCCTATACGGGTCGGTACAGATCGGTGTAGGTAGAATATTCCCGTGTTATCTTATGCGCTCAGTTATAAAGAACTTGTCGGTACCCACTGCGTGTACCGAGCCATACGGGCTTATGATTGGTAGTTTGACTGGTACCTATCAGTACTGACCCGTACAGGCTCGCCTGCACCGGTAACCCGTATGTATCCTTTATGTTTGTACCCTAAGACTATACGACAATACCGTGCGACGGGATTTCTTGACGGGAAAGTGAAGCGGTTCAGCAGTTTGTTTAATTTTCCAAAATTTGTGTTTATCCGAATATTAATGTGTAATAATGGTGGATTATTAACCATTAAGTGTTTGTGAACGTGCATTAGTGTAGGCAAATGAAACAAAACGGTCTCAGTAAAGTGCCACATCTTTACTGAAACTAAAAACTTTAATAAAGACTTGGCCAAAAGGTCCCAGCAACCAGGCCATTAAAACATTATAAAAAAAAAAAACCGTGCGACGATACTAATACTATTCCCCCGCAGATTCACAACAATGGCCATCACAGGCCTAGTACCAGGCAAGCAGTACGAGTTCAGAGTATACGCTGAGAACATCTACGGAAGGTCAGAGCCCAGTGACACCACCACGCTGATACAGACCAAGGCCATCATCAAGAAGGAGTTCCAGAAGAAGGAATATCCTGGTAAGAATATCATAAGTAAATAGAATGAGAAACAGCTCCACTCTTAACGATAATGAGGCTTTAAACGTTGACGATTTCAACTGACCTAAAAACTGACTCTTCTGTCAGCTCGTACATAGTAAAAATTAAACAATTCTCTATCAAAAACGATAGAGAATTGTTTAATTTTTACTATGTTGGTCTATTATTTTAATTATTATTATGCTTTGTTAATATCGAAGAATCGGTACGAATAATCTCAAAGGCGCTCTCTATATCGGAGTAGAATTCCGATGAAGACCAACACGTGAGATGTCAAGTATTTAGATGGTAATCTCAAAACTAGCCATCTCAATAAAGTTTCTGTTTTCCAAGTTGCACTAATTACCGCAAAAATATACTTTGTAACCACCTACAACAGGGTAAATAATCCCTTTTCTCTTTCCCAACCTGTAAAAGTAATTATCTTCCCGAAATAAAATATTTTACTTAACCAATATTTTTTCTTCCAGTTGACGAATCCGGCAAACGTATCCGCACGAACGCAGACCACGGCCCTATTAAGGATTACGACAGTTACGTCTTCGACATTTACAGCAAATTCGTACCACAGCCTGTTGATATCAACACTTGCTCCGTGTACGACAAATATGACATTCTCGAGGAGATTGGTAAGTGAGCTAGATCAGTGTTGAAGAATGGTATACAGTAGAGTAGCATGGGTATGTGGAAGATGGTAGAATTAAAAAAAAAACTACCATTTTCTTAATGGTAGTTTTTATTTAAAGAAATTTTGCAGATATTTAAATGAAATGAAATAGTGTAGTTAAATTATGCTTGTTTAGTTAAAAGAACATTTAACTTCGGTTTTGACAAGACATTTGTAGTGATTAAAGTTGCTTGCAGTTGTATTAGTTTAATGCAGTGTACACACGTTACGTTATACGATATACTTATACCAAAATTGGACTTGCACAAGTATACAATAACGTGTGTGGGATGAATTAGCACAAAGATCTGAGCCATTCGGTGTCACGCAGACTTGTGCAAGACTAAACTTGCGCAAGTATATCGTAACGTGTATGGCTACCATAAAATTGAGCAAGTTACCAGAATCTGGAGATTTGTGTCACCGCGATATTATTTTGCACCGCAATATTAAACAGCAATATTATTTTGCGGATATTCTGAATGGTTATAGTTATTTTTATTAGTTATTCGTCAAAATTGAATCGTCAAAGACAGTTAAATTGCATGAGTATGCTCAAAATAAAGCTTAGTGGCTCTTGTGCCAGATACCTAATATTTGCCATATTTTAACATCTTCAAAAATACCATTACGTATTTAAAAAATAAAGCTACTGGTTTGATTACATGTTACAATTGATGTTCAAATGTGGCGAATGTTAACATTCATGGTTTTCAACCTTTATGAATAAACATAAAGAAACACATCTTTTGTATTTCCAACTACACGTACACCTTCACACAATTACACAATAATATTCTATTTATTTTTAATAAATATTCTAAAAGTATTTTGTCCTATTTACCGAACTGATTTTGCCTGACACTAAACATAAAATGATTTAAAAGATATAAAAAGAAAGATTTCTAAACCTTTTAATAGCTCCAACAATATTGGATATTACAATTATTATTATTATCGATTACAATTTTGAACGAAAAAGATAAGCATGATAGTAAAAATATTAAAAGTAATAAATAAAGACTAAACACACTCACGAAGTTGCTTGTGAAATCACATGGGATTTTATAGAGTTTTATAATATTAACCATAGAATTACTAACCGTGCCTTAGAAAATCAACCCTATTTCCTAATAACCTTAATACTCAAATTTAATCTTTATCGCCAGTGTAGAGTGGTGATAGATAATCTTCACGTAAATTACCAATATAAAGTTATATATTTAAACTTAATCATCAGTGGCGAATGGTATATTTAAGGAAAATCTCCAAGTACTATGGTACAGGTGGTCTTTCTTCAGTCATCATATTTTAAGCCCGTTTGCTGTACCATGATAGTAAACTATTTCAAGCTCGTAATAACTGTAGAATATCAGTTGCCTACTATTCCTTTGTTTTTTCCTATGTTTCCTTTTAAACTTGACCTTTGCCACAAATATTTCTAATATTCTTGATAAACCCTTAATCCCCATTCCAAAGTGGTGATATTCCCAAATCAAAAGTGATGATAGTACAAAAGTGGTGATAATTCACAGGTGACTTCGTGAGCGCCGCGTCTCGAAGAACGAGCGCCCGAGGTCTGTGTGTGAATGGATCGATGTAGTGCATCTCTTTCTCTGCATCTCTCTGTCTCACACGCATACTTATTTTATTTTAAAAACAAATATTTATATATTTTCCTATTTTTTCCTTAGGAAAAATTCGCATGAAAAAATAGTAGGGTAATTGGAAAATGATAAAAAAACAGAAATTATTTCGATTTTAGGATGTAATATTTCCAGTAACCCTAATTTGCAATACTTGATATTATTTATTTATTTATATAAAAAAATATTTATTACAGTATTATCTATTTCTTTATTATTTTTGGTAGATCGAATGCACGGTTTTCGCTTCATAAATAAAATATTTTTATATAATTATTTATTTTATTATAATTATTACAGAAAACAAATTATTATTATGCGAAATTACACCAAGTAGCAGTTGGCGTATAATATTGACACAGAATTGTAGACACTATAGATTACACTTTAAAACGTATGTCTGACATTTTTCTGTAAGTATTATATTTCTTTGGGAAGTTTTCGTATTTATGAAAATCTTTAGTTGACTTATTCCTTTATCTAAACAATACTTAATTACGGTTCATCACTATCAATAAGGAAATGAAATACACCTAATATATCAGACATATGTTTATACACAAAATTTAAAATTAAAACCCAAACCAAACGAGTTGTGTTAAGTCATAATTATATCAACTCGTGCCTAAGGAATGCAAGGCAACTCTTACAGAATTTGCATTGAAACTGAATCAATACCGTTAAGATACCATGATTCTAGCCACGAGGGTTGAAATTTTTCATCAGTTATTAGAAAAAAAATCTGCTGGTTTAAATAAAAGTGTAATACAGTACACAGTCAAAATGTCTGGAACAGCTGATTTTTGACGTACTCGTATAATGTATACAAAAATTCATAAATTGCAATGCACATTCTGTAGACTACCTTTTCAATAAAAGTGTCCAAGCATTCCAAAGGTCAAAAATTCAGTTAACATGGCTCAACAGTAGTATTAAGCCCGGACTCCACCAAAGCGGAGAGGAGAGGAGATGTTTGTAAACGACCAATAAGATACCGTTATTTCAATGGGATGGTACGGTAACGTTATCTTAACGGTAACGGTAAGATAACGTTACCGTACCATCGCATTGAAATAACGATATCTTATTGGTCGTTTACAAACATCTCCTCTCCTCTCCGCTTTCGTGAAGTCCGGGCCTTAAGAGGCTGGATGGATGAGCAGTTCATACAAACGTAATACCAAAATCATTTGTAAATCAAACATATTCTTAAGGTAGTGTGTCTTTATTCCGATTGGAATGCAGAATATCTAGGTTCCCAAATATATATTTTGAATGGACACTAATTTCAGAAAGAACTATGAGAAAGAAAGAGTTATGAGAAAAGTAAGTTTTCTATAGAAATTTTAAATTCCTCATATCTCGTTTTTATATCATTGTCCTTTCAAAATATATATTTGGGAACATAGATATTCTGAAATCTAATCGAAATAAATACACACTACCTTAAGAATATGTTTGATTTACAAATTATTTTGGTATTACGTTTGTATGAACTATGCATGCTACGCCGGCCCCTTACACTACCATCTGCCCACGAACAGACGCTTGAGGTTGAACATACTGTTGTAGGCACAGGCGCGTTCGGTGTTGTGCACCGCTGCCGCGAGAGGGCCACCGGCAATTACTTCGCAGCCAAGTTCATACCCGTCGCAGGAGCCATGGAGAAGGAACTCATTAAGAAGGAAATTGATATCATGAATCAACTGCATCACCGTAAATTGATTAATCTGCATGATGCTTTCGAAGATGATGACGAGATGGTGCTTATTTTCGAGTTGTGAGTATTACTTTTACCTTGTATCTTAAATATTAAACTACTATGCTTCTATGAAACTTAATATTTATAAAAAATTAGGTTTGAGTCGAGAAAACACAGTTTTAATAACCTTAATTGGAAATTAATATGGAAAAATTTCAGCTTTACTTGGGGTTCCCAAATTCGTTAGTAAAGTTTGTGAGCCAACTTTCCTGTAATTGTTCATTTACGAAGGTTTCCAATTTATTCGAAGCTATTTTCAAATGACCTATTATCAATGCTATTTATTTATTTATTTAAACTCCTTAAAACTATAATTACAGGTCTTAAACTAATGCGATAGCCAAGTCACACACACAAAATTAAATCTAAAGCACAAAAAGATCATAAAGATCATTAAAAAAAAAGAACAAAAGTATTTTTTTTAAATTCTTGCTGTAAATAATCTGGATTATATTACTGAACCATATCCAAATTATTCGTAGAAAAACGGGGCAAGGGGGGGCAATGATTCTATGTCAGGAACCTAACTCAATCTTTCCTTGCAGCTTATCCGGAGGCGAGCTATTCGAGCGCATCACCGAACCCGGATACAACATGTCCGAAGCCGAAGCAGCTCACTACATGCGACAGATATGCGAGGGAGTGCGACACATGCACGAACAGAACATCATCCACCTGGACCTCAAGCCCGAGAACGTCATGTGCCAGACCAGAACCGGCACTGATGTTAAGGTATTTATTATTTTAGAGCAATTAGGAACTTCTAGAGAATGGGCAGCAGCGTTCTCTATGCATTTTAACCAGGGACCGTACTACCCCGGTTAAGAGTTAAGCCTTTCGAAGGGGTAACCCATTCAATGGGTTACCCCATTCAATGGGTTACCTTTATCATGATGTAACCCATTGAAAGGGTTTTATACTAGAAACCCATCGAAAGGGTTACATGATAATCCATTCAATGGGTTCTATACCTACTTGAAACCCAGTAACATGAAAAATCATAATATTATGTTATTTCGATATCCGCCCAGCACGCGTAGCATGACCAATTCTACCTCTATTCTACCCAGGGACCATTTTGGTTACCATTTTAGAAAACCCCTATCGAAAATCCTTTCAATGGGTAACCAAAACGTTCCCTGATTTTAACACCATACTGCGATCGCCAACCCGCCTGCCAAGCGTGGCGTTTATGGCAACCCGGGGTCCTTTTGGGGCAGGCCTATGTCCAGCAGTGGACGTCTTTCGGCTGAAATGATGATGATGAGGTACTCCTAGAGAAGTCGTAAAAGTTCCTGGTAAAACACTACTTATGGTGGAAACTTGGTTAAGGTTTCCGAAAGTCTCAATAGTTTCGATCGATTGCCAAGTCGCAAGTCGTTAAATTCTTAATTGGCTGTTAATATTTTAGTCTTAAAATAATAAGCAACAAAATCAGTTTATAAAGTGAAGGTTAGTTCTTTAAAGAATAAACTTCCACGTACTTTTGGTCCTTGCAATAATTTGCCAGACGTTTATATTTTCTACTGGATATAATAAGTTTTTCAAAGACTTTAGTAAAGTCATAATAAATTTTATTTGACATAAAAGTTCACTTATACGGGTTGACACTTAATTTAAGCACAAAATGAATAATCAATGACCCCCATGCTAGAAAAAACCTGTGTTACAGGGATCATCCATCCATCCATTATGGATCTATAAGTTACCTACTTACAAATTATCAACGTGCCATTTGAAAAAAAAAGTCAATAGGTACGAAGTTACAACGTGATTATAACCGCCCGTTTTTCCACAGATCATCGACTTCGGTCTAGCAACAAAGCTGGATCCGAACGAGGTGGTGAAGATATCGACGGGCACGGCCGAGTTCGCGGCGCCTGAGATCGTGGAACGTGAGCCAGTCGGCTTCTACACTGACATGTGGGCTGTGGGAGTGCTGTCTTATGTGCTGTGAGTATTAGATTATAATATCGTAAAAAGTCAACATGAAAATAAATTTCATTCATCAAAAATCCACTTGAAAGTAGTTCAATTTAAATTTGTGAACTACGGTAATCTGGATTAGTTATGCTTCAAATGTTTGAGATATCAAATTAGTTAAAATGTATTTTTTTTTTATTTGCGCAATTTGTTCCTTTTATATAAGATGCAGTCGGTGCAGAATGCAGAACATCTTATTGTTCTGCATTCTGCACCGACTTAATGATAGCCCGCGCGCGACTGCTAGTCACCGCCTGAGCTATGTGAGCGGTGAGACGGGGGATGGCGTGATTGACAAGATTGGCAAACTCAGTTAGAGTGCGTTCACTTAAGACGAAGATATATGCCAGTGACCTTGAGTAGTTAGCTTGTGTGTTCTGTACAGAGCTCACGCAATGCGTCGTACGTTCAGCCAGTAATAGGACTCGCCCATCAAGGAGCGCTGTCCCCATTTTGACGCATTATTAATTTCTTATACACAAAACAAAAGGTATTTTAATAAAACGCGTATACTAAAAGATCAATAATTAAATTATCTCTAAATTGGTGAAAGTTTCAGAAAAATACGCTTTGTAGATTTTGCGACATTCTCAATTTTTTATCCGCGTTAGACATAACTTTACAAATTAATTTCACTGCGTAATATAAACGTGATCTAAAATATTCACATGTTAAGTTATTGAGAAAATGCTAACATAAGTACATTTTTTTCAAATCATTCTACTCGTTTAGACGTGATCTTCAGTATAAAATCATTAAAAGTCAGTTATCGTCCCCTTAATCTTGACGCGTGACGCGATTGGTAGCACTGCATTTTGTTCGTTTTAATAGAGTTCAAAATGGTGACTGACGAACAGAACTATCAATCACAAAAAAAATAAAAAACAAATCGTCTTAAAAATTCAGTCACGCGTCAAGTTATAGTGAACGCACAGTAGCTTGGCCTTTGTATATCTCCCCCGCCTCACCGCTCACATACCTCAGGCGGTGACTAGCAGTCGTGTGCGGACTATAAATTGAAAGGGTGTTTTGAGTAAGTAATTATAATTGGTACAGGACTCTTTATAATTGTTTGTACAGTAAAAGTAGCACACCTTTCTTTCGGGCCGTATGTTTTCTAAATTCAAGTTTGTGTCCTTCACACATTTATTTATTTTGGAAACATTACATACATAAATCCAAGTTACTTATTCCAAATTTAACTATTTTAATAAGAACATACATATTTACAATAGACAAGGAATGACACATGACATTATAAAAAAGTATGCAATAATTAGTTTGATACATTTCTACTTCTGTATCTTTTTCCAAAATAACCTCGAAATAATCTTAGTATCTTCCGCATTCCGTGCGCGGTACCGTGTGATGCCGGATGTAATAGCACCACCCTATTTCTTACCGTGGGTGTCGTAAAAGGTGACTAAGGGACTTACTAGTGAATGGGCAGCAGCGTTCTCTATGCATTTTAACACCATACTGCGATCGCCTGCCAAGCGTGGTGATTATGGCAACCCCCTCAAATGTTGGGGGAGGCCTATGTCCAGCAGTGGACATCTTTCGGCTGAAATGAATATGATGATGATCTTCCGCATCTTTCTTGTGACAAAAAAAAACTCTTACATATATTTTTTTTCTCAACAGTCTATCAGGCCTATCGCCATTCGCCGGCAACAACGACATAGAAACACTAAAGAACGTGAAGGCTTGCGACTGGGAATTCGACGAGGAAGCGTTCCAGCACGTGTCTGATGATGCCAAGGACTTCATCAGGAGGCTGCTAGTAAAGAACAAGGAGTAAGTACACGTTCATGATGACTATAGACCCCGTTAGAGAGTAGTGGTGGCCTAGTGGTAGTTAACGGCCACTGCTCTCAAAACGGTTGTGGTGGCATCTACATCGCCACATGCGAATTAGGCTTCACACTGACGTCACGCAAAATCATCGCGCAAACAGAGTTTACCGCCCAAGCAGCGTTTACCGCGCAACTAGCATATATACAACATCCCGACATCAACCGTCGGGCAGTTGCCCACCAGACACAACACCCGTCTGGTCGGAGGATCCTCCCTTTTCTATGGAGGATGAGTGAACTTTACACCCTGTTCCTCATACCTATAAACGGTGAAGGAAAACATCGTGAGGTAACCGGCATGTCCTAAAACTAAAAATTCGAAGACATGTGGCATTTACCAACCCGCACTGGGCCCCCGTGGTGGATATGGCCCATTCCCTCTCACAGAGAGGAGGCCTGTGTCCCAGCAATGGGAACATTATAGGCTGATTATGAGACCCCGTTATCTTGTCGCAGTGACGACATCACTTTTTTGTAGGGATTGAATGTTTTAATTTATCGACCATCGAAATGTCGAAAGTACGTTAAGCCGTGGTCTCGGCTCTCGTTTGTAGATCTTGACAGTCGTTAGGGGTCGTCAGAAGTCCGAAAGTCTGACTACCCGTCTTACCAAGGGTTACCGTATTAGATAGATAGATAAAACATTTATTCAGTGCACTCAAAAAACGTAGCACAACACACAATAAAAAATAATAGATAACAACTTAAAAGAATTAAAAAAGAAAATACAATAGGCAAAAAAAGAAGAACATACTTAAAGAAATAGTGACACTATGACATTAATCAATTTTAAAGAAGAAAGAAAGAAAAAACATTTATTGGGACTCACACAGATCACAAATTAAATAAAACACACTCATAGAAACAAAAAAAAAAAAAACAAAGTTAACAAAAAGAAAATAAAATCAAAGTCCTGTACTAGGCCAAAAGGCCCGTATCTCTGCATGATGCTGCGGCACTTAAAAATAAGTGTCGCAGCGCTGGTATTCTGAATTATAGATATTATTAGGTGCGGTGTGCGTCTCAAGGTACCCGGTACCTGGGCTGTGAAGGTTAGATAGGCAGTCGCTCCATGTAAAATACTGGTATACAGCTGCATCCGGTTAGCCTGGAAGCTGACCCCAACATAGATGGGAAAAGGGTAGGCAGATTAATAAGAGGTCCACTTGTTCACGCATGATGTTGACAACCTGCGTGTTGCTATGACACAAGCTTTAGGCGCTCTTTTCTTTGGAGTACCTACTTACGGTGATGAATCAAAATTTTATTATCACACCATCTTCGGGCAGCCAATGAGAGGTGCTTAAGGAGGTCATCAAAGAAGCACCAATAGGAGCAGTTTACGAAGACTTCCGAGTGCTTCTTCACGGAACGTTAAAATCGAACGGTTTTGCCTTCTAGACTAACGCATTCGAATCGACCTTGTTCTGTATAGCTTCGTTTAAAACTTTAAGACGCAGATATATGCCAGTGACCTTGAGTGGTTAGCTTGCGTGTTCTGTAATGAGCTCACGCAACGCGTCGTACGTCCAGCCAGTAATAGGACTCGCCCATCAAGGAGCGCTGTCCCCAATTTGACGCATTATTCATTTATTATACACAAAACAAAAGGTAATTTAATAAAACGCGTATACTAAAAGATCAATATTTAAATTATCTTTAAATTGGTGAAGGTTTCAGAAAAATACGCTTGGTAGATTTTGCGCCATTCTCAGTTTTTTATCCGCGTTAGATATAACTTTACAAATTAATTTCACTATGTAATATAACCATAATCTAAAATATTCACATATTCAGTTACTGAGAAAATACACTAATTTGACATATATTTTTTTCAAATCATTAACACTACTCGTTTAGATGTGATCTTTAGTATAAAATCATTAAAAGTCGGTTATCGTCGCCTTAAGAACCAACGAGTCCCTATTGTACATTCACTAAGTCAAAATGCAATAAATCACTGATATTCTGGAGAAACTCAAGAAGTTATAATTTACCCTCAACCGCAACCACAACCCGAAGAAGAAGACGGATAACGCATGAACACCACTTTTGTCTCGATTCTCTTGCTAGCAAAGGAAGGACTCAAATTATGATGAGATGCGTGCTCAAAAGATTTTATACTAATAAATATGTTGTTGTTTTCTTCCTCACAGGAAGCGTATGACAGCTCACGAGTGCTTGATGCACAAGTGGCTGGCGGGAGACGCGGCCGCGGCGCGAACCGCGCACATCGACGCGCGGCGCTACGAGGCCATGCGCAACAGGCTGCGCCAGCAGTACGAGGTGCGTACTAGTGTATACGGGGTGGATTTTTGAAATGGGGCAGTAAGCAGCTACCTTAACAGTTGTATCTACAGGAAAACGGTCTTAAGACGCAGATATATGCCAGTGACCTTGAGTGGTTAGCTTGCGTGTTCTGTACTGAGATCACGCAACGCGTCGTACGTTCAGCCAGTAATAGGACTCCCCATGAAGGAGCGCTGTCCCCAATTTGACGCATTATTAATTTATTAAACACAAAACAAAAGGTATTTTAATAAAATGCGTATACTAAGAGATCAATAATTAAATTATCTTTAAATTGGTGAAGATTTCAGAAAAATACGCTTGGTAGATTTTGCGCCATTCTCAGTTTTTTATCCGCGTTACACATAACTTTACAAATTAATTGCATGTCTATGTTAGAAAATGCTCTAATTTATCATGTATTTTTTTCAAATCATTAACACTACTCGTTTAGACGTGATCTTCAGTATAAAATCATTAAAAGTCGGTTATCGTCCTCTTAAGAGACTGTCCTTAACTTTTTGAGATTAATGTTGATCTACATTCACAGATTTTGTAAAAGATGTACAGTCAGCAGGAAAATGGGCATTTTTCACAAAATCTTTTTTTATGCTATTCGATCCTGTTTCTTATAAGAATCAAAAATCTCTATTTGGGCCAACTGAGGTTTGAGTACTAGAAAAATCATAAATCGATCGATTTATGACTTTTCTAGTACTCAAACCTCAGTAAACCTTCGTAAGAAATGAAATAAAGGCTACAGTTGGCCTGGCGAATTTGCAAATCCGAATTCGCCATTGACTTCCACTACAAACATTTTTTAGCTAATTAGGAGGTAATGACGCAATGACTTACTAATCCTCCATTTTCCCCACAGAACTGGTCATCATTCAGACTGCCCATGGGCAGGCTGAGCGAGTACAGCTCACTGCGCAAGCTTCTCATCGAGAAGTGGAAGATATACGACGGACAGTTCGGTAAGTACGCACGAATGATAAAAAAAGTAGATATTTTGTCATATTTTATCAATTCTACCCCACACTTAATATCAGGGGGCCTAAAATGGACGCTTTGGCAGAATCATAATATGATCTGCGTACAATTCATATCCCGCAATTTATCTGTTTGACAGCTGCTATTTGACATTAGTCTTCAATAAAGCAATTAATAATTTGTGGACCATTTTACGAAACTCCATAGAAAACTGTCAAACAAAGCGTCCATTTTAGGCCCCCTGATCTTTATAATATTTGATAAAAAAGTAGATATTTTGTCATATTTTATTAAACCTACCCCAGATTTAATATCTTATCTTTTTAATATTTGAAAACCAACACAAAACGACCAAATACGGAATTATATATCTTATTTCTAAGGTCAGGAACAAAAACAAGTTAATAGTAAAAATGACTTACTTACTACTAACGGCAGTAAATTTTATTTTGAAGCATTTCCCCATTTAATACTCAAAATATTTATTGCTTCTACATGTGAATTGAGATGGTAGGTTTTACAACAATATGATCATTGTGGACCCTGTCCGGCACAGCAAAAGTAGAAGAGAGGAAGAAGGCTTTTAGTTGACTAAATTGTTGTAATTAATATTGTAATTATTTTATAAAACTTGCAATTTAAATATTTTCATTTAAATATTCATTTATATTATTACTTAAAGAGAAAAATGCCACCTATCTTTCATTATTATGTATAATATCCTCCCGACCAAATTTCGGTCACGGCGGCCATTCTCAACGGAGATTTGCCAAGTAGGTACGCTGGAGATATTATATTGCACAAGTGTGTGCGCACGCACAATGCACTCTCTGCTCTTTTCCTCACAGAATCTGAAGGAACAATCCAACATACCAGCATCCAGCATACGGCCTATAGGGGCAACTAGAATCAATTCTATTTTTTTATACATTTTGCCATTCAAAAGTGCCTCTTATGTGCCTAATTGAAATAAATAATTTTGACTTTGACTACGGCTATCATTTATTTATTATATTAACTTTAATTAACACGGTTAAACCAATTACATTAATTAAAGGCAGAGACACATAGAAAAGGAAATATGAAATTATAAAGTTCAGTTATAAAACAAGTACAATACTTTCATGAATCCCTCTCACAGTATTTCTGGCATGCCAATAATATCTTCATCCATTCATCCGCAAACAGATCGTTTGTTGGATTAGAATCCAAGAGATTTCCAGTGCGACCAGATTGTGAGGTATTTTTTTTTTTAATAATATTTTAATGGCCTGGTTGCTGGGACCTTTTAGCCAAGTCTTTATTTAGTTACAAACTTTGTTAAATATTGATGAAATGAATTATGATCAATGCATGATGATGATATATCCCCGCTCGCTCCTCTTGGGTTTCAGTAAAGTTGATGCACTTTACTGAGACCTCACGCGGACTTCTTGAGAGAACTTGAGGTGATCTTGCACTGTTTTGTTTCATTTGCCTACACGAATGCACGTTCACGAACACTTAATGGTTAATAATCCACCATTATTACACATTAGTATTCGGCTAAACACAAATTTTGGAAAATTAAACAAACTGCTGAACATGACGCTTCACTTTCCCGCCAAGAAGTCCGAGTGCGAGGTACTGGGGACTTAGCACGCGCAACGGTGCGACATGGAGGCACAGCTAACAGCCTATGGTTTCTCCCGTGGCAGTAATTGTCTGGGATAAATAAACTAGCATGAATAGTAATTTCATTTTCAGTCGTTTCCATTTACATAATATTAACATTTTTGCCCAGACCGTCGTCAAGCCGCACCACGTTTCGTGATCCGGCCACAATCCGCCTTCTGCTACGAAGGCCAGTCCGTCAAGCTGTACTGTCGCATCATCGCATGCGCCACGCCCACCGTGACCTGGTCGAGGAACAACCACGAGTTGAGACAGTCTGTCAAGTTTATGAAGAGGTAAGTTTAAAAAAATGGTCTACTGTTCTGTCTATTTATTTATTTATTTAAGGGGCCCTTTTCCCGAAAGTTTAGGCATGAGCCAGCTTGCGCCCGCGTTGCACAGGAGCAGTCGCGATAGCACTATAGCACTGGCGCGGTGCGCGCGAGCCGTTTTTCACGTATTTATTAATTATAAAAAAAAATAAGTGCCATATTATAAATCTATCCAATAATATCCCTGTCAAACCCGATTAGTAAATGAAATGTTAAATTTTCATAAAAATTTCGTTCCCCCAAGTCTCATACAACTTAAAATACTTTCAAAATCGACTTTACTTCTGATTTTTTTTTCCAAGCAAAATGTTAAATAACGTGTTTTTAACCAAAAAAGTCACTAGATCAAACATGTATCTGTACTATACATTTTTTTACGAATTTAAATATGGTGATTTCTCTGAAAACAACTCGATCTAGAAACGTAAATTTCGGAAAAGGGAGGAACCCTTAAGGATTACCAACGAAATACATTCCCATTTCTTCCCGTAGGTGTCGTAAAAGGCGACTAAGGGACTTACTAGATAATGGGCAGCAGCGTTCTCTGTGCATTTTAAAACCATACTGCGATCGTCAACCCGCCTGCCAAGCCTGGCGATTATGGCAAATCCACCCTTTTGGGTGAGGCCTATGTCCAGCAGTGGACGTCTTCCGGCTGAAATGATGATGATGAATGATGAATTCCATAAATACTCTTTTGCTTCGTCTACGTTCATACATCTGGTCATACTCGCACGCCGGTTGCGATAAAAGGAGTATGTAAGAAGCGTAGCAGGTGGCGTTCTATAGTTTCTGCCTACCCCCATGAGAAAACGATCTGAACAAACACTTATTATGTTATTAAGGTACGCCGGCGACGACTACTACTTCATAATCAACCGCGCGAAGTTGGAAGACCGCGGCGAGTACATCATCAGGGCTGAGAATCACTACGGATTCAGGGAAGAGGTCGTATTCTTGAATGTGCAACGTAAGTGTTTTTGTAGTTATTTATTTATTTACAGAACAGCAAGTAGCTTTGGCTAAATATTCAAATGGGAAAAATTCTGCTGAGAACTCTTGAACTGTCTTGAGAAGCTCCGAGTTTTTTCATAAAATAATCATTACCGTATCCTTGCATAGCAGAGAGACAGAACAGGCTAAATAAAAAATAAATAAAAATATACATTCAAATATTTGTCTAAATGCAGATTTATAAATGGACGAAATTCAAATTAGGCCTACTATTTTCTTTTGAAATCTGTCGCTGAGATTTTTGAACAAAACATTAACATCCCGTAAAATTGAACTTATTAACGTTAAATATTAACAGAAACAATTTGATAAATGCCTGTATCAACGTCTCTGTGTAGCACTTTTTAAGATAGCGCACAATTAACACGCGATTTAATACAACGTTATTATTTATTTAACAAGAACATCAACAGCATATACAGGGTGTTTAAGTAACTGCGTGCCATAGCTTAAGGGTAGGTTCAAAATCTATAAAGGAACCCAGGAAAAATAAAAAACCAAAATTTAAACACAAAAGAAATATTGTAAGATCAACCTAATTTAGTACCTACTAACTTAAAATAGGAATCGTTTAGAATTACAATTATTTTATTTGACGGTCCTAAGCCCGTTAAAGTACGAAGATACTTATTTCTATTTATTTTTATGTTTAATTGTTGTTTTTTTTTCTTGGTTCCTTTATTGATACTGAACCCACCCCTATTCTATGGCAAGCAGTTACTTTAACACCCTGTATAATACATTCATACGTTGTTACTACGGAGCAGATCTTTTGATGAAATTTTCATAGACTCATACTATTTTAAAATAACCACTAAAAGCAAGTATTTTTGGCTGGATACCATTTTCAAATTAGAAGCACTCCCGGCCAATTAAACCAGCATACCATTAATTCGCACTTTAATTGTTTGTCAGACAGTGTCACAGAAGTACGTTGCAATCTATTATTACATACACCTTTAGCCGCTGATACTCGACTAAATTAACCACTGACTTTCTGACTACCGTAGTGTTCTGATTGATTCAATATTTGCTGCCGCTGGCCCGATTAAGTTTAAATACAGTGTATTTTATTCGATGGTAATAAGTCTAAGTGCTGAATTTACCTGAAGCGTTTTTGGCGAGTAAGTACAATCTAAAGACTCGTAGTTATGGGGTTTTAAAAACTAGCTATGTAAACCAGATTACGCAAAATTATTGGGAATATTATTATTATTAAAATATTTCTAGAATCAATCATTATTCTAAATGTGTGTCTGATATTATGTGATTTTCGAGTCCTAGGAATTCCAGATTTTCAAATAGATTGTTACCTACACATTGTGTATTGTGGGCATTTAGCTTATACACGCGACACCAATCTTGTATGAAACAGCAGAGTTGAATATAAAAAGTTTTTTAAATAATATTTATTGGCATTCGAATCTTGCACTAGTGAAATTATATGAAACTAGCTTTTGCTCGCGGCTTCGCTCGCGTTACTTTAGAATTTGACAGTCAATTTGGGTTGTACTCTGCTTGTAAAAATATAATTGAAACATGATTTGAAAGACACATGGCGCCATCTATTGTCATAAGAACGTTATTGTTGTTTCCCTCGGAAACAGTACGTTTTTTCGGGATGAAAGGTACCCTTTGTCCGTTTCTGTACACCTGACAACGTATATGCAAAGTTTCAGGATGATCCGTTCAGTGGTTTAGGCGTGAAAAGGTAACAAACAAACAAACAAACTTACTTTCGCATTTGTAATATTAGTTAGGATTTAATTTCTTTTCATTAGTTAGACAATCGATTGTTATGTTCATCTTAGCCGTGATTTATTTAGGCTTTTGTTAGCATAAAATAGAAATAAAATAAATAGTTTTTTATTAACTTCAATTGTACAAAACACTTAAAACACTATGCAGCATAACGACTAAGGGAAAGAGTGTTTTCGATTAACTCTCGCACCCAGAGTAAGACTTAACTTTGTGTTTAGGGTGCCAGCGTCCTCGCCTATAATTTGAACATAATATTTATCAGTAGTTGTAGGAGGAGCACAGTATATTAATATTAAGATAAATACTTACTAGAAAATGTTATGTTATGATGTGGCTATTATTGCACCTAGTAGGTATGTGTATGTATTGAGAGAGATAAAATATGGTTAAAACTTGTGTGTATGTAAGTCTGTGTAAATATAATCACAAATATATGACTTTATTAACTACTTAAAGATTAAGCGATTGATACATATAGTAAATCTTCAGTCTTATCGTAACTCAGTGTCAGTAGCCACTTAGTGACCTTGATCTTACATTCATTATGGCACAAAGGAGCTATGGTGCATAGTTTATTAACTTTCTTATTGTGTCATATTTAAGACTTTGGTGTGAATTTACAGTCAATTTAACTCTTGTTTCTCCTCGCAGCGGTCCCGAAGGTCCAACGCCAACACCTCCCCGAAGCGCCGCGCCGCCGCGAGGCCCTCCCCTACACGTTCTGGCAGGAATCCTCCGAGACGGCGCCCGTGTTCACGTTCCAGCTGCGGCCGCGCGTCATGCAGGCGCGGGACACCTGCAAGCTGCTTTGCTGCCTCAGTGGCAAGCCCACGCCCACTGTCAAGTGGTCAGTATACACCTGGCATGTTGTAACATCTTCTAGGAGCCACTAACACGAAGAACCTGTCATCTAGGAACCATCTAGGAGAAGAATCAACTTTCCTGACAACTTGATGAGGCACGCCCCTGCTAGTTGTCCAGCATGTTGACGCTATAATTTTGTGGTTCAGATGAATTTTAAGTTATTATATTTTAGACTGAAGTGTTTCAGTTCTCACTAACTTTATTGCAAGATCTGAAACATTTCTTGCCAGTTGGGTTCATTTGGAGATCAAGCAATGACATGAATCATCTAAGGCTGTAATTGTTTGCATTTGAGAGAGACTAAAGGCAAAATATTTATTTATTTTATTTATAGTTAATCAAAACGGTACAACACCAATTACATTAATTAACATAGAAGCACAAAAAAATATTAATATTAACATATTTTGTATAAATGTTATACAGATTCAATTTAATTTAATTTAATTTTGCATTATTAAAACTAACATGGAAATAACCTTCAGGGGTCGAAATGCACATATACAAATGAATAAATCTTGAATAAACCAGCGGGCCGAGCACGGGGGTGACAAGACATGATAAATTATGTCTTGTCAATTTGTACTAGCATTTTAATACAACACGGTTTCATCGCTCAAACTGTGATAAAATGTCTAAAAACTGGAAAAAAACTCAAGTCATGTCACAGTAGGCCGTGCTTGCCCCGCTGCAGTGGTAGCCTTGTGGTAACGGCCGCGACTTACCGAGTTAGAGGTCGTAGGTTTGAACCCAGGCGCTTTACTTTGTGTAAATAATTTTATCAGCACTGCTCTCAAAACGGTGAAGGAAAACATCGTGAGGAAACCGGCATGTCCTAGAACCAAAAATTCGAAGATATGTGAAATCTAGTATACTTGTCAAAAAACAGATACGATTATAGCGAATGACCATCGCGACGTAACTAGTGAAGAAACCTTACAACTCGGTACTCGATACTCACGATAAATCGATTCAAGTTAAATGTCAAAACTCATTAAACCCGACTTGAGTTCCGTACGTATTTTTTCGGGTAACCACTGAAAATCAGCGCTGTGTTGTGGGTCCCCCATAGCACAGCATCATGCTGAGTGCAAGCCTTTTTGTCACAGTCATGACGTGCAGTTGCCGACTATTTGTTATTTTTGTGCTCGTGATTATAATGTAGATAGGTTTTTTTTTTTAATGTTTAGTTGCTCGAGTTTGTGTTTTCCTAGGCACGTGTTTCTGTGACGAATAAAATTATTTTTCTTTCTTTTCTTTCTTTTTTATTTAAAACGGGCCTATTATTTTTTGACAACTTTAACCCGCACTGGGCCCGCGTGGTGAATTACAGCCCACTCCCTCTCACTCAGAGGAGGCCTATGTCCCAGCAATGGGACCATTATAGGCTGATTAAGCATTTTATCCCGTGGTGTCCCGTGTGGTGCCGGATGTAAAGAATAGCACTATCCCATTTCTTCCCGTGGGTGTCGTAAAAGGCGACTAAGGGACTTACTAGAGAATGGGCAGCGGCGTTCTCTATGCTTTTTAACATCATACTGCGTTCGCCAATCCGCCTGCTAAGCGTGGCGATTATGGCAAACACCCCCCTTTGGGGGAGGCCTATGTCTAGCAGTGGACGTCTTTCGGCTGTAATGATGATGATGATGATGCATGTTATGCAAACCTGCTGTCCGAAAATACCAGTCTTACTTTTTTTATTTTTTTAGGCTTTTTTGAGTTTTCTACTGTCTGTACAAAAACTCCCTAAGAAACCAAAAATTTAACCACAAATACATTTAAGATATTTGTTATCTTATTATGCGTAATATTAAAACGCAAATGTGTTGCTTCTGAAATTAAATTAAAAAAAAAAAAAAAATTAAATTATAAACTAAAATTATGTACTAGGTATTAATAAACTAATCACATACCTGTAATTAAAGAAACGACATAAACCGCCTTATTACAAAACAAGATTTATATTTTGACACCGCTTAAACCATGGAGCCCGGTTTTGTAATAAGAACGTAACAGTGATTGAAATACCGTTCTTTATACAAAACTGAAAACTTAGTTTCGTACAAAGTTGTCTGTTTTGTGTTTAGGAACTTTACCACAGTCGGAATACAGTTCGAAATTCAATAATGGCTCCATGTTTTAAACCTGGGTCTGAACATAAACCTTGTTTCGTAATAAGGGGGTTAAAGTATATTATTACACCTATTCGTTTCTCAAAATGTATCTAATAAAATATTTAACAACTAAAATAAAAATTAATATTGTATTTTTTCATGTCATCTTGACATCTCTATCTTCTTGTAGTTGACATCCATAGTAACTGTCATAAAGAACCTATTTAGTATTATTAAGCAAAAAGTATTAATATCTACGCGGAACGTCATTAAAAATATTAAAGAAATACATTTTCTTTTACATACATACTAAACTCCACCTTATTTTAACAGGTACAAAGACAAGAGAGAGTTATCTAAGTATGACTATGCGATGACACAATCGGACGGCGTCGTGACTCTAGAGATCATCGACTGCCGGCCCGAGGACAGCGGCAAATACACCTGCATCGCCACCAACGTCCACGGCACTGACGAGACCAACTGTGTCGTTATTGTTGAGGGTAAGCTGAAGAAATATTGTACAATAAAAATTAAAAATCATTTATCCAATAAGGTTGAAAATCAGCAACGTTTTAAGGTCAAAATTCAAATATTTTATTTCACATAAAACTTCAATCAAAATATTTTATTTCACATAAACCTACATGGGGACTTATGAAACGTCAGAAGCTAATTGCACGGTTCCAATTAGTCGTTTCCTATGGAGAAGAACCGGCAAGAAACTCCACGGTTACTCTTTTAAAAATAATGGGCCTTTACAATGTTTTCAAGTTAAAGTGTTAATAGGTATGGGAGGACAGTGTAGGCCCGTCAACAAGTACTTAACAAAAATGGAAAATCATTTACAAAGCTACAATCTACGTTCTCAAATTAAAATATAATCTTTAAAAATATTACTAAAAAATAAAAACCTATTTAAACCAAATGACAAGTTACATTAGACAACTGCAAAACCTTCCTGCACTTCTTTGTAGTATAACATTATCTCATAAGGTAGTTGTATTCGTAAGTTAATGATTATCAAAAGTTCAGAAATGTCCACTTGCTCATGCGCCTCCTACGTCTCAAAGAGCATAATATGACGAAGATAATTTCAAGCACATCTTCTGGACTCCAAAACTTGTATAAAAGGAAAAAGGTTGAAGATTTTATACAAGACCACTGCATTATTAAAAACTAGAAACTGAATTAAATACCCCAATCAATTCGTTAGGCACATGTATTCTTAATCCGCAAACCAGCTAACTCCACATTTCGTCAAACACATTTTAAGATTTAAAATGTTGATTTTGATTTTTTTTTATGTTTAACATTAAATAAATAAAATAAACTTTATTTCCAGCATCGCAATAACAACCATGAGAATAACAAATACTTATAAAGAAAAAATAAAATACTTACAAAACATAAGATCTCATGTCGTGCGTACAAATATTATGGTTGTCAGAGAGTAATGTGATTTGATTGTGCAACAATTTGACTTACCGATTCTGCTGACGCAAAATCATAACATAATTATGTGTCTAACTAGGTTATTAAGACCCAGATATATGCCAGTGACCTTGAGTGCTTAGCTTGCGTGTGCTGTACTGTACTGTTAGACATAACTTTACAAATTAATTTCACTATGTAATATAAACATAATCTAAAATATTCACATATTAAATTATTGAAAAAATGCTCTAATTTAACATAATATTTTTTTCAAATCATTAACACTACTTTTTTAGACGTGATCTTCAGTATAAAATCATTAAAAGTCGGTTATCGTCGCCTTAAGAATTTTTATCTTTAAGGTTTTTAGTAGTTTGTATTTAAGTAAACTAGGTATAAAATATTGAATTAATTTAATTTTGTCATTATTTCAAGACTTGTAATGTTAAATATTGTTAAGAATTGAATCATCCTACAATTACCCATGCAATTGCTCATGCCGCCTGTGATACAGGTTTATCCTAGTACAGGCATCTAACATTTTATAACTTTGTAATTATTAGATTTTATGTTAAGATTTTACCAATACTGAATAAAATATTATTATAATTACACTGACCTCTGTACTAGTAAAAACTGTATCACAGTAGGTCAGTCTTCCTCGTTCTTCAATAATCACACACTGAACAGCACTTTATAGTGAACATAATATTTCGACTCGAGACATTTAGCAGGTGTTCGGTATTAACAGGTATTAGTTATTTTAACAGCTTAAGATATTATCGACCAACGGTAGTTTAGATTTTTTCATAAGTAGTGTAAACCAAATATTATAAAGCTTTAAGTATCTCCTGAAAAATTTGCTCGTATGGAGTTAGCTGGTTTGCGGATTAAGGTATCGAAATACAAATCTTGTAAATTTATGTGTAATATTTTATAACAGGCGAGGTAACATCACCGGAGCAAGCGCAGATGATCCACAACTTCCTGCACTCAGGAGACCGCCGCTACATAGAGAAGCCACTCAAACCTGCACCGCCACCGATTATTACCAAGACTAAGGTTAGTTGAAGATTATAACTTGTTAAATACTGTATTATATTAATATTCCTTGATTTTCTGTAGAAAACTGTACAAGATTTTAACTTTTGACGATATAATATGGGTGGCATATACATCTCTGCCTTCATATACGGGGTGTAACTTGAAATCTTTGGCTTTATTATACGGGGTAAAAGTACTTGTGAATATAGCTAATATCTAAAATAGCTAAGCAGAACACCAATATTTTATGAGTACTTTTGTTTTTTTTTTATATACCTTCATTGTCCCACTGCTGGGCAAGTATCTCCCCCACAGCTTTCCACTCTTCCCTGTGTGTTGCCTTCTCCGGCGAATCCCCCATAAACGCCTGTAAGTCATCACCCCCAGCGTTACCTCGGCCCACCTCGGCGACGGCGCCCGTCTTCTGGGTACCACTGCTTGACGACTCTGGCCTATCTGTCCCGATGCATCATACATATATTTGGCTCGCCCAATCCCTCTCAATCCTTTTTCCTGCTATAAAGTGTAAATGATTATAAAGTGTATTATATTGTATGATAATAAGCTCGAACTGCTGGACATAAACATTTGCCTAAGAATAGGTTATGTTTGCATACAACACTGGCCAAAAAAGTTGTTAAGAAAAGTGAATATACTAATATCATCGCTTTGCGTATAATCATTATTTATTTTTTAATATGTAACAAGACAACCGCGTAGTCTAGGCAAGCTACATTTTAAAATTCATCTTTCAAGCTTTTAAAAACATTTAATAATTTATTTACATTACTGCTTTAGCGTCGACGTCCCCAAAATGTAACCTCTGAGGATCTCGAACAAGAAAAGGTAAACAAGAAAAAACATGAATCCATTGGAATGGAACATCAAGCTCATGACAAAGTTGTCATTGTCAAATTCAATGTCACAGCCAACTTCAATTTCACGACAAAATTGTCATATTATCAATCAGTTTAAAAGCACTTTCAATCGATTCATTAAGGTACAGGTATTTTTTTTATCAAAGATCCGGATCGTTAACCGTTCCAGGGGGTCTAATCCGAAGCGTTAATCCTAAGTATCGGCCGAATGTTCGGCCGTTTTATAACTTCGATAGATTCCTTTTTTTGACTTTGAATCCTTACCCGACTTAAAGTCACATTTTTGACTTTGGCTTATATCTTTGACTGTCGTTTTTTTTTCGTTGCCGTAGTCAGCCATAGTTAGCCGTATTCAAGCAACGGCCGAACATTCGGCCGATACTTCGGATTTATGTTCGGAGTAGACGAATCGGCAAAATCTCCTTGGTTACTTTTTTTAAACAAGTTGTTACAATATCACTGGTTACATTAATTTCGTATGAGATATGATATTAAAAGGGAATATAAACGTGATGTATATTTTTTAAAAGATGTGCATGTTAAAATATTCTTGTATAAAAGAACAGTTTACAAAAGTTCCTGCGCATTTCATGCCAGCATGCACACATATCAGCACCATTTTGCTCTAATATTTTGAACAGAACCACCCTACACATGCGCTACCATCAACGAAAGAAAGAAGAAAGAAAGAAAAATAGTTTATTCTGCACAAACAAAACGCACATTTCAACAAATCTACACAATTATAATACACACATACAAAGTAGCCAAAACCCTCGTATCCAATACACAATTTTTTTTTGACAATCATTTCCATTGGTTGCGATTGGTTGAAGTCAGGGCCAGGGACCAAAGACAATTTACATTGCATTATTCTAATAATGTATCAACGAGACATTATTGTGAGCATGACAAATCAACCGCCATGCCACATTCAACTTTATAAAGGCTAAAAAGTGCTTTAAAAAACATAGTTGGAGTAAATCCCTAACGAGGCTAAAAATGAGCAAAGAGCGTAAAAATACTATTACAAGATGGGTCGAAGACCACAGGCAAGAACGAGGAAAAAAGTCAATTTCAACCCAATGCAGCCGGCATTAGGTAGAAATAGCTACAAATGATGAAGATTTATAGCGGGCCTTTCTTAAGACGGAGATATATGCCAGTGACCTTGAGTAGTCAGCTTTGCGTGTTCTGTACTGAGCTCACGCAACGCGTCGTACATTCAGCCAGTAATAGGACTCGCCCATCAAGGAGCGCTGTCCCCAATTTGACGCATTATTAATTTATTATAGACAAAACAAAAGGTATTTTAATAAAACGCGTGTACTTAAAGATCAATAATTAAATTACCTTTAAATTGGTGAAGGTTTCAGAAAAATACGCTTGGTAGATTCTGCGCCATTCTCAGTTTTTTATCCGCGTTAGACATAACTTTACAAATTAATTTCACTATATAATATAAACATAATCTAAAATATTCTCATATTAAACTATTGAGAAAATGCTCTAATTTATCATATATTATTTTCAAATCATTAACACTACTCGTTTAAACGTGATCTTCAATAAAAAATTATTAAAAGTCGGTTTTCGTCGCTTTAAACATACATCCAGCGCATTCTGTGTGGTCAGGTTTTGGGGGACTGGCTTATACCTCGGATACAAGAAATGAAGCAGGACCTTACCGAATCACGGCACAAATTGCATTCCCATGTTTTTTAAACATTTTTATTTCGCTACTCACAGCTGCTCCACATCCGTCTCAACTCATCGAATTCAAAATCAGACTTCAATAATAATCCCCCCTCTTTCTGCACCCTAGGTGACAATCGACCCGCCTACCAAGTCTGCGCTTCGACCAAAGTATTCGCCACAGAGCTCCGTAGAAGCGAGCAAGAAGAAATATGGAGGACTCGCGCGACTGGACTCGGACACATCGTCCAGGTCCAGGAGTGCTACTAAGGAACTGATATGTAAGTACACAGATTTTTTCTTTTAAAGTGTCACAATTGGTGATACTTTTTTCACATTACAATCTAGCCTATTAGCTAAAAGTAATTTAAATACAACTCAAACTGCTAAGATAACGTCTTTCTTATTCACTTTAGGTTATGGTAAGACACTTGAATGACGTGTTCTTTATATAATAGTCAGCACTTGCACTACAGTTTAAGTTCACGTACACTGCACTAAACTAACTCAAACCGCCTTATTACAAAACAAGATTTATATTTTGACATGGCTGAAACCATGGAGCTAGTTTTTGTTATAAGAACGTAACTGTGATTGAAATACCGTTTTTTATAGAAAAATTAAAACTTAGTTCGGTACTAAGTTGTCAGTTTTGTGTTTAGGAACTTTACCATAGTCGGAATAAAGTTCGAAATTCAATAATGGCTTCATGGTTTGAATTTGGGTCCCAAGATAAACCTTCTTTTTAATAAGGCCCATTAGATTTTAGCCTTTTTAGTCCTCGCACTAATTTAGTACGAAGACTATAAAAATAAAAAGAGTAGGCAACCAACCTATGGTAAAGAAAAATAAATTAAAATAATTGCGACAATAACGTGTGCAAAAGTGTGTATCGCATTCCTTTATTAATAAATTAATTCATTCCTTTTTCCAAAAAAAAACAAAGTTATTTTAGAGGTATTTTCAGTCAATTTAATTATAAGTACCTAATAGCTTGTCCGGTGGAAAATGCAATCATCAAACACATTTTCGTGTGTTCTGATTTGAAGCGTAGTATTAAATTGGTAAAGTTTGCAGGCCATTTGATGCCTTTGATATCGACATCAGTTTTGCAAGTATACCCAGCTGTCAACTATCGACATTTATTAAAAAACACTCGCTTATATCTCGTACCCCACAAGTTTTTTGCACATCTGTCTGAAACTGATTTTATAATATTTAAATTCAGGCCTCATGCTGAAATCATGTTGGAATACAAATGTGCCTTAGCCAGACGAACTTTAGAACTGAGTCTGAAATTGAACCTGCATGACATAAATGTGTTCGTCCCGCAGTACCAGCGTCGGACTCCAGCATGTGCGGGCCGTCGTTCGCGCGCGCGCTGCCGGACGCGCTGAGCGCGCGGGACGGCGCGCCGCTGCTGCTGTCGGCGGCCGTGCGCGGCGACCCCGACCCGCGCGTGCAGTGGTACAAGGACGACAAGCCGCTGCACTCCTCTGAGGTGCGTTGGGAACATCGCGTTCTGTTTAGCGGGCAGGATCCTGCTTTGCTAGTACTTTTGTTAAACGTTGTGTAATTGAAAAAAATACTTTAGGAAGAAGTTTTATTGTATTATGATTGATGAAAGTTAATGTATTTCATTTCAGAAATTATCCTCCAAAGCATTGAATAAGTTACAGATTTCTAAAAATATGGAACATTTACTTTAACAAAATACTAATATCATCTTTAAGAGCGTTTACGACGTACGGAATTTTCCATACAAACCAGAGAGAAAAGACATAAATTTAAATAAGGACACACACAACATTTCGAAAATGTTCTTAACTAAGTTTTTAGACCTTTGTATCCTGCTTATGCGTATGAAGTTTCATTAAAATCGGTTCAGTCATTTCGAAAAACAAGGCTTGTTAAAATTGCACATGATGCCGAAAGTAAAAACTGTATTACAATGAAGCTAAAGTGAAGGTTTATGAATCTCACAGACGTCACGTCGTAATTTCATCTGAATTATACAGCCATTTCATCAAATCCCTCGTATTATTGTAATCCAAACTTGTATTTTCCTGTACAGGTTGTAGATCTCAAGTACAAGAACGGTGTCGCATCACTAGCCATCAACGAGGTATTCCCTGAAGACGAGGGAGTGTACTCTCTGAAGGCAATCAACAGCCAGGGCGAGACTGAGACCAAGTGCAAAGTTACTGTCAAAGGTATGTAGCTGCTTTAATTATTTACAACTTCTGAAGACTTAATCAAGCTCCCAAACAAAAACAACGGCCAAACTCGAACACCTCCACATTTTTATTGAATGAATGAAATGCACCGATCCCAGCGTGGTTGTACCAGACTCGATCGCTCGAATGAACCCAGAGATTCACCCTAGCCCCTGAAGCCTCATGTTTCATGAGACTACAGAGACCATTGTATATCAAAGAGTAGACCGGGGGGCGCGATAATGGTAGAGAAGACGTGCCCTTGGGATATGGAAGGATTAGACAGCCACGGCTGCTGGCGGAGCCGCGCGCTCGGACCAATCTTTTAAGTGAGGCGCCACTGACGCGCGCACTCCGCACTCTCAACCTCATAGCTAGTGACTCGGACCTATTCTGTTGTTCTCTGAGTGAATTCACAAAGAATGCGTTATTTGTAATAAGTTACAAAATGTAATTATAATAATAAGTTAGGTTAGGACTTTAGATAAGTACACTATCGCATTAGGTTACCCCTGTAATGATAGATGTAAATTGGAAAATAAATAAATAAAATTATTAGAGCCTCCCGGATATGCATCCTTCGAACACCTCCATTTTAAGGCATTTTTTTTCTTTTTGTTCTTGCAGTCGGTTGTAAACCTTTAGCAGATTTTTTGTGGGGATTTTGACTGCTGAGGTCCATTCTTCCTCATCTCATCAAGAATCTGCCTCTCAAAATTGTTTAAACTTTATTCAATGAAGTCCCGTATGTGGTGGCGTTTGAGCCTTTTCGTGGTCATTGGTTCACTTAGGGCTAAGGTGTTGGTATGAGACGTTATTCGATATTTGTATGAGTGTATCCTGTGTTCTATTTTGAAGGCATAGAGCATTTAATAATGATTGAAAGAGGTATACCTACTTAAAAAAAAGTATAAACGTCGTCATACTTTTAATAAAATATAATTACTTAAGACGAAGATATATGCCAGTGACCTTGAGTAGTTAGCTTGCGTGTTCTGTACTGAGCTCACGCAACGCGTCGTACGTTCAGCTACTAATAGGACTCGCCCATCAAGGAGCGCTGTCCCCAATTTGACGCATTATTAATTTATTATATACAAAACAAAAGGTATTTTAATAAAACGCGTACCTATACAAGATCAATAATTAAATTATCTTTAAATTGGTGAAGGTTTTAGAAAAATACCCTTAGTAGATTTTGCGCCATTCTCAGTTTTTTATCCGCGTTAGACATAACTTTAATGTAATATATATATATAAAAATAATAATTTCACTATGTAATATAAACATAATCTACAAAATTCACATTAAATTATTGAGAAAATGCTCTAATAACATTTTTTTTTTTAAATCATTAACACTACTCGTTTAGACGTGATCTGCAGTATAAAATCATTAAAAGTCGGTTATCGTCGCCTTAAGTTCCTGGGATTGACTCTACATCAAACTATGTCTCACCTCCTATCCTGCTCTCTGTGTCCCAAAAAATCCAGCTGTAGCCTCTGCACTGCCACCGAAGATGTCGTGTTAGTGGTGACGAAGTTTCGGGCCAAATCATTAACACTACTCGTTTAGACGTGATCTTCAGTATAAAATCATTAAAAGTCGGTTATCGTTGCCTTAATTTAACACTGCCTAACCCTTCGGGGTCTACAGACGTGATTGTTACGTTATGTGAATATTTTCATTTGTTTTTTCAGCAATGGAAAGTAGTGCGTCGACGGCTGCAGTAAAGTTGGGCGACAAGCCTCCTAGAATAGTGGACCATGCGATATCACAGACCGTCACCGACGGCGACGTTGTCACGCTGTCCTGCAGGTAAGCCAGTAACTGATAACTTAAGACGCTAAAAACTGCTAAACCGCGGTCACTGTCAGACTGCGGGGCGAGCACGGCCTGCTGTGACATGACTTGAGTCACACATTTTATCACAGTTTGAGCGTGTGAGTGTCATAAAATGCTAGTACAAATTGACATGACATAATTTATCATGTCTTGTCACAAACGTCTTGGCACGCCTGTGCTCGGCCCGCTGCATACAAAAGAACAAGAAGCGCGATGACACAACGCTTGTAATTTATTGCAAAATATGAATCAATTTTCTATTTATTCCAAAATTTGTTGAGTAATCGAAAATAAAAAACAACCAAGTTCTGGATACAAATAAAACGCTCTTGTTATTAATTAAATACCAATCGTACGTTGATATTTAATACAGATATTTTGGATTGAAACTCAAACTAAAGGGTTAGTTTACCGTTAATTTGTAACGAGATTTTTTTTCTAAACGTGTTTTGGTAACAACCAAGTTCTGAGAAATATGTTCAGGAATAACATATATTTTTTCCGCTACCACAAACTATATAGATTTGGATAGACAAGCCTACTTTTGTCATTTGCCTCTTATCAGCGCCTTAAAATAAATAACGTCAATCACATTTACCCGTTTCTACTTTCCTGTGGATCTTTGACAGTCGTTACGGGTCGTCAGAAGCCCGAAAGTCTGACAACCAGTCTTACCAAGGGGTATCGTGTTACCCCGTAACTGGGTTGTGGAGGTCAGATAGGCAGTCGCTCCATGTAAAATACTGGTATTCAGCTGGATCCGGTTAGACTGGAAGCTGACCCCAGCATAGTTGGGAAAAGGCTGGGCAGATGATGATATTTGCTTGTTTCTGATAATTCTACTAGCGGACCCCATAGAAAAAAGGATGTGACAATTTCCCGGGAAACTTTTCCGATTTTTCTTTCCATTAAAACCTAATTTGGACTATTACGAACATTTTATAAAAAAGAATAGGCAAATCCAGGATCCAGCTGTTCTAAAGTGATGCGCTTAGCAACGAACAGCATTGCATTTTTTTTTAAATAATATTTTAATGGCCTGGTTGCTTGGACCTTTTAGCCAAGTCTTTATTTAGTTACAAAACTTATTTATATTGATGAAATTAATTATATTCAATGCATGATAATGATATCCCCGCCCGCTCCCCTTGAGTTTCAGTAAAGATGTGGCACTTTACTGAGACCTCAAACGGACTTCTTAAGAAAACTTGAAGCGAAGTTGCACTGTTTTGTTTCATTAGCTTACACTAATGCACGTTCACAAACACTTAATGGTTAATAATCCAGTATTATTACACATTCATATGCGGCTAAACACAAATTTTGGAAAATTAAACAAACTGCTGAACATGACGCTTCACTTTCCCGCCAAGAAGTCGACAATGAGTCCATTTTTTATTTTTATACTTATGCACTAAAGATAATTTATTTAAGATTTCAAAATTTATATAAAAAAAAAAATATTCAAGTATAAAGTAAAGTAAAATTATGATTTAGATTAATTACAATCGGAGAATTTTTTTTTCCTAACTGTATTGTAGACCTGCCTGAACTAGGTTTATGAAAAACCTGTGTTTCAGGCCATCGATTTACATCAAACATTTAAAATGAAAACAACAATAGGTTTATTACTAAGTTAAATTAAAAAGACGATTAACTCTTTGGGTATATTATTTTTAAAACTAGATTAAGTATGTAAGATAATATTATGTTTAATTAAATGGACAAATAATATTAAAGATTAAAGTAGATAAAGTAGGCACTATTATTAATTAGGTAAAGGAATGTATTTATATTTTGTTCATATCTTCCTTAAAACTATCGTTTCAGTTTCATACCTAGCAACATACTATTAACTATATTCGCTTAGTATTAACTTATCTGTGCTGCCTATAATCATAACAAAAAAAAAATGTAAATATCAATTCTTACAACTCTGCCAAGCCCATTCTGATAAATGTCTTAATTATATCCTTAAAATTAACGAATATTTTTAGCTACCTCGTAAGCTATGGTTAATTTATCTGGCAGACAAAGTCATACGAATTCTTTTCATTTTAAAACAAACAAGAAGAAATAATGCCAATTTTGACACTGTGAAGCATGCTCTCTATTGTTATGACTAGAGATCGGATATTCGGATGCATATTTACCTAAAGTACGTTATTTTCCCGGCAAATGATACAAAGTTTGGAAACGGCTTCTTAAAATATATTTTATTCCGGGATCGCGGGGTTTCATTCAACAGTATGTAGGTATACAATTTTGTATTCCTAGGCAATAATTTTGTTCCAGAACTAGGCAAGTATTTAGTGGAAAATATAACACGTTTAAAAAACACTATTAATATTTCTTCAAAACCTTTTATTCTAAAATGAAATATATTTATTCGGGGATACACAGTACAAAAGAGTAGTTCTTAAAAACTTGTCAGTCCTGGAAACCGACACTTTTCCGTACCGAAGCGCACTCCATACTAGTCAACTCTCAAACTTTAGATTAATTTATGCATCCGAATATCCGATCTCTAGTTAGGACTGAGGACCATTTATTCCATATTTAAATCATCATTCTTTTCTTACAGAATCACAAACGCCGAACGGTTCGACGTGATCTGGCTGCACAATAACAAGGAGATCAAACCATCGAAGGACTTCCAGTACTCCAGCGAGGCTAACATCCATAAGCTATCCATCGCTGAGATATTCCCTGAGGATGCTGGTTAGTACAACTCTATGTTTTCAGCTTAGGGCCTATTTTTTAATAGTCAGAAAACTTTTATTTGAAGAAAAATCTAAGACAAATTGACATCTTATTTGTTTTCCATACAAACTATCCAATTGCAATATTTATTTAGATCTGGGGGCCTAAAATGGACGCTTTGGCAGAATCATAATATGATCTGCGTACAATTCATACATCCCGCAATTCATCTGTTTGACAGCTGCTATTTGACATTAGACTTCATTAAAGCAATTCATAATTTGTGAACCATTTTACGAAACTTCATAAAAAACTGTCAAATAGATGAATTGCGGGATATGAATTGTACGCAGATCATAAATTATGATTCCAAAGCGTCCATTTTAGGACCCTTTGGAATTGGAACTGGACTATTGAAAAATCAACCCTTAGAGGCTGATTTGACACACAACTTGCTACTAACTAAACTTGCTTCTTTACTTATGCAAAAGTAAATCGGCGATAGTCTAGCTAATATTTCAGCAAAGAAATATCCCTGCTCGAAATGATATATGCAAAAGTGACTCAGCGCCATCTTTGTTCTTTGTTGCACACACTGTAAAGGACGTTTTGTACAATAATAGCGAACGGATTAAAAAGGAACACTAGAGATGGAGTAAAGGAGTACCATAAGTAGTACTAAGAATGAAAGCTAGATGGCGCTGTATATCTACTTAGTTTAGAGTTTGATGAGTAGATGGCGCTGTTTGTCGTTTAAAGACGAAGAAAATTCAAACTTCCTGTGGCCGAGACTGTCCAATACTGAAAGCGCAAAGCAACGCTTGAAAGTTCCGCTACATCCCGTTAATTATCTCCTTTACTCAAACTTGGTATTTTATTTCATTGTTCTTAATAATTGGACAGTAATCGAGTAACTATTCAAATCTATTTTTCTTCCCCAGGCGTATACACATGCGAGGCATTCAACGACGCCGGCGAATCCTTCTCCTCGTGCAGTCTGGTGGTGCGCGTGCCGGGCGAGCCCAGCGCCGCACCGCTGTACACGGCCTTCCCCAGCTCCGCCACCGTCAGCAACGCCGAGCCCGCCGTGTTCAGCACTGAACTGGATAAGGTAAACATCAAGCCTCTGGAACCAGGCTTCGCCAGGGTGAAATATGAATGTTTCTACTAAAGTCGTTTTCGTCAAGAAAATATCTACATTATGTTTAAACTCGCATCAAAATCCATTCACGACTTAATTTTAAATTGTTTACAAATTTTGCTATGATTGTGATGTCCTGATTTTAATTTGAGTAACCCAATAAAAATTGGTGTTGATTGTTCTAATTTAAAATTTCACTAACATTTGGCAAATTTACAGTAAAGACTTGAAGAATTCTAGTGGATCGGTAAACGACTAAAGAATGAGGTCAGAGGATATAAACAAAAACAATATGGCCTGTTCAATAATTGTCCTTATTTATTTATTCATGAACACACAAAACACTTAACACAAAAAAAAATAATAAAAAATAAATACATTCAATACATTTTTGAGATAATCTGGAACACCATTGTTTAAAATCGCTAAACCAATTTCGCACACTGGGCAAGAACGTCGATGCCCTTCAGTAGGTCAATTACGTGCTGATACTCGACTAAATGAACACCAGCATCATTCTCAGAACGAATGACATCAGATTGCGCAGCTGTTCCCAATAATCATTATTTTGTATTGTTTAGATCTTTTCGACGAATACCCGATCATTTTGTTCCACATAGCCTTTATAAATGTAATATTTCAAAAACGTATTCTAATCAAGCTTTTATTCCACAGCCACCACTCCAGCTTCAGTGGTTGAAGGACGGCAAGCCTATCGACGAGACCTCCGCAAGATACAAGTTCATGATGGAAGGAACCTCCAGGTACCGGCTGGAGATCGTGAAGTGCAGCCCGGACGACGCCGGACAGTACCAGGCGCGCGCCGTCGGCTCCAAGGGTGACGCCCTTGCAGCATTCTACCTTAACGTCGTCGACCACTAAACTATGGACTGACTGGGAACCGCAGGGGGCATAGAACACCACCCTGCGGAACACCCACACAAAATCTTACACTATCTATTCTAACTGGATGCTAAACGATATATTGAGTATGAGTAACGATTTTTTATACAATTCGGAGTCTAAGTGTGAAGCAGTTTTTATATTATAATAAATTATTTATAAAATAATAAATAAACAAGTTACGTTAAGTGTTACACCCTGTCGAATGCCTATGAGAAGACGCCTGGACGATCGAATCCTCGTACGCTCTCTAGTCACTGTTAACTTTTAAATGTTATTATTTATTTGACAACTATTATCCGTTGTTATCTTTTTGTTTATTTATCGTCCTCACCTAACAGATATGCAGCTTATTTAAAAAAGCTTGAGTTTAATAAATGTTGGCATAGATTTGTAGGCTAGCGACCTGGGCCAGGCCGCCGCCACCACGGCCTGGCCTTCGCCTCTCGCTGACCAAAATCTGTATAATTATTTTTATATAAATTTAACGGTATTATTTAATTGTACATAATTTAATTTATATCATGTGACCGCGTAATTTATGAATAAATATGTATACTTAAAAATGAAAGTTGTATTTTATTTTGCAATCATCCCACCTGATTGACAAAGAATTAAGCATATACTCTCTGAAACTGCATGACTGTAAAAAGAGTGTATTAAATTGGCTCAAGACTAAAAGCTATGATTTTTTTTTTTTTTTTTTGGTGGGAAATCATCAAATATCTTCTCCCGCTCTGGGCGGAGCGAGAGGGAGTGTCAGACTTTTACTGACTAAAACCCACCGTGTTCCTTCAGATGCCTGTGTGCCAGAGCCACGATATCCCTTTCGGATAGGCTCGTAACCCTGGCAGGCATTGGCCCTTTCGGACCCCGTCAATTGGTGCTGACGTCTCTTTGAGGCGCGCGTGGAACACAACGCGCCGTCGACCCGGGCCTGGTCCTTATCGGACGGCGAGCTACCCATCGCTCACCGTCCGCAAGCCCGCGCCTACGGTGGCCGGGAATCCGCCTGCGATTCCCGACGCCCAGGGCGTCTCCTGCGGTGACTTAGGGCGGAAGGGCGGGCACCCTGCCTCACCCTCATGCGCTCCGCCTCCTCCTTCGCGAGCATTACTGTTTCGCAGAAGGAGGTGACGGCCTCCCATGCACTCTCGCTCCGAACCATGGCCTGAACCAGGGCCGGACGCGAGAGATCGTCGCCGCCGATCGCCTCCGTGAGGACACGGCGGTGCTCCGCCCAAGCAGGGCAGACCTCCACCGTATGCTCCACCGTGTCCTCCGGGCGATCCACACAGTGGTGACACCCGGGCGTTTCCTCCCGCTTTATCCAATCCAATAGAATGCTCTTTATTGTATACCATCAAAATTGCAGATAAAATTGTTGAAATTTTACTTAGGATGACATAATGGGAGAATTTATCGATAAAATCGATAATTTACAGACCAACTCTCAGACTCTTCTGGGCTCCTGTCTGTAATCATTCCGCGGTGTTTACGGTTAATGGAAGGGTCTGTGACTTCTTCCGATCCCAAGACGCTGTCGTAGGGTTAACCACAATACCTAAATTAATCAAATTACACTCATCTCTGTACACCCGCACTCAACCCCATACACTCACACACACACACACACACACCCCCACATACCTTACACCACACTTCGCTCAAGCGCGCCTCTTTTTCCTTTTTGTTTATTCTTTACATCTACTTGCATGTTCTTTTCTAAATACATGTTTCTCAATTATATATATTTTGGATAAAGATAAGTGGAAGAGCGGAGTCTCCTAACACAAGCATTAACTTGCTTATTGATTTGGAGACTCCTTGTCTCCAAATCATATAATGCAAACCAAGTAGGTATGTTAATTGAAATAAACATTTTTATTTTTTATTTTGGGTGTCATCTGCATGCTCCTCTCAAGGGGGACTAGAACTCTTTGGATCTTGGCTACAGTTATCACTTCCTTCATAAGAGGAGGCTCCCTATTTTTATCTTAACTTGCATGAATATTCTGAAACATACAATCAAAATGAAACATTAGGTTATGATTTATTGGATCTTTTTCTTTCCATGTTGAAGACAGTTACGTAATTGTAATATTTTCCCTAGATGCATTTTTTATTCGAAAATCATGTCTTTTTAAGGATAATATTATAAAAAATAAACAAGATTGTTTGGCTTTTATGTCTAAAATAAATATTCAAGAAAATATAGTTTATTATCCAGCCACCAGATATTTTTTCTCTAGATCAATTATTACTTTAGCTATGAATTGAGACTACGTCACAATCGAAGAGCGCACGCGATATTCAACTTTATTGCTGATGTGTTAGCGTTTAGCACATAACGGAGTGGCGGAGTTTTTACTTTTACATAGTAGTGCAGTGCAGTCTGAATACTTGTTCTTAAGTAAACTAAGTATAAGAATCTCTGTGACTACACTTCCATTCGTTATCCAATCCATAGAAGCAAAGGATGTCCTTTGAGGTCAGTATGGTAATAGTTATGGATGACCAGTTATCACGGAGCGTAGTAATCTTCTACTACGTGTACTACGACATACAAAAGTCTAGCTTCTTGACTTTCATAAACCCATACTATACGATAATCAGAATGTCCCCACTGCTGGGACACAGGCCTCATCTCGGTGAAAAGGAGTGGGCCGTAATCCACCATGCGGGCCCAGTGCGGGTTGGTAGATGTCGTATGTCTTCGAATTTTTGGTTCTAGGGCATGCCGGTTTCTTCACGATGTATTCCTTCACCGTTTTGAAAGCAGTGGTGATGAAATAATTTACTCAAAGTAAAGCGTCTGGGTTCGAGCCTACGACCTTACAACTCGTAAGTCGCGGGCGTTACCAATGGGCCACCACTGCTCTTCATAAACCCATAACTCATGTAACTTCATCTTGTGTTTGTCGAAATAAAAGTAGTTTAAAGAGAACAAACTAATGAATTTCGCCATCTCATGGTGATCTAACTTCGGCAACATTGTATATCCCAGCTAGTAGATGGAACCTGCCAGGGTTACGAGTTTGTCCGAAAGGGATATCGTGGCCCTGGCACACAGGTAACGGAAGGAACACGGGTGGGTTTTAGTCAGTAAAAGTCTGACACGCCCTGGAGCTCCACCCAGAGCGGGAGAAGTTATTTGATAATTTCCCACCCAAAAAATAAAAAGGTAGTAGATAGGAAAGAATGCTGATTAACAGCTAAAATATTGTATGGACATCTCAAATAACAGCTAGGTACCTATTGAAAGAACTTTCAAGATTACAGCACAAGAAATTACAGAAAACGCTACATAACCAACTACACAATTTTATAACACATTAAAATAATTCCAATCTCAGAGGTTCAAACGTGACTTAGCACAAAGTTAACGCATATTCAAAACAATCTCGTTTTAAAATATGAAATCCTCGGAACGAGTTATAAGTAAGTTTTTATTTTTGTTGGAATCAGATCGAGGGAGTGACGATGCAGTACTATGGTTTATGTGAATCTTTATTTGAGGCTTGTATTGTTTCTCGTATTCTTGTGGGATTTATTATTATTATTATTTATCTTTATTATACAAGGTAAATACAACTTATAAACTAAGCCCCACAAAACCGTAGTAGTGGTTTGACGGTGAGCCTCTATCTATACACTCAATAAACTTTTTACTTAAACTAATTATTATTATATGATTACTGATTATTACATGTTGGAAGCGTCTTACCTACCAGCTGCGATAGGTGGTCTGACGACGCAGATCCTTTAAATAGGTAAGTAGGTACCCCCCATACATAGGTATGTACTTACTGAAGATGTAATATTTGAACTGACAATTTATTTAAGCGGATTGAGCGATTTTTGTAATGTTTTAAGTGACAATAACATTAAGGCTCGTACAGACTGGTACGATATCGCGGGCGCGACGCGACACCAGTAGCACAATTCATATGTCACTGATTACGCGCCCGCGATATCGCGCGAGTCTGTAAGTCGGTACGAGCATTTAGGGCATTGAGCGATTTGTTGGTAGTGGAACATCATATGGGTTCGCGACACCGACGTGCTGTAATAGCAGTTTATGTATTGTCGTGATATTTAAAAAACAGTTATTTCATCGTATTAAATTTTCATGGCAGTTCCCATGACTGCCTGTTTTTTTTAAAGTGAAAACTTCTTTACGCGCGTTGAGCACTTTTTGTGTGAACAAAAATCATGGAACTCGCGTCATCATCACCGAACCGCTTTCCATGAGCTATATGTCGGGGCGGACCCAGTCGCGTCGTGGACGGACCGCCAATAAAATACTAGTGTTGTGACATTCTGGCTACTGATTGGTAATTCGAGTGTGTACGTAACTGGCTAGTTTTGAGTAGCGTCGTGTATGACGGGCCTTAGGTGTTGGCAAGTCTTAGTGAAAACGGGCATTAGGGTTGTTTTATAACCTTTAATATGTACACTGTTTTCACTTCTATCGGCAGTCCCCAAAGACGGCCCCGCATGTTTTATAAATCATTCCATCCATTCAGTGTTAGTTCCTGTTCACTTTTGTCCATCAAAATATTCTGGTAGCCACCTGGCTGATTACATTAAACCGTATCATAGTTTAGTCTAACTACACGTACAAATCAGCTTCCTTTTCCCAACAATGTTGGGATCGGGTTCAAGGACGACGCCAGCCGATTGCCGGGGGGGGGGGGGGGGGCAAGTTGATATATGGAGGATGGGAAAACTATGAATTGTAGGTACAATCAAGAGCACATGAACTACAAGTGTACCTAAATCGGTACACTTGTAGTTCGAGTCTTGCCTTTAAGGCTATTAAATGCACCGACAAAGAAATTGTCCTAATAGTGTCGTGTCGTGCCCGCGATATCGCGTGAGTCTGTAAGTGCCTTTACGGTTATTGTAATAAGAACGGTACAGAGTCCAAAGCTTACAATTAATAAAACTTGTAAACAAAGTCATTATATTATTAGAAAAATAGAATAAAAAGAATTTGGGACAAAATTGCCTCAAATGGTCTGGCCATGCATGATGAATGAGACCCTTTTTTTATAAATTAAAACATAATCTTCGGGTTTTTTTGTAAACTTCTCTACCACTTTATTATGAAAATCTTGTAAGTTCATTAAGAAGTTATTTAATGCACTCTCATCTTGGCCAGACCATTGAGGCGATTTTTGCCCATAGTGCTTCAGGTTTTTAGTTTTCTGAGTTTTCTGAGATCGCTCTACCGTATCATGCTCAAAATCAAAATTCTCAACGCTTTTCCCGTTTCGGGAAAGGTTTAGGACATCAACAACGGTTAGATTTGGTGTCCTAACTTAGGAGTTGTAATAAAAGTTAAAAAAGCTGCTGCAGTTTCTTAAACTGAAGCACCATGAGCTGTTTTTTTACGAAACCCCAATACAATAAATAAAAACTTGCAGTCATTGTGAATCTCTGTAGGAAAACCTACATGTATAAATTATACTTTTTTGAATGGCCTACTTGCAACAAATTATTTGACTTTGACTTACACCTGCAGTCACAGCCGAAGAACAACGCGAAGAGTTTCGCTTTCAAATCGACGACTTTGACGAGGAAATCGTCCTGCCCAGGCATATCACCTTCACTGATGCATCGTGAGTAAAATTAAAGATTATTGTTAATCATGCCAAGGGTTATAAAAAAAGAAAGAAAGAAATATAATTTTCCTTGTTACAGAAACACGTGCATACGAAAACATAATTAACTGGAGTAGGTAAACAAAAAAATAAATAAAACAGATCTACTTAATAATCACGAGCACAAAAAACAAATAGTCGGCAGCTGCACATCATGTTTGTGACAAGAAGGCTTCCACCTGCAGGTCCCCCTCAGCACAGCATCATGCTGACATGATGCTGTGTTGAGGGGGACCTGCCACAGCGCTGATTTTCGGTGGTTTTCCGGTGGTATCGTGTTACCACAGTAAATTGTAAGTATTAGTACATCATCATTTCAACCGAAAGACGTCCACTGCTGGACATAGCCTCCCCCAAAGGGGGGTTTGCCATAATCGCCAACGCTTGGCAGGCGGGTTGGCGATCGCAGTATGGTGTTAAAATGCATAGAGAACGCTGCTGCCCATTCTCTAGTAATCCCTTAGTCGCCTTTTACGAACCCACGGGAAGAAATAGGGAGGTGCTATTCTTTACGCCCGGCACCACACAGACAGTAAGATATACAGTTATGTTAAATAATATTAAATAAATAGAATACCTAATCAAAAACAGTAGGTACTTACTGTTTAATCGATAAGATTTTCTATAGACATAATGCTCGTTTGATCTATTGCTATATTTATTGGTAAAAAAATAAAAGACTCTTCTCTCTGGTGTCAAGCAAGGCATGAAATTGTTTTATTCTAATAAATCTCCTCTGCCAATAAAACCCCTAAAACCTATTAAAAATAAATAAAAACGAAACAGATAAATGTAGAAAAAAATCTTTATAATGTAATATTAGATTTAATTTAGAAGACTTAAAAGCTAAGTCTTTCAAAGCTTCATCTCTCCTACTATTTTGCTGTGCCCGACAGGGTCCATAATGATCACGTATAGTTTTAAGTTACACCTAAGTACACATTGTGGAATGCAAATAAAGTACCTATTAAGTCTTGAGTACCCAGTAACTGGGTTGTGGAAGTGTAGGTATAACTAGTAATTACACTACTCTATCGCTGATAGGTGCAAACTCAAACTCAAAACATTTATTTCAATTAAACCAATATTACAGGCACTTTTGAATTATCAAAGAGTTGGTCAGTTATTCAGAAAGTTGAAGCTACTCGTATTATTTGCCCATTCTCTATTGAGAAGAACACGCAAGAAACTCCAAGGACACTCTTTTAAATCAAGATATTACAAAATCCTGGGTACATTATTCTTGTTGCTTCTTTATGTGAGAACTATGTAAAAAAAAAATACATTAAAAAACAATACAAAATATAAGGTTAAAAGATTACAAATAAGCCTTGGCAGTTAAGAGAAGACCAGTATCAACTGACGGCGCCCGTTCACGAACATGGCGCGTGGATCAGCACCATCCAACTCAACCATTGTCTCAACAGTCCCTCATTCAAGAGTGGTCTCATTGGCTTACGATTAGCAGTACACCTATGTGGCTATGTGTTACCATTGTTCTATTAAATACCTACCTACTCACATAAGAATTGAAATACAACAATCATAAATATAATTTACTAAGAAACTCTTAGGTACTACACGAAGCAGCAATCAAACAATTTTTTTTTTAATCGTTCCGCACACCAGGAATTTCTCTTTTAATGTGGGTCCGTTTACAAACATTTAAAATCACATACACAAACAGCCAGACCCGGAACAACTACTTGTAGGTCATACAAATATTTTTCCGTGCGGGAATCGAACCTGCGACACGCAGCGCAGCACGCTTAACCTCTGCGCCAACCGTGCCTAACTTCATTATTTCAGCCGAAAGACGTCCCTGCTGGACACAGGCCTCCCCCAAAAGGGGGGATTTGTCATAATCGCCACGCTTGGCAGGCGAGTTGGCGGTCGCAGTATGGTGTTAAAATTCATAGAGACCGCTGCTGCCCATTCTCTAGTAAGTCCCTTAGTCGCCTTTTACGACACCCACGGGAAGAAATGGGGCGGTGCTATTCTTTACGTCCGGCACCACGCAGACAATTAATAACTTATTAGAACGAAAATACTATAGAATTTCAATAATGCCATTTACATGCAAAACATCAAAGAAATCCTGAATAGAAAACAACTCGTAAATAAAATTAATTTCATTCGCAAAGATAAATTTTTAAACCGTTCCAATATTTAAATCGTAGCAATAAACATTTTACCATCCAAAAGTTGAAATGAAAAACATCCAAACATTAAATAAAAAGTTAACGCAGCAATTAAAGATTGGTTACGTTATCACTGAACTGGTTAACTAGACCGTATACAACATCGACTAAAGAAAAACTAATGGTAAAGCGCCACTAAAATTAATAGTCGATAAAACGGTAGCGCACGCTGCAGGATCCCGCCATTAACCCGTGTTCAACACCATTAGGAAACGAAAATTAAAGAACGAAAAAAAAAACTGTGATGGCCGCCGAAAAACGAATAAAATGTATCAGATCTCTATACCATATTTCAATATTTATCACTGGATCATTCTTTTTCGAACAAAATTCGAAAAGGGTATGCTTTTGTGAATGTTTTTTTGCTCTCGGCTGTTATTATAAATGACTGGGCGAGCGCTTTTTGAAAACTGTACGTTTCTGAATATCTTACGTGCTTGTTCCCCGGTATCATTGTGGATTGGATATGTGAGGAATTGGAATGCCACAAATTCTGGATTGGAATTATTTGCATTATAAAAATTGCTTATCAAGCAATTTTTGATGGGTTAGATGATGTCAGCCATAGCCAGCAGTCATAGCCAGGTGTAAGGTTAGCTTTTGAGAGTCATTATTTTCAGTAATGATGATGAGTAACTCATCAGGAATTGACTAGCATGTTACATAGAGCGTTTGCCAACGCAGATTGTTAACAAAACATCAAGGTGTGGGTTTCATTCAGGTAATAAGCATTCTGAGAGTATGGAATTGGCGGCATATTTTAGTAAACTTGTCTATTTTACCACAATAGTTAAACTTAAATAAAAGAAATTTGCTATTAACAGTAATTGATGAAAAAAGTAAATTAGAGAAGCAGGAGTCTTCATCATAGACTCTGCAAAATCAACCCAATTAAAAAACCCTAAATCATTCACTGCAGTAACTTTCTTAACAAAAATTATTTATGAACACAGTATACAAGTAATTAATTTAATGGCCACGACATATTTTATTACTTACTTCGTCCGGTAATCGAACCCGGTGCAACGCAACAAAAAGTCCCGGCCGCCGTGGTATCCTCGTTGCGAGTTTTAACTCATTTTTGTAAGTTCAAATCATTTCTTGGTTTTAGGGTTCCTTGGACTTAACTGTCGGGTAAATAATAAATATGAATTATTATTTTGATTAATAGCAGTCATTTTTTTTTATATCTAGGCGGGTTTTCTGTCTGGCTAGGATTCGTTTTATTTGGAGTATCATACTTTATTTCTTTGATATTTCCTAATCAGCAATTATGGATTTGAAATGAATGAAGCAATGCCATTTATCTCGACTTCAGTACACGTTTTTTTGCTGTATCTCGTAATGAAACTAGATTTCATAGCAAATTGTTTCGGCAGTATTATAGGTATCGCTGAATGTAGTAAATAGCTAAGTGATAATCAGATTTTAATAATACAATCATAGTCCACCACTGTAACTACGGCGTTTTTAAATGAGCTTTTCCTGTTTTTTAATAAGTCTTACCCCGCGTCTAAACGAGAAAGATCATTCGCGCATTTACGCGATGGTCGCGTTCATATCTCACTCATTTGTTCGGAAAACTGGAAGGCGGGCCCCTCTGTCGACGCGACAATGATCGCGATGGTCAAGTGTTCGCGCGAATCGCTTTGGTTAGGACGCGGTGTAGTTGCACTTATCTAATGCAAATGCAATATCCGTCAAGATTCATATCCCAACACATTTTTCAGATTAATCTGAAACATTAGCCACGCAAGCTTATAACAAATCTTTAATATTACACTCATAGACACCATACATTTCTTCAATCTGCTACAGTATAGCTACTCATTATAGTCCCTAAGACAAGGGTGATTCCACCAGCTTCTACGATAAATCTTTCACAGTTCAAGCAGTACGGTTATGGAATGCCTTGCCTGTGTCGATAAAGCGTGCTCAATCTTTGTATTTTTTTTTAATTATGGTAAAAACACTCATCTCTCTCCTTTTCGTTTATTGACTTAGATTTTTTTTTCGAAAACCTAAACTAATTTTTATATCTAAATTTTTCTACTAAATCAACATAATATTTATTTTTTTTTCTTTGCACTTATTTCATAATTATTATTGGATATATTTATATAGATAAGTTTAATGTTATGTATGTATTTATTGTATATATGTAAATAGTACACCACAGACTACCTGCAGTATTGTCTCTCCTTCCCTCTTAATCCATCCAAAGGTTGTCTTTAAAAGATCGCTTTTAGCGATAAGACCACTCATTGTGTCACCCTATGAAAAATGCCTACATTTATATCTGTAATTTTTATGGTGTACATAATAAAGAGTATTCTTTTCTATTCTATTCTATCAGTAGTAGTTATAGTTACTAAAGCAGCCAGTAGGCAGTAACAAAATAGTGCGACACAAATAGCTGGTAATGGTTATAAAAATCAATTATGTACGGGACCCGTGCGTCGGCCGCGGCGCGCGCTCGCCCGCGGTTTTCCATATCTTATTTGATTCTCGGACTGAGCATAAAAAAGACGTAGAGATGTGTGGTTTTGTAATTTATATTTATTTTTTGTTATTTTAAAGTTTTCTTTGTTGTTGGATTGTGGGCAATAAGGTATAATGATATTGCATAAGGATTGCAGTTTTCATTCAAGTAGACAAAATAGTGTAAAATTACTGGCTTTCTAAATGTGTGCGAAAGTCAGACATGTCCTCGTATTTGATTTTTTGGAAATGAAGCAGTCATCAGACTTAAAGATTGGTTTTCAGTTTTTCAATCCTTTAAATTCATGCTTCCGTGAGTATTAGGAAAAATGTTGAAAGCTGATGGTTGATGAATCATCAATCAGCACACTGCTCTAGCCTTCTTAAGCCAAAATGCTATAATTTTTTAACCGACTTCCAAAAAGGAGGAGGTTAAATTTTTTATTCTTAAATCTAATTTATCATTATCTACCCACCCACAGCTGACCACATGCCTCTTTAATTATTCCAGTCTCTACGCTTCTGGTAACTCCCAACTAAATTATCAAAAATCTTTAGCTCACTAGTCGTCTCCACATCTTTCTATGTGGTTGCACTTACAATAGTTTATTACGTCGTCGGCGCGTCGTTTATTTGCCCGATCGGCTCGTACTGATTTAAAACGCATGTGTCTTCGGTTCGATTCCCCGGTCATGTTCGTGCAACTGCGAGCTGCGACCGTTGTGCGACTATTGTTTCGCAGTTGTTGGATCAGATTTTTTTGGGATTTTGTAAGAATAATCATGAGTTTGAAGTAATTTGGCTAATCTGGCCTTTATTTAGGTTATCTATTTTGTAATGGTAAGACTTAAAGCTAGCCCTGACCTCTTTGTTAAAAGGTATGATTAAGTTAACTTCTTTAAAAGTTTCTTCTTCATGTTTGTTGTGATATGCTTTTAATTTATTAATTCAATTTAAATTACTGTACATTAATATGCATGAGTTGGGTGAAAAATGTATTGCAAATATGTACTTGGTGTTCCTATTAAGAGCGTTTACATCTTACAGCATTTCATACAAACTTTCAAGCCCTTGTTTTTCGAAATGACTGAACCGATTTTAATGAAACTTCATACGCATAAGCAAGATACAAAGGTTTAAAAAGATATTAAAGAAAATTTTCGAAGTTACAGTCAAATTAGACCGATTTAAAATTTTCCATAGAAACAGAGATTTCCAGTTATCTGTTTTTAAATAAGACATTTCGAAAATGTTCTTTACTAAATTTTTAGATCTTTGTATCCTGCTTATGCGTATGAAGTTTCATTAAAATCGGTTCAGCCATTTCGAAAAATAAAGGGCTTGGAAGTTTGTATGAAATTCCGTAAGGGTTAAACGCTCTTAAATAAATAAATAATAATGATAACAACCGGTTTGTTTTTACTAAACTACTTGCAAAAATCACTCCTCTACAACCATTCAATGAAATGCGTCTATGAGATTACAAAAAGGTGGCTGATGCTTATTTGTCTGATAAAAACAAAAAATGGGTTTACAATCTATCTGTTAATCACAGAGATTTTGGAAATTTCATTATTTTGATTAAGTAAGAGATAAGAGATAAGATTTATTTATTTGCATAGAATAGTAGTAGTGAGTAGTCATCTCAAAACTGTGTAGGAAAACATCGTGAGCCGTAACCCGCACTGGACCCGCGTGGTGGATTACTGCCCACTCCATCTCACAGAGAGGAGGTCTGTGTCCCAGCAGTGGGGACATTATAGGCTAATTATGCTGAAGTGGTCACCGTAGCTTTAATGGAAAATCTATTCATGCCCAAGAGTGTTTTGATGTGATGTATTTACACACAAACATTTGTCAGATTTTAGAATAAAGGCTCTCGCAGATAGGCACGACGCGACATAACATAATTTTACTTTTAAGGTTTTGAATAAGTTACTAGTCTTTTGGCTACTTTTTCTTATTTTTATTTCTGGATAATATTTACATGATTTAAAAGCTAATAGTCTTAAAATATGTACTATTACTACTTACTGTAATATTTTTGGCTAGGTACTTTGTATTAGAGGGTGTATTTTGTCAATTTTTTTTTGTCTTTGTATAGTGTGTCTTGTTTGTGCAGAATAAACAATTTTTATTTCTTTCTTTCTTTCAATTTTTATGAAAACTTCGTGGAAAGTGTCGCGCTGTGCGTCGCGCTTCTTATCGGGCCAGTTTGCACGAGCTTTTATAACCTTGCACTCCTCGTACCTACTTGCTCGAGCAACCGGTAGCAAGGCAACCGATCGCTATCGTTACACAATACAGACACAATCGAATTCGTTTCAAGATTCTTATTCACTGCTAGCCATCTACCACTTACCACTTTATCTCATACCATTCAAATGAACCTTATCTTTTACTACATAAGTTCCAATATACAATACAAACATCCAACAAAAAAAATTGTACTCATTGCAACAATTTAACTTCGACAACTTTAATTTTGCAGCTCATTTTGCTCAAAGTTGAAAGATATTAAAGGAGATATTAGTTCGAAAACTGTATTCTATAAGTTTGTTTTATAGCAACATCGGTAGATAAAAGTTATTGATATATTTGGAATTGATTAAAATTGCTGTAAATCATTTCTGGGAATCTAGAATTAGACTTTTGTTTCTGTTTTTAGTCCTAGATTTAAAAATAATTGCAGAACAAACTATCCGTAACGAGCTTAACGTGAAACACTTCGGAAATTATTGTTGCTTAATAAGTAGTAAGCAAAAAATCTGTGCACAGTTAACTGAGAAATCGGAGAACATAAATAAAAAAAAACACAGACAGAAAAACATAATTATAACCTCCTCCTTCTTGGAAGTCGGTTAAAAAGGATTCTGGCTGCAGTGGCTGCAATGGCAATAATTTCATTTGGTTTAAATAATTTCTTATTTTAGTAATACTTTATAGAATCTTTTTTAATTTGTGAATGTAAGAACGTTGTAGGATTATTAGACTATAGCTTTGTAAACCATTTTCTATTTTGTTAAGTACTTGGTACTTGTTGACGGGCCTACACTGTCCTCCCATACCCATTAACACTGTAACTTGAAAACATTGTAAAAGCCCATTATTTTTACAAGAATAACCGTAGAGTTCCTTGCCGGCTCTTCTCCATAAGAAACGACCAATTGGAACCGAGCACCTAGCTTCTGACGTTTCATAAGTGCCCATGTAAATGTGAAATAATATTTTTATTTTGATTTCGACGAGTGTTTGATAATTTACTCTTTTAGATATATGAGGAACAGGGTGTAAAGTTCACTCATCCTACATAGAAAAGGGAGAATCCTCCGACCAGGCGTGTGTTGTGTCTGGTGGGCAACTGCCCGACGGTTGATGTCGGGATATTGTATATGCTAGTTGCGCGGTAAACTCTGCTTGCGCGATTCAGGATTTTGCGTGACGTCAGTGTGACGGGTCGTTCGCATGTGGCAATGTTGATGCCGCTACACTCTCGTAGAACAACTTCTATGAAGTTTTCACAGAAATTGTTCTACTAGTCACGTCGCGCCTGTCTGCGGGACACTTAATCCTATATAACAAAGTAGATACTTTGTTCTAGTGCCTAATGGTAGTTGGTCTAGTGGTCGCAAGCACTATTGCTGAGCATGAGATGCTAGGTTCGATTCCAGGGTCAGGCAAAGTGTTATTGGGGTTTTCTATTTGGAATTTCTCAGTAGCAGCCCGGAGTCTGGATTTGTGCCTGGTTGATGGCAATAGGCTCGCTCCCTATTACATGGGACTTAAACATAACGGCAAAATGTTGGTGTACTAGAGGTACACCTCTGCTTAACTCTTTGTTATACTGTCTACAGATTTCTGCAGCATGGTTTATTATTTGCTCTGTACTTACATCCTACCACTAGCTGTCAATAATACCCTTTTGTTAACCAAGTTATTTAAGTCTGTAACCTGTTTTGGAAATAAATAAATTTTATTTATTTATTATTATTTTACTCTTCAGGGATTACAGGCGTGATGTTATGTATGTGTATTTGTGATTTTACTGTTAAATTTTGTAGATTCTAATTTGAACAAATGAGGAGCGTCTGTTCAAAAGGTCGTATTTCACTTTTCAACTTTTTTTTTTTTATTTTTTTTTTTGAACTCATAGCAGAAAACTCCATCCATCCATCCATGATGAATGGATGGATGGATGGAGCTCCATCGAATGAGCGTAAAAACTTGTTCAAAAGGAGCGTATTTCCCATATAATAAAATCCAAAAAACTTGGATTCCAATCAAAACGGATGTATTTCTGCATTAAAATGTTCCCTTGGATTGTTTTAAACAAAACAGGCATATTTCTTCTACAAATAGCATCTTTTATTTATTTTTCTGTTCAAAAGGTCATATTTTTTTTCATACATAACAACTTTAATAAAAATCGTTTCGTTCGAGTAAATAACGGTATCGAGTCAAAAGATGACGGCTGTACGTTGAATATCATTATCAATAGCAACCCTATAAAATTTTGAACTTTGGAAGTTATTATAAAGTATATTTCTAGAAGTGACAAATCAAAAGGTCGTGTTTCTGATTTTTCCGATCAATAAGTCTTATTTCTGAACTAAAATTAAATAAAAAAAAAGTTATGGTGTTATTTTTTTATTTTTAAAAATGCATGTAATATTGTAGTCTTAATCTTCACAATGATCTAAATTTAATTTAATTTTAGAATTGTTATAATAGGAATTAGTTGTTTTTTTCTGTTTTTGTAAAGTTTGTTTATCATAGAAATACGACCTTTTGAACAGATGCTCCTCAAATATGGCAGCCCTACTTGTCTATGGCCGAAAGGGAGAAGCATGTTCAGAGGAATCCCAAAATAATTGATCTATTATTTACTCGCTCTTGGTGTTTTATGGTTAAGTTAAAAAACGATATAGGGTAAAATACGCACCGTTATTTAAAAAAAAAATACCTATACCAATGTTTACGTAAGCATAGGAGCGGGGGGGTAAGAGCTATGCTTATTTTTTCTGACAATGGGGGGACAACTAAAATTCTGCTTACGTAATACTTGAATAAATGATTTTTTTTTTAAACGTTGCGGCCAGTCTAGGAATTTCTCCTGTATTGTGAGTGCGTTTACAAACATTCAAACTCACATACACAAACAGCTAGACCCAGAACAACTACTTGTAGGTCATACAAATATATGTTCCATGCGGGAATCGAACCCGCAACACGCAGCGCAGCAGTGAATCGCTTAACCACTGCGCCAACCGTGCCGTCGAATGGCCCCATTATAAAAGCACTGCAAGTAAGTAATACTCAGTGCCAACACTGGTGCTAACACTGGTGCGGTCTGATGATTCTGCCTACCCCCATGGGAAATGGCGTGAGTTTATTTACCTATTTATCATACAAGAAGAAAGGGAATTGGGTGGTTTAGGTATTGAAAACGAAAATAAACCTAACGGGTAGCAATTAACTTCCCATATTTTCAGTTTCTTCATTTTCAGGTTCTGTCTATGTGGTGCCGGACGTAAAGAATAGCACCACCCTATTTCTTCCCGTGGATGCCATAAAAGGTGACTAAGGAACTTACTAGAGAATAGGCAGCAGCGTTCGCTATGCATTTTACACCATACTGCGATCGCCAATCCGCCTGCCAAGCGTGGCGATTATGGCAGCCCCCCTTTAGGGGAGACCTATGTCCAACAGTGGACGTATTTCGGCTATAATGATGATGATAATGATTTTCATTTCACATCTAAATTATGAACATCCTGCAAACTGACTCAACCATAAAATAAACACAATATTTATACGCAATTACAAACAAATGATATTAAGAACACAAAAACGATTAAATTATTTATCTATCGAAACGCAAGTTAATCGCAAAAACAATACAATTTAAATTAATAATAGTCGTAAAATGTCGACCGATTAATCGCTCTTGCGCACCTAGCCTTAGGTGTTATCCGAATCCTATAACATCTCGCGCACGCCCGCCGGATAAAAAACGATTTGAGTCGGACTCCGGCGCAAATTAACCGAAACGAACGAGCCGTGATCGCAATGAATCGATTTCAGTCGCAGCCAGTCGCACTGAGTCGCAAAGTTTGCTCTGACACATGTTCCACTGATTCGTTTTCAATCGCCACTTGGCGCATTTAGTCGTAGCAACTGGTAATAAGTCGCATGGGGTTGCAAACTATGGAGGGGCTAATGGCTAAAAAATAACTGCTGCAGGGGTTAATCGAAAGATAAGAGCTACGCTTGCCGTGGTTGGTTCTAGGATTGGTGACCATCTCGAGATCGTTCCGTGCCTCGGAAAGCACGTCAAGCCGTTGGTCCCTACTGTAATTCATAGATCTCTAGTTACGGGTACTCAGCAGAAGCCCACAAGTCTGACAACCAAACTCACCAAGGTGTATTGTTTTACCCAGTATTTTTGTTGTTGTACGAGTAAGTAATTGTAATTCGCTGGCCATGTCGCATGAGATAGCTCCACATCGCAGCGAATCGCACTGCTTTGAACAAAATATCAACACGGCTATTAACATAAATCGCTAATAACCGATCCCGTGGTAAATGAACCAATGAATGTTATGAAACTTGTCGTGTTTGTTTGTTGGTTTGTTTTGTAAACTAATTTAACTGAAAGAGAAAATCTTACTTCTTAGGCATATTATTTATTTTATTGATAGGCAAGCCAAGAACCATATTTAATGGTACCAACGTGACTGTTATACGGAAACATCATTTCAGGGGTATAAGAAAGATTTTTAATAAGGGGCCGAAGCAATACAATTATTTATCAGGCACAAATTCTAAGCATTTATTGTAACTACGCCTTACCCCCGTATTTAACTAAAAATCTTTCCCCTCGTTCGTCAACAATTCTTAGTAGTCATTTAAACCTATAATTATCTCCCTTACCTACTAAACAACTACCTTAACTAAAAAGCACACATTAACAACATTAAACAATAAAGGACAAGCGACTCCGGCGCACATTGTAACACTGCAGTAAGCCACCGATACCTCGGGGGTCTTTCTTCAAAATTTTTATAATCCGCGTACGTTGACCCTTCGCCCTATTGTCTCTACCACAAAAGGGCGTTTCAAATAAAGCCCAGAATTAAAAAAAAAGACCAATATTCCGTCATTGTGAGGCTGTCATTGATCATTTTTCAAAAAACCCACAAATTCTTGTCCCAAATTGAGTTTGGTTTGAAAAGGGTACAAAATAAGGAGTTGTGTTGTTTTTACTTTTTTGAGAAAGTTATGAAGGAAACGTGGGATCCGTGAGGGTTCAGATAAGGGTTTTGGTCGTATAGAGTTTTTGAGGAACTTTTAATTTACAAGCGGTTACTAAATAATTTACTGTAAACGGCTGTTGGGTTTATACAGACGGTAAGTTGGTGTCCAGGATTCTGATACTTACTAATTTAAAAATACTTGGATAGTGTGACATCCGTAGGAAATAACAGAATCCGTTTATTTCGGAATAAGAACACGGTTTGTCTACTAAAGTAATTTATTTATTTTAAATAAATTAAAATTATTATACACAATATTAGGTACAGATGACGCAACTAACTATTTACACTAAGTACTAAATGAAATTTTTAACTAACTAAATATACAAAAAAACAAATGGACACTTAGGCACACGTACTCGTCCGCATTTCTGTTTTCCGGAAACTTGCCCAGAAGACTGGGCAAGTTTCCGGAAAACTGCCACGTTATATGGCAATGCTTATTCTTTGGCTAAAGAACGGGCCAGCCCTCTCGTCACGTGAAGTATCGATCAATCGGCGAGAAATTTAAATATTTTGAAATGTGTTGTTATATGGATAAATATGGATTATTTTTCTTTATCACTTTTTAGTCACACCAATAACCATAGATCAAAATCGCCACTTACATTAGATAAGATGAGATCATAAAGAAAAAAATCCCTCGTCGGGGGTGTGACCGAATAGATAAAAAGTTCGAGACAGCACGAAATAAGGGCAAATTATCAAAAAACCCACAAAAGATAGATTGGTTGGTTATTTTTTTTTTATATCATAATGTTGGAGGATATGGTAAACCAGCTTTGATACTTTTTCTCTAGTATGGGTTTACATAAGAATAGTTTATGCCGTTATAAAATGAAAGATTATCTCTTTGACTTGATTTAATCTTTCAGAATTCAATGAGATATTTTAAAACGGTGAACGAAAACATCGTAAGGAAACCGGCATGTCCCAGAATCAGAACTTCGAAGACATGTGACATCTACCAACCCGCACTGGGCCCGCGTGGTGGATTACGGCCCACTCCCTCTCACCGAGAGGAGGCATCTGTCCCAACAGTGGGACATTATAGGCTGATAATGCAGCAATGAAAGGAGCTGACTGCTCTGGGTGCCGTGGGTGCACCGAATGTACATTTAAGTATCTTCACTTATGCTTCAAACTCAAACTTAAGGGGGATGCGCGGAAAACCGTAAGAAGGTTGTATTTCGCTGGCTACCTTAGTAGCCAGCGAAATACAACCTTTTTACGGTTTTTGGAATTTGCAGGTAAGACGACATCGAGTCCATAGATTACTATTGAATGACTTTTTCATGAAATAGTCTTTCATAGGATTCTACGAAGAGAGTTAGTTGTATTGCTGATTCTATTATTATAATTCTGTAAAGCCATATTTGTTACGGTCGCGATTAATATTTCAATCAACATATAACCTGACACAGACCTGCAAATTGCAAAAAACTTAAGAAAAGTTGAATTTCGCGGGCTATCTTAGCGCATCCCCTTAAAGCATTTATTTCAATTAAACTATTAAGGCGACACCGGCAGAACAAATTCCATTAAATTTTCTTAGAAACTGTTCTACCGGTGTCGCGCCGGTCTGCACGAGCCTTAACAAGACTTTTGATTTGTCAAGGAGTCGATCAGAGTCCACGGCTATTAAGTAGATCCCTCCGGGTTCTTATGCCTCCGGTTTTATCTAAGAGAATCTGATGATGAATAACTGACGCAAATAAAACAATTTTCACGCTTCCAATTTACATTGTTGACCAATCGTTTGACTGTGTACTGCGAGTTGTAAAACATTTTAAAAGAGTAACGGTGGAGTTTCTTGCCCATTCTTCTCCATACGAAGCTATCTTATGGAAGGGGCGACTAGAATCAATTCTAATTTATTTGTAATTTTTGACGTTCAAAAGTGCCATTTATGTGCCTAATTGAAATAAATAATTTGACTTTGAGTCGACACTAATTTAAATGGACTAGGTAAGGTGTTATAAGAAATAAATTGGAATTAAAAATGATAATGACATTGTTATACAGAATAAAACTGCATACATAAGAATCTATTGCACTACCACTGGGGATTAATCGATCTGCTAGGGAATAAGTTAGCCATAGATGGATAAGCATTGTTCACCCCCGAGACCATTTGTAGCATCGAAAGTAATACCTTAATTAAGACATCAGTCAGTCCATGAATCCAATAAATATGTTGCAAACGTCAGAACGAAGTCTACGTTATTTAAAGCATTGTTTTTTTTTATAAAAGCTGCAAATCAGCTTTTACTTGTTATGGAACTAAGAAAGAGGTAATGACGGAGATGACAATAATCTAAATCATTAATACGTTATGAGTTAGCATTTAGCAATTGATTAGCTACCATTAAAATAATTTGATCCAGTTAGCAGTATTAAAATATTTACGGCTCTTTTTGTTATTAATGCTGATATATAAAATCAGAATATCAATGACGAAGATATCAATGAAGAAGAAGGACATTTGGTTCAAATTACTTTTCTCCGAAATTGCAAATGACAAAGAACACAATACTTAAAAAGCTAAGATACTGAACAACATAACAATACAATATTGAAATTCCAGCGACTAAAATTAATCCAACGTAGAAATCTAGCCTAATGTTCTATCTCATAGTTAATTAAACGTATGTGTTATTAGCATACTGATTTAGAACTAAGACGAAAGCGTTCTAAAAATAAGCGGGGCAATGACAAAGGTGTACAGACGGACGAGCACAACAATGTTCTTTAGTTATAAGTAAAATGTATGTACGTCGGCAATCGTACTGCCTTCACCCATACATATGAATTTTATGAATCGGGCACAAGGAAACTGTGGAGGCGGAGTTGGTGTTAGAGATTTTTGTAAAAAAGAGGGTTTTTAGCAAGTTTTCTGAAGTGAAAACTTCGAGCGATTTTTGGTCATGGAAAAACTTACGTGTTTATAGTATCAGTTTTTATTAAGCCATTATTGCCAACATATTTTTTTAAAACCAATCTTACTTTATATATATTTTTGTCAATATAATTTTTTATACTGTATAGATAATTATTTAACAATCAAGTTGGGCTTGTATATTGTATTATTTTATTGGGCGTCAGCGTGTCCTTACGGCACGAAGGCCTCCTCCACCTCTTTCCAGTCTGCCCTTGTTTGAATTGTTCTGTGCCATTGTGGACCCGCAATCTTTTTGATGTCATCACTCATCAGACCCACGTAGCGAGAGTAGTAGTAAGTGAAGTTAAATTGACTACGTGAAAAGTTTAATTTGTGTATACTGGGCATTGTTTAAGTATATTGTATTAGTTATTGGGCGTCGGCGTGTCTTTGCGACACGAAGGCCTCCTCCAGCTCTTTCCAGTCTACCCTTGTTTGAGTTGTTCTGTGCCATAGTGGACCCGCAATCGTTTTGATGTCATCACTCATCAGTCCAAGCAACGTAGCGCTATAGTAGCAGTAAGTAAGTTAAATTGACCACGTGAAAAGTTCACTTTGTGTAAACTGTGCATTTTTTAGATTATGTTTTAGATATACGGGGTACAATTTAATTAGCTAGCGAAACTCCGTGGACGTGTTGGGTATCGATATATAAATACGATTAAACGAAAAAAAATGTTTTTGATGTTTTTTTTTCTGGTGTCAATGATCACTGGCAGTGAAGTTACTTAAAGTAGTTAAGGTCGTAGACCCCAAAAATACAATGTTTTTTTTTTGATAAGCGATTTTGGTAAGGGATAATTTCGCGTCACCGACATGCTAATGTCAAACGTTTAACAGTTTATCTGTAGCTATGCATAGTTTTAAGTTATCACTTCCCTTTCTGTTAGAATTGTCTTCTGTTTCATGACTGCTTATGTTTTGCTTTAATATTTTCTAATTATCTTATATATAAAATTCTCGTGTCACAATGTTAGTTACCATACTCCTCCGAAACGGCTTGACCGATTTTTATGAAATTTTATATGTATATTCAGTAGGTCTGAGAATCGGCTACTATCTATATTTTATACCCCTTTCCCACGGGATCGAGACTTACGCGGGTGAAACCGCGGGGCGCAGCTAGTTAATCTATAAAATTCTTCATCATCTGCCTAGCTTTAGCCAACTATTTTGGGGTCAGCTTCCAGACTAACTGGATGCAGCTGAAAACCAGTATTTAAAATTGAGAGACTGTCTATCTGACCTCCACATCCCAGTTACTGGCTAACACGATACCCTTTGATAAAACTGGTTGTCGGACTTTCGGGCTTCTGACGACCCGTAACAACTGTCAAAGATCTACAAATGACAGCCGAGGCCAATGGCTTAACGTGCTTTCCGAGGCACGGAGGGGTCTTGGTATGTAAAGATGGTCAGCCATCCACGGACCAACCGCGGCAAGCGTAGCTTAACCTGATCGACCGACCCGTGTCGCTGGTATTACTTAGCCACGAGCCCCCCTACATCTTCATCTTCTTCTATATTTTTTAAATAAGCTTCGACCATAACTCGTTCACTTTGACAGCGTTAGCATTGGTCTCGCAGGAGTCTTCCTTAATGCAGGTATTATTCCACAGAGACATAAAATTAATAAACGCATTTATGACTAAAAGAGCGATGAATACAATATTCATGGATGGAGGGGGAGAGAGAATCCAAAGAAAAAATGATTGGATTCTAAGATATGAATGACAAAGGATTTTGGTCATGGAAGTAACTCAATGGTGTTATTGATCTTAAATTCAGACATTTCCTGAAATATAAAAGTATATGAGGATATCCTATTTCTTCCCGTGGGTGTCGTAAAAGGCGACTAAGGGACTTCCTATAGAATTGGCAGCAACATTCTCTATGCATTTTAACACCATACTGTGATCGCCAACCCGGCTGCCAAGCGTGGCGATGATGTGAGGGTACATACGGTGATGTCTGGAGGAACAGCATTTTAAAGAAAGAATAAAAAAGTATGGTTTGTGAAAGCAGTAGGCTAGCATCCTTGTCAGTATTGCAAATAATGATTGAGGATGAAAGGAATCTGAAACAAAAAATTATAGAAATTGCATTATGAATCAAAAATAAATTATCAGCAATGATGTCAAAATGTTTACTACCAGTCTAACCAAGGGGTATCGTGTTACACAGTAACTGGGTTGTGGAGGTCAGGTAGGCAGTCGCTCTATGTAAAATAATGCATCTGGTAAGACTGGAATCCAACCCCAACACAGTTGGAAAAAGGCTAGGCTGGTGATGAAAACTATTAGGATGATGATGTGAAAATGTTTAGTACTCCGGTTCTTATAGATAGAAGTATTACTAGTGTTGCAGACTAATTAGTTATGTAGATAATAATTGTAACTACAGAGTATGTAATGAATCTGTCATCCACCAACGCGTGTAGTTTATTTCAAGAATGACAGATGGCGTTACCTTTAAATTTGAACATAATGAGATAGAATTATCTAACGAATAATAATTAGATTCCACGAAGATGGAAAATGAAAACCAGGGCATTACCAATACAGCTGGAAACGTCGGGAGCGGATGCCCGAAAAGGGTATAAGGTGACCTTATTGACCTAAGCGGGGGAGGGATTTGGGGGAGGCCTATTTCCAGCAGTGGACGTCTTTTGGCTGAAATGATGATGATGATGATTGACCTAAGCATCGTAGCAGGTGGCGTTCTGGTAGTTTCTGCCTACCCCCATGGGCAGAAGGCGTGAGTTTATGTATGTATGAAAGCTATTGGAAAAGCATGAATGTCTGCACCAGCTAAAGACGAAGACAAGTATACCTTACCAAGCGGTGGGTTATTTTCCTTTCTTTTCATAACATTTAAGTCTATCTAGCCTGGAGAAGATGAACTCATGCATGGGACTTATTAATTCTTAATCCAAAATACGAATTTTGTGCACATGATCAAACCATTAGAAACACAACATTGTAAAAGTTTCGCATGCTTCGTCTACTCGTGGGATGCGCCCGCGCCGCGCGGCGGCGGGCCCGCGGCGACGTGCATCGATTTATGCCGATACTCGATAATTAAAAACAATCCGCCATATTCCTTTTTGTCTCTCGTTTTATTCCCGTTTTCGAGCATCCCTCATTTGATTGTGTTGCTTTTTTGACTTTTTTATAAGTTTGCCTCCTTAAATGGTTCTCTGTTTTTGTATTAAGCTGACTATCTACTCGTTCCTCTTGGTTCGTATTGCATTGAGACGTTTTAATTTATATTTTTATCGTCGGCTGGTGTGGGACCGCTGCGTTTGCGCACGTTCTTTATAATATAACATTGGTAATGAATTTGTACTTGTTTGGTTATTTGGTGCGTTTTATAAGATTTTATCGGGATCGAGATGGGAGCTTGTGAGTATCAGGATTCAATAGAACATTTTCTTTAATCAGTAGGAGTTAAGCGTAATTAATCGTTCGGTAAATGCGAATTAATATTTAGGTTTCTATTCATCTCAACAAAAGGAACAATACTTAAGTTGAATCAATGAGTCGTCAATTCGCACTAAGCGTTTCCAAATGTCTTTTATAATGCGCACAGCAAAAGAGTGGAACTCTCTGCCTGCGTCTGTGTTTTCGAACGCATACTCGTACAACCCTAATCTCTTCAAAGTTAGAGTGAACAGGCTTCTTCTGGGTAAGCTCACTCCATCGGTGACTTTGTCTCTGTCACCTCTGCCCTAGACTAAGGTCAAGAGCAAACCCATTATAAAAAAAAAAATTGAGAAGGACAAATAATAATATTGCAAAAGCTCTTGGAAAGTTTTGACTAAACTCAAGCTTTCTGAATTCAATATACCCATAAAAATATGATCATCAGCTCTGACGCGTTAATACTGATTATTGTTGCAATAATTCAACACACGTTTACCAGATCATTATTAATAACCACCAATCCAGAAATAATAAAAACTTATAACCTGTCAATCTAGCCACACAAGTTAACAAGATCCAAGTATTATTATGAAGACTACCTTCTACAATATTTATGGTCTCCGGCAGACCATAGACTATAATGCTATGTATCTTTGCAATCGCTAGATTTCAGACGTTATGCAGTTTAATTTCAAAAGATGCTATCTTTTCGAGTTGGGTCTTGCTGTGTTACATTATGCTGTATGGGTAGAACGTAAAGAATAGGCTCATCTTATTAGTTTTGTGTGGGAATAATCCAACTATGGCTATTTAAAACGTACATTCATGAAATCTGCTTATGAGTTGGTTATATGTGCACTTTTATCATTTGTAACGTCACGATTATTATCGTGGACGTGTACGTCAATAAAATATATAGAAATACGTGCACGGTATAACGTTATTGTAGACGAAATATTTAAAGCGGATTTATCAATGACGTATTTATTATAAATAGACGCGTCATACACGAACATTAGTGCACTCAAAAACAGCGTAAGCCATGATTGTAGCTACATACTTGCATACAATCATACAGCGCGTGAAGAAAAGGAAAGACCTATACCGATATCTGTTGTTAGAAAGAGATGAACATACATAAATAGTTACGTCACTAGCTGCTGCATGTTCACTGGCGCGTACATAATAATAATTATTATTATTGTGAATGTCAGGCAATTGCCTGGCATTTACTTTGCTATTATTGAGCGCAGGTCTGTAACGCATCTAAAGTTCTAATACCAACAACTAATACCATTGGTATTTGTTTCAACTCATATTTATTTTCTATTCCGAACGGATACCATTGTTTAAACTAATATCAAAACAACTTCAAAGATAGAAGGTACAGCCAGTAAAAATGCTTTGTACCTAAGTATTTAATTATAACACCTAAATTGCAAAAAAAAAAACAGTTAAATCATTAAAATACATAAAAACATTAGAAATTTAATAAGGTTTGACTGAGCTGACTGTACCAAATTCAAGTTGTTAGTATCCGCTCGCACATTAAATTTAATTATTTAAAGAGGTATCCGTCCAGGTGAAAATTCTTTATTTTACATAAAATATATCCTGGCCTGTCCGTGTGGAACCGGACGTAAAGAATAGCACCTTCCTATTTCTTCCCGTGGGTGTCGTAAAAGTCGACTAAGGGACTTACTAGAGAATGGGCAGCAGCGCTCTCTATGCATTTTAATAGTATGGTATTAAAATGCATAGAGAGCGCCGCTTGCCATACTGCGATCACCAACCCGCCTGCCAAACGTGGCGATTATGGCAAACGCCCCCTTTGAGGAGGCCTATACGAGTATATTGTCCAGCAGTGGACGTCTTTCGGCTGATATGATGATCCGTTTGGAATGGAAAATAAATATGAGTTGAAACAAATACCGGTGGTATTAATTATTGGTATTAAAACAGACATTTTACTTCCCTGTGATAAGCGTGATGCAGTAAACGTACACGCTAATGTCGTGAAATTATAAAATCGCACATTCTTAGGTGTAAGATCGTCAGATGGCTTTACATTTGAGAGCTTCTAGTGATTCTTAGGCGATAAGTTGAGTCATTGTATTGATTTATTAATACGTCCGAAGTGAGTGTTTCATCAGGATCACACTTACTTACAGTAATAGAAAACATCGTGGGGAAATCCGGATTCCGGACTTAAGGCGCAGATATATGATTTTAGTGACTTTTAAATCTGTTTTAACAATGACACTATTTTTTATGGGAAATGTATGAGCTTTTCTGTAAAAATATCACCGAGAAAACTTAGGTGTAAGATCGTCAGATGGCTTTACATTTGAGAGCTTCTAGTGATTCTTAGGCGATAAGTTGAGTCATTGTATTGATTTATTAATACGTCCTAAGTGAGTGTTTCATCAGGATCACACTTACTTACAGTAATAGAAAACATCGTGGGGAAATCCGGATTCCGGACTTAAGGCGCAGATATATGATTTTAGTGACTTTTAAATCTGTTATTACGCCTTCATATAATGCAAGTAAGTTATGCAAAAAATATATGTTAAACTAGAACGCATACACATCAATTCTATATGTGAATATTTAAGTATTGTAGTAAAATACTTTATGATAAATGTAAATAATGTCTATCTAGCATTAAAAACGATATTACTTTCAAACTACTTAAGATATTTTCATGATTTTTTTGTGTTAATAGGCTGTTTTATTATCTATAATTACATCTGTGATTTTTTTCAAATTTTCATATTTTCGTTACTAAAAATAAATCTTCCCTATGAAAGTTAATGGAGGCGCGGCGTGAGCGCGACGCGCATTTGTATGGCCAAGGTCAGCGGCGATTATTTGCCTCTTAATGTCTGGAATTACCATCATGCGTTGGGCACGCGCGGCAATTAGGTTATTCTCGTTCCTTCTCTCTCTGTATGAGTTCAGGCTTTTGCCCCAAAGGACAATAACAGGCTAATAGTATCATAAAATTTTGAATTTGTGCAAAAAATCCGCCAATCCGGAATGGCAGTAATTTATAAGTTCACTTTTTATGATATTACCCAGTGTAACAGATAATGTCAAATGTCAAAAAGTAATAGCCTCATTTCGACTGTGCTAGATAACGAACTATTATAGTGCGAAGTTTATTTGAACCCCAAAAATCAATATTGACCTCTCAACAAAAGGAAATTTTGCACTTTTTTAAATTTCAACACAAAAACACGGAGCATAAAAACCCGTCCAGGTGCTGCGAAAGGGTTGAAAAGCATCGCTGTCTCTTTCTGCCTTCGTAGAAATGTTGGCTGTCTCGTTCCTTAACCCTTTGATGGAGGGTGCATTTTTTTGGGTCAAATCTAGTTTTTTCTCATTGATTATATTTTTTTTCGATATAATGAGATATTGTGTTTCGGGGTCTTTGTTAAAGTTTTAAAAAATTCGGAGCACGGTCTGATTTGAAATCATTTCGGTATGTTATGGTTTATGGTGCAAGCTGCGGTTTTATTGCTAACTGGGTCTTTTTCGAGCTGTTAAACAGTATTGTAGGATGGTTAGAATAGAAAGTTATTTAGAGTTATGGAACAAAAATAATTTTTGGCTGTTTTATTTATAAAAATAACGAACTTTTATGTTCAAAAGTTGATCAAATGAACAGAAGGGGCGAAAAAGAAGATTTTTCGACGCCATATTTTAGTTTGATAATAATTTTAGAAAATGTAGGATATTATATTATTATTTAATTAATTTGCTTAAAGGGGCAAAAAGCAGTAGAGTAGCACGCGTACTACGTAGTTCATACAAAGGTAATATCAAAATAATTGGTAAATCAAACATATTCTTAAGATAGTGTGTATTTATTTCGATTGGATTACAGAATATCTATGTTCCCAAATATATATTTTGAAAGGACAATGATATAAAGACGAGATATGAGGAATTTAAAATTTCTATAGAAAACTTATTATTCTCATAACTCTTGTTTAAATCAGTGTCCATTCAAAATATTATATATTTGGGAACCCAGATATTCTGTATTCCAATCGGAAAAAAGACACATTACTTTAAGAATATGTTTGATTTACAAATTATTTTTGTATTACGTTTGTATGAACTACGCATCCATCCTCCAGCCTCTTAAGTTTTTTAACAGCCAAAGAAAATGAAGAAGACGCAAATCTTCTTAACCCGTAACTACATAATATGCTGATCTTTGAAACAACTTGTAAAGAGCCTGACTAAGAAGAAAAATGTCATTCGTTAAACTTGACGAGTGCAATGTGTGAATTATGTATCTAGGTAAGTAGGCAAGTATTACTAATTCCTAGGACATCACTCTTTCATCATCAGTCATTGATCCGCTGCAATCCTAGTTAAAGTGCAATGACGTACGACATTAAAGATCCACAACATCACGCATTTTTTTTTTTACAAACTTCACTAACATAATGTTGTTCTTATTTGACATTATTATACCTACAATTTTAATTTCAACAAAGTTCTAACTTTTATTATTTTAATCATATTTTGTATTGTTTTTTTTTTTCAATGTGAGGACGTTGTAGGCTTAATAGATTGTAGATCTGTAGACCATTTTCTATTTTGTTAAGTACCTGGTACTTTTGAAGGGCCTACGCTGTCCTCTCATACCTATTAAGACTGTAATTTGAAAACATTGTAAAAGCCTTTTTTTTTTTAAAGAGTAACCGTAGTGTTTCTTGGCGGCTCTTCTCCATAGGAAACGACCAATTGGAACCGTGCACCTAGCTTCTGACGTTTCATAAATGCCCATGTAGGCTTATGTGAAATAAAAATATTTTTGATTTGATTGATTTTTTCCTTATTACCCCGAAGGGCTAAGCGGAGGAGTACCTATAGTTCACCCACATTCAACAGTTATATTTTAGTCCCATGTAATAGGGGGCGAGCCTATTGCCATCAACTGGGCACAAATCCAGACTCCGGCTCCTACTGCGAATTTCCATATCGAAAAACACAATAACACTTTGCCCGAACCGGGAATCGAACCCTAACTACTCATCAGCAGTAGCGCTTGTGACCACTAAACCAACGACGCAGTGAAACAAGCTTAGTCTTAAAGACTTTCCTTCTAAAACTAAATTAACAAAACCACCTACAAATAAAAATTAACAAGTCAAATGGGTACAATTTCGGCAACTAACGGATCGTAGGTATATATGCCATGACATTTCGAAAAACCAGCGATTGTTCTACGTCTAGGCTGAGTAATACAACGCCCACGTTCAAATCTTAACAAACGGGCGAGAAAAAAATAATTAAATAGAATTGTAATTGTGTAATATGCTCGCCCGCCATCTGTACATCTGTTATTGTCAACACACCTGAGAGCGATGACGCTATATCTGTCCTTGTCACTCTTCGTCAAAATCTTTAAGTCAGACAGGGACAGAATGAATGAATCGGTTCAGACGAGATGTGGAAGTGACAAAAAACTCTTGCTTCCTGTGTCTTTCGTATCATTTGAAAAAGGAATAACGCTAACGTAGTATACGTGACGGCGGCAGATCAATAATTTTATTTGATTTGTTATGGTGTTTATTGAATTAAATATGGTATTTGACTGTTTTTTTTAATAGATTTTTTCGAAACCAACAAAAATATTAAACAACAAATACAAAATGTTTTAATATCTCAAAAAATGCCGAAGTTGTATGCGTTAAAGTCAGAAAAAACACTGCTGCGATCTCGTCACATCGATCACGTCACAACACAGGAACGCCATAGTAACTACGCGCCATTCAGTAAAATGATCGTTTTGCGTGACAAGGATAGTAGAATAATTTCAAAAGCGTGTAACTTCCCCGTTTTTCCACCGATTTTATATATTTTTACCCATATCGTGTTTTTAGTAAAACCTTTAAAAATAAGCATTAATTCATATATATTTTTGATAGCAGTCAAATACTCTATAACAATGGTGAGTCATTTTTGGTAGTTGACTTATAGACTCATTGTTAAATAAATAATATGTAAATAGATGCACAAATTGACTATGCAGCATCCTATCCCGAATGCATTTTTAACTTGCCACACCTTTATCGAAGGTGACTGCAACCGCATACCGTAAGTACAAAGTTACATAGAAACCAGCCGTGTCGCTGCGGTCTGCCATAGGGCCAGGCCACAACACTGCGATGCGACGACGCGTCGCAAAAACGACGACACTACTTACAATACGATTAGACGTAGATTGACGACGTAGATTTCTACGGTGCGTCGTCGCATCGCAGTGTTGTGGCCTGGCCCATAGCGAATGGGCTTTGGTTGCCGCTGCGGTTTATGGTTGTGGTCGCCATCGGAAGTGTACCGTTAAACATGACCTTCAAGAGTTTGTTAAACAACAGTTAAGTTTTGATATTATGTCATACAAGAAGTTAAATAACCTGCTAGAACAAGTTAAAGCTGCAGCAACAATAAAACAGTCTCTCATAAGTGGGTTATAAAAATTTAGTCGTGAAACGATAACATTACTTGTGATTAAGCAAGTTACAAAGCACTAGTTAAAATCTTGGTTCTCAGAAATAAAATTGGCGTTACTATTTATTTAAATAATTAATAAATGGCAGAGCTAACTTATTTAAAAAGACAAATAAAAACACAGTAATAGACATACACACACAATAATAATACTATATCTACTTATTGGATTAAAATAAAACGAATTACATCTGAATTTATTGCTTATACTACAGTCACGGTGTATGAAGTTTAGACGTATTCCATACAATGTGGACTTTTTAACAATTCGAAAATAGAACGTTTTCAAACGTAACCCTTCCATATTTGACAAAAATGAACTTTTTTATATTTAGAACGCGACGCGCACCGAACAGGGATTTAGCTCTTTTGAATTTAGAAACAGTTCTAATATGGAAGGCGGTCGAAATATGGATTAGAATAACGGACTTCGGAAAGTATGGAAAAAAGACTTGCCATATTTGGATGTTTTTATAATTTGTTAAGAGGCCCGTCTCGGTCAGCATTTTAAAATTTGTAAAGACACACATATAACGTTATATATTTTTCTACTATCAACCTACGTTGAATACGTTTTGGCCTTGAGTTTAAATTGAGGCATTGATCTGCTTATTATCATACCTTCGAACTTGGTACTTTACAGTTGTTCCAAGTACTCCCAACATACTTTGAGAGCATTGAACGCATTTCAAGCTTAAATATAAACTACCAGCAAAATAAGTTGTTTTTTTATAACTACACGTTAAATATTACAGTTAAACTTTAACTTCCGGACCTTTCTTCCCAATATTATGTAGCAAAATAAGAAAACCGTAAAAAAGGAATTTCTCACAAAAGTTATCATTACAACGGTTACTTATCTAAGATCGTAAAAAATATCAGATGTCGTCACACAACCCTTTTGATGAAAAGAAACGCGACGAAAAAGGGTAATTTTTACCTTAAAAAAAAGTTTATACAGTGTAATATTATGACAAAACTGTAGAGTCACGTTACGGCCGGGTGCGGGTTAAAAAAAGTGATAAAAGGGTAAAAAGACAGATTTCTTTCGGGACAGGATTTACTTAGTAACAATGTGAATGTAGGTATTGTTAGTTTTCGAAATGTTTATGAATGACTTTTGTAAGAAGCGTATACTTTTTCTTGTGAGATATTAGATAAAAATATTAATAACCTATAACTTCGTATACTGTGTTGTCCGTGTGGTGCCGGACGTAAAGAATAGCATCCCCCTATTTCTTCCCGTGGGTGTCGTAAAGGGCGACTAAGGGACTGACTAGAGAATTGGCAGCAGCGTTTTCTATGCATTTTACCACCATACTGCGATCGCCAACCCGCCTGCCAAGCGTGACGATTATGGAAAACCCTCACCAAACCCCCAAACGTTTTGGGGGAGGCCTATGTCCAGCAGTGGACGTCTTTCGGCTGGAATGATGATGATGAATTTCGTATACTTGGACAAACTTTCAAATTAGTAAGAATTTACATCAATTTGGAACGGCGCTTGAGGGAAAGTGAATTTTGCATGAAATCAAAAATATGAAATAAACTACCTAAAAGCTGGAAGAAGTTAAAGGCTTCTACATACCGGGGCGACTTGTCGCGCGACGCGACACAAAGGCACCGCCCGTCCCGCGACACGCTGGGCCTTTGTGCCGTGTCGCGTCGCGCGACAAGTCGCCCCGGTATGTAGAAGCCTTAACTGATGTAGCGTTAAAAAAAAAGCGGCCAAGTGCGATACGAACTTGCATACGAAGGGTTTTGTACGATGTTTCTTTTTTAAATAGGTACTATTCAATTAATAAAAAAACATTTTTCTTGTATCTCTTTAATTTTTAACTTTATTTTATTTTTATTATTTCTTGTGGTTGCGGCCATAGTAATATACGCTCTGTGTAAATTTTAAGTGTCTACCTATTACGGTTCAAAAGATACAGCCCTGTGACAGACGGACGGACAACGGAACCTTAGTAATAGGGTCCTCCCAACTAGCAAAAAAGTCATATAATAAAAATTATAGGACTGCCAAGACTAATAAAACTCTTATACTAGCACTGGTAAAGACTTCCATTCTTATAATAACATTCCACAAGCTTTCAATTGATCAGCAAGATCAATTGTTCTTTTAACGAAGGCTTATAGTACACTACAGAATTAAGTTTGAAGTCTTGTAATACTTAAGATCACTTGATCTTGTAACTAAGGTTTATAATTCACTACAAGATTAAGTTATTAGACAGTTGTAGGACATAAGTGAATGTAGCAAGACTAATAGTGTTTGGAAAATGTTTGCTCCTGTAGTAGAATTTAGTGAGTTTATAAGATTTATTGAGATACTTAGGCAATACCTTAATAAGATCGTAATAATATAGTCTTGATCAGAATTATTATAAAACTTGAAGCATACAATTAGAGCGCTATGAGAGCAATAAGCTTAAAAACTAGTTAACCAAGCTATTATTAGTATAAAATTATCGTACGTACGTATTATTAATTTAGATAAACATTAAGAATTACAACCATCATGAAAATATAACTCCTAAAACAAATTCAATATTAGTTAAGCATGCAGTATTTTTAATGATTCAATAGGGAACCCTACTTTATAATAACATGGAGGCGAATAGTTCTTATTAAAACTGAAATAAGTGCTATTATGCTTATAATAGTCTTAACACGCTCTCAGTCAAAATCATTTTTAAATATGTCGAATAATAGATAAATTAGATTGTTATAAATTTATTAACACAATTGTGTAACGTTCAATTTTTGGGGGTGCTTTAAAAAAATAATGTAAATATAGTTTATTTTAACATTGAATATTACTTCCCAATGATTTCGCACCCTATATTCACTCACACAACACACATTAGTAACGTTTTTAATTTCAATGATCACTCACGGAGCAAACAAAAAAAAAAAGAATTTTTGGAAAATACATTTATTAAATAACCAACAACCAAGTATGTTACTAGCACATTATAAACAGGATTTGTTTGGTAAGGAGGTTGTATCAGACGCTTATAAAAGTTATCATACTTATAAATGTTGTGTGCCTATAATTATAGGACTCATTATACTTCTCTAATGCTATTACAAGTGCATTATAGGGGTTAATACCATTCTGTAAGTTGATTATACGATTGCTATAAAAACAAAATGCTCCTATAACTGCGCCCAAATCCAGGGTTGTAGCAAGTTACAAGTATCGTATAAGCGTTAAAAAAATAGTCTTCTAGATAGTTATAAGCACATATTATGCTAGTTGGGCTGTTAGCACCCTTAGGGTACAGAACCCAAAAAAGTTATTAATTTTCTATCAGAAAACCTTATAATAATCAATTGAATGAGTTTTTAGATGAGAGATTTTGACCATATTTTAATTCATAATTTTTAATGATCTATAATTATCATGTCATTTTTAAATAATTCGACTTTTAAACACTATTTTAAGGCAAACGTGATGATCTGCTTTTATCTCTTACATGCTGACAATTTGTGTTGTACATGTTGTACTCAATTCAAATACATAAATGAATAATATCATGTCTTATTTATTCTACTTGAATTTTCTCTTCAATTGTTTAATTGTAGACCGTGCTCTAGTACCTACTTATTCTATAGTTTTATCTACACAAATAAATCAAATTAGAGTGTCTGTTTGTAATGTCAAAATAACAGCTTTTTAATCAATGCATAACCTATGTAAGTATCATACGGAACTTATAACAAAAAAAAAAAATGTATTTTTTTTTTATCTGTCTGTTCCTTCCGGCTAAACTCTGAAACGGTTTGACCGATTTCGACGGGATTTCACTGGCAGATAGCTGAGGATAGAAGGAGTAACATAGGCTACTTTTAAGGCTTCTACATACCGGGGCGACTTGTCGCGCGACGCGACGTGACACAAAGGCACCGCTCGTCCCGCAACACGCGGGGCCTTTGTGCCGTGTCGCGTCGCGCGACAAGTCGCGCTGGTATGTAGAAGCCTTTAATTAAAAAACGCGGGAGGAGCCGCGCGCAGCAGATAGTAGATCAATATTTCTAATCACGTATTCTTTTGGGGAAATGTGAAAAAAATACAGCTACGCGCACATTTTGAGAATATTCTGAATGAAATATCGGTAAAGTCAAAGTCAAATTGTTTATTTCAAATAGACCCATATAAGGCCCTTTTGAACGTCAATATTTACAAAAAATAGAATTGATTCTAGTCGCCCCTTCCAAAAGGTAGTTTCGTATGGACAATAATGAGCAAGAAACTCCACCGGTACTCTTTTAAAATCTTGTACAATATTTTATATAGGTACATTAATTATACAGTATGTAACAAAAACCCTGTTGTTCCTTCTAGGGATTTTTACCTACAAGCACAACATTGGTGGAATTATAATTAAAAAAAATTAAGTAATGGCTAGTCGAGAAGTCAAAATCAAAGAATAAAAGAGGTAAGAAATCAGTTAAACATTACAAATATTAATAATTAAATATGTATTTTAATTATTTTTGTTGAACAGTTTTTTATAAATGACTTGCTTTATTACGTATGTATACCGATTCTTAAAACGTAGGTAGAAGGAACAACAGGGTTTTTGTTACATAATGTATAATTATAAGTGAAGACGATGCACCTAGAATAAAATTGCTATACCACAATAGGTAATTAATATAAAGAGTTAAGAATTAAGCAACGACGGATAAATTAGTTATAGTATAGATACATGGTACTCACATATTAACAAGAATTGTAACTCCCAATTCTGAAAAATTGTGAATGAAATCCGCTCCAAAATAAATACTCTCACCATCATCTGCCTTGCGTTTTCCCAAATATGTTGGTTTCGATTTCCAGCCTAACTGGATGCAGCTCAATATCAGTATTTTACATGGAGCAACTGCCTCTCTGACCTCCACCCAGTTACTGGGTAATTACGATACGCCTCGGTAAGAAAATAAAAAAAACTCTCATACTGACGAAAATATTCGACACATTTCTGACAAAGCTATGTAACCTACACCAATAAAACGAAACGCGGGCAAAAATAAAATAAATTCCAAAAAAAAAAACAATGGCGAATCTCAAAATATTTCTAATTAAAGCTACGTTGTGGACGAACAAAAATGCCTGGTCGTCGAGTCGTTATTAATTTTAACAAAATTTGAAACAAAACTGACATATCTCAGTTTGAAAACTATGTCGGTCGTTTTGCGCGCCGAATTTTTGTTGTACATTTTTGAAGCGCGCGGTGCGAGCGAGATAGCAGAGTTTTTCTTTCAAGTGAGCGGGATGGCAATAGGAGCGGTGAAAGTGAATGTGTTTTAAAGTGATTTTTGTCATGTAGATGATGTGGTTGTCTATAAATTGCTGATCTTTGCATACAATAAAGTTTCGAGGGCCGTGGCTTTGCTTATAATTCTTTGTTAGTTTTTTTTCAAGGTATTACGCAAGCAATGTTAGTTTAATACTTTTGTCGTGCGTCATTCATGCCAACATACTAGGAACCTATTCAATTTAAGCTTTGAATTTAAGCATTGTCACGAATTAAAAAATATAGGTTCATTGCTTATATTGAAGTATCGCACTTATATGGAAACCGGCTAAGTATGTCGGACCACGCACAATGAAGGGTTCCGCAGTCGGGATGAATTTATCCCAAGAACGAACTTAACATTGTAGTTGAAAAATATGTTCTCCCATATGTATATCGATATATGTCACGGTGAATTCTCCAACTGCAAATGTAAATTGGTCGACTATTACTCGTTAACTCGTAAAGCTTACTTAGCTGTGGTAGTTTTCCTTTTCATTTTGTTTATTATGCACTTCTGCCATGAATTTATTTACATATCCAAAAACAATCATTTAGTTCAAATTCAAATTTAAAATATCTTTATTGTTGGCACATAATTATGTTTGTTACAGGTCTTAACAATATATTATAGTTCCAATATGTCCTGCCTAGTATGCATACAATAGTTATACATTAGCATTAAAGATAAAAATATTTTACATGTCAAATTTAGTTATTATAAATCTCATTAATACAGTGAAATTAAGAAATTAATACATGGTCAAAAGATCAATCAATAAATTGAAGAAATCTTGTAATAAGTAATAAAAACAATAAATTATTAAGAGCAAAATAAATTATTTGAATGTCATCCTAGAATTATTTTAATACGTTAGTGGATTAATTATTTAAAGATACATGCACAGTTGTTCTATTACTTGATGTCCCTGTGTCACTGTGTGGTCTTGAATTTGGAAAAGTTATCGTTTAAATTTAGTTGGCAGGGGGAGGGACACTTGACAATAGACTTGGTATGTGAAGATGGTCACCCATCCACCATCCCCACCACCGACCAAACCCGGCAAGCGTAGATGTTATTACTTAGCCACGAGCTCCTCCAATAAGAGTGAGCTTTTAATTATATTTCTTGGTGATGATATATTATGAACTAGAGCTTTTACCCACGGCTTCGTGCGCGTGGTGGTCGGAAATTATCCCACGGGAACGTACTACCGAGATAAAACGTATTCTATAACCTAACCTAGATTATGATCTACCTATATACCGAATTTCATCCAAATCCGTTCAGCCGTTTTGACGTGAAAGTGTAACTAACCAATAAAATAACAAAACTCACTTTCGCATTTTTATTATTAATTAGTTTAACGTAGGATCTAATCAACAGTAGGTAGGTTACCTACCTACCAACATGTCCCAGAATTAACGCACAACCTCTTAAGGGGTCATTGTACTCATCATTATGAACAACTTTTACTATGGGACCAAACCTGAAATCGCGAAAAAATATCAGCTGTTTCCTATATTTTGACCAGTTATGAGAACATGAATGTAGGAAACAGCTGATTTCTTTTCGCGATTTCAGGTTTGGTCCCATAATAAAAGTTGTTCATTATGATGAGTACAATGACCCCTTAAGAGGTTGTGCGTTAATTCTGGGACATGTTGTATAGAGGTATGAGGCACAGGGTGTAAAGTTCACTCATCCTCCATAGAAAAGGGAGACAAACATCAAGAATGTAAATACATTTCCGATTGCTACTTAGGAAATGTATAGATTTCCTAAGAAAAGTGCATATTCCAAAATATAACATAGATTTCCTATCTATTCCTAGGAATTGTACACATTTCCTAGGAATTGTATACCTACATATACACCAGTTGCGCGGTAAACTCTGCTTGCGCGATGCAGGGTTTTGCGTGACGTCAGTGTGACGCGTAGTTCGCATGTGGCGATGTTGATGCCGCCACAGTTACCTACCTACCATGCAAGTGACCTCAGAAGCACCCTCGGGGCAGGAAGCTCTCCTAGTAACTCAATTGGCTGAATCGATGATAAGGTGCTTTATTCCGAGCTGGGAACTGTGATTGTAATAACGAATTGTTTAAAATATGCATTAAGGCGACGATATCCGACTTTTAATGATTATTATACTGAAGATCACGTCTAAACGAGTAGTGTTAATGATTTGAAAAAAATATATGTTAAATTAGAGCATTTTATCAATAATTTAATATGTGAATATTTTAGATTATGTTTATAATACTTACATAGTGAAATTAATTTGTAAAGTTATGTCTAACGCGGAAAAAAACTGAGAATGGCGCAAAATCTACCAAGCGTATTTCTCTGAAACCTTCACCAATTTAAAGATAATTTAATTATTGATCTTTTAGTATACGCGTTTTATTAAAATACCTTTTGTTATGTGTATAAAAAATTAATAATGCGCCAAATTGGGGACAGCGCTCCTTGATGGGCGAGTCCTATTACTGGCTGAACGCGTTGCGTGAGCTCATTAGAACACGCAAGCTAACTACTCAAGGTCGCTGGCATATATCTCCGTCTTAATAAGAAACTTGGCTTGAACACTACCGTGCGAATATACAGCATGTATCACGAAGAACTGGTCATATTTAGGGTATGGTACAGACAGACCATCAAACTGAACCTATTTCTCCATGGGACCAACATCGTAATCCCAAAAAAAAATATCAACTGTCCCATACAAAGCTTCAATACCTATTCGACCCAAATGTATGGGAGAGCTGATTATTTTTTCGCGATTACGGTGTTGGTCCCATAGATAAATTTGTTCAGTTTAATTGTCTTGTACCCTTATTAATATATGATATAGAACTTCAAAGTTCTTTTGAGGCATGAAGAACAGGGTGTAAAGTTCACTCATCCTCTATAGAAAGGGAGGATCCTCCGACCAGACGTGTGTTGTGTCTGGTGGGCAACTGCCCGACGATTGATGTCGGGACGTTGTATGTATATGCTAGTTGCGCGGTAAACTCTGCTTGCGCGATGCAGGATTTTGCGTGACGTCAGTGTGACGCGTAGTTCGCATGTGGCGATGTTGAAGCCGCTACAGTTCCCAATATTATTTTGATTATTTTCACGTAGATACAGTCGCCAGAACATCAAGTAAGATACCGCAAACTGTCAAATTTTCTCATTCGATTTTGAACTTAGCCATCAACATTTTAATGTTTTCAACATTTGGAGAAATTTGACTGTTTGGTATACCTGATGTGTTGCCGACTGTATATAATTTCAGACCTTCAAATCTGTACCTTTGAATGTAAATCAAAAAATCATAATATTTTAAACCTACATGGGCACTTATGAAACGTCAGAAGATAGGTTCACGGTTCCAATTGGTCGTTTCATAAGGAGAAGAGCCGACAAGAAACTCCACGGTTACTCTTTTAAAAATAATGGGCTTTTACCATTGATGTATTAAATAGGAAGATATGGTACGCGCTCCTCGATGTGGCATTGTGGACCACATAAATTAGGGGAAAGGACACAATCGACCTACATTACTCCTGGTTTGCGGGGAATACCCGAATCGTAGTTTGTTTGCGAGTTGTTATGGGTACGTAACAGTGACAATTATTGCGATCTCGTTCCCGCTATAGCCCGCGTAATATGTCTATCTATTTCGGTTGTCGAGCACATGACGCACGACATCGGGTCCATTTAATATTTACGTGATGTTAAAGAGTGGCCTATCTTTCTATTTAATACATCTGTGGCTTTTACAATGTTTTCAAATGACAGTGTTAATAGGTATGGGAGCACAGTGTATGCCCATCAACTAGTACCAGGTACTTACAAAATAGAAAATGGTCTTTAAATCTACAGCTTTCTATTAAGCCTACATAGTTCTCACACTCACAAAATAAATATTTTCACAAAAAACCATAATTATATGATTAACCGGTCAGACCCTACTGGCACCTAAAAGGTGCCGGAAGTAGTTTCCCGAAAAAACGCTCACCCTTAACGGAAAGTGCCGTTGACAGCTGTCAGTTGACGAAACTGACAGTTGGCAGTTGACTTGCCGTAATTAAATGCTGTCCACTCGTATCGATAGATGTTATCGATGATGTGATTTAAAATAATAAAAGTAAAAACCTTGTTGAAATTAAATTGTAGGTGAATTATTATTATTATTATTTATTTATTTATTAAACGTTTACAAAAAATCCAAACCATAGTATCGGTATACGGTTTCGAGACCAAGTCTGTATCTATGAGTATAAATATAAGCATGTCATATAGAAGGAAGGACATTTAATAATGTAAGTAAATCACAAATCACAGTTATATCAACTCCAAATGAAAAGGTAAGTTTCTCTTTTTCGATCATATTATTATTATATAATTTTAGTATGATTCCTATTAACAACAAGAAATAAACAAAAATGCATCACACATGTTCAAACATTTTGAAAAACATACATTTCACATCGGTCCGGTCGGCGGCCGGACGCGGCAAATTTCCGAAAACGTTCCGTTTTTGCGCGGGAGTGTAATTTTCGGAAAATTCGTGCGCGCGCGTCGCCCGCTAAGCCGAAACTGTAATTATGCCTATTTTGATCGACGACTTTTTCGACTGACTCCGCAATCAGTAATCGAAATTATTTTCGCAATATGAGCGACGGTTTCAACTCCAAGATTCCACGAATTTGTGTTTTTTCTTATTTCGATGGTAAAATTGAGTTTGGGATTGTGATTTACGAAAACAATAAGTTAGCATTGTGTTCGAGCATGTTTTTTGAACGCATTTTGTTAAATTAAATCACATAATAAGTAATAGTAGGTATAACGTAGTTAAAGTCAAATTATATATTTCAAATAGACACCAGGTGCTTTTGAACGTCAAAATTTACAAAAAAAAATAATTGATTCAAGTCGCCCGTTCCCAAAGGTAGTTTCGTATGGAGAAGAATGGACAAGAAACTTTACCGTTACTCTTTTAAAAGGTTTTACAGTATTTTGTGTAGGTACATTAATTAATTATTAATTATATATGAAGACAATGCACCTACAATATATTTACTTTACATACCTACCACAATAGGTAAAAATAATTAAAAATATAGTAAGTTAGTTGTAAGTTAACATTTACCTTTTTTCTTATGAATATAATAAAAAATCTATGTTAAACGAAGAAATTTACATATTTCGTTTAACAGCTTGTAAATGAACTAGGGTAGTATAAAAACAGCTCTACTCAAAACATTTTATAGTTTTCTTATCATCGTGGGAGAAGTCGTATCTATGCTGTGTACACGAAAATTATTAATCTTGCTGTACAATACACAGATGGCAATAAAAGCTTCAATGGAGTCTAAAATCTCTTGAAACGGGGCTATAAGGGCTAGAAGGGTCAGAAGTGGCTTCGATTGAAAAGGGATGTTAATACCACTTAAACTATGTTTAAAATGTTGAAGCGGTGATTTAAAATATCGTAGTGACTTTGAACTTTGGTTACTATTACGGCTCGTGCAGACAGCCGCGACTCTGGTGGAACAATTTCTATGAAAAATTCACGGTAATTGTTCTACCGGTGTCGCGTCATGCTGTCGCATCGTCTGCTCGAGCCTTTAGTCTACTTAATACTTAAGACGCAGATATATACCAGCGGCCTTGAGTGGTTAGCTTGCGTGTTCTGTACTGAGCTCACGCAACGCGTCCTACGTTCAGCCAGTAATAGGACTCGCCCATCAAGGAGCGCTGTCCCCAATTTGATGCATTATTAATTTATTATACACAAAACAAAAGGTATTTTAATAAAACGCGCATCTTAAAATATCAATAATTAAATTATCTTTAAATTGGTGAAGGTTTCAAAAAAATACGCTTGGTAGATTTTGCGCCATTCTCAGCTTTTTATCCGCGTTAGACATAACTTTACAAATTAATTTCACTATGTAGGTAATGTAAACATAATCTTAAATATTCAAATATTAAGTTATTGAGAAAATACTCTAATGTAACATATTTTTTTTTTTCAAATCATTAACACTACTCGTTTAGACGTGATCTTCAGTATAAAATCATTAAAAGTTAGTTATCGTCTTAAGGTAGGTAATATATTTAATTTAAAAAAAACTTGAATATTCAAAGAGCACTCCATCTATTTTATTAAAAACTAAAACGATGCATTCCAATAATCTAAATTAGTAACTTAAAAAAAACAAAACTAAATTATTAAATAAAAATTTCAAGAACATAATTTAATTGAAACTCTAAAATGCGAGCGGGGTACTTTGTGACTATGTGACCCACCTGCTACATTCTCGTTCCACAATACGCGAGGGCCCGACCCCTCGCCGCTGCGCATCCAACGCGCGAATATAACTAGAAACTGACATTACAAAAAAACGGAAAGATGCCAAAGGTGTCTCAATTTTTGACAAAAAAGTTCAGCGAGGTTAAGACCCATGGGAAAGAGTTAGATACGGTCTTTAATCTCCCTTTTTTAATAGAAAGACGATATCTTCCGCGTTTTTTTTTTTATTTCTAACTGTTTAGCTAGGGTTCCGCTATTGTGAGGTTTCTAAAAAATCGCGAAGTTCAACCCCTTTGGCAACAGATGATCGCAAGACGCGTGAGATAGTTTTAAAAAAAAAAATTTTCGTACTTTGATTTATAACTGTTTGCAGTAATTTGAGAGTTTTATAGATATTGTGCTGTTGTAGGAGTTTTTTGTGTTGGTTTTATAACGGTTTTTGGTGAAATGGTGTAATAGGTATCATTAGGTTTTTTATTGAAGAATCTTTAAGTCTAATTTATTGCTCTGAGAATATGTTTTATAAAAAATACAGGAAGTCTCGAATTGCAATAATTTCGTATTGTATAAAAAATAATTATGTGAATAATTAAATCTGTTATTGACGTACATACTTTGAACATTTACAAAACTACTCATAACTTAAAAAAAATGTATTACAAGTATGTAATCCTAAAAACAACTGCCTTCAATCCTTTAACTCTTATTAATCTAGATATCACGACTAAACCAAAAACAAGATATTCTTAAAATCAATCGTCCAAAAAACGTACCTTAATTTTAAGTTTTTTCTATAACCTCTTCAGTGATTGCGTTTTGCTTCACCAATCAGAAGCTATTGTCCGCGAATCACAATCGTGGCCAAGATGCCCCTTTTTGACCACTGCGAACAAAAAAAAATACAGAAAAAAGGTCGCCGCGGTCATAAGTCACACGTTTGTGCCTCTTAAGGTCATTGTTTGGCCCTATTTTACTAAAAAAGAGGTCAGTTATAGAATTCGATATGCTTGTGAATTTTTGTGGTTGAATGGCGAAATCCGGGAATTTGTTTCTTTTTAAGGTAATTCGAGACGTATGTATGGGGTCGGGTCAATTGGACCCGTAAACAATTTAATTGTATTGATTTTTAAGGGATACTGAATAAATCAATTTATTTTGGATACAATCGTTTCTTTACTTTAAGAAAAGGTCAATTCAATTACTTTGTCAAATAATTATTATAACAAGAATACTTCTGAAAGGGTCATTTTGTGTTATTTCTTTGATTTTGGATCGTGAAACTCTTTGACTAAAGTTACTACTTAAGTAGAGCAACTAAGTTATGCGTGTGGAACTTAAACCGGTTTCTGAACGTGATAAGTAGCTGTTGGATCAATGCTAGCTATGTTTAAATTACTTTAGAAGTATGTTAGTAATTAATTAAGGACATATTTCTGACGCTGATCTTGATAATCATTAAAAAACTGGCCAAGTGCGAGTCGGACTCGCGCACGAAGGGTTACGTACCATTATCTATAAAATGGCAAAAAGTCACGTTTTTTGTATGGGAGCCCCTCTTAAATATTTGTATTATTTTAATTTAATTATTTATTTTTAAAGTGAAGCGTCTTCCTGTTGCCATTATCAATAAAGAGCAAAACCGAGCAAAAAAATCACGTTTGTTGTATAAGAGCCCTATACAACAAACGTGATTTTTTTGCTCGGTTAATACCCTTTAGTATTTTATTTTGTTCTGCTTTTTAGTATTTGTTGTTATAGCGGCAACAGAAATACATCATCTGTGAAAATTTCAACTGTCTAACTATCACGGTTCATGAGATACAGCCTGGTGACAGACGGACAGACGGCGGAGCCTTAGTAATAGGGTTCCTGTTTTACCCTTTGGGTACGGAACCCTAAAAACTACGTAGGTAGATGTAGATGGTGGCTAAATCCCTTGTAAGAAAGGCATAATTATGTTCAGCGGTGGAATTTGTTATAATGTAATAGTCTTTGTAACACTTTTCTCTATAATCTACATATACATAATTATATATTTTTTTTAATATCGCAGCGTTAAGGCTTCTACAGACCGGCGCGACTCACGACGCGACACAAAGGCACCACTCGTCGCGCGACACACGGGGCCTTTGTGTCGCGTCCCGTGTCACGCCGGTCTGTAGAAGCCTTTATGCTGGGATAGGAGCCTTTTAGGCCTCGAAGTTTTTTGTTTTTTGTTTTATTAATTCGAAAAATAATGTTAATTTTGTTAGTTTTTAAATGTTCTTTATTTTTACTAGTTTTCACTTAATGTTATATTGATCAGAAGTTTGTTTGGTGACTACAGCAAAACGTTAAATAGTTAGTACAGTGGTTCTCAATTTTTTTTGGCGACAGAACCCTTTTTGGAAAACAAAATATTTGACGGAGCCCTAAAATAATTAAAAATGGTTTTATGTGTATTCTTCTCTCTTTATTAACTACTTTATTCACTTGAAATTAACATTTGCGTATTTTTTTAGTTTATGTTGGAATATCTACATAGATTTTATTTTACTAAGGTTGCAGATTACCCCTTTAGTACCTACATTTGTTTTCATTATCACCCGCATTTTCGCGGAGGCTTTACGGAGCCCCAGGGCTCCGCGGAGCACACTCTGAGTATGGCTGAGTTAGTAGTATCAAGTTCTTATAGAATAAATTACATAAACTGTACAAAAGCAATGGGGCTGTGGGAATGCAGGTACATTATTTAATCATAATAATTACTTTTCAGAAATTCATAAACTGTTTTCTTTTTGCAAAAATTAAAATTTTTACAGTCGCCATTTTGATTTACACTATTCTCAGTAGGTACTTACATCAGTTCAAATATAATATAAAACCATTACTTTTTACCTTATGCGCATAAATTAAAAAAACTTTGAACCCGATGATAAATCTTACAAAAAAACTAAGTTAATGCAGATTAACCTTGGAACTTCATTATATTCGCGACCTACCCTCCGTTTTAAATTCCCACGTTTCACCCCAATTCACCCCAATTTTAGGGTTATCTTTTTACGCAGAGTGAGCATCAAAGTAGATCACTTTAGAATTGCTATCATTATTTTCTTACTATTTGCCATTTTTTTTTTGTTGTAAAAAATCTAAAAAATTGACCCCATTTCCTGATGAGGTCTCGACACTGCGAACTAGGGTTAACCCTGTGTACTTGTGATATTCGATCCTGTTGCTTTAAATATATTTTTTTTATTATTGATGGTACTATCTAAGCGGGTAAACTAAGAATTTCTTGTGAGAAGATGACGAAGCCTGTTTCCGGTTTTTGTTAAAAAAATCGCGGTGCTATTTTTTATGTAACGTTTGTAATCTAAAAGTTCGGTTGTAATAATTCGTTGCTTAATAATTCGTTGCTTAATAATTCGTTGTTTAATAATTCGTTGCTTAATAATTCGTTGCTTGATAATTCGATGCTTTAATTCGTTGCTTGATAATTCGTAGCTTAATAATTCATTGCTTAATCATTAACATAACATCACGCCTGTATTCCCCGAAGGGTTAGACAGAAGTGTACCTATATAATAGTACACCCACATTTCGCCAGTTATGTTTAAGTCCCATGTAATAGGGGGCGAGCCTATTGCCATCGACCGGGCCCTAACATCTTTTCGCGTTCAGACAAACAGACAGACAGACAGACGCGGTGGAGGACTTTGTTTTATAATTAAAGATATTGATAATTTAATAAAAAGTAGTACTCACTTCATTCAACTTAATCAATAATCTTACTTTTAATTAGGATACTGGTCATCGGTGGCATTTAGAATATAGAAAAACCGGCCAAGTGCATGTCGGACCACGCACAATGAAGGGTTCCGTAGTTGGGATGAATTTATCCCAAAAACAAACTTAACATTGTAGTTGAAAAACATGCTCTCCCATACATCTATATACGTTACTGTCAATTCTCCAACTGCAAATTTAAGTTGGTCGACTATTACTTGTGAAGCCTACTTAGCTGTTATAGTTTTCCTTTTAATTTCGTTATATATACTATTGCTATGAATTTTTTCACATATCCAAAACCAACCATTTAGCTGGCAGGGGGGGGGACACTTGACTCTAACAAAAAATAGCACTTTAAAGCTTAATATTACGCAAACGGATCCCTTAATTGAAAAATGGTTTTGCCAAACCCACAATATTTTTGAACGGCCTATCCAACGATACCCCAGTCCATGTATTAGATGAGAAAAAAAATATCATCCCCATATCACGTGTAAGGGAGGAGACCCTAAAAAAAATGTTTTTCATAATTTTATTTTACCATTTTTTCGGCATGATTAATATGTATACCTATGCTAAATTACAGCTTTCTAGGACTAAGCGTCTCTGAGCTAAGCTGGGGACAGACGGACAGACGGACAGACAGACAGACAGACGGACATGGCGAAACTATAAGGGTTCCTTGTTTACTACGGAACCCTAAAAAGTACTAATTAAAGTTTTCCGCCTTGATATTGTAAAGATAATGTTTGCGGCGATGTTATCAAGAGAGGAAAACGATGTTATCTGTTAATATATCAACATTTATCAACAGTTTGAAAACTTAACATATAGTACCTAATAGACTAGGGATGCAAAAATTGTTATCGATTCCGATATATCGAAAAAAAAACTACTTAACGATATATCGGTGAAATTTTATAAAAAGTATATTGTGTAAACTGTATGAACTTGTATTGTTTGTTTTTTATTCATTCCAAACTAGAAACATAATTTCTGATGTAAAATCTTAAACTAATAAAACATTGACAAAAATAAGTTTACTTTTTTACGGCTCCAAATTCTTGCGGTTTTAGTCAGTGGGGACAACGGTGTTGCTATTGGAAATATATCGTATTTGATACATTTTCGATACTTGATAGTTTATATCGATTTAGCGAAATAATAGATATCGCCGGAAAAGTCTATATAACGAACAAAAATATCGATATATTGATACATCGATATTTTTTGTACAAACCTTTAATAGACAACCTTATACAGGGTCAAAGTAAATTAAGTAGCGAAACTGCAGAAGTGAGAAATATCGATATCTAACCACGATATAATGAAAATACAAAAGATCTAATGAGTTTATTTTGGGGGGTCAACGACCTCTGTTGGTGTTGTTACTGTAATTACTAAGTAAGTTGAGAAATCTGTTTTCTTTTGTTTTATCGTCTTTAAATATCGATACCCATCACATCTGTGAAGTTTACACAAAAAAAAATTATATTTTCAGTTTTTTTTTATTGTAAACTATCATAATTGGTGATACTTTATTCACATTACAATCTAGCCTACTAGGTAATACGTAATTTAAATATAACTTAAACTGCTAAGTAACTATAAAATTAGGAAATCGTCAAATAACGTCTTTCTTATTCACTATAAGTGGGGAAGACACTTGATTCACGTGTTCTTTATAATATATATTTCAAGTGACTACAAAAACTGCGGTAGGTAATTAAAAAAAAAAACATTAAATTAATTTGACCTTGAGCCTGTATTGTACAATTTGTGACGGACGAACTGATATCGCAAAGACAACAAACTTGTTTTAACTTAAGTACAATAAAATAAAAAATTTTACGTAAAAATCATAGAGAATTATTTTTACAAAAAAAATGGTTTTTCGTAAGTCTTAAAAAAGAACTTCGTGAGTTATTTGGGTCGTTTTATACAAAACTGTTACAAATTAACTCCTGATTCGTTATTTGCATTCCATGCCAAACTGATTTATTTGATGATAATTGATACAACAGATAGGCACTCGCTCCATGTAAAATTGTAGTATAGTATTCAGCTGTATCCCGGTTATACTGAAAGCTGACCCCAACATAGCTAGGCAGATGATGATTCCAAAAAAGCTGCAAAACATTAATAAAACACATTGTGCAGCGTTACATTATGCATTTGTTTTAAGGAAAAATGTATCTAATGTCTTAAAAATTAAAACATGGACGTGAGATAATTTCGGAACTGCCGTTTTAACTTAATTATTTCTAGATGTAAAATTGCAAAATATGTGACGTCACACTAGGGAGGGGGGAGGCTCAAAAATGTGACCAGCTGTGACAAGGACGGGAGGGACAGTCAAAAAAATCATGAAATTCGTGTGTCGTTGTTTATGGATGGCCCCTTAGCGGGACACCTAAATGCTCCCAGACGTAATAACAATAGTCCAAAATGTTAAGAGCGTTTTAAACCTTACGGCATTTCATACAAACTTTCAAGCCCTCGTTTTTCGAAAATTCGGAATCGATTTTAATGAAACTTCATAGGCATAAGCAGCATACAAAGGTCTAAAAAGTTAGTTAAGAACATTTTCCAAATGTCTTATTTAAAAACAGATAACTGGAAATCTCTGTTTCTATGGAAAATTTAAAATGGGTCTAATTTGTCTGTAACACTATTTTTCGGAAATATTCTTAACTAACTTTTTAGAACTTTGTATCCTGCATACGCGAATGAAGTTTCATTAAAATCGGTTCAGTCATTTCGAAAAACAAGGGCTTGAAAGTTTGTATGAAATGCTGTTAGGTGTTAACGCTCTATGCCAGTGACCTTGAGTGGTTAGCTTGCGTTTTCTGTACTGAGCTCACGCAACGCGTCGTACGTTCAGTCAGTAATAGGACTCGCCCATGAAGGAGCGCTGTCCCCAATTTGACGCATTCTTAATTTATTATACACAAAACAAAAGGTATTTTAATAAAACGCGTATACTAAAAGATCAATAATTAAATTATCTTTAAGTCGGTGAAACTTTCAGAAAAATACGCTAGGTAGATTTTGCGCCATTCTCAGTTTTTGATCCGCGTTAGACATAACTTTACAAATTAATTTCACTAGGTAATATAGACATAATCTAAAATATTCACATATTAAGTTATTGATAAAATGCTCTAATTTAACATATTTTTTTCAAATCATTAACACTACTCGTTTAGACGTGATCTTCAGTATTAAATCATTAAAAGTCGGTTATCGTCCCCTTAAGGCGTGATTAGGTATCAAGGAATATTCGTATGTATAATGGGAACCCCAAACAATCTTTCTTTCCCACTAAACACAGTAGTTAACTACCAAGTTTTTCTCCAAACCCATCAAAATGAAAACTAATACCAAAACATTCTTCTGCAAAATCAACCGACTTCACAAAAAGCGGTACTAATAAAACATTCTGTTTAGTGAACGTTAAAAACACTTAATTGTTCGACGATTGTCGAAATTAAAAGGTTGATGAACAAGTAATAACTCCCTATACACATAAATGGCACATTTTTCGACGCATCACGTACTGGGTAGCTTAGGGCTGGCAGCAAATGAAACTGTGGGAATTTCTATAGTATCAAGAAATATAAAGAGAAAAGAGAAAGAAATAAAAAGAAAAGAAAGAAAAAAGAAAAGAAAGAAAAAAAGAAGGAAAGGAAGGAGGGAGGTAAGAAATATATACAGGGTCAGATTAAATTAGCTAGCGAAACTCCACAAACGTGATGGTTATCGATATTATCTAAACACAAAAAAATAAAAATGAATAAGATTCCGTTTCATCGCCTGCTGGTAGTGTTTTTATTGGAAGTATGAGTTGAGAAAATCAGATTTTTTTAAATTATTTTATGTCCTTAGTTATAATAAATAATTAAAAAAACTAAATTTTGACTACCAGGTAATAGGAGGTTCATCATCATCATTTCAGCCGAAAGACGTCCACTGCTGGAGATAGGCCTCCCCTAAACGGGGGTTACCATAATCGCCACGTTTGGCAGGCCGGTTAGCGATCGCATTAAGGTGTAAAAATGTATAGAAAACCCTGCTGTCCATTCTCTAGTAAGTCCCTTTGGCCTATTTGGCCACAAGGCACACTTTCCTGCAAATATCGTTTCATTTTTTACACTTTTTATTTGTTTATTTTTATTCTTTTTTTTTACTTGTAGGTAGTCTATTATGTTGTGTTGTGTGCCTTTTAGTCTGTGCTAAATAAATGTATTCTTTCGCCTTTTACGAAACCCACGGGAAGAAATAGGATGGTGCTATTCTTTACGTCCGGCACCACACGGTACATTCTAATGATTATAATTCTGTAAATACATACTGATATAGTCGCGAGTCATATTTAGATTACGATACAACCTGACACTATGCCGCTATGGAGCGGGCTATGCTTGGAGTCTCTTTGAAGGATAAAATCAGGAATGAAATTATACGGAAAAGAACCGGAGTTACAGACATAGCTTGCAGAGTAAGCAAACTGAAGTGGCAGTGGGCTGGCCATGTTTGTCGAAGGACCGATAGCCGATGGAGCAGACGAGTACTGGAGTGGAGACCGCGTATTGGCAATAAGATGGCTGGGTCAGACTGGATGTGGAAAGCGGAGGACAGGGTGTTGTGGCGCAGCCTGGGAGAGGCCTATGTCCAGCAGTGGACTGCGATAGGCTGAGTTGATTGATTGACAACCTGACACTGACCTGCCAATTGCAAAAACGTAAGAAAAATTTGAATTTACACCTTACAGCATTACATATAAACTTACGGCATTTTATACAAACTTTCAAGCCCTTGTTTTTCGAAATGCCTGGAGCGATTTTAATGAAACTAGATAAGAAAGAACTAACTAACTTTTAACTCTTAACTCGCATAAGCAAGATATAAAGGTCTAAAAAGTTAGTAGAGAATATTTTCGAAAAATTGTGTAACAGCCAAATTAGACCGATTTTAAATATTCCATAGAAACAGAGATTTCCAGTTATCTGTTTTTAAATAAGACATTTCGAAAATGTTTTTTACTAACTTTTTAGACCTTTGTATCCACCTACTTATGCGTATGAAGATTCATTAAAATCGGTTCAGTCATTTCGAAAAACAAGTGATTGAAATGTTGTATAAAATGCCGTAAGGTGTAAAAGCTCTTATGCAGGTTTTTTAGGGTTCATTTGTCACAATTTTCTTAAAGAGTGAGGCTCGTACAGACTGGCGCGACGCGACTCTAGTAGCACAATTTCTTTGTCGGTGTCTGTCGCGCCCGTGATATCGCACCAATCTGGAAAAGCCTTAAATGAAAATTGTATTAGCAACCTACCATTCCCAAACCAAAGATTTAAAATAATAATTACTTAGTAATTTATCCAAACGTGTTAATAAAAAAGTTTTTCTTGAAATCGTTTTGTTTAAGAATGTCTCATTTACTGGATTTGTAATCGTTCATTTAAAATGTATGCTCGTATCTAGGAATACTTATGCTAAGTGTGGATTAAGTTAATTAAAGCACGATTACCAAGTTAAAGGTATAGCAAGCATACAAATATGAGCATTATTGACGATGTGGCGCCGCGCGCCGGAGCGGCCGGAATTAGGACTTGGGAGTCACGGGTACGATTCCCTATTGTATAAATCCAATAGCGATTGCATTAAGGCTTCTACATACCGGGGCGACTTGTCGCGCGACGCGACGCGACACAAAGGCACCGCCCGTCCCGCGACACGCGGGGCCTTTGTGCCGTGTCGCGTCGCGCGACAAGTCGCACTGGTATGTAGAAGCCTTTATTAGTTAAAAAAAACCGAACTCATTTGTTTTAAATTGTTATACGTACATTTTAAAGAGATAAACTTAGAAAGTAGATACATATTATGAATTGAAAAGTCACATTAGTACTTGCCCGGATTTGAACTCACAACCTCATGCATGAGAGGCGAGGCCTTAACAAGAGCTACCTTCAGTTGTTCGCATGGAGGATGGATCTGGATCTGGATTGCCCAATAATGCAGTACTGGACCAGGCTGCATATTGAGCATTCCGGATCGAAACCTAAATTTAGACTAAGATGAACTTTGGTGTAATAATCTTTATAATGTTATTGTATAATTGTACTATAAATTGTTTCTATTGATGACTTTTTATATATATTTTTATTTCTCTCACAGACATTGACATAAATGATGCGACATTTGTGTGTATTTTAAATTTGATTTGAATGATAAGTGTAGATAATGTATTTTAATTTTATTTAATTTGAATGTTTTAGTATAATATTATTGTGTACTTATGTGTGATTTTTATATCAATCTTGTGATTTTATTTAATGTAATGTAATTTAATGGACTTTGTCTGAAAAATAAATGAATCTATCTAACTATCTTAACCACAGGACCAACACTGCTCATACACATTATTAATCATAATAATCCGTGGTCACTCCTGCCAACCCTGGTCAGACCACAGCGGCCTGTGTGTGTATGTCAGTGATACTCCGCACACAACTTGTTGTCCGTGTTGACAATAAATCATACCAATGTATTTGTGATGGCGATGGCGGCGAACTAGGGATGGGACACGAGCTGTTATTGTGTATCGATGCTATGTAATTATTTATTTACTTATTTGCTATCTTGTAAAACACTGGTTAGAAGTCATGCATTTTTTTTTAATCAAATTAAATTATTGAATTACATAATATAATATTGATTCGAACTATTAAAAATAATAAAATGTTTTATTTCATCAACTTATTAGTATGTAAATTACATTGATATGTTTGGAGTCACCTTTTAAGCAAAGATTTGCTTGTATTGTGTGGTTCCGCTCTTCCAGTTTACATTGACTATACATGTGTGTGAGAATAACCAATAAGGAAAAAAAAGAAGAAAAACAAAAAAAAAAGGAATACGCACAGAAACGTGTGAATGTTGGTGTGGAAGGTGTGACTTGTGTACTTTTTGTTTTAGTCAGCGACACATTGTATTTATAGATTATTCAATTTATTACTTTTTACTAAACTTTAACCAATAATTTATAACATTTTATTTTTAAATAAATCCTTATTATCAATTCGTTCATTAATTTTAGTTAAATATAAGTATTTTAATATTATTTAGTAGTGTGACGGGTGGTGACTTGTATTGTATTGTGTGTAAAAGTTTTGAATTGTCCTTTTGGAAATATTTTTATATAAAATATTTTTGTATGCCTAATTTTAATTATTTGCCGTTTTACTTAAAAAAATTGGTCGACGCATCAAACTTATTGAAAGTCCTTTGTCGTTATGGTATAGGATAGAAATGAAGATTTATGATTAGGTGATTATGATTTCTTCTTCAAGTGAAAACAAATATTTATTAAGTAACTACCAATGTCTGGTTTTACTTTTCACATGATCAAATAGCTAATTAGGTATCTCATTATACATTTTTTGGATTCTTTCCTGCACCATCTGAAAATATCGCCAAATAAAAACCAACATTAAATAAGCCAGCAATTAAACAAAAACTTTAAACACAGAATCACCATTATCGACCCCAAAGAAATCGCTATCAATAATTTAAAGAAATGATAAATCCGTACGTTTGGGCCGCGACCACCCCGCCCTATAGATGCATGTGTGTGTGTGTACCCGACACAATATCCTCGTGTGCGTCCGTGTTGCATTTCTTTCTCGTATTGTAATTTATTGGTGTGTAACGAAGTTAATTATTACGATTTTTGTATTAAACGTTGAAAATTATTTTTAGTCTTGCAGATGCAAGTTCTGTATGTAACTTTTTTACAATGAAACAACGTTGTCGACCCGTTTTTACTCCGATATTGTATTATTAATGATAGCATGTTGTTTTGTTTGTTGTTCTTTACTGTAATGACGTCTATTTTAATATTAATTCAACGTAGCGAATAACGCGAATTGTTCATAGATATTTTTTTGAAACCGCCGACTATTTTTAATTGCGTTTGAGGCTCCTTAAATAGTAATAGTAATTATCTATAAGTTGAAATAATAAATGTTATAGTAAAACATGTGGTAATTACATAGGTATACCTATGTAGTTTTTCGTCTTATTACTATAAATTCCTAAGGAATTCAATAGGTAATTGTGGGGTTTCATAGTCATTTGATAATTGCTCTAGTTTATGGATTAATTACCATGATATTTTATCACTTACTGCGGGGTGAGCACAGCCTAGTGTGACATAACTTGAGTCACACATTTTATCACAGTTTTGTCATAAAATGCTAGTAAAAATTGACATGACATAATTTATCATGTCTTGTCACAAACGTGTTGCACGCCCGTGCTCGGCCCGCAGGATGCACCAGGATTTATGGGCCAGGATAATCACACAGTGCATGCCTGAAGAAGGGCGCCGTCACCGGCAGGCTTATAAAACGCTGGTGCAATGATTTGGACTCGCTCCTGACCGATTGACTGGAGAGAAAACACCATAGAGAATTGGAGAACGTATAGAGGTCTGAGGAGCAGGGTATAAAGTTCACTCATCCTCTATAGAAATGGGAAGATCCTCCGACCAGACGGGTGATGTGTCTGGTGAGCAACTGCCCGACGGTTGATGTCGGGACGTTGTTTATACAATATTAGTTTTAGTATATGCGAAGCCCGAAACACGTGTCTAGTATTTTTATGTAAAGAATCTATGTACAAAATTTCAAAACTGTATCATGAAAAACCACAAAGTTATAAGGTTGTTATGTTACCGGGTTGTCCGTACAAAAACATGCTAACGGCGCCCCCGCGCCTCCAGGGTCGTCTTGCGCTCATTGATAATAATTTGGCAGTAGTTAGGTAGGTACCTAACCGTACGGTGATTGTATTGTAAGTAATTAAATGGTGATAACATTTTCCATCACACTTAAATATTTTGGGACAAAATATAACATGGTGTAAAAATTATTGAAACCGATTCCTGTCCTTATTCTGAACAAACTATATTCAGGTTTCACATAATCCAAAAATAATGTTGTATATGCCAGTCGCGCGGTAAACTCTGCTTGCGCGATGCAGGATTTGTGTGACGTCGGGTTTTTGCTTCGTAGTTCGCATGTGGCGTTGTAGATGCCGCCACAAACTATCGGGGAGGCCTTTGCCCAACAGTGGGATACCATAGGTATGAACGTATTTATTCATTTGTATTTATTACGTTTTTTTTAATCTGTTGAAATCGTTGAGCAGTTCTGAAAACTGAAAACTATACCAACTTCTTACGTCTATGGGTAAGCAGAAAGGTTAGTTCTTCACTAAAACGTATCGCTTGATGATATTTATTTCTGTTGCAGGAAGTACCAACAAACAGAATACCTATCTAATAAAAAATATTTTTTTCCAAATCTCATAAAAATAATTCTCTCAAACAAATATTTCTCGCGTCTCTCTATATGAACGTAGGCGAAGCAAAAGGAGTATGTAAGGAGCGTAGCAGGTGGTGTTCTATAGTTTCTGCCTATCCCCATGGGAAAAAGGCGTGAGTTTGTGTTTATGTATAAAAATAATTACATAAATCTCGTAGCCAAGATTATGCAATATTTTCACTCGGAGATTTCGGGAATGAATTTCCTGTAGAAGCTTAAATTCCATTAGATCTAATCTTTGTTTCGGCCCACTACCTCTCACAGACAGGCCACAGGTAATCCACCACGCAGGCCCACTGCGGGCTCGTGGAAGTCACATGTCTTCGAATTTTCACAATAATTTGCTCAATGCACTTTGGCGAAGTGTCTTTCCGGGATGAAAACTGTTTTTTAGACGTAGGCACCTGTTCCACTGCCAGAGATTATCGAGAAGCGAGTAGAGCTAGCAACTAATAACGAGTTGGCGAGCAACGAGTAGCGAGTGCGATTACTTGCTGGTATGCGTATTTGTCCGTGTGGTGCCGGACGTAAAGAATAGCACCATCCTATTTCTTCCCGTGGGTGTCGTAAAAGGCGACTAAGGAAAGAAAAAGAAAGAAAGAAAATACATTTATTTAGTACAGACTAAAAGGCACAATATGTTATACTGCAATGAAAAAACAAAAAAAAGGAAAGCAAATAAAAAGTGTAAAAAAATAAACGATATTTGCAGGAAAGTAGTGTGCCTTGCAGCTGCGCCAAATAGGCCAAAGGGACTTACTAGACAATGCGGGCAGCAGAGTTCTCTATGCATTTTAACACCATACTGCGATCGCCAACCCGCCTGGCAAGCGTGGCAATTATGGCAACCCTCCTTTGGTGGAGGCCTCTGTCCAGCAGTAGACGTCTTTCGGCTGTAGTGAATGATGATGAATGAATGCGTATGTGGGTACCAAGTGAGTCTCTCAGCGCATGTTCTCTGAACCAAGCGAGGGTCGCTGAGCGAGTAATCTCTTTGATAGCTCTTGTCACTGCACGACAAACGAGTACTCGCCATGCGGCGGCGCGGCGGCGCGGTGCGGCGGTGTGGAAAAGATCGATCAACTATTAATATACCTACGTATCTCTTTTATTTAATTACATTTTAGTGACGACCTACAAACCTACATACAATCAATATTTTGTACGTTTCTTGAGCGAGTTTTTTTTTATTTTCAATCTAATGACAATGTTACTTAAACATTAAATTTTAATAGTATAATCTGTAGGTACACTTTACTTAAGCTAGTTAATAAAATAGATAGGTGTTGCAACCAGCACCCTAAGTTAAGAAATAACTTGTACTATGGGTAGTGGTATAAGTCATACATACATCTTTTTCACAAAGGACTTGCAGCCAGAACAAGTGTTACAAAAAAAACCGGCCAAGAGCGAGTCGGATTCGCACACCGACGGTTCCGTACGTATATATGATGTTGATGATTTCTGAAAAACTGTGCTATTTAGAGACATTGTTTTATTTTTCCTGTAATCTTTACATAAACTTCATTCACATAGAATAATTTCAGTTTTTTATCAATGCAAACTTCGGAGATAAGGCCCCCACGGTAGATGCCTAAAAAAAAAATACCGTTCCCAGAACGGTATTTTTTTTAGATTTTTCATCAAAAGTCGGAAACTATGATGACTAAAAAAAAATGTTTGAGAATGTGCAAACAGCGCTCTTTCATAATTATGATACCCCACATGCCCTAGTAGCCCCACTTCAAATTTTTAAGACCCCCTTTCAGTCCCTTTTGCAGAAAATATATATTTTTTTTAAATTTCTTTCTTGTTTGCAAAATAGTTGGGCAAACGTCATCTAAAACTATTCTAAATTTCAAATTAGGTAGGTTAGGTAGTTGATAGCATTATTAGTTCTTGGGATATCCAGGTGTGACAGACAGACAGACAGACTTAGTCTCACCATAAAGGTTCCTTTTTACTATTTCGGTACGTAACCCTAAAACAAAGTTTTAGGATAGGATTACATTAACAATCATAATCGAGATTTTGAACAGAAATTCAATATTTTGTTTTTTTACATTAAATTGAATTAGATTATAATTCTGTTTTGCTATTTTTTTAAAATCCCTCTAAATAGTAATGTTAAGACACATAAGTACTAGCTTTGAAATAATATAAAATGATCAATAGAATTAGCTTAAAAATATTATTAAAATCTCGATTATGATTGTTAATGTAATCCTTTGTCCATCCCTAGGGTCAGGTGGGATGACACTGACAGTTCACTCCACGCTCACTTCATCTAAGTTTTTACGGTGAGATGGTGACAGAATAGCACTGCTGAAACTAAGAGCAGTTTCAACAGACCGCTGGCCTTTCTGTCTACGATAAGAAGTACCTATATTTTTCCACATGAATAAGTATTGAATATGAGAATATAATACTGTCCGTTTGTCTGTATGTATGCTTAATTAGGACGTTTTCATACACAGGGTGGCAGGCACATCGACGCGTAACCTGTTACCATGGGTTCAGTACATCATACTTGACCCTCGTACGTAGAAACTTTTCGTCGGTAATTAAAAAAAAAACAGCTTTTTCCTACGGAAGTGCTACCTACTCGGTCAAAATGTATGGCAAAGCGATTTTTTTTAATAACCGACAAAATAAATTAACGTGGGGTGGGGGGGGGGGGGGGTTTGGGGGTTATTGTACATTCGCCACAAAGTAAATTCGTCACATTTTTGTACGCTCCTTATATTGAAAGTGTATTCACCACTTGCATTAAAGTGTAAATTCGTCACAACCACAAGTCTTCATTTTAGTTACGTACTCGTACATCATTTTTGCATAAAATGCTGGTAGCAAGCAAAGTTATTGGTTTTTAAATAAATAAATATCGAATATAATAAAGACGATTTAATTCTGCAATAATTGCAGAATTAAATCGTTATGGTCTTATGATAACTTTACTTTGTTTTAGGGTTACGTACCGAAATAGTAAAAAGGAACCTTTATGGTGAGACTAAGTCTGTCTGTCTGTCTGTCACACCTGGATATCCCAAGAACTAATAATGCTATCAACTACCTAACCTACCTAATTTGAAATTTAGAATAGTTTTAGATGACGTTTGCCCAACTATTTTGCAAACAAGAAAGAAATTTAAAAAAAATATATATTTTCTGCAAAAGGGACTGAAAGGGGGTCTTAAAAATTTGAAGTGGGGCTACTAGGGCATGTGGGGTATCATAATTATGAAAGAGCGCTGTTTGCACATTCTCAAACATTTTTTTTTAGTCATCATAGTTTCCGACTTTTGATGAAAAATCTAAAAAAAATACCGTTCTGGGAACGGTATTTTTTTTTAGGCATCTACCGTGGGGGCCTTATCTCCGAAGTTTGCATAGATAAAAAACTGAAATTATTCTATGTGAATGAAGTTTATGTAAAGATTACAGGATAAATAAAACAATGTCTCTAAATAGCACAGTTTTTCAGAAATCATCAACATCATATATACGTACGGAACCGTCGGTGTGCGAATCCGACTCGCTCTTGGCCGGTTTTTTTTGTAACACTTGTTCTGGCTGCAAGTCCTTTGTGAAAAAGATGTATGTATGACTTATACCACTACCCATAGTACAAGTTATTTCTTAACTTAGGGTGCTGGTTGCAACACCTATCTATTTTATTAACTAGCTTAAGTAAAGTGTACCTACAGATTATACTATTAAAATGTAATGTTTAAGTAACATTGTCATTAGATTGAAAATAAAAAAAAACTCGCTCAAGAAACGTACAAAATATTGATTGTATGTAGGTTTGTAGGTCGTCACTAAAATGTAATTAAATAAAAGAGATACGTAGGTATATTAATAGTTGATCGATCTTTTCCACACCGCCGCACCGCGCCGCCGCGCCGCCGCATGGCGAGTACTCGTTTGTCGTGCAGTGACAAGAGCTATCAAAGAGATTACTCGCTCAGCGACCCTCGCTTGGTTCAGAGAACATGCGCTGAGAGACTCACTTGGTACCCACATACGCATTCATTCATCATCATTCACTACAGCCGAAAGACGTCTACTGCTGGACAGAGGCCTCCACCAAAGGAGGGTTGCCATAATTGCCACGCTTGCCAGGCGGGTTGGCGATCGCAGTATGGTGTTAAAATGCATAGAGAACTCTGCTGCCCGCATTGTCTAGTAAGTCCCTTTGGCCTATTTGGCGCAGCTGCAAGGCACACTACTTTCCTGCAAATATCGTTTATTTTTTTACACTTTTTATTTGCTTTCCTTTTTTTTGTTTTTTCATTGCAGTATAACATATTGTGCCTTTTAGTCTGTACTAAATAAATGTATTTTCTTTCTTTCTTTTTCTTTCCTTAGTCGCCTTTTACGACACCCACGGGAAGAAATAGGATGGTGCTATTCTTTACGTCCGGCACCACACGGACAAATACGCATACCAGCAAGTAATCGCACTCGCTACTCGTTGCTCGCCAACTCGTTATTAGTTGCTAGCTCTACTCGCTTCTCGATAATCTCTGGCAGTGGAACAGGTGCCTACGTCTAAAAAACAGTTTTCATCCCGGAAAGACACTTCGCCAAAGTGCATTGAGCAAATTATTGTGAAAATTCGAAGACATGTGACTTCCACGAGCCCGCAGTGGGCCTGCGTGGTGGATTACCTGTGGCCTGTCTGTGAGAGGTAGTGGGCCGAAACAAAGATTAGATCTAATGGAATTTAAGCTTCTACAGGAAATTCATTCCCGAAATCTCCGAGTGAAAATATTGCATAATCTTGGCTACGAGATTTATGTAATTATTTTTATACATAAACACAAACTCACGCCTTTTTCCCATGGGGATAGGCAGAAACTATAGAACACCACCTGCTACGCTCCTTACATACTCCTTTTGCTTCGCCTACGTTCATATAGAGAGACGCGAGAAATATTTGTTTGAGAGAATTATTTTTATGAGATTTGGAAAAAAATATTTTTTATTAGATAGGTATTCTGTTTGTTGGTACTTCCTGCAACAGAAATAAATATCATCAAGCGATACGTTTTAGTGAAGAACTAACCTTTCTGCTTACCCATAGACGTAAGAAGTTGGTATAGTTTTCAGATTTCAGAACTGCTCAACGATTTCAACAGATTAAAAAAAACGTAATAAATACAAATGAATAAATACGTTCATACCTATGGTATCCCACTGTTGGGCAAAGGCCTCCCCGATAGTTTGTGGCGGCATCTACAACGCCACACGCGAACTACGAAGCAAAAACCCGACGTCACACAAATCCTGCATCGCGCAAGCAGAGTTTACCGCGCGACTGGCATATACAACATTATTTTTGGATTATGTGAAACCTGAATATAGTTTGTTCAGAATAAGGACAGGAATCGGTTTCAATAATTTTTACACCATGTTATATTTTGTCCCAAAATATTTAAGTGTGGAGACTGGAGGCGCGGGGGCGCCGTTAGCATGTTTTTGTACGGACAACCCGGTAACATAACAACCTCATAACTTTGTGGTTTTTCATGATACAGATTTGAAATTTTGTACATAGATTCTTTACATAAAAATACTAGGCACGTGTTTCGGGTTTCGCATATACTAAAACTAATATTGTATAAACAACGTCCCGACATCAACCGTCGGGCAGTTGCTCACCAGACACATCACCCGTCTGGTCGGAGGATCCTCCCTTTTCTATAGAGGATGAGTGAACTTTATACCCTGCTCCTCAGACCTCTATACGTTCTCCAATTCTCTATGGTGTTTTCTCTCCAGTCAATCGGTCAGGAGCGAGTCCAAATCATTGCACCAGCGTTTTATAAGCCTGCCGGTGACGGCGCCCGTCTTCAGGCATGCACTGTGTGATTATACGCTACTAGCTTTGAAATAATATAAAATGATCAATAGAATTAGCTTAAAAATATTATTAAAATCTCGATTATGATTGTAAATGTAATCCTTGGTCAATCCATGCCATTCCACATCAGTGGAATGACACTGACAGCTGACTCCACGCAAGAATTCACGGTGATATTTTTACAGAATCGATATGCTGGTAAGCGAAACCTACTCACATCAAACAGGTACAAGATAAAATAATAACTAATAAATAACATAATTATTATCATAAAAGGAAACCATGTGGGCGTCCAAGCAAAAAAGGTCCAGTAGTGGGGGATTGAGTTAAAGACTGCGTATGGTATCTAGAATAGTCAATTGATAATAACGATTAAAAAAATATTCAAAAACTGGCACATTTGGTTTATTTGACATTTGAATTTGGAATTTGAGATTTGGCAATTTGACCACTGGTACCTTTTTATTAAACTTTTCTCTTAAAATTTCCGGTACTTAGAAACATCATACAAAGTCAAAGCAAAAAGGATCCAGTAGTGGGGGATTGAGTTAAGACTAAATTTGGTATCTAGAATAGTCAATTGATAATAAGGATTAAAAAAATATTCAAAAACTGGTACATTTTTTTTTATCAGAAATTTTAAGTTGAAACTCTGATTTGTAAACTGAACTGAAAATGTGACATTGCAATTGCATTTGAATTTGACATTTGGCAATTTGACCACTGGTACCTACCTTTTTAACCAACTTCACAAAAAGGAGGAGTTTGTTACCTCAGAACTCCGTCGTTTATGAACCGATTTGGAAAATTCTTTTTTTATTTGAAAGGATATACTTCCAGATTGGTCCCATTTTTATCAAAATCCAGCTGATGTTGGGATCCATGAGTAATTGAGGGAACTCCTCAAATATTATAGGCATACATATAACGATTTTTATATTTTCATCAACAAGTCAATCATTTGCATTCAGAAAGTATAATTTGGTGAAGTGGAACTGATGAAGAAGGCCACAGATGGCCACCGGAACTTCTCAATGATAAGTATTTCACGGGTGGCGATGAGATATCTGGATTAAGATAGTTAAGCGAAGCAAATTTGATCTGATGATTGAAACTGATCTGATGATGAAGCCGAAAGGTAGGCACTGGAACTCGGTAATAAAACAATCTATCCTATCCGTGTTTGGTCTTATTGGAATTGTCATGAGATGCATTCTAGCTATAAATGATTTTTAACCGACTTCAAAAAAGGAGGAGGTTCTCAATATATATATATATATCTAGCCGTATAAAGGTACCTACATATAAAAGGAAACCGTGATTGATTGGTCTATCAACACAGCTCAAACCACTGACAGATTGGGCTGAAATTCGGCACGTAGGCATCCGCTAAGAAGGGGTTTTTGGAAATTTGACCTTTAAAGGGGGGAAAACGGGGGGTTTGGTTTGCATGAACAATCTTATTGCTAGAGTTAATAAACTTGAAACTTGGACGAATACTTACGTAAATAAAATATAAAGTTTGTATTTTTTTGTTATCTTAACTTCAATGGATGGGATGTCAAAGCTTGTATAGAAGAATTACGAAGCGTGGTCCGATGGTCCCATGGTCCGAAACTCAGTATTTATACTTAAAACCAAAAACGAAGAATAACTTGTATCAGGGTTTTTCTAAAATCTACCCATAACGGGGTGAAAAGGGGTAGTCAGTTTTAGAAGAGAGGATTTTACTACGTGGCTTGATTAACTCGAAAATTGGTATAACCTTTAAGTCAAATAATGGAAAAGTAGCAAACCACTTTAAAAATTAACCTCTTTGGGGATGTAAAGGGGGGATGGATACAGTTTGTATGAAAAAATCTTCTTTCGTTGAAACTTAGACTGAATTCTTCATCATCAGTCTCCTGCCCTAATCCCAATTTATTCGGGGTCATCGTAACATGTCGAATTACACTATTCGACATGTTACGATGACCCCGAATAAATCGAATTACACTATATAGTGTAATTCGACATGTTACGATGACCCCGAAAAGGAAACAGTGACTGACTTACTGACTGATCTATCAAACAGTGACTGACTTACTGACTGATTTATCAAACAGTGACTGACTTACTGACTGATCTATCAACATAAAACTCAAATCATTGAATGGATTGGGCTAAAATTTGGCACACAGATAGTTATTATGACGTAGGTAACCGCTGATAACAGAATTTTGAAAATACAACCCCTAAAATGTGGGTATACTACAGATACACCTCTGCCCAACCCTTCGAGGAAACAAGGCGTGATTATGTTACGTGCTTCCGAAATTAAAGTTATTTTGCACTTTTTAGTGTTTTTGTTGGAAGTCGGTTGTTTTTTTTGTAAAAAAGTTTTTTTATTACTAAACTTTTCTCAAGCTCCGTAGGTACCTACGTACTTACTACGAAAATAACGGACTACGAAAACTGTAGGTAAGTACTACTAAAATAAACAAACGATCCCCTCCGTAGATACCTACTTACTTACTACGAAAATAACGGACTATAAAAACTGTAGGTAAATACCTACTACTAAAATAAACATAAGAGCCCCTCCGTAGATACCCTACCTACTTACTACGCAAATAACGGACTACGAAAACTGTGGGTAAGTACTACTAAAATAATCATACCAGCCCCTCCGTAGATACCTAGCTACTTACCACATAAATAACGGACTACGAAAACTGTAGGTAAGTACTACTAAAATAATCATACCAGCCCCTCCGTAGATACCTAGCTACTTACCACAAAAATAACGGAACACGAAAACTGTAGGTAAGTACCTACTACTAAAATAAACATACGAGCCCCTCCGTAGATAACTACCTACTTAAGACGCAGATATATGCCAGTGACCTTCAGTGGTTAGCTTGCGTGTTCTGTACTGGGATCACGCAACGCGTCGTATGTTCAGCCAGTAATAAGACTCGCCCATCAAGGAGTGCTGTCCCCAATTTGACGCATTATTAATTTATTATACACAAAACAAAAGGTATTTTTAAAAAACGCGTATATTAAAAGATCAATAATTAAATTATCTTTAAATTGGTGAAGGTTTCAGAAAAATACGCTTGGTAAATTTTGCACCATTCTCAGTTTTTTATCCACGTTAGACATAACTTTACAAATTAATTTCACTTTATAATATTAACATAATCCAAAATATTCACATAATAAGTTATTGAAAAAATGCTCTTATTTAACATATATTTTTTTCAAATCATTAACACAACTCGTTTAGACGTAATGTTCAGTATAAAATCATTAAAAGTCGGTTATCGTCCCCTTAATACGAAAATAACGGACTACGAAAACTGTAGGTAAGTACTACTAAAATAAACATACTGCTCCAATTAATTTTACAAGAGACTATTATTATATTGTAGTTTCATAATTCACAACATTAAAATAAATTCATAGACATTTGACAAACCTTTCTAGTAGCTACAGATTTCGAAAATAGCTGGTACTGTTACTGTCAGCCTGCATCATCCCACTGCTAAGGAAAGGCTTCTCCCCGCGACTTCTAGCTCTTTTAATCCAGGGCCAATGTGGACCTTTGTTTGGACGTTTGTTTTCTCCAATTCGTTCCGCCATCTTCCACGGAGTCGAAAATACGTACGAGTTTTTTTTTTTCTTTATTTGTTTATTCTTTTACGCATAGCGTATGTGATTCCCCACCTGCTATCGTATCCTCAACTATAGTACTTTCACAATTCAGGGCCATGAATTTGAACAAACCATTCGCATCATCGCCATTTGGTTGGGATAGTCCTCACATCAGTTCTGTTCAAATTCAGGGACCTTACTAAATTATTTTTACTGGACACATTCCATCAATAAATGTAGGTCCTCGACAACTCCACATTCCTCACAATTGGGTGAAGCGATTTTCTTTATCATGAAACTGAAAATTTCAACAAAATAATGTAAATAAGCTACAAGAATAATTCAGCTAAACCACCGCCCAAAATCTACACAATTCGTCGCTGAAAAATCTAAAAATTTCAACGGGCCATACGTTTTATCGTACGGCATCCAATCACAATAGATTCGGCTGCGCTCGCGCTGACGGACGCTCGAATGCGCGCCAAAATAACCGGTGACATTTTCACGCGCTGGGAATCGAACTATATACTTGTGTGATATGCGACGCAATTACGTACTGTAGTTATTGTGTTTTTGTTTTCTTGATTAGCTTTTAATGCATCGGTTAGTTTGTCTTTCAGTGCGACGGAATGAAACTTTTGCGAATTGAAGAAAATTGTAGTGCTAATTTCAATTAGATTTTTTCATCACTTCAACATCGATGACAAGTAAAAATTATCTGACTTACATAGCTATAAAAAAAAAGTTGTATAAGTGATACAAATAAATAAAATTTAAAGGTTTAGATGGGTAAATTAATTTAAAAAAAAAGTTAAAAAATTAAAGGGGACCTTTAATTTATTAACTTTATTATTTGTTGTTATAGCCGATAGCGGCAATAGAAATACACAATCTGACAAAAATTTAACTATCTAGCTATTTTGAGATACAGCCCGCTGACAGACAGACGGACGGACGGACAGCAGATTAGTTTTGCGGACAGCATAGTTTCACTTTACCACCCTGCGGGTACGGAACCCTAAAAACCCAGAAATATCGGACAAGGGATGACATATCGTTGTTGAAGAAAAATTGGAGAAAAAAGAAGACAATTCAGGGATCCATATGACCTTTGCATTTAAGATAACGTTTATGAACTAATATGATATTACACCGGTAAGTAATTAAAACTATGACTAATTTTATAATGAGCCCAAGATAAATCGGGATATAGAACAATGTGTAATAGTCTATCTGTGGTTGTCAACTAGAGATATCAAACAGCAATAAAGGGAAGATGGATGTGTGAGATGGATCGCAGCCAAAACCAGCACTAATGCGGACAAAAAGAATAATAAACAAAGGATAGAGGAAGCTTGAGTGGCGAGGAATCGAGCACGATATCCCAGCAGCACACCGGGACGTATGACAATATTGGGAGTGCGTGTTTTTTTTTTTAGGTATTTCGTAGTAGCCTCCACGCTTGCCAATTGGTACTTTGAGATTGTCGAATGCATCAAGGAGTGCTTTATACCATCGAACTGAATAACTCTTACTATGGGACCAACTTTGAAATCAAGAAATTAAAACGGCTGTCATACAGTTTTCAAAGAACAACTAAAATTGTAGAGTTGTCTACTACTACAAATACTGTACTACAATTTACATATTTGTAAGGTTTTCCGTTACAATTGTGTGGCTTACAGTTTTGCAGTTAGAATCAACTCAGCCTATAGCAGTCCACTGCCGGACATAGGCCTCTCCCAGGCTGCGCCACAACATCCTGTCCTCCGCCTTCCGCATCCAGTCTGTCCCAGCCACCTTTTTAAGGTCGGTCCATCTAGCTGGGGGGCGTCCCACACTACGCTTGCCGATACGCGGTCTCCACTCTAGGACTCGTCTGCTCCACCGGCCATCGGTCTTTCGACAAACATGACCAGCCCACTGCCACTTCAGCTTGCTTACTCTGCAGGCTATGTCGGTAACTCCGGTTCTCTTCCGGATAATTTCATTTCTGATCTTATCCTTCAGAGAAACTCCGAACAGAGCCCGCTTCATAGCACGTTGAGTTACCTTGAATTTGTGGACCAGCCCGACTGTCAGTGTCCACGTCACTTCTAAATGTCAGGCAGTTAGAAGACTTATAAATTTCTAAATTGTAATTGTAAAGTTTAGTGATATTAGGGCCCAGGTGGTCGTCAATGTTCTTTGTTATCAATCCATTGGCTTTAACGACTATCGCCCCGTGAGTCCAATATCAATGTCATCACCACCGTGAACCAGTAAAAACTTTACTTTTCCTTTCTTGACTTTCGTTTAACTTCCAAAATCGTAATTTTTAAACTTTCGTTTAAAAATTACGATTTTTGAAATAACAAATCAAAATTGTTTGTTATTGTTGATGCATTATTTTGTGTAAATTATTTCATCACCACTGCTTTCAAAACGGTTAAGGAAAACATCGTGAGGAAACCGGCATGTCCTAGAAGAAAATTTCAAAGACATGTGACATCTACCAACCCGCACTGGGCCCGCGTGGTGGATTACGGCCCATTCCCTCTCACAGAGAGGAGGCGTGTGTCCCAGCAGTGGGAACATTAAAGGCTGATTATGCTAAGTCAGTTTCCATTCCCAACATGTAAATCTCACACGTTAGTGTATTTGTTTGTTCGTCAAAACAATATTGTGACTTGTGTGGGATGTTTTGTTTCTGAGTCACAGCAATTGAAATCATCGGGCAAGACTCCCAAATAAGATACTTATTTACACTGTTGCTATGCCGAGTTCCAATACCTTAACATAACATATGAAATGAAATGAAATCGGTTATTCTGTAAATAGGATATTAGAATCACTTTTACACGTCGTATAAAAAACCGGCCAAGTACGAGTCGGACTCGCGCACGAAGGGTTCCGTACCATTACCTATGAAAATGGCAAAAAACACGTTTGTTGTATGGGAGCCCCCCTTAAATATTTTTTTTTATTTCAATTTAATTATTTATTTTTAAAGTCAATACACATATTCTGTGAATATTTCAAGCGTCTACCTGTTGCCGTTATCAATATAGAGCAAAAATGAGCCAAAAAATCACGTTTGTTGTATGGGAGCCCCCTTAAATATTTATTTTATTCTATTTTCTAGTATTTGTTGTTATAGCGGCAACAAAAACACATCATCTGTGAAAATTTCAAGTCTAGCTATCACGGTTCATGAGATACAGCCTGGTGACAGATGGACAGACAGACGGACAGACGGCGGAGCCTTAGTAATAGGGTTCCCGTTTTACCCTTTGGGTACGGAACCCTAAAAAATAAGCTGTAGTAATGTAGTCGACATTTTCTGTCTGACTACCTCTGAGAAGAAATGGCGAAACAAACTCAGGGGTCAAAGTCTCTTTTAAAGTCCAGAAATAATCTTGGTCAGGTCATGTGAGGACCATGTAGATCCGTGTCTGAAATGCGGTCTTTTGAGGAAAGAACCACACAAATTTGAATGGACCTGTCCAATCAGTGCAAGCGTTTGTCAGTAATCGTGCAGCTCAACTCAAGACTTAAGGAGCTCAACGACTCGACGAACAATACAAAGAAAGGACATAACGCCAATAATCCCCGAAGGGGTGTACCCATAGTACACACACATTCCGCTAGTTACCTATGTAATAGGGGGCGAGCCTATTGCCATCAACCGGGCACAAAACCAGACTCCTGTTACTAAGAAATTCCTGGTATAAAAACCCAATAACACTTTGCCCGACCTGGGAATCGAACCCAAGACCTCATGGTCAGCAGTAGCGCTTGGGGCCACTAGACCAACGAGGCAGACAGCGAACTTCCCGAGCGATATTTTAGTCCCTATAAATACCTCCTAGGACAGATTGATAATCTGTCTACATACTGACTGACTAGCGTTGAAAATTACATGTAAAATACATGTACCTACCAAATATATTTCAAAGGCCCCTGTATTTTTCAATAAAATACAGAAACTTTCCTTGCGGATTTTCGATTAAATCTATCGCAAGTTTCATTTTTTGAAGTGAAACATCTATAGCCGCACGTAAAACCGATTGCTGACGGGGCGACGCATGCCGCGTGGTGACGCGTCGCTACTATACAGTCTATATGTAGTAGTGTGTAAATCATTTCGATGTTTCACATCTGCCAGGCGTCCCGTGAGGGCTCATTTTTTACATGTATTTTACGGTGTATTTTTCGCATTAACATATTCATCGTCTTTGATGGGAGGAATAATTGTAAACTCTAATCTGAAAATTGTCTATTCGAATCGATGAAGTTTACGACAAAGCCAGTGAAGCGACATTGAATATTAGACTATTTGTTTATTCCAATAATTTACACCTCATTCATCATTTCAGCCGAATGACGTCCGCTGCTTTACATAGGCCTCCGAAAAGCGGGGATTTGCCATAATCGCCACGCTTGACAGGCGGGTTAGCGATCGCAGTAAGGTGTTAAAATGCATAGAGAACGCTGCTGCCCTCTAGTAAGTCCCTTAGTCGCCTTTTACGACACCCACGGGAAGAAACAGGGTGGTGCTGTTCTTTACGTCCGACTCGCACGGTTGATTGCACGGACTACTCTGTTTATTTTGTGTCAACTGACATATTGATTCGATTACGATTACATTACTCACTACTCATTACTCATTACTTTTATGGTGTACATAATAAAGAGTATTCTATGTTCTATTCTACATTACTGTTCAATTAATATTAACAAGAAAGATTTTTCCCTTTCATTGTTAAGTATGAAAAATACACAGTATAAAACAAGTATTACACCTATGATTGTATTTTGCAGATGAACGTAATTTTTTTTTTTTTTGATAATTATTATTAAAAAAATATAATATTATATATTATATTATAATTATATTATTATATTATTATTATATAATATATTCAAAGTTTCAAAGAAAACAAAATGTATCTTTCGCAATTTTCAACGCCGATGCTGACTCCTGACTCCATAGGTCCAGTGTTCGCAAGCGCGACTGTCCAACGTAAAGTCTTGGCTTAGAATCCGGGTCGGGCAAAGTGCTATACAGGGTATTTAGAAGCTGGTTGCAAAGCCTTAACCCCAGTTGGCACCATTTAGAGCATTTTGAGCCATACATGTCTTAGACGAAGTAGGTTTTATTTTTATCTGCTATTGTTTAGTTGATTGCCAACAGAGCCCCTCTTAAGCTTGGTAGGTATGTTTTTTTTTTTTTTTTCGTCGTTAATCTGATTTGCATATAATCTTATAAACCAAATTCCAGCACCATGTTGTTGAAAAAAACAACATAACACATACTAGAAACTTGTGAAGTCGTAGAATACATTTAAAATTTGAAAAATAAAATAGCCTTTAACATTCGTACCTTTTTATTAAAAACATGCTCAAAATGCTCCAAATAGTGTCACACCCCCTTTCCTAACCGAACCTAACTTACAAACACCCTCAAGGCTTTGCACCTAGCTTCCAAACACCCTTAATTAAGGCTTTGCACCTAGCTTAAAAACACCTTTAATTAAGGCTTTGCACCTAGCTTCCAAACACCCTTAAAGCTTTGCACCCTGCTTCCAAACACCATGTATAATATTATATAACAATTATTATAATTTATTTCTGAGTTTATGGTACATTAAGATCACGTTCATTCGTTATTGACGTATTACCATCCAAAAAAATTATAAGCTGCCCAGAGTGTACATTTATTTTTGGTAAGTAAACAAATTGTCTATGTCCCTTCCGTGCTTCGGAAACCACGTTAAGCCGCTGGTCCCAGCAGTCATTCGTGGATCTTTGACAGTCGTTACGGGTCGTCGCAGAAGCCCGAAACAACCAGTTTACCAAGGGGTATCGTATTACCCAGTAGCTGGGTTGTGGAGGTCAGATAGGCAGCTCCATGTAAAATACTGGTATTCAGCTGCATCCGGTAAGACTAGCAGCTGACCCCAACTTAGTTGGGAAAAGGCTGGCAGATGATTATGAAACAATTGTCTATGTCACACATGGATATGGAGGTGTACCTGCCTAACCCTTCGAAGAAAATAAGTGTGATGTTATGTTAAGTTTCTCTCCTAATTTTATTAGTCGATAACCCTTTAGCGGTATTAGTAGTTTTGATAAAATACTAATCATCAGTTTCAAGTAAGTTTCAAGATAAATTCGATGCCAGTGTGCCCTTATCCACAATCAAGTTTCTAAATATATTATAATTTAGGTAAAAACTTTTGTTTTGTTTGTTTTTTTTTCCTCAAATACGTTATTTTACAGATTTTATAAAACATACAGAATAGTTCTTAATATTCCGCCTACTAAATTCGGCATGCTTTTGTGACAATATATTAATATAATTTATTAGATAAGTACCTATATAATTTAATCAATTCAAACAAAATAATTATTTTGTTTAAATTAATTAAATTCTAATGTCTAAAAATTATGTACTAAATCAATAATTGTCTAAATATCAAATTAAAAATGTCGAGAAAAAATAATTAAATTACAAATTGTATAATAAAAATAAAAATGCCAAATTAAATAGAAATTTTAATGTCATTCATAATTATACATTTAGGTACTTAAATAATAAGTATTTATTACTATGCAATGATGAATTTTCCTAGGACATTGTTTTAACCGTTGAAGTGAAGGTAGAATTATACTTTTCACGTGATTCGAACTAGCTGTACCTACCTCTCAACGTCCGACATAAAAATTTCGTATAAAATTAATTCTTCAATTAATCGTCAAGTGAAACAGTGGCCAGTGCCCTCGTACGTAAGTACGTTATTATAAAGAACTTATATCCTCTTGTAACTCCGACAAAAAATTAAACAAAAACTTTTAGTTAAGAAACTAAACGCTACCAACTTAGATGTTATAGGTCTGCAATTACGAAACTTAGAGCTTTGTCCTATACATTGCGTTACCAACTTACAAAGTTACGGCCACTACAGAGCAGATGTTATCGGAGCAAAAACAAAAAACGCAATGTAAGACAATGCTTCAGTGTTGCGCTGAGCGACACCGCGATATGTCGAAGGTCAACGCGCGTATTTTAAACACGCTCCAGTTTCAAAAGACTTTGAAAAAAATCATCCGCATTGTCGGGCATACAGTTAACCCTAAACTAAAGACCCTTTCTTAGTTTTTTGGCAGAAAAAAACGCCGAGCGAAGACGGCGGGCGCGCCGCGACTTATTCGTGGCCGGGCGGCTGTAGCGCACGGTCGCACCTCTAGCACTCTGACGTCACGCACGTTTCCAGGAGCGCGGGAAAACTCGCGCCAACAACCCGCACTAAGGTTTCCATCTTTAAAAATAATCCACCGAAACGCATTCGAAGAATCGATTATTTTCGATAACACAGTAACGCGCCGTGTTTATTATTATGATTCGTACAAATTAAACCGTGTATTGTTTTAAATATTTCGACATTGTCGGAATTCTATTGTGTGATTCTTAATTGTTTAATGTTTTGCTTAACCTAGGGCTTTGTCGAGATGAATCCGTTCGGGTTTACATTTTTGCCGTGATATAAACAATTGATAATTTCGCGGAGGAGTCGAGCGTGGTTTTTATGAATGTTTTTGCGTATCGGTCGGTGGTGGGGGAAGGGTGGGGCCTCCGTTGACTCGTCCCTCTCCTAGCCAGTATTTTGATTTAGTTTCCGAGACTTACGCAGATGTGGCAATTTTTTCAGTCGCGTGAGTAATTCGCGCGCGGCTGTTACATTTGCCGTGTTTCGGACGATTATTTTTATTTAGTTTCGACTTTTCGCGAAGTTAGCATTGAAACTTTTTTATTTCAGGTAACTGTAAATAAAAGTTTTAGTAGAAAAGACATAGATTTGTTATATAAACGGTGTTGTCAAACTGTGTGGTCAGTGGGTGTGTGACACTATGGATTTATGGTGATATAAACAGGAGTGACATTGTGCATGACCACCGCGCTGTTCAGTCGAGTTAACTTCAAGTTTGGATGTCGTAAATTAAGGTAAGAATAAAAATAATCACCATTTATTTGCAAAAAATATAGGTGTTACCAGTTGTAAAAATTGGTGGTTTAATGACATTCTATATTTTTCCTGTTTATGGCATGCAAATTAATTTTACATTAATACATAATGGGTACTTATTTTATTAAGTTATATGAAGACTTTATTTTCTTCGATTAACTAATAATAATAACACAGAACTTATTTGTTTATTAAAATTTACTTTAAAATAATACAGTGTAAAATAAGTGATCCCTTCATGAACGGAAAACATTTTTTTTTAAATTGACCATAAAAGTGCGTGCTTTTGAAAATCTTTATTTTGGTTAATAATTATATATTTTTTACACATTACTTCCAATTCTATTATTAATGAATAATAATTATCTTTACTTTATTAACAACCACAGAGTAGCTAGCATTATCGTTCAAATTAAATATGTGATCAATCGGAAACAAAAATTGGCTACAACAATATAATTTTTTTAAATATCTGTTTCTTCTGCTGCATATTTTTTAATCAAAATAAACGAGTCAGGGTTCACCTCCATTATTACTTTACAAAAATATAAACAGCTATTCTACTCTATTCTTCACAGAACTACATTAATCAAAATTGCAATATTATGAACAAGAACTTTGTTGATTTATCCGCAATTTCAATTACTGATAACATTCAGTTTTAAAACAAAAGAAACTACAACACAAATATTTTATTAGATTTTCCATTTGCTACAAAACTTAATTTAAACTTCACTTACAAACCAAACTATCTGCTTAGGTACTCTCCCTCACAGCATGAACATACAAAAGATACATATCTCCAGATGCTGGAACGTGCATTTTTTCCCTTATCTCACCAATCGAGATCAGATACTGAGGAATATCTAGTATCAAAGTATCAAGGGTCATAGGTCGCTTGGTTAGAAGATCAAGCTCCGACCGACGCTGTACCGAGTGCGATTCCCGTTTGATGAGATATATAAAATAGTTGGTATAGTTGTATTTGCCCTGACAATTGAATTTTGAATCTTATTCTGGTTTGATAGGATACCGATATTGGTTTGATCTGCAATAATATTATAATGAGGTAAAATTTGTATGTAAGAGTTAATTTCCGAAACTACTCATCTGATTTTAGAAATCCTATCACTAACAGAAAGCTACTATTGCCGAGAGCTATAGGATATGAATTCCACACGGACGGAGTCGGGGGCAGAATCTAGTAGAATATAAATAGGATATTAGTTATAAATATAAGTAATATAAATTTTATTTCGCTCACGAAGTATAACAAAACTTTAATCTAGATGTTTTGAGCTTCAGCCGGGGATCGCGGAAGTCGAACTAGATCCCAAAATCCCCGGTGCAAGTGTGGGAAGGGAACCCTGGGGCGGTTTTTAGATGAGTCTGACAGACCCCTCTGCCCGCCTCAGGGCGGAGAACATGCATGAGGATTTATCACCCCGGACACAAAAAGAAAAGAAAATGTTTTGAGCTTGAGCTTATGATATTTATTAATTTAATCAATTCCTAATTTAGTGAATGATAGATCGGTAACTCTAATTAATTTGCAAGTTGCAATTTCTATATAGTTCATCGGTAGTAGTGGTTGGTCTAAAAGCTTAAAGTTATAAATTTATAACGTAGGTTGAAGTTCGAAGTATTAAAACAACTGTTTATATGTAATCAAAATTGTACATTTCTCAGCCGGGGTTCGCGGAAGTCGCACTAGCTCCCAAGATCCCCGGTGCAAGTGTAGGAAGGGAACACTGGGGCGGTTTTTAGTCAGTACGAGTCTGACAGACCCCTCCGCCCGCTTCAGGGCGGAGGACATGCATGAGGATTTACCACCCCGGACACAAAAAAAAATGAAAATGTTTTGAGCTTGAGCTTATGATATTTCTTATATTATTCAATTCCTAATTTAATGAATGATAGATCGGTAACTCTAATTAATTTGCAAGTTGCAATTTCTATATAGTTCATCGGTAGTAGTGGTTGGAATTAACGCTTAAAGTTTTCAATTTACAAAGTTAAAAAAAAAAGTTAAAGAAAAGTTAAGTTTTTTTTTGGAAGATCAAAGTGTTAAAACAACTGTTTATAGGTAAGTATAATTAAAATTGTAAATTTCAATACTCAATTACTTTTATTTGCCACAATGTCTACTTCGAATCTAAGTAGACATTGTGGGACGCAAATAATCTAAGTCTTAGATGGTAACTTGATATTATATGTGATCATTATGAACCCTGACGGTCACAGCAGAATTGTAGGAGAGAGGAAGCTTTGAAAGACTTAGCTTATCAGTCTTCTGAACTAAATCTCATAATCGTCATCATCATTTCAGCCGAAAGACGTCCACTGCTGGACATAGGCCTCCCCTAAAGGTTGCCATAATCGCCACGCTTGGCAGGCGGGTTGGCGATTGCAGTATGACGTTAAAATGCATAGAGAACGCTACTGCCCAGTCTCTTGTAAGTCCCTTAGTCGCCTTTTACGACACCCAGGGGAAGAAGTAGGGTGGTGCTATTCTTTACGTCCGGCACCACACGGAACTAAATCTAATGTTGCTGTATTAAGATTTCTTTTTTACATTTATAGTCTACTCACTACTGTACTAAAAACTACACGTTAAAATAATTGACACATATACAAATATCTCTGAAAGTTTACGGCAACGGAACTTACAGAGCTTTTCAGGCGCGGACTTGAAAAGGAAAGTTTGTTCTACACGATTTTCAGTTGATTTACTTTTTAGTAATTTACTGAACTAATATTAGTAACCTTTTATGACTATTTTACCGTTCTTTTTGATAGTAAGGCGTATTAGGCATCTATAAGTTACTAAGACGCAGATATGCCAGTGAGTTTGAGTGGTTAGCTTGCGTGTTCTGTACTGAGCTCACGCAACGCGTCCTACGTTCAGCCAGTAATAGGACTCGCCCATCAAGGAGCGCTGTCCCGAATTTGACGCATTATTAATTTATTATACACAAAACAAAAGGTATTTTAATAAAACGCGTATACTAAAAGATCAACAATTAAATTATCTTTAAATTGGTGACGGTTTCAGAAATATACGCTGGGTAGATTTTGCGCCATTCACAGTTTTTTATCCGCGTTAGACATCAATTCACAAATTAATTACACTATGAAATATAAATATAATCTAAAATATTCACATATTAAGTTATAAGGAAAATGCTCAAATTGAACATATTTTATATTTTTTTTAAATCATTAACACTACTTGTTTAGAAGTGATCTGCAGTATAAAATCATTAAAAGCTTCAGATTTTCACCTTTCAAACTTTTAACTGACTTTTTTATGGCTTTTCTTTGTGACACGTATCATAACATAATATACCATCACGCCTATAATCCACCAAGGGCTAGGCAGAAGTGTACTTAAGGTAACACCTACCCCATTTTCTTAGTATTTAGTGATACTGTTGTTATAACCTATAGCAGGGATTTAATCCTTTTATAAACCTTAATAATCAATATAAGTTGAAACTCTACTTTTCTTACAATTTTCAAAAGATATTCTATTTTGTTTGGCCACTTTAGTATTAATAATAAAAACAATATTGGCATCGTACCCTGTTACTTAGGAGGACAATTAAAAAACTTACATTTTGAAAGGCAAAAACCTGGCTAACTGCGCCCTGGATATGTGAGGAACCTCTACTGCTGATAATTACAATGACGTCCCGACACTTCAGCATTAAAATACCTCTGTTACTGGGAATAATTATTAAACCTTTATAACTGAGAATGCATTTGTTAGTTTTTTTTTTGTTTTTTAATTATATAATTGGCACTTTTTAGTTCAACTAATTTATCATTTTGAATATTGGTCTGGACATTTTAATGAACATTTTCACGTCTCTAAATAATACGAGTATGTATTATGGAAATCGGTATATTCCGATGACCTGTCTTAGCGAGGGCCTCTGTAAATAAGACAACTGTATATTTAATAATTTTATTATTCCCAAAATATAACATAATTATTTACATTATTTATAACTAAAAAAAAAAATTTAGTTTTTTTTTTTATAACTAAAATATATTATTAAAAGGAGTCCCTTTAGGCAAGGTTCCGAAGATACTGGCAGCGTTCCCCCTTTGAATAGCTAGACTAATTCTTTGTCCGAGGTAGCTGCCAGCTCTTCGGTCTCCTGTGATGTCGACTAACCTTTTTGTTATAATATAACAAAATGGTTAGTAATATATGTTAAAATGCCTTATAGTGCTAGGACCCCACGGACCAAGGGTCTCGACACCGAATGGGACAAAATCATATTCGGAGCCTAGACCCCCTGTATTTGGATGCATCCATTTTATTATTTATCTACACACAGTAAAATACAAAGAGATACGACAGAATTATAATTTAGTACAAAGGTACTGCTTATTTCTAAACAAATTTCTTCCAGCAGACCTGCGAAAGGAGAAATGAAAAAGAAATGTAGACAATAGTTTGTGAGAACAAGAAGAGAAAAATATGAATATGCGAAGTCTTAAACTAAATGTTAAATAATATACTTAGACTATAGTATAACTAAATATATATAAAATTTATACACACACGGTATACGTACACTTACACGCAAGGAAATTACATAAAGTTTATACTAATGATGGAAATACTATCTTGAATTCATGCACGCCTAGTACTTATTTTTAGGTTACTGCTCAGAAATTTTGAAAAACGTGTCTTGGACAGAATAATACTGTTTTACGTTTTTTCGTTAAATTTTAGGATTTCCTCCCATTATTTCTCTTTTTAACCCACCCTTGTATTAAAGTGAACAAAACAAAAATATACAACCTGTTTTTTGATATCCCATAACTCTAGGGTTATATTCTGTAGGTAAAAATAATACTAAAACTCCTAGAATAGGTGGTCCAAAAATGCATCGTTTCAGAGATATCATCAATCATAATTAAATTAGGTCAAAAATTGTCACCAGTATGACGAATCTTTACTTTTGCGAGGTTGCCAAACTTCGCAGTAGTGTACTAAAATAAATAGTAAAATAAAATATGTAGGTATGTTGGTATCGGGGCTTCCCGGCGGCAGCTGGTAAAGGGAAAGCTACCTTGTCGACGTTGTCATATTTCACGTAAGGGTGTTTTACATTAATAATCGTGACTTTGCCGAATTACTTTGTATGAAAAATGAAAAAAAAAAATAACGAAGGATTGGAACATAACTCATATGCCAGTTGATTCTTTGATATGGCCTCAATCATACCCTAGAGTTATGGGATATCAAAAAAAACACGTTGTATATACTAGCTGACCCGGCGAACTTCGTACCGCCTTATACCGACAGCAGCGCCACCTACTGGGTCTAATTGTATTTTCAAATCATTCATAAATACAAAATTTCAACCAAATCGGTCCAGCCGTTTAGGAGGAGTTAGGTGGCAAACACACGTACAGAAGAATTATATATATTAAGATGTATATAGATTCTCACATACACTGTCATTTAAACCTGACTATTTGGGTTACCCAGTGGTAAATGAAAAGCCTCTTTATGTGATATACAATTCTAGATTCCTTGAGATCCCACATAACCAAGTACCAGTGTATATAATTGATCGATATTAATTATAAGCAACAATTATATCAATAGGCATAATTATTTAAATAACAAGGTTGCAATTTATATCAGCTGTCTTAGTATTGTTAATTTTAGGAACAGGCTGTTATAATAAAACATAGAAAAAAAAAAAGAAACTGCAAGGTCGTCATAGATTAGATATAGTTAAAAGTTTTGTTTCTTACAAATTACTGACAGCCTCATTAGGCTATTGGCTGCAAGCGCTACTGCTGGGCACTGCTGGGTTCGATTCCCAGGTCGGACAAAGTGTTATTGGGTTTTCCCATCAAGGATTTCTCAGTAGCAGCCTGGAGACTGCATTTGTGTCCAGTTGTTGGCAATAGGCTCGCCCCCAATTACATGGGACTTAAACATAATTGGCGAAATGTGGGTGTACTAAAGGTACATCTCTGCCTTCCCCTTCGGGGATTACAAGCGTGATGTTATGTGTGCATTAGACTATAGTAACTAGAGCTTAGTATTTTATAGAGACAAACATTATAGGCCTATTATTCCCTGAAGGGTAAGGCAGAGTACCTTAGCATGTACCCACATTTCACCAGTTATGTTTAAGGGTCGGGTAATAGCCGTCGACCTTGGCAATACAGATGCGCGTCGCGCTCACGCCGTGCTGCCGTTCGGTTTCATAGGGATTATTTATTTTTAGTAACGAAAATAGGAATATTTGAAAAAAATCACAAATAAAATAGCCTATTCATAAAAAAAAATTTAAATAAAAATAAAAAAAAATATGCTTTGGGTAGACATTACTTCCTGAATTTATTTTACTACAATACTTGAACATTCACTAGAATTGATGTGTACAAACGGCTACACATCAAGCTATACATTCACAGTATATGCTGACCTCTCATTGTACGGAAACCCTACACAATGCGAGATCAGCTTATACTGGAAATGTATAGCTTGATGTGTAGCCGTGTGTACGTTCTAGTTTAACATAAATTTTTTGCATAGCTTACTTGCATTATATGAATAGCAGATTTAAAACTCACTGAAATCATATATAATCGTATTTTTGAATTGCCTACATCCACATTAAATACCACATTTAATAGCCCCCTAACACGTATGGCAAGGCAATATAATGAAAGGTCCAACTTGACAGATTACCCTATTGATATTTTCTCCATGAGTTTCGCTTCATACAGGCGTTCCCTATTCAAACAGTGCGAAGAGTGCACGTCTGTGTAGCTCAAATTGGTTTGTTTTGTCGTGTTCTGGATTTGGGTCTCTGGACACACTTTTAATTTTTTACACTTTTAATTTTTTCTCTTTTGTCTCTAATATTCATATGTTAAATGTCATGCATACCTGTTATTTGCATGGTTACTAAAGTGCCAATTTTATATGTTATTTATTTTTGAATTGTAAGTGACTATGCTGTTGGTGTGCTTATTATAAATAAATAAATAAATATATCTGCGCTTTAAGTCCCATATAATAGGGAGAGAGTAATACCATTAACCGGGCATCAATTACACAAACTATTTCAAAGTTTATAATGTCTATTAGATATGGTAGTCATTTAAACAGATGCATTCTAGTAACATCAAACCCAATCACAATTCGAACTATCAACAAATCAAAATAGTTAAATTTATGATCGTTCAACAAATTAATTATGTCTGATAATTGACTGTCTAAAGACGTATAATATAAATCATACACGGATAGAAACCAATCTATACTAATATTTTAAAGAGGCAAAATTTGTAAGTTTGTATGTAGGGAGTAATCTTCGGAACTACTGATCCGATTTCGAAAATTCGTTCACTAATGGAAAGCTTGCTGACGGTATTGCCGAGTGTCATATATATGATATATTTTACGTTAAACCAAGAAATTTAACGCAGGCCAAGTCGCGGGCAGAAGCTCTCGGTATAACTAAGCTATAATAATAAAAAGTAATAAAGGTTTATTCACAAAAAAAAAAAAAAAATTAAATAATCAAAAACTACTGCGTAAATAGTGAACTTAAAAAAAGATGGAAACAAGATTTATATAAATTTATAAGTACTCTATACAATCTCATGCAGTTGGAGGCATCTTCCTAACAATAACGACCTGTTTGTTGCCTTTATACTTTTTAGTTAGGATTATAAGACAGTAAATTAGGTTATATGTATACTCACTTATAATCGGGTGATAACGACCGATTACTCACTCACTCCAAAAGTTCGAGATATTTTTTTTATAATTTCTCATTTAAAGCACTTTTAAATATATAATAAGTATATACAATATTTTTGTAATCACCTTTCTAAACCCTTTATTTTGATACCACACTCGATAGGCGTGGGAGATTTTTTAAGACACTCCTTTGGGCGCCAAAAACCCCTAACAATTTCATTACAAGTTGCAAAATCTGTACAAAAGAGTAAGGTGGAGTTTCTTGCCCATTCCTCGATATACGAGGCTACCTTTGGAAGAGGCAACTAGAATAAATTCTATTTTTTTGTAAATTTTAACGTTCAAAAGTGCCTCTTGCGCTATTTGAAATAAATCATTTGACTTTACTCATACAGATAAGGCAAACAGCATATTTAAGCAAAGCAAGCATTATGTAAGCATTCTGAAAACAGTGTCAGAGAGTTTCTATTCTCCCATTTTGAGGCATTTTGTGGAGAGGATGACCAGGTGAGAAACTTGTACCCTGCTTAGTCATCTTCTGTGCAGTGTTTCAAACTAATGTAATAATAATATTACTTTGGTTACTAGCACTAGCTATAAGTATTACTAACAATATGGATAATTGTTGTCTTCATAAATAAATTTTGATTTTGATTTTTAATTTAAGACACGAGCATTGGGCAATATTAATAACAAAAGCCACTTTAAAACATTTTCAGCAGAGATCATGCAAACAAATAATTTCATGAACACTTACCATTCCAAGTTGATTAATACAGCTGATTTATATTAGCAATTAACTTTGATCCTATTTGTAATTAACAGTCATCCATCACGCAATTAAAACGAGAAATTAACGAATCTATTTTAACTCATTTCTAGGGTTCCGTACCCAAAGGGTAAAACGGGAACCCTATTACTAAGGCCGCCGTTTGTCTGTCTGTCCGTCTGTCACCAGGCTGTATCTCATGAACCGTGATAGTTAGACAGTTGAAATTTCACAGATGATGTATTTCTGTTACCGCTAAAATAAATATTTAAGGGGGCTGCCATACAACAAACGTGATTTTATTGCTCGTTTTTGCTCGATGTTGATAACGGCAACAGGTAGACGCTTGAAATATTCACAGAATCTTTAGTTATATATTGACTTTAAAAATAAATGTTTAAATTAAAATAAAACAAATATTTATGGGGTCTCCCATACAACAAACGTGATATTTTTGCCGTTTTTATAGATAATGGTACGGAACCCTTCGTGCGCGTGTCCGACTCGCACTTGGCCGGTTTTTTATATTGGAATCACGATTATTGCATTAGAAAAATATATACCCTGTGATCAAGGTTCTGAAATCAAAAATCATTTATTCAAAGTAGGCTAAGAATTAGCACTTTTCAAACGTCAAAATTACATAAGACAGTCCCCCAAAACGCCCGCCAGTTACCACTTCCTAGTGCTTTAGCTGGGAAGAAGAAATGGCGCAACAAACTCCCCAGCAGCACGGCTGTCTGTTCAGTTAGTAGAACTTGATTCTGTTTAAAACATAATTGTCCGATGTTCCGATGACCATGATCTGTCTATCCGTTTTCCAACTATTTTGGGGTCGGCTTTCAGTCTATGAAATGAAATAGAAATGAAATTAAATGAAATCGCTTATTCTGTAAATAGGTTATTAGAATCACTTTTACACGTCACATAAAAAATAAAAAAATAAGCTAGATGTAGTCGACCTAACCTGATGCAGCTAAAACCAGTATTTTACATGTAACGTTCTATTCTAACACTTAATATTTAATTCAAATGAACCAACTAACTCAATAAAATAATATTCATTTTCTTGCCATGAATACTTAAAAATACGTAAAATAAAATGCTAACAATTATGTAACTTCTTAAGGCGCAGATATATGATTTTAAGTGACTTTTAAATCTGTTAATACGTCTTCATATAATGCAAGTAAGTTATGCAAAAAGTGTATGTTAAACTAGGACGCATCAATCCTGTATGTGAATATTTTAGTATTGTAGTAAATAAATTTAAAACATAAATTCAGGAAATAATGTCTACCCAAAGCATAAAAAACGATATTACTTTCATCTTCTTATGTTTTTTTGTGTGAACAGACTATTTTATTATCTATAATTAATAATTATATCTGAGATTATTTTCAAATATTCATATTTCGTTACTAAAAACAATATTCCCTATGAATCCGAACGGCGGTGGCGGCGCCGGCGTGAGCGCAACACGCTTAGGTGTACGGCCAAGGTCAACGGCGATTACCCGACCCTTAATAACAAATAACGTCAGTTTTATAGGGATCCGTATGGCAGTTCAACATGCAGAAAACCATTAGATCATTCCATTCGTTTAGAACTTTAAACGTAGGTAAGGCTTACATTTCTTGCAAATAGAACACAATCTGGATACACGAAATTGTCATATGTATAATAAGAATGGATAGGTACCTAACCCTGGATGGATATATCTAAGTTTTGTTCAAGTACTGAAAAACAGATAAATCTTGCAAAAGAACTAAAAACTATCAGTCACATTATTTTTGATCCCAAAATATTTAAGAATAAGCTAATGCTTTAATTATTTAGAGAAACCGCTATTTCTCTGAATTTCTAGTAGATATCTTTACCAGCCAAAAGGAGGGTTATGATTTTTACTATTAAAGTGCACGCAGATAAATATCATAGTAAATAAGGGTTTAACTGCCTCGTTGGTGTAGACACCGCAAGCGCTACTGCTGGGTCCTGTGTTCAATTCCTGGGTCGGGCAAGGTTTTTCCATCTGGCATTTCTCAGTACTAACCCTGAGTCTAGATTTGTGCCCGTTTATGGCAATAGGCTCGCCCCCTATTACATGGGACTTAAACATAACTGATACTAATTTCATCACCACTGCTCTCAAAACAGTGAAGGAAAACATCGTGAGGAAACCGGCATGCCTTATCAAAAATTCGAAGAAATGTGACATCTACCAACCCGCACTCGGCTTGCGTGGCAGATTACAGCCCACTCCCTTTCGAAGAGAGGAGGGCTGTATCCCAGCAGTGGGAACAGTATGTGTAGAGATCGGATGCATATTTACCTTCTTTTTTTTTAGGTGGGAAATCATCAAATAACTTCTCCCGCTCTGGGCGGAGCGAGAGGGAGTGTCAGACTTTTACTGACTAAAACCCACCGTGTTCCTTCAAATGCCTGTGTGCCAGAGCCACGATATCCCTTTCGGACAGACTCGTAACCCTGGCAGTACGTTTTTTTCCCAGCAAAGGATACAAAGTATGGAAACGGCTTCTTAAACTATATTTTTATTCCGGGATCGCGGGGTTTCATAAATAACAGTGTGTATGTATACAATTTTGTATTCCTAAGTATAACAAATATTTCATAATCTATTTAGAACTAGGCAAGGATTTTGTGGAAAACGTAAGACGTTTAAAAAACACTATTTATATTTCTTCAAAACCTTTTATTCTAAAATGAAATATATTTATTCGGGGATACACAGTACAAAAGAGTAGTTCTTTAAAACTTGTCAGTCCTGGAAACCGAGACTTTCCTGTACCGAAGCGCACTTACTAATCAACTCTCAAACTTTAGGTGAATATGCATCCGAATATCCGATCTCTAATTATGTGTGATAAGTACATGTGGAAGCTTGTAATTAGCAAATTAATTACCTACGAATGATTTTTAATCGTGTTATTAGTCTGTAAGCTTTCTGTAAAATAAAAAAATAAAATAAATAAATAAAAAAACATAGGTAACTGCCGAAATGTGGGTGTACTTTATGTACATCTCTGCCTAACCCTTTGGAAATTACAGGCGTGATAGTTTATGTAGGTATATCTTTCTTATCCACTAGGTAGGTAAATCCAGGCCAAAATATCGAATATAGACAAAAGGAATTTAATTTAACAGTCTGTATCGAGAAGTTTAAAGATTATTTTGGCAAGGCCCAACGATTGTGTTTGGCAAGCACTTAATTTGTTGATAGATACATTGAAGCCGACAGCTAGACTTATGCGATGAAAAATATCTAAATCACTCTTTGTTTTTCATGTAAGATGTTACAATGTTAAACCTTTTTTTTTTTTGTGGGTGGGAAATAATCAAATAACTTCTCCCGGTCTGGGCGAAGCGGGAGGGCGTGTCAGACTTTTACTGACTAAAACCCACCCGTGTTCCTTCAGATGCCTGTGTGCCAGGGCCACGATATCCCTTTCGGACAAACTCGCAACCCTGGCAGGCATTGGCCCTATCGGAACCCGTCAGTTGGTGCTGACATCTCTTTGAGGCGCGCGTGGAACACAACGTGCTGTCGACCCGGCCCGCCTGGTCCTTATCAGACGGCGAGCTACCCATCGCTCACCGTCCGACAATGTTAAACCTTGGGATTAAAATTGTTAGATAAACAAAATATATCCTATCCTGTCTGTGTGATGCCGGACGTAAAGAATAGCACCACCCTATTTCTTCCCGTGGGTGTCGTAAAAGGCGACTAAGGCACTTACTAGAGAATGGGCAGCAGCATTCTCATATGCATTTTAACACCATACTGCGATCACCAACCCGCCTGCCAAGCGTGGCGATTATAGCAAACCCCTTTGGGGGATGCCTATGTCCAACAGTGGACGTCTTTCGGCTGAAATGATGATGATAATATCCTAAAATACTCGGCAATAAGTAAGGCCGATCGATCAGGTTAAGCTACGGTTGCCGTGGTTGGTCCGTGGATGGGTGACCATCTTTACATACCAAGACCCCTCCGTGCCTCAGAAAGCACGTTAAGCCGTTGATCCGGCTGGTATTTGTAGATCTTTGACAGTTGTTACGGGTCGTCAGCAGCCCGAAAGTCTGACAACCAGTCTTACCAAAGGGTATCGTGTTACCCGGTAACTGGGTTGGGGAAGTCAGATAGGCAGTCGCTTTATGTAAGATACTAGTATTAAGCTGCATCAAGTTACACTGGGAGTCAACCCCAACATTGTTGGAAAAAAGGCTGGGAGGCGGGCCGAGCAAGGGCGTGTCAAGACGTTTGTTACAAGACATGATAAATTATGTCTTGTCAATTTGTACTAGCATTTTAAGAGGACGATAACCGATTTTAATGATTTTAAACTGAAGATCACGTCTAAACGAGTAGTGATAATGATTTGAAAAAAATATATGATAAATTAGAACATTTTCTCAATAACTTAATATGTGAATATTTTAGATTATGTTTATATTACTTAGTGAAATTAATTTCTAAAGTTATGTCTAACGCGGATAAAAAACTGAGAATGGCGCAAAATCTACCATGCATATTTTTCTGAAACCTTCACCAATTTAAAGATAATTTAATTACTGATCTTTTAGTATACGCGTTTTATTAAAATATCTTTTGTTTTGTGTATAATAAATTAATAATGCGTCAAATTGTGGACAGCGCTCCTTGATGGGCGAGTCCTATTACTGGCTGAACGTCCGACGCATTGCGTGAGCTCAGTACAGAACACGCAAGCTAACCACTCAAGGCCACTGGCATATATCTGCGTCTTAAGACATAACGGTTTTATCGCTCAAATTATGATAAAATGTGTGACTCAAGTCATGTCACATCACAGTAGGCCGTGCTCGCCCCGCAGATTATGGTACTGCACCGCCAAACAGATTCAAATTAGATCATAAGGAACCTTGTTACCAAATTAATAAACACCTTATAAGTTTTATAAAAATTCCACTGTTTTTGCGACAATTCTCGGAAACACGCTATTTAGAATGAGGAAAAACCAAAAATGTATTCGTTCTGTTTGTTTTTATAATATTCTTGAGTTTATGGATTCCTAGTACTTAATGAAAAAGTGTGAATTAGAGGTGTTTTTTTAATGTTAATAATGAGGTTTTTTCCTTCGCATACGTAGATATAATAGAATACTTATATTAATTGCTTGTTTTTTATTATTGCAAATATTGAAAGTTTTTAATTTAGATTCTTATATACAATAGATCTCACAACTAACTATTTACACTAGTTACTAACGAGATAAACAAAAACATACAAAAAAAAATTACATTAAGGGTCGAAGTACTCGTCCGCATCGCTGTCATTCCGAAAAGTGCCCAGAAGACTGGCAGCATGCTAATTCTTTGGCCAAAGAGCGAGCCAGCGCTCTGGTCACGTGAAGTTTCGATCAGTCGGCAAGAAATTTCCTTAAGACGCATATATATGCCAGTGACCTTGAGTGGTTAGCTTGCGTGTTCTGTACTGAGCTCACGCAACGCGTCGTACGTTCAGCCAGTGAAGTTAGAAGTTATTCACAATATTTTTTTTTTATTTAAGAATATTCACATATTAAGTTATTGAGAAAATGCTCTAATTTATCATATATTTTTTTCAAATCATTAACACTACTGGTTTAGGACGTGATCTTCAGTATAAAATCATTAAAAGTCAGTTATCGTCCCCTTAACAGCATAAACACGAGGAGGGAAAGAGACTTCTTTCTAATCTCTTTCTTGGTCTTGATTTTAGATTCGTGCTTGAAGCATTTAAGGTGCTGTTCATACAGAAATTGTAGGTAGTTTATTATTCCATTTTGTCAGCAATTAAATGTAAGCATAGACTATGTTGATGAAATACGCACAAGTTGCTTATATTAGTCATAATTATTTCAACCCTATATGTCTATATGAATTTATTATCCAGTACCCGCGTGATATATGGTTGACAAATCATAAATTATAAATTTAATTATTATTTCATGCAACACAACGCCAAACGTCAGTTGCATTACAAATAATACCAGTCTCCAAAAATGTAGTATGAGAAAAATTCGTCCTCAAATTTTGAATAAGGTCGTTCGTTCTGTTCATTCGGTCAGTCATTCATTCTACCATCGGTCAGGATTTCGACCGGAAGTGGTCCTTATCAGGCGGCGGAGGTGACGTCACTAGCCACGAGCACAATCAATGTGAGCCGAACGTGATTGTTATATAAATACAAGATATTTTTTTTCTTTAACTTCTGTGTAAAACAATGCGAAACGGGAAATGTTTGAGTTTACGCAAGATAAACAACTTACAAATGTAAGAGAGGAAGTTATAATTATGTGAATGTAAGTCAACAAACAATTTAACACCTACCATCATGAATTACAGTTGCAACTATTAATAATACACTACCTACACCCGACGAAATGGGTAATTAATTAATATTTTTAGTGGGCAACACTCGTAAAGTTCTTTTAAAAACATCAATGGGCGGCCATAGACAGCGTACGATAACGTTCGAACTTCGAATACTATCACGCCGCTTACTGGAAACTTGTACGTGTGTCATATATTACCCTCCATTGTAATTCCGAGTGGCTTTCCAATAAAAAATACATTTCCTAATTTACTCGAGTCGACGTAAGTATTGTGTCCGAACACTCCGAATAATGGGCCTGACTCATGTCACGTGATTCATTCAAATATCGAACGCATAGAAGTAGTCGATTTTCAAAAAGTTCCGACTCCTTCCAACCGATTTGGAATGCCAATTTTGAAATTAGCTTGTGTAAATTTTTTGGTGTGAGTTTTTTTTAATTAGTGAAACTAAACTTCATTCTTACGAAAAAAGCTTTAAGTAAATTGCCATAGAAAAAAGAATAGGATTGAACTTTTCTCTGTTTCAGTATAAAAGTTCAGTTTTAACTAAAAGTAGAGACGGGAAACAAAATGATCACTGATCAATAATGACTATTTATACAAGTGGCAAACATAAGTTAGTTAACAGTGTACTTCACGATGGTTTACTTACAATATTAATTTTTAGTGTTGTATCACCTGACATTTAAACCAGCTGTTAAGACATTATAAAATAGCCTGCCTCGGAAAGCACGTTAAGCGTATCGTATTACCCAGTCACTGCGTTGTGGAGGTCAGATGGGCAGTCGCACCATGTAAAGTATTCAACTGCATCCGGTTAGACTGGAAGCTGACCCAACATATTTGGGAAAAGGCGAGACAGATGATAAAAAAAAATATAAAGAAAAAGAAAGGAGAGAGAGTTGTTATAAAGAAATATAAGCTGTCGTGTTAGATTAGAATAAAGAGGAAGTTGGCTTTCTGTGATGTTCATTTAAAATGAGCATTATAAGCTGAGCATTGTATTTCCTATACTTTAAGCAAGAATAATATTAAATAAATACAACACTGTAAAGTTTTGTGAACATCCCGCCTACGAGCGATTTTTTGCGGCGATTTTTTCGGTGATTCTCTCGGCGATTTTTGTCAGATAGAAATACATTTTACACCCCTTTTTTTTTTTGTTTTTGGGTGTGAAATTATCAAATAACTTCTCCCGCTCTGGGCTGAGCGGGAGGGCGTGTCAGACTTTTACTGACTAAAACCCACCCGTGTTCCTTCCGTTGCCTGTGTGCCAGGGCCACGATATCCCTTTCGGACGAACTCGCAACCCTGGCAGGCATTGGCCCTAACGGACCCCGTCAGTTGGTGCTGACATCTCTTAGAGGCGCGCGTGAAACACAACGCGCCGTCGACCCGGGTCTGGTCCTTATCGGACGGCGAGCTACCCATCGCTCACCGTCCGACATACACACCCCTAACCTTCAATACTTATAATAATAATTACTTTTTTGGAGCTAGAGCTAAGCGTCCAAATATCGTTTTGCTGAAAAAAAAACATGCAGGGCAGTCTTTGGGGACTGCCGATAGAAGTGAATACAGTATACATATAGCTCATGGAAAGCGTTCGGTGGCGATGACGCGAGTTCCATAATTTTTGTTCACAGAAAAAGTACTCAACACGCCTAAAGAAGTATTCACTTCAAGAAGTCGGGAAAAACTTAAAATAATTTTCATGAAATATACAAGATGTAGATCCTCCTAATTAACCTGACTTTTTGATTGCAAAATTGCGCTACGTGACTCTAGAAGAACAATTTTCTATGTCAACTTCATGGAAATTGTTTTTACTAGAGTCGCGTAGCGCCTGTCTCCAGACCCTTAATTCGCAAATAAAAATTAGATAACCACATTTTGACTTATTAGCTGTAGGACGAACCTAAGTTTTTTCATGTATTTCTTTCACTTTTCATCACGCTTTTTTCCAACATTAATATAATTTCACAACGATTGTTTTAAAAGTTCAATAATAATTACTTGTTTATAAATAATTATTTATTGACATAATATCCACATAATATACAAGTTACAGAGTTTGTTTGAACCCTCTGACTCCTGAACTAGGTGTACCTGTATGTCAGGAACTCAGGAGTGAAAAACTTTTTAATAACTTAATTTGCTAAGAAATTGTTTACCACGAACCTTGATAGCCCAATTACGTTTTTATCGGTAAGCTAAAATATTAAGTTCAATATTTTTTATTAGACCTACCATTTCTTCCCTTGGGTGTCGTAAAAGGCGACTAAGGGACTTACTAGGGAATGGGCAGCAGCGTTCTCTATGCATTTTGACACCATACTGCGATCGCCAACCCGCCTGCCAAGCGTGACGATTTTAGAGGCATGAGGAACAGGGAGTAAAGTTCACTCATCCTCTATAACTCTATAGAAAAGGGAGGATCCTCCGACCAGACGGGTGTGGTGTCTAGTGGGCAACTGCCCAACGATTGATGTCGGGATGCTAGTCGCGCGGTAAACTCTGCTTGCGCGATGCAGGATTTGGCGTGACGTCAGTGCATCTGACGCGTAGTTTGCATGTGGCGATGTTGATGCCGCTACACGATTATGGCAACCCCTCCCTTTTGGGGGAGGCCTATGTCCAGCAGTGGATGATGAGGATGATTAGAATTACTTGTTTAGTCAATCACTCTGCCGGTCTTTCTTCAACTATGGTGGCTTCGGCTTCCAGTTTAACCGGAATGCTGCTGTTTACCAGTATTTTACATGGACCGACTACCTATCTGATCTCCACAACCCAGTTACTGGGAAACACGATACCCCTTGGTAAGACTGGTTTTCAGACTTTTCGGCTTCTGACTACCCCACAACGACTGTCAAAGATCTACGGATAACAGTTTGCGGTCAGCAATTGGACGCAATTTTTTCGACAAGTTCACAGCTTCGGCTCTCTATATAGACATATTTATATGTGTGATAGGTAGTTAGTAATATTGCTATGGCTGCCATTTATATCAGAAGTACTTAAGTTTTCCGTCCTTAAGTAGTGTATCGACTGTCTGTCTGTCTGTCACGTCAACGAAGGCCCATTTAAGGCGTATATTAACCGCTTATGGTTGCAAATAGCCAATTTATAAATTGATCACTTCTTTTTCTGTATTTCTGTGCAGTGTTAAGGTTCGATGGGGCTGTTTAATTTGAATTGAATGACTTGTTTGGTTAAAATTAGTAGTTTTAAGTAAGTGCTTAATGTTTGACAAAGTTTTACGTCTGTTAACAGAAGGAGAACTAGGTATTTTTACCCGACTGTCCCAGAAGAGGGTCATGTTTTTCGGGAGTCTGTATGTATGTCTATTTTTAGCCTAAACGGTTTGATGGATTTTAACATAATAATATTATGAGGTGTCCTTAGATTCGTCTTAATTGAGGGAGTGACATAGGCTATGCAACATGTCCCAGAATTAACGCACAACCTCTTAAGGAGTCATTGTACTCATCATTATGAACAACTTTTACTACAAGACCAAACCTGAAATCGGGAAAAAAAATCAGCTGTTCCTTACATTTATGTTCGAATAATTCATCAAAATTTTTTTTCGCGATTTCAGATTTTGTCCCATGGTAAAAGTTGTTTATAATGATGAGTACAATGACCCCTTAAGAGGTTGTGCGTTAATTCTGGGACATGTTGTATAGATAATATTTGATATATTGCTTCTGCAAATGCTTGTTTTTCTCTTTTCAGTTATGTTTTGTAGTCGTTTTGTATTCGTATGTATATATTGGGAATTGACCCATTACTAGCTTTTATTTGATACCAATATTGTTGTAAGTAATTTTTTTTAAAGGCTTCAGTTATGTGCAGTCGGGTTTTTGTTTTTTTTTACTAATTTGATTTATTAAACTTATGTGATAAGTTTAGTTGTTGAAAGATGGTGCTTGGTGATCGGGTTTTGTAACATAACATCACGCCGGTATTCTCCGAAGCGGTAGGCAAAGATGCTGGTGTACCTAGTAAGTACACACACGTTTTGCCAGTTGTTTTATTTTTTCTATTGAAATACTTAAAACTTATTCACAAACTTGGTCAATAAGTTTAATTTTAGGTCCTTAAAAATGCCTTCGCGTCTGTTGGATATCGTGTCATTTAATTTCTTAAAAATATTTTTGTAAATTATTTAAATTAAGTTTGGTTGTGTTAATTATATTTTTTTTATAAAATTCGTTTTAATTTCCTAAAATCTAGAGTTTATTGAATGAGGTTTAGGTAAGTATCTACATTTTACTAAACCTTTATAAACACATAACATCACGCCTGTATTTTCCAGGTGTGCATTACTACATCCACATTTCACCAAGAGCTTTTTTAACTACTAAATTAACTCTGCTCAAAACTGGTACTAATAATCTATTTTCTTAAAACTAATAAGACGTAATTAAGAGTTACTCATTGTTAGATCACTCAAAAGTTACGCATAATTGCAAAAATATAATGTCATAAGGTGTTGTTTCACTTTTTACGAATGCCGATTTTTATGTAACTGCCAATAAAAATGCAAATGCAGTCTATAAATATAAAACCGGCACATAAACCTACATTAATTTGTCTTATCTACTCCGCTACAGATAAAAATGAAGGTAATTTATTCATTTTCATCTTTAATATAAACATGTGTCCAATAAAATCAACACTAAAAAAATAAGACAAAAATTACTATACTTTGTATCGAAATAATTCGATTTTCTCGTCGCATAATTATCATAATAAACGGACACATTGCAAAATCGTGCATTCTCTACATCCCTTTCTTACAGTATCGCCTTTCCGCTCTTCATATATGCAGTTCCCGTAAACCAATTAGCGGACCATTTTCACCTTTTATCCCTTCAGATAAGATCCAGTTTTCTTCAAGCAAAAATCTTTCAAGAACACAGCTGCGCTTTGATACTACAAGCAGACAACGACTTTATTTGTTTAAGCATAAGCTTCCTTTTGTCTTGTGCAAAAGTAATCAATGAGGCACTCGCGATGAAATGCGAAATGGATTATTTTTTCAAAAATGGAATTAAGAAGAGACAATAACGTTCATTGTTTTTAAAGATGGCGGACGGGACGGGCTCAAATATGAGATTATTACTTGTGTGTTGCGCTTATGATAATTTTATAGCCCACAAAGGCACAATAGCAAGTTTATTTTAATGCGAAATTATTATTGTAGTTGTGCATTACGAAAACGGAAATCCATCTTGTTATTCCGGTCGCTAACAAAAAAGCTTTATAGTATAAAGTGAGTCTTTTAAAAACAGGAAACGCGGTGTTGAACTTCTTTCTCCGCTCTAACTCAAATTAAAACGCGTTATTTATAAAATAACATTATTATTTTTCGCTAACCCGCGCTACTGAACGAGTAAAATATTTTTTTTCGATCGGTATTTTTATCACCATTTTAGATACTTAGTTTTGATTGCACGATATACTTTTATAAAAAAAATGTGCAGCTTTATCTTGTGCCTATCAATTTTATTAGAAGCTAACATTCAGTTAGATGTTTATAAAAATAACTTCCATAAAGTTATTGGAAGTTATTTTCGATTTCTATTCAGTTTTGTCGATTTAGGAAACGATCTAACAGATGGCTATTCAATTATATTTCCTAGCTCTTCTAATTACTTAGTTATAACAAAAAAAAATACACATAACAACAGCTTTAATATAGACATTTTAATTTAATCGTCTTTAAATAACAATGTTACCACTATAAAAAGTATATCATAAAAAAAAAGAAAAACGTACAACAAAATAGTGATGTCAACACAAAAATCGACTAAAGTACTTACATCTGGCAGCTGCGATATAGATTAGTGACGTGTCTCATACTTCCAGAAAGCTGAATAGTGTAACGAGTAATTTAAATAGAGCGGTCCCTCAATTGGGGTTAATTCTCGTGTTTAAGGAATATGTGAACGTTTAATTACGAGTACGGAGGACGGCGAGAAGCGATATGGCGCAACATATTTTGAATGCTTTGATGATCGATTCATTCCCGACACTATTTGAAATGGAAAAGTTTTTCACTAAGAAAATTTGTGTTGTTACTCATTATTTGTTATTTCGACGTTCAAGTGGAATTCTATTGATTGAAACACAATACTTTTCGCTGTAGCAGTTGCATCAGTAAAAAGCTCTCTGTTTGTAAATCTAACAAGATCAAAAGCTTATAGATTCTAAGAGAAACCACACCTAAAAACACAATAAAATCAATTTGCTCTCCACCAAATAGTTTCGGCCCGTTAAAAACTTTCAAATCAATCCGGAAACTTCAAATTCTAATAACATAAAGAGCACGTTTGCTATCTACTTACATCACAAGACTCGTTTCGACTTTTTACCGAGTCGTGATCCAACTTTTTGTGGAGAACACATATTCAGATGTGTAATGACCAATCTCCGGGCGTCGAACAAAAAAACGTAAGAGATCATTCGAGGCATTAATGCATCAGTTACTAAACCGTCAGACGCATGCTCTTGCGCATCCTTAACGCATTCATAATAAGAACAACAAGTTCCATTTTCAAACGGACGAATTACAAACACGGGGAGCGTTCGAATGTAGCTTTCGGTTCATATTCAAATTTCTGTTTTGAAAATAGAACGGGAATGATTCTTTATGATCCGCCTGTGAGTGCGGATGATTGATTTTTTAGTTTAGAAAGAAATCGACTATACTTTGGTTATAATTTCGGTAACTAACGGTTATTATGACTCGGTTTTCGTTTCACAAACATAGTAACTTATTCTGAATGCACTCATTAATTTCTAAAGCAGATAATCGATTAGACTGCTTAAATAATCGACTATTCAATAGGTTTATAAGCTTGCTTGTATCGATTTGTCTCGTGTTGTTGAGTTGATGTTTATTAGTTTATTACACATTCTTAAAAGTGTGGCGTGTAGGAAGCGCATAGGTAAACAAGTGCTTTAGGCAACTATAAAAAATAATATTAGGTGCCAATACTTATTTGTGTTGCTTACGTAATTTTAAAGTTTATGATTGATCGATAATTTTAGTTTAGTGTACATGATTTATATTTTAGTTCCAGCCTATTAATGTCACACTGCGAGATAAAAGCCACTTTTCATACGGAGAAGGTACGAGCATTGGATCACCACGGTTGCTCAAAACGGGTTCGCGATTTCAGACTTAAGGCTTCTACATACCGGGGCGACTTGTCGCGCGACGCGACGCGACACAAAGGCACCGCTCGTCCCGCGACACGCGGGGCCTTTGTGCCGTGTCGCGTCGCGCGACAAGTCGCGCTGGTATGTAGAAGCCTTTATAGCTGCGCCCCGCGGTTTCACCCTCATAAGTCTCGATCCCGTAGGAAAATCGGGATAAAAGTATATGTTATTATGAGTAAAGAGAAAAGTATATGCCTATATGTTAATCCAGGGTGTCAGCTACCTCCATACAAAATTTTATCAAAATTGGTCCAGCCGTTTGAGCATGAAGAAGTAACGAACACACTCAGAAACTTTGCCTTTATAATTTACTAGCTGCGCCGCGTGGTTTCACCCTCGTAAGTCTCGATCCCGTAGGAAAATAAGGATAAAACGTAGCCTATATGTTAATCCAGGGTGTCAGCTACCTCTGTACAAAATTATATTAAAATTGATCCAGCCGTTTAAGCGTGAAGAAGTAACAAACACACTCACAGACTTTCGCCTTTATAATATTAGTGTCGGGATAAAAAGTAGCGTATATGTTAACCCAAGGTGTCATCTACCTCCATACAAAATTATATTAAAATTGGTCCAGCCGTTTAAGCGTGAAAAAGTAACAAACACATTCACAAACTTTTGCCTTTATTATATTAGTGTTACGAGTACAAGTCCAGTTTTCCTCACGATGTTTTCTTTCACCAATGTCAGTAATGTCCAAGAATAATAAATAAAATGTCATTAATAATTTGAATTACGTACTTATTTATTTGAAAAAAAAACAAAAATTAACACTTTTGATCTCAAAATTCTATCTGTTAACGTTTTAGTTAGTTCTATTAGTAAACAGAATCCCTCATCACTATATTCTCATGTTCTGACTCAGTATGACGAGGCCAGTCATCTGATACCAACAGGAAATTAGATAAATACCAAGAAAACATTCACAATTCTGACTTTTTAACACGCACTGACGACTAAATTGTCCGCCATCGCTGTCAATTGGTGATAATTAAAAGAAATCTGCTCCACAAGCACGGGGGCGGTCTTGACACGCAATAAATTCTTTATACATTTTTAATTAAGTAAGTTCAAAATATTGTAGATACTAGTCTACGGCATTCGGGGTCAACACACTTGAAAAATATTACTACCAGTTTAACTTGACCTCTCCGTACACCGTTTTTGTTTGAAAGCGCGACCATTATTATGCTGGTTTTCCGCTCCACACGAAGCATGGTCACCCATCAATCAATGGGATCATATCGCCGCCGAAACCAGCCCGCCACGTCTAACATTATGATTTTATAAGTTTGAGTAATATTTTATTTAAATTTTCGGTTGATTGAATGTTTCGGTTCGGTACGCTGCGGTTTTATGAGTTTAGAAATAGAAAAGATTGACTAAATAGCTAATGATTAATATTATTAAACGTATTTGCAATTTAAATACATAGGTACTCGTGTAGAATACAGCAAGAAGTACAGTAAAAAGGAAATGAGAAAAAAAAACGTAGAACAAAATTATTTGTGTGAGACATGTTCCAGCGGCCGCGTCATCCATCTCGTTCGATATTTGAATACGTTCGAATTTGGAACAGCGGCCAGTAATATGAACTTAGTTCGGTTCGTTTTTCAATTGCTTCACTTATATTTTGAATGTAGAACGCCACTAGATAAGAATGTCGTTTCAACGTATGCAACTGAATAGTTGAACACGCATGAATTTAACTACAATTTTGTGTCTAGACATTTTTTAGTGGACAATAAATTGTCTAGCGTTTGTATTGTCATGGTTTCTTGTATGAAAGGTGTGATAGAGAAATCGCGATTCTGTAATTCTGTGCGCGTTGCGAGTTACGTAAGTTGTCGTATTGTGTATGCTGGCTGCTGGCTAGATGACCGCACGCGCCAACTTCACGTACTCGCAATAAGGCACGGGTGGCCGACGCATTCTTTTACGAACGAACGATTCATAGTTGAATGAAAAACGTTCTATTTGAGGGTATGCTAATTTTTAATATGGTTTTAGCTTTGATAGAGACTGGAATTGATGGGTTATTAAGATATTTACTGAACTGCAAAAGACAAGATTTTAGTTTTAATAAAATTAATGTGACCTCTTTTTTTCTTTGTTATGTCTGGCAACTCTAATAAAACCTTTTTTCACGATAAGCTACCTGCCTACTTTAAGATGATAAGAAAATGCTTTTTGCACGTCCCATTTAACAGCAGGTAAAAAAAATCACCATCAAAATTGAACAAATCCAGCTAAACGCGCTGCGCCTGCGACACATTAATCTTAAACACCACATCTACCCGCTTTCTTCAGACAAATTGGACTCAATTTCCATACACAAGTTGATACCTTCAAGAGGTCACATCTTAAGACAATGCTCAATGAACGAGGAGGGGGGAGGTGCTAGACCTAGGGGGGGGGGGAGGGAGGTGTAATTATTCGCCGCTAGCTCGCGGCCACGCCCGCCATTGTGACTTAAACATCGGCTTCAAGACTTCGAAGTACACGGCTTTCAAAGTCGTTGACGTGTTGGCTCTTATGGTGTTGAGAAAAATGTTTACAGTACTGATGGAGTAATCTGTGGTTTGTAAACAAATGCTTGGAATTGTTAGGATAAGGACTTGTTACGTAATTGTGTTGTTGATTTGTAGTTTAGCTTTTTAGAGGGAATTGGGAGATTTCAAATTGATTAATAACCCTACTGCAGGTATCAATACAATTATGGTTGCTGATATAATTAAAATACACAAATAGAGAGTCAAATCAAATAAGTACACTATAATCTAATCTACACGAGAGTTTAATTAAAATAACTTAACAAACGTTTCAACTAAAGCACGCACAAGATCACTAAAACAAACCAGACAAATGACTCCATACGGAACAGAACACTTAAAAAACCACCATAAATAAACATAAACCATTAAAGACGAGGATTATCCTACAATCACGAAGAACCCTAAAATATGAACCATCCATCCGTCTGCTTGAAACACATCAATACAACTTATCTGCCTGGAAACCACTCAAAACGTCTATTTTTAAGCTAAATTCGAACCGAGGGCAAATATAAAAATTGTTCGTATCTTGTTATATGATTGATTTTATTACTCCTGCGCAGTATCGGTTTAAAATATTAAAATTGTTATGTTGGTACTTGTTCGTTGTAACGTTTTTTGTTTCTCGGAATTCGAAGTTTGAATTTTTGAAATAAATGATGGCTGATTGTCATCGCGGAATGTTTTTGAATTTGGAACTGATAGGTGGGTGAATTAGGGATGTGAATAATTAAAAGTTGTAGATGTGATTACAATAACTACTGATTGATTTGGAATACTTAATTGAACTTTATGTCATTATATTTCTAAAGGGGCTTGTGGCTAAGTAATAACTGCCGCATGGGTCGATCCATCAGGTTAAGCTATGCTTACCGCGGTTGGTCTGTAGATGGGTTACCATCTTAAACATACCAAGACCCCTCCATACTTCGGAAAGCACGATAAGCCGTTGGTCCCGGCTGTCATTCGGGGATCTTTAACAGTCGTTACGGGTCGTCAGTAGCCTGAAAGTCTGACAACCATGCAGTCTTAATAAGGGGTATCGTGTTACCCAGTAACTGGGTTGTGGAGGTCAGATAGGCTTCGCTCCATGTAAAATACTAACAGCTGCGTCTGGTTAGACTGGAAGCCGACCCCAATATTTGGGAGAATATGGGCTAGGCAGATGATGATGATGATTTGCCTGGCGCAATAATAGCTTCAAGCAATTCTGTCGATATCATGTTAACAGTAAATGATGTTCAACTTCGATTTAAATTTGATTTCTACGCCAATTAAAAGGACTCTATCCAAATTTAAGGAGAAAGCTTCTCTACCTAGACAGGTAAGAGACTATTAAACTCTGGAAATCATTTGATCCGTCACTTTAAATAATTTGGCATCTGGAAATAAGGAATTTAAGGCTTGTAATCACACCAATGTCCTTTAGCATTTGGGCGGAGCTAACGACTAAATCCGCGCCACTCCGCTACCCGCATCGGACGCATTTTTAATGTATTATAATAAAAATAAGAAATATTTTTAAAAAGTAACAAAACCAAATCATATTCCTTTAAAAAAATTCCGTAAAGCAGTAGATAATTATGTTTTTTAATAGTTTGATAAAAAAATGAAGGAGTAAAACGGTTTTATCTCAACGATTTGGAAGTGATTTGGTGGTTTTTTTCTTATTATGTGATACCGATAGAAAAATTATGGCTATACCAAATTATGTATCATAACATTGTAGATTACTAACAATTTTTCCAGATGTAATTTCTTTGTAAATGTCGACGAAAAGTTGCTTCATCTGCATGCTTTTTTCAAGCTTTTTTCGAGAGAGCAGCCTTAAGCTGTAAAAAATTCTATATAGAAAACATTAGGTATTCAGGATTCCGATTCCCTGATCAATGCTTCTAAACATGCTAAGTGTGTATTTATTTAAAATTGCATCTGGAAAATAAAGATTTCATTTCATTTCTATGCTTTCGTGGTCAAAAACCTACTTACAAAACCAGAACATTGGAAACCCTAAAAATCCAATAACACTAAAACAACACAATAAACCAATATTATCGATATAATCGTAAAGATTCCCGTGAACTGACAACGTTTACTCATAAAGGCTGAAACAAATAAACAATTCGGTTGGAATTAGTCATCGTATTGGAAGGCGGTCTGTATCGTCTCAATATTGAACAGCATCTGCCACACTTATTTTATGTTCCGCTCAGGAACGTATCATGAGGTTTTTTTTTATAAATATTCTTTCATATATTTTATTTGTGGGTAGATATTGATAACGGTTACAAGAAAAGTCGCGAATCATTAACTGTCAATCACAGAATTCGAATTAGAACTCGTGAATTGCAATTCACGAGTGCACTTCTAAATTCAAACCTACATTCTACATTTGAATCTAAAAAGAATAAATGCTTGCAAGAACGCAAACTACATTTAAAATTCAAAAAGAGAACCGAGATGCCTTTTTTGTGACATGAAGCTAATTTATGCCAGTAACTTGTTCGTATAGATCACGAATCTGCTCAGGAGCTTTTTAATCTTTCTGACACCAAAACTAATTAAATTACTTCGGAGGCTAGGCGCGCCGTATGAGCCCCACAGGTGATAAAGTCAATAATTCATTTAAAATCGGAGAAGTAATTAATTATTTATAAAAATATCTCCAGCACACCGACTCACGGTAGAATCGATTTTCAATCAAAATGAATATTCGTTTTCGGGCGCGACACTCGCTCTACACTCAATCACCATCGACCGGCCGCTTATGAATCTGGAATTTGACCGTTTTTAGCCCCATTCCACGGTACCAAATTAAAAATGTAAGAATTCTCGCTTGCAAAAGGAATTTATATTTTATTTCATTTCATTAAATCCGCCATCTTTTGTTTCCATGGCCCGTTCCGATCGGAATTCATATTTTTCTGTGTTTTGTTTCGGTTTGCGAGCGGCGTATTGTTTTATTGTTATGTCCGTTCTAAATGTTTCGTTTCTCGTTCCGAACCGAGTATTAATTATTTTCTTATTTTTGATGAATGCGTCCTACGAATTTTTAAGGCGACTTTTAGCGGCGATTAAGAGTCCACGATAATAATTCGGTCTTTAGAAAAGCAATCACGATTTTCATTAAAATTCTGCATCGCGGTGGAGCCGTTAAAAAATGTTAGTTAGATCCATTGATCTCCGGGAGAAATCGCGGTTGCCAGTCAAGATTAGTCCGCGGCCGACCGAATACTTACTATGCTTAAACTATTAAACGCAACGTCGAATCCGAACAGACAGAGATACGTATCGTTTACCGAAAATAATACCGGCCGTAATCTGACATTCTCATACGAGAGTCCGGAGCGTTACGCAACTGACTTTCCGTCTTCCGACAACAAGAGGGATTATTCGTTACTCATCAATCTTAAATAGACACGGACACTCCATTGTTCCCGTGACATTTAGACGAATTTATAAATAACGCCGCTGAATAAATTCTGTCACTGTCGCTCATACCTATATAAATTTAATTAATACGCGCACCGTGCATAATTCGGAGGATTTTAAAATCCGAACGTAACGCGACACGGCCGTGTCCGCACACGCGCCTGATTGATACAATTATAATTTATTCCAAATTCAAACGACACCCGCGTTTCAATGTGGAATAGAACGCATTCCTAATTGTTGGCATACGCTCTAGTGCTATTGGCCGATACGTTTTCGTATTTCGAACGTCTCTTTGTATTCGAATTTAGAAAAGCGGATTATTTTGCTTTCTTTCTTGACGTTTCGTTATTGTGTGCAAATGTAATTGTTGTTGCGTCTGGTTATTGGTGTAAGTATGAGCGTCGATGGATAGTTTCGTCTCGCGCGCTCGCCTCGCATCCACTGTCCATAAAGATTACGTCGAATGCGTCTCGATAGTGACGTACTCTGCCTGCGAACTGCTTATTAACTTTACAGCTGATATTTTTCCTTTTTGTAACATTTTTAACCCTGTAAGTACCTACTCAATTGTAAATAAGTAAGGTCACATGTTTTGTTATGACTATTTTAGGGTAGTAGGGATGACTACATGAAAAATGTCACGCACGCTCTATTGACGCATCTCAAAGTAACATAAGAAATGCAAGTAAACAGAAATTGCATTCCGTGTAATGTATTGTAACGTTGCCAATGTTACATACTGCCAAAATTTGCGTCGTCTCTTTGGATTTATAGCCTATAGATGTTTGATGTGAACGTGACAATTATTTTGTTTGTGTTTAATGGTTCTAATGGCAGCAGTCAGATTATAATGGGCATCGTTAGTTTCAGTTGAAATGCTGTTAGCTGTTATAATCTAAGGTGTCATGTCGAGCCGTGAAACAGACGAATGTCCATTAAAATTATCTGCATGAAAATAAACACACAGTTCTCAGTAACACTGTAATGAGCATTCTTCGTAATCAGATCAAAGCTTTTATTGTGTTTAACTTGTACACTCATTGTTATGGAAACAGATGTCTCAACGTTTCAATAACGTCTTTACATTTTAACTTTGAAAGAATCGTAAATGTTAACTGCAGAGCCGTTATTTTTCAAATTTCGAATCCACAAAACCAACGTTACGAAACCGACAGTTTTTGAAATAGGAAGTTCGATTTTCGAGATCCAACTAAATCATCCGTCCGCGATTCGCACCTAACACTGGTTGCAATGAACAGTGGGATAATAATGTTCTAGAATTAAATCGTATCTAAACTGTAGTGCGCCGCTCGAAATAGGGCGCATTTGCAGCAATTATTTTAGCTCTGTCTTTCTGAAAATTGGCAGCCGTGTGAGATCTTTTGCGAACGGTATTCGGTTGGGAAACCGTTGTAGCCGCGTCCAGTCGAACGAGACCCGCAATGCGCCCCCCACACACTGACTTTTGTTAGAAAATCGCTCAAAGGGGATATGTCAGCAAAAACTGGGCGGGTTTTATAAATAAAGTGCCCTGATATGCGAATAATAGGTAAGTCTGTCTGTCAGAGTGCGTTCGACGTGCGTAGTGTACTCAACGCTATTTTATTTTGGTCTAACTTGCATTGGCTGCGCTTTGTTCGCCGGATTAACTAATCATTAGTTATTAATTTAATGCAGATCACTCGTAATAAATTTTACGTGTTTACAGCTTTTGTCTAGTCGTTTACTACGACATAATCTTTGAGTGGACATCGAAACCTTAAAGCAACGATCCGGAGTTAGTGTAAATCGTTTATTGAAACCCGTTTTTATTCAATACAACAATAGAACATTTAAAATTAAAAAAAGTCTAGCTTGCGCCCATAAATGTGCGCTATTGATTTCTGCTACAATTTAATACCATAGAGAGAAATCGAACAGAAAAAAGTCCAACCAACGCCGTCGCGCGCTGAAAATTTACATTTGTAATCAGAGCCATTAACGTCGACAATAAAATGCATTGACATGCGTTAGAAAGTGACGGAGCTAGGGCGCGGGAGCGAGTCGGACGCTCCTCGCCGAGTAGCGCCAGACACAATAGCGGCGCGTGCACCGAGCGAGGGAGACCCGCGTATTGAGACAGAATGAGATAGAAATAGGTTCGTCAGTGCAGATCCGATTCAATAATAGTGCGTTCGGATTTTATGCGTTTGCGAAAAATGCACTCAGATTTATCGTTTCGCTTTCCGCGTAGTCTATTAACGTGTACAGTGGTCGACTCCATTTTTATTGTTTTTGATGTATTTTATATCTACACAGCCGTCATTATTGCTGTAAACCTGCATGTCCTTTGTAGATGTCTATAAAAATACAAAAAGTAACACTTATCTGCTTTGACTATTAATGAATTTCATGAGAAAAATTATGAAGAAAACGTTAGCAAGTGTGGATGGATAGCATTCCGCTATCGTAATAAATTTGACGTGCGTTTAAAAAAACAATACAATAACTTCTAAGTCCGCGGTGCGCATACAAAGTGCTCAACATAACAGAGTGCGGGACAGGTGCCCGGGCGCATTCTCGTGCGTTGTGCGAAAACGAGAAACGCCGATTAAAATGAAATACGCGACGTACGCAGGTTAATTAATATTATACACTATTTTAGGTACCGACGAAATATTGTTGTAATTAATGTGTCTGGATTTGCGCAGGATTAGGGGATGAGGCTGATGTATGAGTATTTATGTAGTGTATTGGCGTTTTAAATCGTTATGGTTTAAAAGTTTTTGAGATCAAAACTAGCTACGCTTTCTTTTATAAGTAACTAAGTTCAAGTAATGAAGGCCCGTTTGTCTTATCGTCTTGGATAAATAACGTGCCTGATACTTACAAGAACAGTTTTAAAAAAACAACGACATTCAATGTAAACCTGAAACTGATAACTTTTGATTAAGTAGAAGTTTGACTCTAAACTTTGGACAATAGCCTGATTTAAAATTTGATATTTTTATAACATAAAACAGTAGCAAAGTGTCTACAATTGGTACACTAAACTTTGCAAAATATTGACACAAACATCATTAGCAAGGAGTACGTAACAGAGAATTGTTACATTTGGAATAACAAAACGTATCTCCGCAAATAGCCGACCGTCTGCCCCGACTTCGATTGCAGAACACTATCTACTTCGGGTGATAGTTACGAACTACGAAGATCTACGAACAAAGAAGAAACAATTTGTATTTCGAACATAATTATACAAAAACTTGAATTAAGAATTAAAGTCCGTATTCTAGAATGATGCTGAAGGATGAATCTCGAGTAGGAGATCCGTCATTTTATAATCGATATTCGAATCTGAGTTACTTTATAGAATAAGATAATAATCTTTATTGACATAAGTTATGCATACATTTTTGTGAATTCCCTAACAGGAGCATAGAACTTTGAAATTCGAATTCTAGAGTTATATTTTTAAGCTCAACCTTTTTTTGTTAGATTTGAATAAACTTCTTAATGCTCGTGCAGACCGGAGCGATATCGCGGGCGTGACAAGGGTCGCGCTACCTGTCGCGCCCGCGATATTGCGCCTGTCTGCACGAGCCTTTGTTCAGAAACGGTTTTTTAATAGAAAAGTACGTCCAAAAATATACTTAATGACAAGTTTTTCCAAATTAAAACAAAACGAATACTTGTAGTCGTTCAAAAAATAATTTACTCATTACTTTAACCACAAATTGTTAAGGCAACGTCTTCAGCTTATTCTTTCAACGAAAAAACGACTTTATATCTTCGTAACAAAGTTGAAATTCCCGTTGCAAAATGGAGCTAACAATTCAGCAAATCACGAGTTGTGGAGACGTAACAAAGTGGAAATTGTAGTGTTTATTGTTGAAGCGATAATAAAGAGAGTTTACAACTGTTTTATTAACACTTATCTCGTAAACTATGAGGATTGTCTTCAAGTTACGGAGTTATGTTTACTTTAGTATGTGCTATTTTGTTAAGTTGTCAAGTAAGTGATCGGTGAATTGTTAGTGGAATGTTTTGTTGTACGAAACAGGCGTTGTTTTTTGTTCGAATCTATGAATTCTTCTGAAAACTGCTACTTTTTGGTAGCAGTTTTCAGAAGAATTCATAAATTCGATTCCTACTGCAAATAGTAAAAAAAAATCCGATTGGTAGGTAAAATTATAATACATAATAATAATAATTTATTTATTTAAGTAACAGACAACAAGATACAATTACAATACAAAACAAAAATACTTACAGTTCTAGATGTTAGTAAACAATTAACTAATTATTTATTTAATTATCTATTAGTTCCATTTTCAGATAAAAATAACAATTAAATTAAGTAAATAATTTTACCACACATTTGCTCAAATTTCCATAAATATAAGAATTCCACCAAGGAGCCTAAATACCTAAATAAGCTGAATGATCGAACCTCCTTGGAAGCGCTTTTGCTCAATACGTTTATCTCACTTTATTATTAAAGAGAAAATGAGACGAAAGAATATACTACTAGTACTACACTAATGGCGCCATTTTCATATTAGAAACGGCAAAGATTATTGCGACTTTCCGACTGATATATAAAAACAAAATAATAGTATGAGTTCAAGCAAGGAATCCGATATTATAATGGAATCTACTGCACCTGATATCTTGAATGAGCCGCCAAAATCGCGTGAGTGCTATTTAATGATTTACAATAATTTTATATCATGGAAGACTCGAAGAAATACTCAATCATTCTCTTAAAATGTTTTGATGGCTTGTTTCATTACCAAATAGGTAATGAAACAAGCCCTTTCTGTTTTCTAGCAAATGTGTTGAAAAACGTTGTATTACACACGGGCGGAAATTGGTATTTATTCGATTCGTCTACTAGTTTGTAAAAACCAACTTACCGCACTAGTCTCTATTAACTATTCCGTAGCGTGATTGAAATTAGCGCGTGGCTAAGTAATAACGGGTTAAGGCTTCTACATACCAGCGCGACACGGCACAAAGGCCCCGCGTGTCGCGGAACGAGCGGTGCCTTTGTGTCGCGTCGCGTCGCGCGACAAGTCGCCCCGGTATGTAGAAGCCTTTATTCCCTTTGTACCCCGATCCCCAAGGCCCAAGGCTTTATCCCTCCCGTCCCGGACGACCCCGAATACGATAAATATGATTACAATACTTTTTTCTATTGTTTTCAACGTACGGTCGACATAAAGTGCTTAAATGACAGCAGCACTAATTTAGTAGAGGCCGCACGGATCGGTCCAGCAGGTTAAGCTACGCTTGCCGGGGTTGGTCCGTGGATGGGTGACCATCTTTATATACCGAGACTCCTCCATGCCTCGGAAAGCAGGTTAAGCGGTTGTTCCCGACTGTCATTCATGGATCTTTGACAGTCGTTACGGGTCGTCTGAAGCTGGAAAGTCTGACAACCAGTCTTACCAAGGGGTATCGTATTACCCAGTTACTGGGTTGTGGAGGTCAGATAGGCAGTCGCTTCATGTAAAATGTTGGTATTTAAGATAAGATAAATTTATTTGATAAAACATGTGTAACATGATACATGATTAGGTATGCACATATAGATGGAGACATAATTTTATCGGACCAACATGGAAGCCGACCCCAACACAGTTGGGAAAAGGCTAGGCAGATTGATGGACATTCCTTAAATCTCTAGTCACAGCTAACACTTTAAAACTCCAAGAACTAAATCCGTTAACAATAAAAAAACAGGAATTCCGAACCAAAAAAATTAATATTCATGTTTCCTCCAACTCGCCCGTATATGGAACACACAAAAATCAAACACATCTGTACCGCATTTTTTACTGAAACTTAACAAAGACACCTAATGTATTATGAAACCGAAACCCAACGTGTGTTCGACTAAACTTCCTTTTACAACACTCGATACTTCCCTTCATGTTCCCTGTCCAATGCTTCTTTAGTACACCGTTCTAACACCACCCACGCTCCAAAAACGTCGATGTATGACAAATGAATCGATGTTCTCAGTTGTAGCGGGTTTCCCTCCACAAGGACATTCACCCTACTTTTTTACGAATCCGATCTCATTCTTTTTTTTTAATCGTTTTTATTCGATTTTAATTGTGTAAGGGTTTCCTTTTTTAAATAATGTTGACAAGTCAAAGGATTAATTGTTTTTTGTAAATCGAATCGTAGATCATTTTTTTGTTAATTTTAAACCTAACATGCTTACTAATTATAACCTTCATTGTTGCAAGAAGAATTAATTTTGCTTACTTTTTTAATGCGCGTAGTAGTATTTTAATTCAAGTTATTCAAATGATTTTAAATCTGCATATTTTAAGTCCACGTTCTCGGAAAATGTAAAAGCCTAGAGAATTTTTCATATCAACGATTATTTACGGTCAGCTACGTGTTACAAAAGAATTCCTAACACCACTATACAATTCACTACGCAGCCATAAAAATGAGTTTAAAAAGAATCTCTAAAATCCATGAACCCTTTCAATAAAGATTGTCCGCTATTCAATCAGAAATATTAAATCTAACGCCGCCCGCATAATGTAAACTTAACTACTAAAAATATCGTACCCCTTTATATCAGAAAACATTACCCTCGCCCCAAGCTAAAATTGTTCGAGGAATATTAAAATAGTCAAAAGAGTTAAATTTAAAAAGGAGGGTAGACAAAAAAATCGTAATCTCTAAACTAACACAGCTGACGATATCACAATAACTAGTTTTTCGGATGAATTTCGAGATGACGGACGGTTTAAATCGACTAATGGAAGTAAAAAAGTACGTTTTCTGATGTTTTTGTTGATTCATTGGTTTTGTAAGAAATGGATTCGTTTTGCGTTTGTCAAATTAAATACTTTGCTTTAGCTTGTAATTCGGCTTTTTTTAAATTTAATTCTTCATAGCTTTTTCTCTTCTGCAGTTTTTTTTAGCTCCGATTAATAAAATATAAAATCAGCAACGTATATAAAGTTTTCTGCTACTAACAAAATATCTAATCCAACCCTCGGACAGTGGACACGGCATAACAAAAACATTTTAAACATTCTCTATTCAAATATATTTTTGACAAATGACATAAAAGTTTTAAAAAATCCACGCATTGTTATTGAACTCAACAGTGGCAAAGGGAGCGCATGACGAAAGCAATTTAAAAATGGAAGGGTTTCACTTTTCGTTCCAATTTTAAAAAATGAACCCGCGACGAGTGATTTGACGATTCGGACGGGATTGTAAAACGAATTTTATGATGCGAGAGGGAACTAGCCATTTTATCACTTTTATTTTTATTTTATACATTTTTGTGTATCGTCTAATCTCTTCATGTTTATAATACAGTCGACATAGCTATATATCAGTTACTCGTTAAAGCCATCTCATAAATATGAAATTTATGACATAACTCTTAATAAACTCTGATAATAAATTTGAAAACCAAACATGTGATTCTAAAATTAAACTGAAAAGAAATGAGTTCTGAAAACGTTCCCATCCACTTGAGGCGTGTTACTTTTAAGTAATTTCACTTGTGTACATAAACCCTCTCGCGCTCGCTCCCACTACACACGCACACATCGCCACAGACGCAGATGTTGATTCCATAAAATAATATTTCATGTAAAGCACTAACCGCCCGACCGAGGGCGGAAGGATTGCGTTCTATTTTTAAATTTTTATATTTCGAAGCAATTCAAACTTGGTATCGGTGGGTTTATATTCAAATCCTTGCACGAATTTCAATCACAGAACAGCGCTTTCTCATTGCTAACTCAGTCTCGTTTCATAAGCTCTAGTAAAGTAAAAGTAATTATTAATAACGTTATACTTATTACTAAATGTCGAGTCAAAATTGACCTCTAAAATTGTTTGAACATTTCGCTCGTGACCATTCGTCAATTAAATCGGACGGGGACTCGTTATTAAAGGCGTATACAAAAGAAATAAATCTTGAGGCGAGTTTTAAAAAGCTCCGTTTCGAAGTAAAGAATGTTGTGTACAATCTCGGTTCGGACAAAAAAGTGACAACAAATAAAAAACGTCCCGCAACACGGCCGACCAACAGATTATCAGCGCTAAAAGGGTTGCTCCCGCGCTCTCCTCCTTTTGTTCCTTCCAAATTCAAACTTGGGATCCGTACAAGGAGCGTTCGAATGCGAATTCTATTTTTGAATATTCTACCGAGAATTTTTAATTAATGCCGCTCGGCCGCGCTCGTATTTTTAAAATTCGTATTCTGTTTTAAATCGAGTTCGATATTCAATTTTTGCGTTCGATTTCTGCGTTTTTTATTTATGTTGTGCGATAATGACGTTTCGCTTTAAGTGCTTTATTTCGATTGGCGATTTTATTCCGATGTATCTCCTTGAAGGTCGGTAGTTTTAGTGATTAATGGTCCAGATATGTGGAGTGCTTTTTAAACGAAATATTGAATTTAATGATGTTTTGTGGAACTGTGTGATCTGTTTTTGTTTCGTCACGCGTAGGCGTTTTCCATAGGCGGTCTCAATGACACAGTCATGTTACCACATCGTAGATAGTTGCATTATCGATCACTCGTGCACACAGCATTTATAATCTTCGTATTAAGATTTTTTTTGTGGTTTCGATGATAAAATTTGATGGCTGATACTTAAATGACGAGCAATTCATGTTTATTACATAATTTATATTCCCTTAAAAGAATCGGTGAATCCAATAAGCCACAGAGTACAAAAATGCATCGATGTCGGGAACTAAATAAACAGTGTGAAATATCTCGTTGTTAGTGTTATTTTAGTCTGTGCGCGTGCACTTTAAATGAGTAACCAATAAGTCGCATTAAGGGGTCACTTGACGCATAGCATCACACGCGGCCAGCATACGCAAGTCGTTGACCCCAATACGCAAATGGGGACTTCTTATTATGATATTATAATCGATATAATATCGAATGCCAGAGTCGAGGCGTGTGCATAATAGACACTCTTTTGTATGTATGAGATGTACCTGAAGAGGAAACGATGTCTTATCACTATTGAGATTATTAATCGCTTGTCCTATTTGTAATATGGAGACTATTGAAGACCACACAAATGGAAATAAGGTTCTAAATAATAATGTCAAACATGCAAATCAACTTCATTCAACGAACACTACTCACTACAATAGCATTAAAATCGTTTTCGAATCCTACTCATCCCAAAAGGGAAAAACAAGTCTGAACATTTTTATTTTTTTGTAGTTACTATAGGTACATGTGCGTAGTCACATTCGAAATATATTCTTTTAATAACATGTTACCGTCTAGTAATCATTCGTTCACATAATGGCGTTCACTTAATATTCCATTTTTGAAAATATTTGAATCGTCATGCTCGTTCCATTCCATTGTGTCGGCGTTCGGCTATCTGATTTTAAATTTGGAAGGCGATCGATCTCTTATTGGTCGAACGTTTGAATTCGGAACTTAATTGTGGTTCGTGTTAATTAAATTAATTGAAATTGATTCGCGCTTTGCGAATGGACGTCTTGGGACAAGTTCGAAGTGTCGACTTGAGAAATACGATTCCCGTAAGTTTAATACGATGAGGAGGGTAAATTCAATTCTAATTACTTAGCTACCATCAAACTATGGAGTTTGTCAATTTAGGGTAGTTTTAAACAGACCCTTAGCTGTCGGTTGTTCAATGTGGAAAACTAGGTATACAATTAAATAGCACTTATCTTATAATAAATCTTGAAATATTCCAACAACTATTGCAGACTCCAGTCTGATTCTAAGAAGACATTCTATTTCTCAGACGTCTTAAACTTAAAAACACTACATTTTCTAATAAAATCTAGTGCAATCTTCTATTATTCCTTCGTAAACAGAATTCTCATCTTATTCCGTATCAGACTAATGTTTTCATTTTTGTTTCCAGGTATTTTGCCGGTCACCATGTTTAGAAATTGGCGACCGATATCATCGACTCAAATACGACGTTTTGTCACGAACCTTACTCGGAAACAGTGAGTCGAAACTAGATACTAATAAAAAACTAAAGTATAAAACGAATACACTTTATTTATAAAGAAAAACAATCAAATAAGGGCTGGTTGCATCATCTTAAGTTAACGATGACATAAACTTCAATTCATCAACTGTCACTCTCAGGTTCGGATTTCGATTTTGAATTTCGAATCAATGATTACGATGACCGACGAATGACAATTTCGTTCTCTTTTTAAAATATTGGTCTTTTAATTTCTAAGGACTAAAGTTTTCGAAGGAATGAACTTATTCGAGGGTAATAAAGTCCAATAAATCAAGTAGAGCCACTGGTTTGATGGTATCTTCAAATTCTTTAGTGCATCGGTCGTTGCAATGTCAATGTGAATTTATCAGTTTTTTACGAATCTGAGACATAAAGTAATTTCAAGTTTGCGAAAACGTGTTTTTCGAACAAATGGCTTTGAAAAGGAATCATCGCAATTTATTAAAAGTTTAAAATTACAGCCCAAAAATTCTATCACACTACGCCGCACCACGACGACCTAAAATATGTTCTTATTAGAATTTTTTACCCCTTGTACCGACTGTAATTTTATTAAAGTCCCCTTCCCCGTGAAGGATGAGTTTATTTTAAAAATGGAAAGCTAAGCGCTCACAAAAATAATTGATGTGACCGGACCCCTTTCGTAATCTCATTGCCTGTTCCTATATGATGAGCAGACAAAGCCGAAAAGTGTATTCAGTAGTTATATCTATGGCTTTGGCTGCCCGAGGGCTGTTAAATCAACCAAATGGAACCTAGAGCCCCAAGCGTATTAACAAAGGGCGTTATATCTAGGCACCCTCGGTTATTAGGCTTACGGTAATATTGTCAATCGCTGTAATGGTCGATTTAATCAGTCAATGCTCACTTTGCGCCGTAAAGCAATTATTTTAAAAATGTCTATCAAACAAAGTAACACGATCTAGGACGTTATTGACATTAGGTACTAAGCTTAATAATGACCTTGCATAATTTGAATTCCGAATTCTAGTTTTAAAAACACTCACCAAATGTTCAATCGTTCAAAAAGGATTTTCAATTCGCTATAAGGCGCTAAAAACGCAATGCTCTTTACTTTACAAAATCGGAATTTCTGGAGCGTTGAACTTTTTTTTCACAACGATTTGTGGAGCATCGACACTTTAATTAGAACGTAGCTTTATTCGTTCAATAATTATAATCGAATGTGTATAATTACATTCGAGTATCGAATCGGAACCGGGCGTATTGATATTAAAAATGATGTTTTTGTCTGTCGAACATTGAAACAAAGCGACGGTAATTCGTATGAAGTGACTTGCGTTTAGCCAGCTCTTTGTCTGTCCATCTGTATTCACAAAACGAAGTATTTAATTTTTTTTCTGTACTTACTTTTCGAAGATAATTGTCGTTAATAATCGTCGGTCGAGATTAGATATCGATTGTGAGTACAACAATGTGTTGTGAGAATTTTAATTTGAAAAAATACATTATGATTGGGTAACAGACGAACGGACTGGCAGACTAATGACTGCCGTATACGGTGTTGGGTGAAAAATTTAATAAAGTATATAACTGAGTATCGTGACAGTTCGGGAAGTCGAAATGTTATTTTATCAGGAGTGCAAGTTACAGCCACTAAGTCCCAAAAGTGTATGTCATGAATTATTTATGGACAACTTTATACTTCCCGGGCCTGGTTTCGCCACAAAAGCGGACGTTTTTGGGAATAAATTCATCGAAAAACGCCTTTTATACAGCATTAACATTATTTATGTTCCGGCCGACTGGCGGACACTACGCGCCTTCGAAATGTTATTGTCGAAAGTTGCTCGCACGTTTTCTTGCGGATTCCCTTGGAAAAAATAAGCACATGCATCGTATTATACTTACGCCGTATTTTTATGAAGATGTGATCGATCTTTTAAGTTTTTATGGTAAATTAAATCATGCAAGATCGAAAAGTTCTACGTAGACAGATTCAACCATTTACAGCACTTTTGGCTTCCTATGCGTGCTTTTAGCTAAGTAACCGTTCCATGTAGTTTCCGTTTCCGTTTGAACTATGTACTATATACTCAAACGGTCCTACTGTTTCGTTTTATAAATTCAAAATTCGAAACCTTGCACAATCCAATGCAGATTATTCAAATTCCGAACTCTATCCGCTGTACAAAAAGCTCTCGATATAATGAATACAATATTGTAGTTACAAAGTAACTGACTTGTAATAGAATCGCATAAAAATCCCTCCGATGATTGCACCGTGGGATTTTAAAACAATGCGATTGTTCCACCTTTGTGAAACATATTCGGATAATGTTTAATAATAAAAAACTTTAATACTTTGTTACTTTTTGTCGTTCTGATCGATGTCTCACTGACATTTTGAGTCGACGTAATTTGCCCTGCTGGCTGAAATTAATGCATCGCTTCTAGGAGTTAATAACGGATACTACAAACTTCAATTAGAACAACCAGCTTTAAAGGCTTAAAGCATAAGAAAAAGAGCACATAGACTCAAAGCTAAGACAAATAGAGTTAAAGCTAGTTCAATATTAAACTGTAGACCTGCCTAATGGGCAAGTTATATATCCATTTCGACTCATACATGACTTAATAGCAGGTCATTTGGACATAAACGACATGTTCTTTCATTCGCGAGCGCTTTAAACACACCGCCAGGATATGCCTCTCTATTTAAATGTGGAACTATCAACCGTTACTTAAAACTATCATTAAACGGATATAAGTAACAGCACTAAAATAAAAATTCATAAAAAGAACAATCGGAAAACGCCAACACGTCGCGTCGCGGCGATAACGCAAACGGATTCGAAATTTTAAATAGTTCCATATTCAAACGGCCGATTTCAAATATGGAACGGCGATTGTTTCCCGTTTTCGCTGGTAGTTAGCGACGGTTCTTAATATGCGGGTTACGCATGCGCTCAACTGTTTCACAATGGATGTAGTCGACAATCGGTTTCTATTTTTTTTATTGATATTTATGTTGGTAGTTTATTGGTTATTTAAATTTGATATTACGTATGTTACTTATTGTAAGGTACCTATAGGATGATAGAACAATTGATTTAATGCAGGTAGCAACAGTGTACGTGCTCAAAAGTGACAAAGCTTCAAAATTTTATTTTAAATTCTTTCAAAAAATTTTCGTTCATATATTCGATGTCATTAGGATTATTGATGATTTTATGACATTTCAGAACAAGTAAAATAGTCTGTTGCATTTTAAATCAATTTAAGACACTGAATCTATCACTGGCACACGTAATATAATCTAATGTAATCAATTATACAACAAAACGACGTCAGTTAACCCTATGCGTGCCTACCTGCATTCAAAACGCGCAGCGTTGCACGCTGTAGCCCCGACTTAAAATCGCGCGATTCCACAGAAAACGTGTCGAGGAAACGTATGCGTTCGGAAAAGTCGCAATAACTTAAGCAATCAGTATGCAGGACTAGGGTTCAGTTCCCGCTCACGTCTCGGTGAAAATATTCGTTCGTGATACGTCAAATATATTATTATTATTTCTACTTTCTACGCCGTTTTCGGTGTATCAAACGGCCATTATAGACGGAAAATATAATTTTGTTGGTTCTATTTATCGTTGCTGGTTATGGTCGAGTATTGCTTATTGCGTCAAATAACGGGACGTGAATACGGAATGGGCAATCAAATTAAAAGGATTATAGATCGCATTTGAAATAATAATTAGATATGTTTGTGTCTATTGTACGTCCTATTTTGTAATTAAGTGGGTAATCAATGAAATAAAATACATAATTGTTGCCATATAAACGCCTGTTATTTACACAACATTAGTTATACGTGTTGCTTTATACTGCGCTGTATTTTAAAAGCTACGATTTCAATGACAGTTGTGATTACAAACATTTAATTTAAATTATGTGTTCTTAATTTAAAATGTATCTAAAGTATGGCAATAGTAATTGATTCAACGATCGACATTAAAACACTCTAGTCGAGTATCAAAGCAGATGAAAACATAACATTGTATTAAAATCAACGAGTAGCACCAATAAACAGAGACCATCAATAAAGTACTAATTTAATTGATTTCACAATCTATCAAAACGACTGATGACTCAACTTTCAACTTTAGAGCCCCATAAATAGAGTCGAAACTTGTTCGTAAATCACCATCATCGTGGAAGGCCCGAACAAATTGGTAACTTCCTCGAAGGATTTTTATTTTTATTGATAAAAGCGTCTCTGACGACAATTGGTACGGATTTGGCCTTAAATTGGTCGAATCACTGCGGCCTCGGTCTTAGTTACCATGTTGTATTGAACCGTTGGTATTGTAGGGTTAAGATGGAATATAATTGCGTCTTTTTGATACGTTTTGTAGTTCAAGGCTGGAAGGGTCAGGATGAGGAGACAAGATGGACTGGTTCATTCTTTTTATATGGATGATATTCTGACTTCTATAATTTTCTTGACATAACGCATAGGTCTGTTTTGCTTTTGAGCAAGTGCGTTCTAGTTTAGAGGTTTGTTAAAGTAATGCTTTTCTAAACATTTTCACAAATCTTACAAGATTTTTCTTTTCTGGCGCTTATAGTTTCCATCAGATTCAAATTAGAAAAGTAGTTCAATTATTTCAGTTCTATTTTTGTTACAATCTCCAAAACCATTTCAGCGCAACAATGGATTGAAAAATCCGAGTTATAATGTCCGCCCAATGAAATTTCAAAACAGCGACGGATTTTGCCGCACTTTGCAATATTGATCGATGGTCTATTCCCTCGATAACTAATCCCAAATTTCGGACACAAACATGCAAAACTTACACCCTATTTTTTGAAACATTGTAGTGTCAAATTTTCCGTCGGTCCCCAAGTCCACTTAACCAACCCTTCCCAAAAAAACTAAAAATAAAAAACGGAGGGGACTTTTAAAATCGTTATTATAATCTCGGACGCCATTTTGCCTATATGGGGACGCGCCCTTCAATTTTAAATCTTTTTTAACAAAAACCCCTTTGATGTTTATGCATTTCGGCAATATCTCCCGCTCGGCTAGATACGCGACATTTGGCCGTTTCGAGGATTTCACTGATGCATATTTTAGATTAAAAGTTTAATACTCTATGCCCACCCGCGCGGATACGTTGCCAATTTATGTGATGGCAATTTATCATAATATCGATGTTTCACTTTTGTTACCGGGCCCACTCTATCATGTCTACGATGGTCACAGCAATTATTTGTTGGCGTAGGTACGTATGTTGTACCTTGCTAGCGACATAAGCGGACCTTGCGACATGGAGACAAGACCGAGACGCAACAATCAGCGCACAAACTAAGACTAACGTCCAATTAATCAACTCATTTAACTAAAAAGTCGTGTGGGAAAACGTACGGATGTATCCAACCGACGCATTCCAAATTCGAATGAATCTGAAAGGCGAGCGAGATTTGAAAAGAGAATGAGATTTGAAAATAGAACACGCCATTAGGAGTGAACACAATGGTCTCATTGGTCGATTTGAAAAAGGAACAATTTGTTAAACGTCAAATATGAACTTTTTTATTTGAGATGTAATGAAACGCGGTGTGATGTCTAGTACTCACATCTCTAACGTTTTTTGTGTTGGATCGCCGCGCTTGTTTTTCATTTGTTTTGTTACACGTACCGCCGAACTTATTAATGTCAAAATTCAAATAAGAATTCGAGCAAAAGCCAGAAACGCCACTGGCGACAAGATTATTACGTTATTGAGGCGGACTTGTTTACAGAACCGTTCTAATTAATAGCCAACCATGCAAAAATTGACGTACGTAGATACGCGAACGCACACTTACCTACGATTCGTTACCTAAAAAACAATAAAACCTAACTATACGTATAGGCATATATCTGTAAAACAGACGGTCGGTTCCATACGTTTTTGCGTTTGCTGCCTACACGCTCATTCTCTCGTGCATTCAATTTAGTTCTGTCATACTTTCTATCTACGAAACGTTTATCGGGTGATCACAAACACGAGCAATGACATGGAACTATCAATATTTCTAATAACGTTTAAAAACAAAGTTATATTAGTTTCTTATACGAATGTAGCGGCCATATTAATCATTGGAACGAATTTCCGTGCGCCATGTCATACGGAGTTCGTTTATTAAAAATGTGACGTATCAAGATCAACATCTCTTCGTTTGAGAGGGACGAAGATATGTGTAAGTTACTCGTGCGAGAGGGACAGACATGTGCTGACATTTCAACGGGTCATCAACCCTACGGGCGTCCTGCTCTAACGAGAATTCGAAGATTTGATTTGAATTGTTCTTAATTTGAAATATTGGTCCGGACAACGAATTTTATTATGTACACATTTTTTTTCATTTATCATGGTTTATTAAAATTTATTTAAATAGATTTTTCTATGAGCTTCTGTTTGATATTTTAATGGGTCGGCTGATCAATAGAAGTGCGTAAAAACTGTAAAAAATATGAGTTTTATTACTACAAAGTTTCATGCGGTCTCTTAGCGTACCTAAACGACTTTGAAAAAAAAAATACTTTTTTGCCTTGGTAACATTACGGATATGGATTGTTGTATCATTATGAATAACAATTTTTATGATTAAGAATTCATATTGTATCTTGCGTTTTTTGTCTATTTGTTACGATCTGATCCGAGATAACGCGTTGTACTCCGGTTGGACTCCACCTAATACCTGTTATTTGTTACTTGCTACCAGGTCCCATTCGATAATAGCACCAAAGTGCACAACAATAAAACCTTGTTCTACAAAATATTATTTACAAATTCCATAAAAAAACGTCAATTATGTCACAAAACATCCATTCCAATTGAATGCAATAATTAAGTGGTCACTTCTCAATTAGCTTTTAAATTACTTAAAAATAATGTGTATTGTTTAATGACAAGAACAATTAATGTTATACCAAACATCTGTAGCAATACTCAGAAAGGAGTTAAAAAAGTACTTGTCATATTTTCCGCGAACGATGCACGATGCCAGCACCATCGACAATGTTTTTACCTTTTTTTTTGTCGTCATAGTGTCACGCACGAATTCAGTCATGCTGTTTTTCCTGCCTATTCCTTTTTTACTGGAATTTCTATTCTTAATTAATTAGCTACTGCAACTATGCAGGTACTTTTTAAATAACTCATTAAAAGTGTTTCGCAAAAATGAAAAATAGTTCGAAAATGCGAAAACCACAGTACAAAAATATATTTAACTTTTCGTCTTTTCGCACCCCTGCTAACTCTCCCGCCATATTCGAATATAATACAAAGCAACTACAAAGGCACGATAATAATAATTCATGTATCACTAAAACTGAATTAAAATGCACGAACACAGTCTAATCGAAACAAAAGAGCAACAAAAATATTAAGCAGCAAATATAAGCGAATCATAAACGATCATAACTGGTTGTGCTTGTCCATTTATGGTATTGTAATCCTATTGTGAGAGGCTCCTCATCTCTATGTGTGGGTTTATGTGAATACATATACGTTAAAAATGTGTTCAATCATTAATTTCGGGCGTAATTGAACGACTTGAGAACTGGCTGCAAAAAGACGATGTTTCGCCGAATCTGGAGTTAGGGCGGTTGCAGATAGGCTGTTGATTCAGTGACGGATTCGTAAGTGGAAAATTCGGTTACGATTTTCCCAAGAGAACAAGATTCTAACTGTAGTAAGAAAATTGTGAAAAAACTAAAGCTACTGGAAAAGCTACGACTAATACTAAGATACTGACTTAGCTATTAGCTTTTTATATTTTATTTTATCTCATAGGTACACCAACGACCTATTCAGTAGAAACATTAACATAATAAAAATAATATAGGCATTCAGTTATAGTGAATTAGTCACTTACAGGCGTACACATCACTTACATAAAAAATTGTTTTTTAAATATAATTACGTTTTAACAAGATTTTTTAATCGTAGTGACGATACAAAAATGAATTAGAAACAAAGAACAAAACATTAAGTAAGTAAAAAACAAAATCATAATCAAAATTAGAATCAAAAATTAAAATCAAAATCAAAATTATTATTAGAATCAAAATTATAATCAAAACAGTAGAATTGAAATTCAAAATTCAAAACAGTAGAACGTAAATTTAATATCATCTAACTTTATATTCAGCTTCTTAAGTAAGAAGAAAATCCTGTCTAGATTCTCATATAGCCAATTAAAAATTGCTTTAGCAGTGATAGAAATGCAACAAATATAAATAAACATTCCGTTTCCGAAACCGTATCGCCGAAATCCGTCGATATGCAATCATCTTAACTTGCACCGATCGAATGACGTTCCCCGGCATTGCGAATTTATACGTTCATAAAATTCTTTTGTCAAATTTACGTCGGAGTTTCGTATACGAGAGCCGGCCTGTGGATTCTTTAACGAAATCATCCAACTCAATTTTTTACCAATGATTATTACGCACAGCAAATGTTTTCACTCGTCCTGAGGCGGCTATTCTCACGGTGTATCATCATTTCAACCGAAAGACGTCCACCGCTGAACATAGGCCTCCCCCAAAGCGAGGGGGGGGGGGTTGCCATAATCGCCACGCATGGCAGGTGGGTTCGCGATCGCAGTATGGTTAAAATACATAGAGATCGCTGCTGCGCATTCTCTAGTAAATCCCTTAGTCGCTTTTTACGACACCCATGGGAAGAAATAGGATGGTGCTATTCTTTACCTGTGTCGTTCTTGTCGCCAATCCCGCAGTGTTTGAAGACCAAGGTCTTCAACCAGTGCGTCCTGCCCGTTATGACATACCGTGCTGAAACGTGGACACTGACAGTCGGGCTGCTCCACAAATTCAAGGTTACTCAGCGTGCTATGGAGCGGGCTATGCTCGGAGTTTCTCTGAAGGATAAGATCAGAAATAAAATTATCCGGAAGAGAAGCCGGTGTAACCGACATAGCCTGCAGAGTAAGCAAGCTGAAGTGCAGTGGGCTGGCCATGTTTGTCGAAGAACCGATGGCCGGTGGAGCAGATGAGTCCTGGAGTGGAGACCGCGTATCGGCAAGCGTAGTGTGGGACGCCCCCCAGCTAGGTGGACCGACGACCATAAAAAGGTAGCTGGGACAGACTGGATGCGGAAGGCGGAGGACAGGGTGTTGTGGCGCAGCCTGGGAGAGGCCTATGTCCAGCAGTGGAGTGCTATAGGCTGAGTTGATTGATTGATTGATTCTTTACGTCCGCCACCACACGGAACGGTGTCACGGTATAAAGGAGATCTCTATTTGGCTAAGTGGTTATTTTTCAAGACCATAATTAGGATCAGAAATACTTTGTTTCGTAAAGAGCCTTATTCAAGCTTGAGTAACCATGAATGCAAGTTCAAACTTTTACTTAAACTATACAGGCTGACTGTGAAAACATGCGACAAAATTTAAGGGGGTGTTCTACCCATCTGTATGAACATCTTTTTCTATCGAACCACTTTAAAATTCGCAAAAACAAAATCCGCTTTCTTATACAAAATGGTCCAATCGGTTATGTACCTTTATAGGAAGGAAGGATTTTCGTTCTAATAAGTTATTAATTGTCTGCGTGGTGCCGGACGTAAAGAATAGCACCGCCCCATTTCTTCCCGTGGGTGTCGTAAAAGGCGACTAAGGGACTTACTAGAGAATGGGCAGCAGCGTTCTTTATGAATTTTAACGTGGCAATTATGGCAAACCCCCTTTGGGGGAGGCTTATGTCCAGCAGTGGACGTCTTTCGGCTGAAATGAATGATGATAGGAAGGAAGAGTTTTTTTTGCGAGTTCTAATTTGGTCCTCTAATAAGAGAAAGAGAGAAAGAAAAATAATTTTATTCGTCACAGAAACACGTGCTTAGGAAAACATAAACTCGAGCAGGTAAACATTACACAAAACACATCTACAATATAATCACGAGCACAAAAATAACAAATAGTCGGCAACTGCACGTCATGACTGTGAAAAAAACGCTTGCACTCAGCATGATGCTGAGCTATGGGGGTCCCACAACACAGCGCTGATTTTCAGTGGTTACCCGAAAAATACGTACGGAACTCAAGTCAGGTATAATGAGTTGAACATAATTGGTAACAACATAAAATAAATAAACAGTACTTATAATATAATGCCTATACAACCAATAAAAGAAAACAAAGAAAAAAAAAAAGGTAAAAGGTAGGTAAAAGTAAAAGTTGTTCCATATTGATGGGTAGAACACTCCCTTAAATTTTGTCGCATGTTTTCAAAGTCAGCCTGTATAATTTTAACTGCGTCAGTGGTCGCAAGCGCTATTGCCGAGCACGAGGTCTGAGGTTCGATTCCCTGGTCGGGCAAAGTGTTATTGGGTTTTTGCACCAGGAATTTCTCAGTAGCTCCCCGGAGGATTTGTGCCCGGTTAATGGCAATAGTCGGCGTGGTATGTATTCTTACAGTATAATTTTAACTTAATAAAAAAGTCAATCAAGCCACCAAATAACTTAAACCGCTACTTAACTACAACGGCAACTAAGCAAAGAAAGCAAAACAAATTCCTAAGATAATTACTTAAAAAAATAAGCTCCACCGAAAACGCATTCATCATTTATCTTAGTTCGATATCAGCTACTTGGACAGTCCAGTTTTCTATTATTCATTAGCCATTGTTGGTTTGCATTGGCCTGAAATTCGGTGGCCATTACATTAATAATTACTTCTCAAAATAATACTAAGTTCGATCCACGACTCCGATAACGTTCGTACGCTACTACACACACCACAGCGTAACGTTAACAGTATGACGAGACCAGTACACCCACGCGACGAATCGTTGGTCTGGTGATGAACTTAAAAGTAGTACAGATTGGGGCCTTAGAAATCGTTATTGATGAATGATAGATTTTTTGGTGTAACTGAATGTTGCTTGTTTAATTTATGCAGTTAATTATCTTTATAATCCAGTTTCTAACTGGTCTAGTTATCTAATTTACTGAAATCAATTAAAATTCTGGAGTATTGTTTATGATGTTATACAGTGGGCAATGACTAAATCAATATGGGAAGTGGTGCATTTGGTTTTATACCACGGCCGTCGTTGACAGTAATCGGTATTGGAAAAACCTGGAAAAATCTATCACAAAAATGAATTGATAAACGATTTTTCTGCAAATGCAGTCCGAGATGATACATTTGAACTTGATTTTTTATGTAAAAATAAGCTCTAAGCTGTACAAAAACGTGCTAATAGGTAAAAAAATTAAAAAAAAAAGTTTTTTTTTATTATCTTTAAAACTTGGATCAGACTGATGTTAGGTTATGTTACCGCATATTACTTAACTTTTGTTCCTCATATTATTCTTCATCTAATTAATAATTTTTGATAGATAGAGAAGACAATGATAATGTTTGATAGAAGAAAAAAAAAAAATTTTTGGTCATCATTCATCATCATCATTTCAGCCGAAAAACGTCCACTGCTGGACATAGGCCTCCCCCAAATAGGAGGGGGGGGGGATTTTCCATAATCGCCACGCTTGGCAGGCGGGTTGGCGATCGCAGTATGGTTTTAAAAATGCATAGAGAACGCTGCTGCTCATTCTCTAGTAAGTCCCTTAGTCGCCTTTTACGACAACCACGGGAAGAAATGGGATGGAGCTATTCTTTACGTCCGGCACCAAACGGAACAATTTTTTTTATTTTTTTTGGTCATTGGCTTTTAATTAAAACATATTTCATCTTTCGCGACACAAATTCGCTCGATGACAAATGTTACCACTACCTACTACAGAGTGGTGATTTTTTTTATATTATATATATACTATAATATATTATATTATAGTAGCCTATATAGCTCACGACAAAAAAAATCACCACTCTGCACTTAGCTACTGTATCTTTTCGCCTACGTTATTGCATCAGGTAGGTAATTAATTTCATGCGGTGTCCGACCAATCACATGCGTTTAGGTAGCGGTCATAGATCAAAAGATTTTTATGCGTTGACGTGACATGTACCCATATGATGTAAGAAATGAAGATCGTGATAAGAACAAAATAATGGTTCAGTCGTGTGTTGTATGGTTACGCAATTAGGGTAAATAGTTGAAAGTATCATTAGAGTATTTGTAATTTACGGCTGATAGATTTTGAGATGTCAAAATTCATTTATTTTTCAGTCAAACACGTCACGAATTCATGACCTATTAATATCCGCTGTTGAAAATTAATCTTTGACAAGCTGTTCATTTTTTTAGGCTGTGGTCACACTGGTCACCAATCAGTTGGTTTAAGACTTAGAGATATATGCCAGTGACCTTGAGTGGTTAGTTTGCGTGTTCTGTACTGAACTAACGCAACGCGTCGTACGTTCAGCCAGTAATAGGACTCGCCCATAATGGAGCGCTGTCCCCAATTTGACACATTATTAATTTATTATAAACAAAAAAAAAGGTATTTTAATAAAACGCGTATACTAAAAGATCAATCATTAAGTTACCTTTAAATTGGTGAAGGTTTCAGAAAAATACGCTTGGTAGATTTTGCGCCATTATCAGTTTTTTATACGCGTTAGACATAGTTTTACAAATTAATTTCACTGTGTAATAGAAACATAATCTAAAATATTGACATATTGAGTTATTGAGAAAATGCTCTAATTTAACATATATTTTTTTCAAACCATTAATACTACTCGTTTAGACGTGATCTTCAGTATAAAATCACTAAAAGTCGGTTATCGTCGCCTTAAGTTTGGATTATGGCTACCTATGATTTCGTAACGATAAGCAAGAATACTTCTGAATAGATTACTCATAATAATAGTGTTTTTCAGCACCAGTTTTGTACTGTTATATGATTTTAAAGAATAGTAAGTCAAATAATTTATTTCAAGGAGCAGTGGTGGCCCAGTGGTAACACCCCCGACTTACGAGTTGTAGGTCGTGGGTTCGAACCCAGCCAGGCGCTTTATTTTGTGTAAATTAATTTATCACCACTGCTCTCAAAACTGTGAAGGAAAACATCGTGAGGAAACCGGCATGTCCTAGAACCAAAAATTCGAAGACATGTGACATCTACCAACCCGCACTGGTCCACTCTCAAAGAGAGGAGGCCTGTGTCCCAGTAATGGGAATATAATAGTTTTAATTTTGACAAATTATTAATACTCCAATTCAACTCAAAGCATTTATTTCAAATAAACCAATTACAGGCACTTTTGAATTCTCAAGGGGTCGGTCAGTCATAAAGATGAAGCTAGTTGCCCATTCCAAAGCTTAGTAGGTACCTATGGAGAAGAACGGGCAACAAACTCCACGGATACTCTTTTAAATTAACATATGGTTACAAAATATTGGTTACATCATTCGTGTTGAAATTAAACATGTGAGAACGATGCAAAACGTCAAAAGCGTCCGTAACAAAAAGATTTAAAAAAACAATTCAAAAATTAAATTAAAATAAGCCAAGGCCGCTAAGAGATGACCAGTCCCTACTGATGGCGCCCGTTTACGAACATGACACGAAATAGATTATTACGATTGTGATTTCCCATTAGGAATTTTTTTGACGGCATGGTTGGCGCAGTTAGTTAAGCGATTGACTGCTGCGCTGCGTGTCGCGGGTTCGATTCCCGCACGGAACAAATATTTGTATGACCTACAAGTAGTTGTTCCGGGTCTGGCTGTTTGTGTATGTGAATTTAAATGTTTGTAAACGCACCCACAATACAGGCAAAAAAAAAAAAAATGTCAGAAGCAGCCCGGAGTCTGGATTTGTGCCCGGTTGATGGCAATAGGCTCTACTTCTATAGGGTGTACTATAGGTACACTTCTGCCTACCCCTTCGAGAATTACTGGCGTAATGTTATGTATGTGTAATAATAAATAATCAATTTATTATCAATATTTCTCATCCACTATAACAGCGTGCATGCAGTTTAATCTCTACCGTATAAAATATCGTACACAAACTTCGATCAATAATAGACTATTATTGATCGAAGTACACAAACGTGATCATTATATCCCTTAAGGCAAAATATTTGATTGGTTCAAAATCGAACAATTAAACAGCAAATTCTGTAACTCAAATGTAATCATTTCACAATCTCGCACTACCTAGAGACAGATTTTTGCCCAAACACGGTCTAACTGGACAATAATTAGCTTTATCTGGGACTAAATATCTTTTAGCCAATAGAATATAAACTATAGATTTAGACTTATTTGCATTGTGACACTATGGCATTAATGCTATTCGTTATTGTTTAAAGTTGCTATAATATTATTGCTGTTTTTACCTCTTGCAATGAAAACTTGTTCTCAAAACGGTGAAGGAGAACATCGTGAGGAAACCGGCATGTCCTAGAACCAAAAATTCGAAGACATGTGACATCTACCAATCCGCACTGGGCCCACGTGATGGATTACGGCCCATTCCTTCTCACAGAGAGGAGGCCTGTGTTCCAACAGTGGGAACATGATAGGCTGAATGCTAATCAAAATATTGGATGGCAAAGGAACAATAATTTTGATCCGCAGTCTAAATACTTAACACATTCATTATGATATTATTGTAATACTAACAAAATATGAAATAAATGTATTTTATTATTAAGTGAACTGCCAAAATGGATCATCATAATTGGCAGCCTTGTTCCTTTGTCCCTTTTGTTCTATGATTCCCTGGTCTATGCGAGTCTCATCCAGGTCTTCCTAGCAATCTTCTATACGTCGTCCACCTAGCTATTGGTCTGCCAAAGGAATTGTCAGGTTTAAACCTGGCTGGTCACTACCTCTAAGTAAAGTTATGAACTGAAAACATACTGAGATGACCTACAAAGGAATGCGGGTAAGTCATGAATGAGATTCGCACAAACTAGAGAAGCAGGGCACAAAAGGGCTGAGCCCTATTCCCAGCCACCATTCTGGTTCAAAGCAAACTCGAGTCCAGTGCCTGTGTTTGGTCTCCCCCAACCACCGCCACTTCGACCGTTTCTGTTCTTCCAGCATCCAGTGGATTCCTGCAGCCGGTTAGTGCTTGTCATTTGCCACGCTTGGCAGGCGGGTTGGCGATCGCAGTATGGTGTTAAAATGCATAGAGAACGCTGCTGACCATTCTCTAGTAAGTCTTTTAGACGTCTTTTACGACACCCACGAGAAGAAATAGGTTGGTGCTATTCTTTATGTCCCGACCCCTATACAACAACACAAACACTGATGCTAGAAGAGATACAGCAAACTTTCCCAAAATGCCATTTCTAAAAGTTATATTCCCTAACAACTATCTTTAAGGGACGTTGGGCTTTAACTCGTTGGAGGTGGGAAGAGGCTTTGAACAGCTCACGATAGCCTGTAAGACCTTACGGGGACGTATCGACTGCCTAGAGCTCCATTGCTTTTTCTGCCGATTATTTGTACACCACAAACAAAATACGGCACGATCTGTTTGCGTAACTGCCATTCAAAACTGTAGCCAGAGCCGAATTCCCCCAGTCTGTAGTACTCTAAAGATGCTAAATGCCCTTCTGAATGCCAACACTGAATGAGATGTGTTTGCGGATGAATAGAGTAAAAATATGCGTATACAACATGTCCCAGAATTAAACGCACAACCTCTTAAGGGGTCATTGTACTCGTCATTATGAACAAATTTTACTATGGGGCCAGAAAAATCCTAAAATCGCGAAAAGAAAATCAGCTGTTCCCTACATTTTGACAAGTTATGAGAACATAAATGTAGGGAACAGCTGACTTTTTTTTCACGCTTTCAGGTTTGGTCCCATAGTTAAAGTTGTTCATAATGATGAGTACAACCTCTTACAGGGGTCATTGTACTCGTCATTACGAACAACTTTTACTATAGGACAAAAAAAAACCTAAAATCGCGTAAATAAAATCAGCAGTTCCCTACATTTTGACAAGTTATGATAACATAAAATGTAGGGAACAGCTGATTTTTTTTTTCGCTCTTTCAGGTTTGGTCCCATAGTTAGTTGTTCATAATGATGAGTATAATGACCCTTTAAGAGGTTGTGCGTTAATTCTGGGACATGTTGTATTATCTGGTGTTCTGTGAGAGAAAATATGCAAGGGAGTCCACTGTTCCATGTTAGTTTTAAATTAAATTATATCAACATCATCATCTGCCTAACCTTTTCCCAACGATGTTGGGGTCGGCTTCCAGTCTAACCGGGTGTAGCTGAATACCAGTATTTTACATGGAGCGACTGCCTATCTGACCTCCACAACCCAGTTACGGTTATCACGATACCTCTTGGTAAGACTGGTTGTCAGACTATCGGGCTTCCTTCGACCCGTAACAACTGTAAAATTAAATTATATACAACATTATTATTGTCAACGTAATAATTGTTTCTATGTTAATTAATGTAATTGGTGTTGTATTGTTTTAACTAACTATAAAACAAATAAATCAGCGGCAACAAGGCTGTCAATGATGATGACTATGACTTTGATGCTAAACAGAAGCATATAACATTATTTTTAGTATATGCGAAAACTGAATATAGTTTGTTCAGAATAAGGAACTGAATCGATTTCAATTATTTTTACACCATGTTATATTTGTCCAATATTTAAGTGTGTTGGGAAATGTTATCACCATTTAATTACTTACAATACAATCGCCGTACGGTTAAGTACCTACTGCCAAATTATTATCAATGAGCGCAAGATGACCCTGGAGGCGCGGGGGCGCCGTTAGCATGTCGCTATCGCTGAAAACCAGCGCTGGGGCTCTGTCTCGAATAGGGTCGCAGCATTATGCTGAGCGGTGGCCGTTTTGCGTGGATGTGACGCATATTTTCCCCCTACTTGTTCTTTTTGTATCTATGTTCTTTCTTTGCGTAATGGTTACCGCAAATAAACGTATTTTCTTTCTTTTCTTTCTTTCTATGTTTTTTACGGACAACCCGGTAACATTACAACCTTATAACTTTGTGAGTTTTCATGATACAGTTTTGAAATTCTTTACATAAAAATACTAGATACGTGTTTCGGGTTTCGCATATACTAAAAATAATATTGTACATTATAGCACCACAAAAATATATTTCGGGATTTCCCCGGTACTATATTCCCGAACTACAGCTCTTCGTCTACAAGAATTTGCTTTCTTGACAGAGCCTAATCTATCGTGAGAACTCAAGCGCACTTATGTCATCTATGAAAATAAAACCGATTACTAACGAAGCTGTTACATATTACGAAACTAATGATCAAAAACAAAAGTTCCTGTTATATATGTGTATGAATATAAGCTTTAAACAATTTTATGCAAATAAACCTATAATTATCGTAATTTTTGTAACATATACTTGCAACTGTTGCCGGACTAGTTTGGTTAAATTAATTATTTTTAATTACATACAGAAGCGGTAACGTTTTAGTTTTACTGACCATGAACTACTACTTGTTTGCGATATTTAGTTACTGGCTTGATATTGTTTGAGGATTTAAAGTTCGTTAAACACGTGGTTGAGTTGAGTGTTAAATAAAATCAAAATCAAAAGTAATTTATTCAAACTTGGGAGAATCAGTCAAATCACAGTCCCCCAAAACGCCCGCCCTTCACCACTTCTTAGTGCTTTACCTGGGAAGAAGAAGTGGCGCAACAAACTCCCCAGCAGCACAGCGGTCTGTTCAGTAAACTTGATTGAGAAGTTACTTGATAAATTCCCACCCAAAAAAAAAGGGTCAATGGTATAAGCCAGATAAGTTACGCTCCGAAAGTGGTGAACAGCCCATAATTATACAAGGTGTTACAGGACGATTGACATTCCTATAAACCACGTAAAGAGTATCTTGTTTTTTACCCGTATACAAAAAATAAATCAAATCCAATGAATACTTTAGCCACAGGAAATTATTTTCCATTTTGTTATTTTTCAACATGATGTAGATCTGAGTCCGTAATAATAGGTAAACATTGTAAGACGCGCCTAAAGGCTTCTACATATCAGCGCCACTTGTCTCGCGACGCGACATGGCACAAAGGCCCCGCGTGTCGCGGGACGAGCGGTGCCTTTGTGTCGCGTCGCGTCGCGCGATAAGTTGCCCCGGTATGTAGAAGCCTTAACGCGTCGCGCAAGGTCAGTCAGTACCTTTTCGTAGATATAGAGTGTTTACTTTTTATGCAGTTGATTCTGCTATTTACTTTGTTTGAAAATTGCCATTTTTAAATTTTCCATTAACTACTAATCTTCGTGTTTTAAAATGTTTCGCTGGACTAGTACTGTGCTCGTTTTAATTTAATGTCGTACATCTAGAGCCAGATTGTATAAATTCTTCCTATTTTATAAAAACTGTCATTTCTACCGCTAAATAATCACGTAACATCTCATGCAGGTCATACGTACAATTTGTAGATACCCCCCGGCTACTACGGTACTTGAAGCTGCTCCAAATATATAATACACTGTCAGAATTCGATTAGAAACGATGTTTGATGGAAAACAGTTATTAACATCTTATAGATAGCTCCACAGGTTTTTTAGTCCCAATTATTTACAGCTTAACGTTTGACGCACAATGATGTGGAGGTGTGTTTTAGTAATTTAATTTTTTTAATGGTGGATATTCAAAATGGTGGATTTCGGTATTTTTTTTGCGTTAATATTGAACTTGCTAGTTTGAAGTTACGAGATATAATGGTGTATCTTTTTTGTATAATCCGGTTAGTGGTAGTGTAATTTAATTTAACAGTTACTGACTTAATCAACATCGATCAGCAGCAATTGCCTCAACTTGATTCCCAGTTTCAGACAAAGTGTTCAGTAGCCATCCGAAGTTTGGACCATTCTTCCTGATAATAGATAATCAATCTGCCTATCCATTTCCCAATCATATTGGGGTCGACAGTCTAACCACATGTAGCCGAATACCAGTATTTTACATGAAGCGACTGCCCATCTGTCCTCCACAACCCAGTAACTGGGTAATAAGACACCCCTTGGTATGACTGGTTGTCAGAATTTCGGGCTTCTGACGACTCGTAACGACTGTCAAAGATTCACGAAAAACAGCCGGGACTAACGACTTACCGTGCTTTCTGAAGCACGGAGGTGTCTCGGTATGTAAAGATGGTCACCCATCCACGGACGAACCCCGGAAAGCGTAGCTTAACCAGATGCATCGACCCGTGCGGCTCTTATTACTAAGCCACGAGTTCCACGAGCTCTGGGGGACTACTCCGAACATAAATACGATGTATCGGCCGAATGTTCGGCCGTTATTGCTTGACGGCAAAAATGTGACTTTAAGTCAAAGTCAAAAAAGGAAACTATGGAATTTATAAAACGGCCGAACATTCGGCCGATACTTCGGCTTAACGCTTCGGAGTAGACCCCTGATAATAGATAATAACCGCGTCTATCACATGGAACTGAATAGAAATAGAATCTAACTAGACAGTAGCATAATAAGTCTATAATGGTCCCACTGCTGGGACACAGGCCTCCTCTTTCTGTGAGAAGGAAATTAAATGAAATTGTTAATTCTGGAAATAGGATATCAGAATCACTTTTACACGTCATATAAATAAAAAAAATAAGCTAGATGGAGATAGGATCCATATTTCCTATCTGACTACCCTCTTTAGCTAGTCGCCACGTGTTAAACATATCGTACTGTTTCAAATACTTCTCGCGTGATTGTTGAGGGAGAAAGCTCATTTGCGCATTATTATTAACCGTTTCAGTCAATTCTGTTGCTGAGAAGAAATGGCGAAACAAACTCAGGGGTCAAAGTTTCGTTTTAAGTCCAGACATAATCTTGGTCAGGTCATGTGAGGACCATGTAGGTCCGTGTCTGAAATAGTCTTGAGGAAAATAATCACACAAATTTGAGTGGACCTGTCCAATCAGGGCAAGGAGTGGTCTATAATCCACCACGCGGGCCCAGTGCGAGTTTTTTTTTTTTTTTTTCTTTTGGCTTCGCACGGTTTGTGATATTGATGAAATGAATTATAAATGCATGATGATGATATCCCCGCCCACTCCCCTTGAGTTTCAGCAAAGATGTGGTACTTTACTGAGACCTCACGCGGACTTCTGAGAGAACTTGAAGCGAAGTTGCACTGTTTTGTTTCATTTGCCTACACAAACACTTAATGGTTAATAATCCACCATTATTACACATTAATATTCGGCTGAACACAAATTTTGGAAAACAAACTGCTGAACATGACGTTTCACTTTCCCGCCAAGAAGTCCAGTGCGAGTTGATGGATGTTACATGTCTTCGATATTTGGGGTTCCGTACTAAAATGGTAAAAAGGAACCCTTCTGGTGAGACTAAGTCTGTCTGTCTGTCACACCTGGATATCTCTAATGCTATCAACTTGAAATTTAGAATAGTTTTAAATGACGTTTGACCAACTATTTTGCAAATAAGTTTTTTTTTTAATATATGACGACGTCAGCGACGGCGGAGCGATAGGGTCGTCACCATCTTGATTCGGTGGTGGTTTCCATTTCGTTGGTGTCGTTAAATTATAACACGAAGTGTAATATAACCTCACTTATAATCAGGAAACTAGATAATAACAAGTGATAATAATTTAACTAGGCAAACCAACAGTTTCGTTTTGGAGAAGTGACTTGGTCCGCGTCTCGATGCGAAGTGCCCGTTCGACAATCCCCACCTTCCAAAACGACTCTGTCCACGTGCCGCCATTACAAAATAACGTCACGGCGTTTGCCCCTCTACTACATTAATCAATTGAGCAACTTTTATTAAAACAATATCGTTATCCACGACATATATATTTTTTGCAAAAGGGGCTGAAACGGGATGTCTTAAAAATTTGAAGAGGGGCTACTAGGGCATGTGGGGTATCATATGAAAAGACGCTGTTTGCACACTCTTAAACATTTTTTTTTGGCAGCATAGTTTCCGACTTTTGATGAAAAATGTAAAAATAAATACCACCCTCTCCATCCTCATCCAACTTCGGAGATAAGGGGGGGCCCTTAACTCCGAAGTTTGCATAGATAAAAATCTGAAATTATTCTATGTGATAGAAGTATATGTAAAGATTACAGGAAAGATAAAACAATGTCTTTAAATAGCACAGTTTTTCAGAAATCATCAACATCATACGTACGGAACCCTCGGTGCGCGAGTCCGACTCGCTCTTGTTTATTATAGGCAGTGCTAAAGCCATTTTATATCTTACATAAAATATGACAGAAATTTCTCCATTGCCAGTAAGAATGAAAAACAAAGAAAACACTTTCTCGAACCACAAGTGCAGCTCTTAGTTCCTCAACGATATTGAAATGACAAAATCTTTATGTCAATACGCGGGTAGATGAAGATTTTTTTCCCGCCATGCGCCATCTTAGTAAGTGTTTGACATTCTTAAGGTTTGAGGACAGAAATAAATATACTTACTTCGATGAAGATAACTGTTAAGAGTACTTGATAAAGGTGGCTACTTATTTTTTATATACCTACCTACTTTGTAGAGCTATATAAATCTGAATGACTCGTTAGTCTAATCTGGTAGGTAGAAGTAATGATATTATAAGTAAAAAGACGTTGATAGATTACCTACTTAATACTGAGATATATGCCAGTGACCTTCAGTGGTTAGCTGGCGTGTTCTGTACTGGAGCTCACGCAACGCGTCGTACGCTCAGCCAGTAATAGGACTCGCCCATCAAGGAGCGCTGTCCCCAATTTGACGCATTATTAATTTATTACACACAAAACAAAAGGTATTTTAATAAAACGCGTATACTAAAAGATCAATAATTAAATTATCTTTAAATTGGTGCAGGTTTCAGAAAAATACGCTTGGTAGTTCGCGCCATTCTCAGTTTTTTATCCGCGTTAGACATAACTTTACAAATTAATTTCACTATGTAAACATAATCTAAAATATTGACATATTAAGTTATTGAAAAAATGCTCTAATTTAACATGTTTTTTTCAAATCTTTAACACTACTCATTTAGACGTGATCTTCAGTATAAAATTATTATAAGTCGGCTATCGTTGCCTTAACATTCGATCTTCAAAAACGACACAATTTCCCGCTATTAGATGACACGTGGAAGTAGGACGGCATGTCGTAATTATCTGGAGCGAAAAAGAGACAAGATAAAGAAAATGTTGCTAATTAGCCAAGTTGTGACGTGCCACTTGCGGAGTGTGTAATAACCTATCTACCTCTTTTTACACGACTGCCCAAAAGGAGTGTAATGTGTTTAGGGTTCATTTATGTGTCTATGTGAGTTACTTTTCGCCACCATAGATATAATGGGGTATCGTTAGAATCCTTACATCATCCCGAGTGACAAAGGCTATAAATATTTTTGAAAAAAAATCAATATGGCGGCAGTATGGTTCCATTTTCGGAAGTGCAAAAAAATAAAAATCTTCAATTATTATACTATGGGTATCAAATTGAAGGACTTGATGAGCACATGCTAAAACTATAAATAAACAATTTTTGGAAAAAAATCAATATGGCGGCAGTATGGCTCACAATATTCGAATGTGAAAAAAATCATCAATTATTAAAATATGGATATTAAATTGAAGCCGTGGATGAGCACATACCAAAATTGATTGGCATACATTTTACCTATGTAGGGTGTACCTACATGCAATTTCTTTTACTTTTAGTTCGTTTTTAGGCAAGGCAGTCGTTTTTATTTATTTTTTAATTATTACTTAGGTAAGTATATCATTGGTTAAAAGCATGACTGCTGATCATCGGTTCGAGACTCAGGTCAAGAGACCATCATTAGGTTTATCAGCATTTTCAGCCGCAGTCTTTTGTGCCCAGTTGATGGCTAATGGAGGCACCTACATGGCATCTGGCTTACCCTTCGGGGAATACAGACGTGTAGCTTTTAGGGTTTTTAGACCATAAATAGTACCTACATGACCAATGAATGGGATTCTATCAGTCCATAAAACTTCCGTTTATCTCGTTTTTGCGAAGTTATTTATAGTAGTTTTACTTTTAAACCTGACGTATTTAATTAGCGTAGTTTGAACCGAACCTGTTTTTGACTTCATTAACCAAAAAAGTCTAATCACTCGATAGATTTGACTGTCTACTTCCGTTGGGCTCGTATGATTGATATCAACCAAACCAGCCTCTTAAATTACATAAAAAGCATCGTTTAGTAATGTATGGAGTTTACTTGATGTGCATTGGTTATCAAATGTTTTCGTTGTAATGATATTCGTTGCTTCGTACTTTCGTCATTAGATTATTCGTTATTGCAAACTTTCGGCACTACGTTATTCAGCGTAGCATATTTCGAAGACACGTAGCGGACTCATATTATACAGATGCCTTTTAAAGTTCTACGAAGCCAGTTTTCGGATAAAAAAATTTAAAAGTTGATTCTCCAGAAACAATCGGTCGCTCCATAGGTTCGCGTAATTCCGCCATAATCATACATCTAATCACAATAAACATTACGTCTGTACTCAAATAGAAATCGTCGAGAACAGGATTCGTAACAAAAACTAACAATGTATTATCAGATGGGCGACTAGCCCCGGCGGCAACTATCCACTCTCTGATCAAATCGTACCTCACGTATGTCGAGGAATTCGAATTTCAAAAACCATAATGATTGATTGTCAACCAATGACAATCGCGTACCTATTCAAATTCTATTCCAATTTGAATGTGGAACGGGTTCTTTTTCCTGTTGCGACGTGACGCGTGCCAGTAACAATTCCATAGATACAACAATGAGCAATTACTTTTATAACGTTTTTTTCTAATATTTTATTGTTTTGTTGTCTGTACAAATAATGATAAAATTGTAATATCTATCTGAACCTCGTTTGTGTTACGTCAGATCCGCTCCATCAGAACAGTTAAAAAAAAAATCTGCTACCGAGTTATAAACAGTGAAATTAAACACGTAGAGATTAAAACCACATTACATACACCATCCTTCTAATTAAACAACATTTCTAACATGCAAACGATAATTAATTAATTTGAAATAAATAACCTCCTATCTTCTTTTCTGAGCCTCCTATAAATATTTTTCAACAACTTTTTACAGCCGAACTTTTTACGCACAGGAAAGTAACCTAATATTCCTACAAGTATTTGAGTATTGAGTTGGTGCGTTAAGAAGGCCATATGTTTATCTTATAATTACTCGGCGTGCGTGTGTGTGCGATGGCGTCCATGTGGGCGTGTAAGTACGTAATTAAAGTATGGAAATAGTAATATAAGTTTTGAAGTGTTTTCTCTATAAAATGTTCGAGTGGCTGGGAACATAGGAGTCGACGAACTCGGTAGATTTTTTCCCCCAGTTATAATAACAGCTCTGTTTACCAACGGCGTCTGTTATTCCTTTTTTGAATTTCTTCAAACTGTACAGCTTTAATATTTCTTAGAATTAACAAGCCAGTGATTGAAACTGTTTGAAAAACGAAGAGAAGAATCTTTGATAATTTGATTTAAATTATGATTTTGTAACTCTAATAAAATAATGTAAGAAACAACAATACAATGACTGACAGTTTCCTCGAGTATATTATATTATTTTTCTAAAATCTATTTCTTGTTATCACGCGGTAATTCAACAGAATAGTGATGTAATCGTAGTTTTGAACTCGATAATCGACTTTTTTCCTAATCCAGTGGTCGGATTGTTTATTGCCAAAGTGGTTTGTACCGGTAATTTGTGTGTTGCGAAATCTGACTCGGTCTGTTAGTGAGATCATTAATCTTGAGTTGATCCGAAACTGTCTGTTTGTTTGAAAAATGTACGCTCTTGTCGAAACTGGAACGGTGACGTCACGCAAGCCTCCAGGTGATAATTAACTAGATTAGAATAAAAATATTAGATATTGTTTTTTATCAACTACACTATGAATTATGTAGTGACATAGTTGTTACGATAAGACCAAATTAATTAAAGGCATTTTAAAAGTCAGCAGTCAATGTCTTTGCAATGATTGATTGAAATTGTGGTTATTGTTTCCTAAAAAATGTCACGATCGCTTGTTTCTTACTTCTTACCTCAACTTAAAAACCTTAGTCTACTTAATGAATGTAATGTTTGAAGCCTACGTAAAAATTTCTCTATTCAACCAACGCTCAAAATAAAAAATATAATGTAGGATTGTAGGACAATAGCACACGGTGCCCGAGCCGCGGGCACTACGGTAATTGAAAATAATAATTGAATTCGAATTAAGAATACGAAATTCGAATAATAAGTACGAACAATGTTTGAATTTCGCGCGTCCGAACTTATGCTAGTGACGTGCTTTTGATTTCATCGAACAAATCTTTCCGTTTGTATGTTTACTGTCTATTCGACCATAACGATTGTAATGCAGGGGAGTGATCTATGCGATTTTTCCAAAGCAAAAAGAGGAAGTTCTTTGCTACTTAACGTCGTTATTCATTTATTGAGGAACAAAGTATCATACTTTGTTTTCTAACCGCATAAAAAACTTGTTCATTCCAGCAACTACGAGTAGGTATGATACTAAACTTCATACTACACAAAAACCTGTATTAATTTCTCCTTTTATTCGCGCCTGTCTATTCGAATAATACTCCGGCTACAGCACTAGCGAACTGTTCTTTTTTTATAAAGTTAAAATTTGAATTTGGAATCGTGTGTGCTCTATTGTGTAGCAAATGGAATTCATTGTACTATACATTGCGGACTGGCCAGTTTTATTTGAGCCCTTGTCACAGTTAATTTATAGGATACAGAGCTCCAAGTTCACTGGGTAGTTGTGTGGTTGTAACCATTTTGCAAAATATTGAATAGATCTTTGCAGTTTTTTTTTAGAACAGAATTACAAAATGTTGTATGTAGATAGTTAGCGGTTACACAACGACCCAGTTGCGATTTTTATAAAACAAGTTATTGATATGTAATAAAATTGTCAATTACTGGTAAAAACATTTATTTCGATAGATAAGTTTCGTTATTTGGTGCAAATGCAATTTTTTGTGCAATTGTGAATGTTTAAACGACACGTTTAAAGATCACTTGATTTCATTGAGGCTTCGATTCGATTGAAGCTTTGTTTTTAATTTTATAATAAATTATTATTATTAATAATATACTTAATAATAATAAAATAATTATTTATATTTTAAAATAAATCACTTACTGGAAACGTTCAATCTTTAAGTTCAGTTCTAAATTCGGATTCGAATTCGAAATCGATTGTTAAAAACTTAAAAAAATAAACTAAAATAAATAATAAACTTAAACTAATGAAAGTATTCCCAATCGTTAGGAAGCTAATAGGTCTACCTTTATAATAACTGCTCCTACATTTATTAAGTGCGTATATATAAAATGTGTGTCTGTGGGTATGTGTGAGTGTTTGTGCGCAATCGGTCGGACGTGACGTGTGTAGCAATAACAATACACTTACACCGGATATTTATGAATTTAAATAAGAAAGTGTGAGGAATTTAATGATACTAGTTCGGAGTATTGCGCCTTCCTGGTGATCGCTTATTAACTATATATTTATATACTGTATCCATTTTATTGTCTGTGGACGCGTTGACAGTTGACAGATATGTTTTTTTGTAATTGTAATTGTGTCACGTTTCCTATATGAACTTTTATGGGTTTAATGTTTTATTAATCATTATTTTAGTTGTTTCGTTGATAAATTTATGTTTACTTGGAAATGGTGATTGATTATTCGGTCATAAATCAAATTCTCTCAATTCCAAAAAAGTTTTTTTTTTTTATTGACTAGGTCTTAGCCTGTCTTTTTCTATTATCTAGGTATGTCAGCAATGTCTATGTGTTACGTCAGTTTACCGTTATCTATCTAATACACTATTCATAGCAAGTAACAGAGAATCCAGATAACCACAGGAAACAAGTACCGTTAAGCCAAACACTTTTGTAAAATAATACTGCACGTAATTTCATAATAAAATCGAATAGTTGCCCAACGCAACTCATGCCTAATTAGGCTACATATGACAGCTACAAGGCGTGGCCTCTTATATATAAACTGTGACATACGGACGCACAACTCGACGGTAATTCTCCTTTGTATGCTAAATAGTGAATTATCTAGCCCCTCGAAATTGTAATCTTAAAGCTTGCTTGGAATTTCTTCATCCGTTGTTTAAATTGTGGTGCGACGTAATGCCCTGATGGGTGTTTGTCAGTTTGGCGTTTGATTTGTCCGTGTCGCTTATTAAGGTCAATTTTAAGCTTCGATAACAATTTATTCAATAATAAATACGGGTAAGTATCTCTATCTCTACAAAAAGAATCAGGATAGAAGAAAAACCATTTAAAATACACGAATCCAAAAAATTCGATCCGAATTTAAATTGCACAATCTCGAATGACATCTATAATCGAATAAGAATACTCAATGTCGAATAATTAAAGTTCCGAATTGTTTTATAACAGTTCCAAATTCAAATTACGAAAACGTTCCATTCTCTACACGTTTACAATTAGATAGTTCGATTTCTAATAGGTACACTGTAGGCCCGAAACATTATGAAAGCCATTAAAACTTTAAATTAATGTTTTAGACCTACAACAATACAGAACACAATAAGACTTTACATGAATACTATCACCGTTAGCACTGACCTAGAATAAAGACAAAGCGATTTAATTTGTTGCTCATTTTTTAACTTCGTATAGCCAATTAGTAATTACAATCTTTATTTAATATTCGTTAGGTGTAGATTGGCTTAGGGGCTTAGATTGAGGCTCGTGTGTGGTTTTCTTTATTATGTATGTAATTAGTTACTGTCTAGAACTTTGCATGTGAGGCTTTTAAGAGGCTGTCGACGACGACGACGATGGGACGATTTTTTTTTATCATTGTGTTGGTGTGATTGAGCGCTTCATGTTGTTCTTGTTTGCCTTTAATGTATAAACCTACAAGTCCTACTAATATTATAAACGCAAAAGTTTGTAAGTATGGATGGATAGATGTTTGTTTCCTTTCACGTAAAAACGGCTGGACCAATTTTGATAAAATTTTGTATCGAGGTAGCTGACACCCTGGATTAACATATAGGCTACTTTTTATCCCAATATTCCCACGGGATCGAGACTTACGCGGGTGAAACCGCGGGGCGCAGCTAGTTTATAATAAAACTTCATCACAAGACGACGAAGGTAGAAAAATTAAATATAATTTATTTATTGCGCAAAAAATATTTTCGAAATTTTCAAATTTTTTTAATTGATCCTTTTTGAATTTATATGTAATAAATAATCACGATCACTTAAAAGTCTTAAAACTGTAGATTGATTACTCAATTATAAAAATAAGCAGATTATTACCATCGTGTGTGGTTGGCAACGATCAGCGGTTGTGCAATAAGCCGGTTGACGTGTCTGCGCGTGAGTTGAGGCTTACAGCATTGTCAAAGATGTTTGTTGTGATTAGAAAAGTTTTGTTATGTAGGTATAAAGTGGGCTTTCTTTTGATAAAATTGTTCTGGGGATTTATAAAATTGCATAATGTTCCCACTGCGGGGACACAGGCCTGTTCTACCACGCGGACGCAGTGCGAATTGGTAGATGGCGCGTGTCTTAGAATTTTTGGTTCAAAGACATGCCGGTTTCCTCACGATGTTTTCTTTCACCGTTTTGAGAGCAATGCTGATAAAATTATTTATACAAAGTAAAGCGCGTTGCCTAAGTTTGAACCCACGACCTACAACTCGTAAGTCAGGGTCACCACTGACCACTGCTCTTGATTTAAATTAGCTGTTTTTTTGTTTAATAGTGGACGTCTTTCAGCTGAAAAATCGAATTGGTCTATTCAGATATAAGCGATATCGCTGTCGCGCCTGGTAGCGATACTGAGGGCTGATTACGTAACAAACTATCAGTAGGAATCGGTTTCAATTTGACAGTTCAACAACATTCATTGCGTTATTTACGTTGTTGAGCAGACAATTTTTACTACCATAAGAAGCAATGGATTAAATTATTTATACAAAGTAAAGCGCGTTGCCTAAGTTTGAACCCACGACCTACAACTCGTAAGTCAGGGTCACCACTGACCACTGCTCTTGATTTAAATTAGCTGTTTTTTTGTTTAATAGTGGACGTCTTTCAGCTGAAAAATCGAATTGGTCTATTCAGATATAAGCGATATCGCTGTCGCGCCTGGTAGCGATACTGAGGGCTGATTACGTAACAAACTATCAGTAGGAATCGGTTTCAATTTGACAGTTCAACAACATTCATTGCGTTATTTACGTTGTTGAGCAGACAATTTTTACTACCATAAGAAGCAATGGATTAGCAATATACTTCAAAATCATTCCGATTCCGAATCAAACTGTGTTACGCAATTAGGGTGCTGGTCCGCATTTTGAACCAGTATCGCTACCGAGACCGACAGCGATATCGCTTATATTCGAATAGGCCTTTACTATTTATTCTACTACAAGACCTATTGCTAAGAACTGTTTTCAGATAACGTTTTTGAAATGAAATGAAATCTTTTATTTCCAGATATAACTACTTTCAATAAATACACACATAGATAACGTAATTAATATTCAATATCATAAATATGCCATATTTTTCTTAGGTACACCTTCGTGAAATCGCGGGCGCGACAGTTACCGCCAAAGAAATTGTGCTAATAGTGTCGCGTTGCGCCCTGATATCGCACCAGTCTGTATGAGCCTTTAAGGTGTATCCCGCGAAACTCAAATTTTCTTACGTTTTTGCTATTTGCAGGTCAGTGTAAGAAAATGTTTTTTTTTTAATCAATATACCTATGATTAGTGACTGTAACAGATATGAATTTACAGAATTATAATCATTAGAATCATTAATACATCTCTTTAAGTTACATTTGGTGCCGGACGTGTTCCGTTTGGTGCCGGACGTAAAGAATAGCACCATCCCATTTCTTCCTGTGGGTGTCGTAAAAGGCGACTAAGGGACTTACTAGAGAATGGGCAGCAGCGTTCTCTATGCATTTTTTTTTAAACCATACTGCGATCGCCAACCCTCCTGCCATGCGTGGCGATTATGCCAACCCCCCCCCCCTTGGTTGGGGGGGAGGCCTATGTCCAGCAGTGGACGTCTTTCGGCTAAAATGATGATGATGATGAAGTTACATTGGTTCCATTGAATTCCTTTTTCATGAAATCATGACATTGTGTAAGTGGTATTAATGATTCCAATGATTATAATTCTGTAAATACATATTTGTTATAGTCGCGAATCATATTTTGATCAAAATACAACCTGACACTGGCCTGAACATAAAAAAAAAACTTAAGAAAATTTTAATTTCGCGGGCAACAGCTGTGGATTCACCTTAACTTGGTTTTATTCTGTTGAATTCAACGTGTAAAGTGATTGTTCTCATAATTAAAAAGAACAACTCAACTGTTTTTACCGAAATCCGAGCTCAGCTCAAGTGCTGATTCGGAGAAAAAAAATTGTAAATAAAATAATTGAAATATTAACTAAATATTTATTTACAAAGAAACTATTGAAGTGCGGCGACCGCGCCTAAAGTAAACAATGACGTGGATAATAGTCCTGGACTTTGGTAGATGCCCACCGAAACACTGAGATGACCAATAAAATTGTTTGACTTGCGAAGATTTGAGTATCGAATTAAGTAGGTATCAAATTGCTAATCCTACTAATATTATAAACGCGAAAGTTTGTAAGTATGGATGCATGGATGGATGTTTGTTACTCTTTCACGTAAAAACGGCTGGACCAATTTTGATAAAACTTTGCAAATCAAGGTAGCTGACACCCTGGATTAACATATAGGCTACTTTTTATCCCTATATTCCCACGGGATCGAGACTTACGCGGGTGAAACCGCGGGGCGCAGCTAGTATTGTAATAATTTATAAATTTATTGAATTGTTGTTCATGTTTTAATAAGAATGTTGTGCATGCCTATTGCACAGTATTGAAGACTTGTTATTACCTACTGTTACTATCGTTGTAAATAAGTCGTTGGTGTGCCTTGCTCAATAAATACATAAAAGATATTTATAAAAGGGCTTAATCACCACATGGTAGGGATGCTATACATAAAATGGCATCATGCTTGTAATCCCTGGAGGGTTAGGCAGAGATGTACCTACCTATTAATAGTACTAGTACCTACACTATACCCACATTTCGCCATTTCGCCAGTAAAGGCGGACTTGTCGCGCGACGCGACACCGGTAGAACAATTTTCTTGAATTTTTGTTCTACCGGTGTCGCGTCGCGCGACAAGTCGCGCCAGTAGGTAGAAGCCTTTATGTTTGCCATTTAAACCGGGCACAAATCCAGACCAGATCGGGGTGACTGATAAATTCGTGATGGAAAAACTTAATAACACTTTCTCGACCTGGGAATCGAACCCATGACCTCATGCTCAGCAGTACCTAGCGTAGTATAACATAAATTTACTCTAAACGTAACGTATATTTTTACAATATTTGTACATATGTGAGCACCATTCTATATGTGATAAATATACATATAATTAATTTATCTGTCATTGCTTCATTTTTAATTCTTTTTACATATAAAATAAATATTTAAGGGGGCCCCCATACAAAAACGTGATTGTTTTGCCGTTTTTATAGATAATGGTACGCCTTCGTGCTCGAGTCCGACTATCACTTAGCCGTTTTTTTTTTAAATTGTGAATACAACTCCCCACTACTCCCAGTCAAAGATTTTTCGATTACCCACAAAAAAAAGCAATCTACGGACCGTATGTAGAAACTAGAAAGCCAGGTTTGAACTTCCTTCATAAAAATTATTCCACGGAACCATTGAACTACATAAGCTTTACAAACCAACATCCACGTCCATTGTATTCCACATTTATATTTAGGTAAGTAGGCAGAATATGGACACAAAATGCCTACCATAATAATATAGCCATAATAAAATAACATTAATAATTCAATGCACAGTTGGCGCAAACGCATTTCGAAGTGTCCAGTCTGTCACTTCGTCCTTCAATGACAGGAAAATGGCGCTGGATGAGGTGGAAAACTAACGTTTTAATATTAAAAACATGTCTCACGCTGTACCGTGCCTTAAAGCGTGCCTCTACGTATCCACTTCGGACAAATCGACACTTAAACTACATAATAAATAGGTAACTTTCCGCTTACAATTAATATTAAATTATTGACTTCGCTGGCAGACAGCAAACTGTCACTGTGGTTTTTAATTAGGCTCTCGGGTTATTGTGGTACGTTTCTTTGTATAGCAGAGTTTTAAGGCGACGATAACCGACTTTTAATGATTTTATACCGAAGATCACGTCTAAACGAGTAGTGTTAATGATTTGAAAAAAATACATGTCAAATTAGAGCATTTTCTCAATAACTTAATATGTGAATATTTTAGATTATGTTTATATTACATAGTGAAATTAATTTGTAAAGTTATGTCTAACGCGGATAAAAAACTGAGAATAGCGCAAAATCTACCAAGCGTATTTTTCTGAAACCTCCACCAATTTATAGATAATTTAACTATTGATCTTTTAGTATACGCGTTTTATTAAAATACCTTTTGTTTTGTGTATAATAAATTAATAATGTGTCAAATTGGGGACAGCGCTCCTTGATGGGCGAGTCCTATTACTGGCTGAACGTACGACGCGTTGCGTGAGCTCAGTACAGAACACGCAAGCTAACCACTCAAGGTCACTCGCTTATATCTCCGTCTTAAATAGGTGTGTGATGCGAAGGATGAGAAATCAGTGTCTGTCGTACCTAGCACGTAGCGTTATACGTTCGTTGGTAAATGGATGCATGAAGAATCAGGGTGCATTCGAATAAACAATATAACTTTTTCAATTATACACTGATTTTGGAATAAACATTCGCTCATCCATACAAATCGAATTCGTGAATTCGCAAAGAATGTTCAAATCTAAGAATTTTGAATAATGTTGTAATCAACACCCGTTAAATAAACAGCCTCTGTTCGACTAAAGAACGGCCTATTAGACACTATCGCACATCACTAGCAATGCAGTTGACGAACGACCTGCCTTTGAATTCAGAACCTTAACCGTTTAAAAATAAAATCCTCGAACACGCTTATAACTGGCCAGCAGTTCCAATTTCAAATTCAAACTTTAAATTACTACAAATTATTACTAACATAATTTTGCGTTCGTTAAAGCAGATATAGGCTTTAGAACTTTGGATTAAAATTTAAAATTGAAATAATCTACTTGTGTGAGTGCATTTGTAAGTTTGTTAGTGATGTTTTGATATGGGGAGTGCTTCTGAGAAGAAACTTAAGGTCCGTATCGTATATAGTGGTATGTTAACAATAACAGTTTTTGTATTGTTTATATACGAAGTGTTTATAGTCTTATATTACGTTCATCAATTCGCAGATTTGTGCGTAGGATTTGTTATTAGTACAGATGCGGTGGGTCTGTCTTTAGGTGGTCTTAATGCTTGTCTTTGGTAAGTACCTACTTTAATTATAATAGGTTCGTATCAAAGTGCGAACTTATTCTTAAAATGAGCTACCATTTGATGATAATGTGCGGCGAGTCATATTTTAGGAACCAACTTTTAGAATCTCCCTAATAATAGTAGGTATCTAGAACAGGCTCTAGTTTCATCTATAATTGCATCATCATCATCATCATTCCAGTCGAAAGACGTCCACTGCCGGACATAGGCCTCCCCCAAAAGGGGAGGGGGGGTTGCCATAATCTGGCACGCTTGGCAGGCGGGTTGGCGTTCGCAGTATGGTGTTAAAATGCATAGAGAACGCTGCTGCCCATTCTCTAGTAAGTCCCTTAGTCGCCTTTTACGACACCCACGGGAAGAAATGGGATGATGCTATTCTTTACGTCCGGCACCACATGGAGCTAATAGTATATTACGAGTAATTAATAATTAGTTAATTGCATAGCAACCATTAATAAAATACTTCCATACATACACATACATAAACTCACGCCTTCTTCCCATAGGGGTAGGCAGAAACTATAGAACGCCACTTGCTACGCTCCTTACATACTGCTTTTGCTTTTGATAAAATACTTAATTGGTCTAAATAATGAATATCAGTTTTCATTCCCCAGTTAAATTGGTTTGGGAGTTAATATTGATATCACCCGCATCTGGCGAGATGTCAGTTCGATTTGACCTTAATAAAACTCAAGATGAAGTCTTAAAGCCTCGTAACCACGCCTTTTCCTCGAAAAAGTTTAATAAGAAACGTCATCCATCAGTCATTAACCTTCTATGGTAAAACAGCAAACGCTAACTCGTTAATGATTAAAACTAAAGTAATTAGATACAGCCACAACACGTGGGCAGACGTCCAGACGCTGAAACAGCACTTACGGTCTATTAAATATGACTACTTAGACTTATAATAACACATACCTAAACGAATTCCTTTACCATTACTTCGAAAGTATCCTCTTACATAAACAAATGGAGGCAGAAAGTTCGCGAATCTCCATAATAGATCTCATGATAGAACATAAAAGGAAATAAAAATCACTATAATTATGAGAACACGAAATTTTCCCAAACAATAAAGGCCCGACGTCAATTGGAAACGAATAAAAAACGAACACATGCCGAACACATTTACATCTCCTAATAAATCTCAAAGCACAAAAATCCTGGTCGAAATGAATAAAGAAAAATAATCACAAAGCCAGTAGTCGAACCGAAAAAAGAAATTAAAAATTCAAATAAAAGAACGTATTCCTTAAGATAATGCTTATTCATTCCACATTTAAAATCAAATTTTCAAATAAAGAACTCGCGGCGGTCGATCGGGCGTACGGTAGAGTAGGAGAGATATATCATGACATATGTATGTTAGACAGAGTGAGATAGCTTATTATGATTGACAGCTGAGAACGGTTAGCCTTGAAATATTTGAAACATTATATTATTATAAAGTACACTATCTTCGTTAGACACGAGAGCGAAGCGGACATTGGATTTTTTTTATATTGATGAAGCTTTTATCTTTGAACTGTATCATAGACATGAAAAGTGCTTTCATATTTTGTAGCTAATGCATTTTATCTATTTACATTCCGAAATCGATTGAAAGTAAATTTACAACTCAATAAATCTATCTTTCTGGTGTTGTCTGGCTGTTTTTTAGCATTTTGTTTTTGTTCAATGCGACTGATATGTGTAATCTATTTCTGCGTTTCCTTTTATATTTTCTCTAATTTACAACTTCTCATTTATTGATTCGTTCATTTCGAAGAATTTACAATTCTTTATAGAAATAGGGCACTATTTTTATCATCATCATCATCATTTCAGCCGAAAAGACCTCCACTGCTGAACATAGGGCTCCCTAAAGGGGGGGGGGGGGGGGGTTTGCCATAATCGCCACGTTTGGCAGGCGGGTTGGCGATCGCAGTATGGTGTTAAAATGCATAGAGACCGCTGCTGCCCACTCTCTAGTAAGTCCCTTAGTCGTCTTTTACGACACCTACGGGAAGAAATGGGATGGTGCTATTCTTTACGTCCGACACCAAACGGACTATTTCTATAAAAAATTGTAAATTCTAATGTCCTTCCCACTCTTGCGCACACTCATTACCGCGCGTATAATGCCGCTAGTATATGTCCGACAGCCAGTTTCACCGGAACACGTTTTAAATCATAAATCGAACGCTTTTTTATAAATTTAGAACGTTGACTTTTTAACTTTTTATTTTGTGAGGCTCATGTTGTGTAAGGGAGGCTATTCGGCCAGTTACTAATGAATTGTGACGTCATAGAACAGTAGTCGGTCCATTCCATATTTGTAATAACTTTAGTGTGTGAGTAGTAATTTCGTGGAAAGTGTAACTTTCTATAAATACACATAATTAATTAATCTATTAAAAACTACAGTTTTTATAGCAAAATAATTATGCAATACCTTCTATCATGATCATATTTTTTTGCAAATACTACGAAATTGTACGCAATTAAATATTAAGTACTTGAAAAAGTTAACAAAACCTTTAATTACTGGCAACACTTGCCATTTTGATAACACATCAATGATTAATAAACTCAATCATAAACAGTTAACCAATTAGAACCTCTAAGCTTAATTACTGCATAGTCCCATACATCAACTTTGATTAATGCGTCCCTCTTAACTCTTTCCAAAAATGTATAAAAACATTCATTTAGTATAGAAACTTGATTTCTTTAAAAGGTAAAATATTATCTCGAAGTAATTTGTTATAAAGCTTCACTAAATTACTCTGAGAAATATTTCCACAATAGTTTATTTTTTAATAAAATTGAATAGGTTAGAGGCAGCGGTTTTCTTATAAAAGAATGTTCAATAGTTCAATTATAAGTTTATAACATAAAAGTCTGTTTAGAAGAGTTTCAATCAGTTATATTCGACAAATAAGCGAGAATGCTTGCGTATGCGCAGTTCCGCTTCTACGCGTAGAGCTACGAATCTCGTAGACGCTACGACGTAGAACCGTTAGCTTGTTTTGCGTCAAAAATTTTTTTTCCTTGCTACGAAATATTTAGTGTGTATTTTCTGTGTTTTTGTGTATAATGTCTTGTTTTCATGCTTTATGCAGTAAAATATTTTTAATATTATAAAAGTGATTCGAGTCGAGGAATTTGGGTTGCGTTTTAAGTGTAATGGTACCCAAAATGTTATTATTAAAATACTTATTTTGAAATGAGCGACTAACATAGGGTATTTATAAAGCAGAGGTGAGTGGAAACGCTGGGAGGGGACGCCTTAGGCAGACATAATATAGTGACCTAATTGGTGATGTTCTTCAGAAAGGTCAGGTGCGTAGTACTCACAACCGGCGTGCGTGTATGACCAGCTGTTTCAACGTAGGCGAAGCAAAATGAATATGTAAGGAGCGTAGCAGGTGGCGTTCTATAGTTTCTGCCTACCCCCATGGGAACGAGGCGTAAGTTTATGTATGTATGTGTTATTTTGAAATTGACTGTATCCTCAATCCCTTAGCCCAACTAATACAAGATACACAGAAAATAAAAAAACACAAAAATTAATAAAAAGTCTTCTCTATGCAACCGTTACTCTAACCAGCCGGTAACAAAATTCATTCACATTTTGGAAGCGGCGTTCGGCATTTGAATATTCAAATGCCCGCTAATCGTTTTTATTGGTGACTTTACGGCCTATAACGATCACTTGGAATACGCGCCTTTGAATTATCGCTGTGCTCCCGAACTTGACCGAGTGGAGACGATGTTTGGAATTAGAATGTTCTTTTTTTTATTATGACAGTTTAAATTTTTAGGTAAGATGTATTAAGGTAGGTAAATTGTAGTGTGTTTTACGTGCTATCGAGTGCTTACTGTTAGTTGATGTACCCACTCATGCTTATATTAATTTTAATAAGTTGATACTCTTATAAAACTAGTTACGATTTGCGCGTTAGATAAACAAATTACATGTTACGCTTACAAACTTACTGCTAAAGCTTTCTAAATTAAATTCCTACATACGTATTCTTAAAAAGAACTCGATTATAATTCTTATCAGAAAAGCAATCGACTCAATAGGTTTCGTATCGATATTATAATTTAATTAGATCGAGTTAGTGGCGTGGGCGCAACTAGTATATCTTATCTGTTTTCCATACATGACTATACTATAGGCTACGCACATTTCTTCGCCTGCTTTTAAAACGAGTTTTTTAATTCTTAAGGCTCGTGCAGACTGGCGCGAAATCGCGGGCGCGACAGGCAGAGCAACCCTTGTATCGCCGCGATACCGCCCCAATCTGCATGAGCCTTTATAACAACAAGAATATGTTTCAATTATGCTGATGTTGCTATTAAAGAGCTCAATTCTATTAAGTAGTAATTTTTCGCATAAATTAGTTCTTCATTTTTCGAATAATTTATTCGAAAATAATTATTATGAATTGTCCTTTTAAATAGACAGACAAAGACACACAATAGATAATAGTTTTATTACGCACACAAAATCGGCAAGTTTTAAATTCTCAATTTATGTGTTTTAGCCACAGGCAGTTTTTGTTAACTATAATTAAGTATTTTAAATAAAACCGTGGGTATAGCTTCGGTATAAATATTGTTTTTATTGATTAAAAATCGCACGCTCCGAGCTTCAGATTTTAGAAATTAATATTAGTGTTAGATTTAAATTAAAAATAAACGTTTCAATATCTGTTATTAGTAGACACTAGATAGCCAAACACCCAGTAACTTAAGATCTATTGAGTGGCTAAATTCTACACTTTTATAATTGCCAATTATTAATTAATGTTGTGTTGTTGTAAGTATATATTGTAAGCAAGCTGAAGTGGCAGTGGGCTGGCCATGTTTGTCGAAGGACCGATGGCCGGTGGAGCAGACGAGTCCTGGAGTGGAGACCGCTTATCGGCAAGCGTAGTGTGGGACGCCCCCCAGCTAGATGGACCGACGACCTTAAAAAGGTGGCTGGGACAGACTGGATGCGGAAGGCGGAGGACAGGGTGTTGTGGCGCAGCCTGGGAGAGGCCTATGTCCAGTGGACTGCTATAGGCTGAGTTGATTGATTGATTGAATTAATGTTGTGTTATAATTATTTCTCAGAAGCCTGGGTTTATTAATGAAGTACGATCCTGGATTTGAGTCCAGTATTAAATGGCAGAGCAGTGGTAGCCCAAACGGCTGCGACTTACTAGTTGTAGCCTTGTAGGTCGTAGGTTTGAACCCTGACAGGTGCTTTAATTTGTTTATTATTTCTTCTACACTGCTCTCAAAACGATGAAGGTAAACATCGTGAGGAAACCGGCATGTCCTAGAACCAAAAATTCGAATACATGTGACATCTACCAACCCGCACTCGGCCCGCGTGGTAGATTACAGCCTTGTGTGACTTGTGTCCCAGCAGTGGGAACATTATAGGCTGATTATGTTTTTAAATGGCAAAAAGCTCTTTCTCTAGTCTCCTGTCTGATCCTTCGGGGAATTTATGCGTGATGTAAGACGTCATTTTAGTTCAACTTCTAAGTATCGTAAATCATTGCTGTTATATTGATTGTAAATTAAATAAATAATTACCAGCGTATCATAACGGTGAACTGTCAGATTAACATTTTGTTGAATTAACATTCTAATGTCTCTGTTAGGTATTTTTATATCCTATTACGTACGGTTAGCAACAAAAGTTTATCGCACAAAAAACATTAATCAAAAATCAAACTCAACTTATAACAAGGCACTTTTGAATTGTCAAGGAGTCGTTCAGTCGGAAAGAAGAAGCTAGTTGCCCAGTCCGAAGCGTAGTAAGTTCCTATGGAGAAGAACGGCCAAGAAACTCCACGGACAGTCTATTAAAATAAAATATTGTTACAAAAAATATTTCCACTACTTATCTAGATTCAAAATAAGAATGGAATTGTTCAAAAATGTATGGTATTCAAATTACGAAGCGTTTCGTTTTTTGCTGCAGCGAAGTTTGTACAGCCAGCAACACAAATATGTGTAGGTAAATACGTTTTTAACGTAAAATGATTAATGACACCAAGGTTTTTTTGTCCATACTGGTCATTTACTTGGGTAAATGTGTTTTTATTTAACCAAGCTTATTGTGAGGTCGTTTTGTCTTGTCAAAGTTTATTTTTGTAGATGTAAGTCTTTGATTTGTATTAATGTTTCTTTTTCTCTTTTCAAATACTCAATCTGTCATAACACGGTTATTTTGTGATATTAATTTTGTGTGATTACTGCATTATGGAGATGTTAACTTTAGCAATTGCAACGGTATTCGTTAATTTAAGTTTTGGCAAATTATGGTTGCTTACCACAAAACGAACAAAAAACTACTTTTCACACAAATAAGAACCATTCTCCTTTCTAAACCAAGTTTTTTTTCGTTTATGTTTTTGCTGTCGCTACTCAAAGTATTGCAACAAAAACATACATGCGTTTAGTACAAATGGGCCTTGACGATATCTCTAATAACTAAGGAATGTGGTTCAATCATACCTATTGTTAACTTGTTTATGGGCCGCCAATTTTGATTGTGGGTTTCATTAATATTATTTTTTGTTAAAGATATTGGGTAGGCATAACTACTCGGTAGCCCTACGACTTTAATTAGTAGCTTCTGAGAAAAATTCTGCAGTAGTTATAGTTCTCCTTAGGTACTCGTGACCCTGGCACACAGGCAACTGAAGGAACACGGGTGGGTCTTAGTCAGTAAAAGTCTAACACCCTCCCGCTCCGCCCAGAGCGAGAAAAGTTATTTGATAATTTCCCACCCAAAAAAAAGGTACATAATAATCTTTGAAAGTTATACTTAGTATTTTTTATTAGCAGTAGTTTTTTTCTGGTAAGTTAATGACACCATATAGAGCAATAATGATAATACTACACATTTTTCATTAAGGCGAAAGTGTAAGAGTAGCCCGCTAAAATCAAATTTTCTTATCATCATCATCATCATTTCAGCCTGAAGTCCACTGCTGGACATAGGCCTCTCCAAAAAGGGGGAGATTTGCCATAATAACCACGCTTGGCAGGAGGGTTGGCGATCGCAGTATGATTTTAAAAATGCATTGAGAACGCTGCTGCTCATTCTCTAGTAAATCCCTTAGTCGCTTTTTACGACACCCACGGGAAGAAATGGGAAATTTTATTAAGTTTTTTGCAATTTGGAAGGTCGCAGTATCAGGTTGTATGTTGATCTAAATATGATTCGCGGACGTAACAAATATTTATTTATAGAATTATTATCACAAAAATCATCAATACAACTCATCTCATCTCATCAAGTTCATATTACGCTATTGAATGACTATTTCATGAAATCATGACATTTGAGGCCATTTCTAACTTAAGGAGTATTGCTGACTCTAATGATTATAATTCTATAAAGCCATATTTGGTATGGTCGCGAATCATATTTTAATCAACATACAACCTGACATTGCCCTGCATATTGCAGAAAACGTAAGAAAAATTTGAATTCCGCGAGCTAAATTAGCGCCTTGGGGGATGGGCTAAAGTAGCCCCCGGAATTCAAAGTTTTAAGTATTTGTTCTCCATTTATTTCAAAATACAACAATAATGTAACAGCAATTTCATTAGTAGTACTTATACTTTATTTTTTTTATACTAAGTAAATTATAATTGAAACTTTAATTAAAATATACATGGTAACACTAAAATATAAATATATAATATTTACACGTGTACATACGTACACGTGTAAAATAAAACAAAAAATAAACAAAAAAGGGGGAGGGGGAAGAGCTCATCGGGCATCAAAAAATTAAGTTAATTATACAAATTTAAGTTCTTATGTAACTAACAAATAAATATTACCAAATCAAGTAGGTACTTACATGTAACCTACAACCACTTTCCAATTGTCAAACAATTGTATTATATTATCGCAATCCATTTAAGACTAGACATTACAACATCACAATCAAAACCTATTGTCTATTCTATTTTCTATTATGTGTCTATAAAGCCATTTTATAGAACACAAAAAACTTGCACAAAATCAATGGCAAAGGTCAAAAAAATGTAATTAATCTAAAAAAGATTTAAAACATTAACTTGTGCAATCTTTTATGATACGTAATTAGGATTTAAAGATAAGATAAAAAGATTAAAAATTGTTATAATCAGCTGATCGTGTTGTAATGGAAAAATTGCTTAGAAATGCGACATTATGGGACTGTTTTATCTTTTATTTTGCAACAAGATACCTAAAAGAAAAAGATGTTGAATAGCGAAATCAAAGCTATGTGAAAAGATATTTTTGTGATAAAAAGCTGATGAATTTCCCAAAATATTTTCCTTTGTTGAAGAAGAAATGATTAATATCCGTATTGATTGTGGAGCCGAATATCATATTTAAACGCGGAAATTTCCAATAATATTTAGTGGTAAATTAGTCGATTTTGTACGAAACATGATAATGTTTCCAATTTGCTAGATCATTTTGAATCAACTAGAAGCTTGATTTTTTTAGAGCTCCAAGGGACCGTGGACCTACGTATTTGATATTAATTTCATCTTGATACATACACGCGTTCCTGAGAAAACGGGTCTTGACAGACTGACAGACAGACAGACAGACAGACGGACAACGAAGTCGTCCTATAAGGGTTCCGTTTTTTTCTCTTGAGGTACGGAACCCTAAAAAACGTGCCTATAGTGACTGAAGTCAATCTGCCCAGCCTTTTCCCAGCTATATTGGGGATGGCTTCCAGTCTAACCCGATGGAGCTGATTACCAGTATTTTACATGGTGCGACTGCCTATCTGACCCCCAAAACCCAGTAACTGGGCAATACGATACCCCTTGGTAAGACTGGATGTCAGATTTTCGGGCTTCTGATGACTGCTAACGACTGTAAAAGATCCACGAATGAAAGCCGGGACCAACGGATTAACGTGCTTTCCGAGGCACGGAGGAGTCTCGGTATGTAAAGATGGTCACCCATCCACGGACCAACCCCGGCAAGCGTAGCTTAACCCGATGGATCGACCTGTGAGGCTTTCATTACTTAGCCACGAGCTCCTCTCCTCGCTCCTCTAGTGACTTAAGTGCAACCCTGAAAGGAAATTCAACTGTCCTGAGTTTTCATGAAGATAGATAGATAGATCGTTTATTCGATACAAAATGGATGAGCTGGATGGTGCTGATCCACGCGTCATATTCCTGAACCGGCGCCGTCAGTTGAGACTGGTCATCTTTTAACTGCCAGGGCTTATTTGTAATCTTTTAATTGTATCTTATATTTTGTATTGTTTTTAAATATAGTTTTAGTTTAAGCGAAACCTGAATATAGTTTGTTCAGAATAAGGAACTGAATCGATTTCAATAATTTTAACACCATGTTATATTTTGTCCCAAAAATAATTAAGTGTGATGGAAAATGTTATCACTATTTAATTACATACAATGCAATGGCCCTACGGTTAGGTACCTACTGGCAAATTATTATCAATGAGCGCAAGACGACCCTGGAAGCGCGGGGACGCCGTTAGCATGTTTTTGTACGGACAACCCGGTAACAAAACAACCTTATAACTTTGTGATTTTTCATGATACAGTTTTGAAATTTTGTAAAAAAATACTAGACACGTGTTTCGGGTTTCGCATAGGTATACTAAAAATAATGTTGTATAAATTTATTTACGTATATATTATTTTCACATATAGAAGCGACAAAAATAATGTATCCAGGATTTTGTAATATCTTGATTTAAAAGAGTGTCCTTGGAGTTTCTTGCCTGTTCTTCTCCATAGAGATCTACGTTTTGGAATGGGCAAATAGCTTCACCTTCCGGACTACTGACCTACTCTTTGACAATTCAAAAGTGCCTGTAATTGGTTTAATTGAAATAAATGCTTTGAGTTTGAGTTTTTGAGTTCGGTGCACACAAAATACACAGCACAACATATAACAGTACGATTAAATAATAACTAATTACCTGAATATTAGGAAATAGCTACAAGATGGAAATATCATCTTCACAATCATTTGAGCCGAAAGACGTCATAAGCCTCCCCCAAAAGGTTGCCACAATCGCCACGCTTAGCAGGCGGGTTGGCGATCGCAGTATGGTGTTAAAATGCATAGATAACGCTGCTGCCCATTCTCTAGTAAGTCCCTTAGTTGCCTTTTACGACACCCACGCGAAGAAACGGGATTGTGCAATTCTTTACGTCTGGCACCACACGGAATAGGTGGAAATATACAACAAACAAAAAAAAAAAACATAATTTTGATGACGCTATTGACTATGTCTATGACACACTTTAAAATAACGAAATAAGCAACATAAAAAGTGCGGTGTGCTTTTCAAGGTTGCACCAAATGGAAGTCCAGCTCAGCATGTGTCAGGCAAATATACCTGACGCTGATATTCTGCTGGATCTCTGAAGCTACATAACTCTACTTTAATGCTACTGATCTTGAAACTTGTTGTGGTATGTTTCGTACATTTTCACAGCAAGCATTTTGCGGCTTTTGAGAAGGAGATAAGCAGCTTAATTTTTGGCTCGGCATCATTCAAATATAAACTGACAAAAAACAAATCTTGATCTCCACAAAAAAGTAATGATACCTATCATTTTTTCAGACCAGCCTATGTATGAAACATTATCTAAATTAAATTATTAAACAAACAGAACTAGATCGCACCCAATCTAGATTTGAATTTAATCCTTTTCCGCTATTCGCGACGCCATCTTGGCCGCCATGTTGAATCCCGATCAATATTAATAATGCGCGCGCGCATAACTGCGATCGTTTTATTGTTATTATTGGATATTGTTCCTGCCAAGGCTGTGTCCAAAATGGAGCGGTTCTGCCTTTAAAGTAGCTGTTAGCATCCACAATGGTTTTACTCGCGTCGTCTAAAGGACAATGTGGCCCTTCATGGGTGCTGATCTCTGTAATGTTATGGCGCGATGATATGAGCAAGAGAAAAGTATATTATTGTTGATTACTTCATTTGAATTGAGCAATAATATGGTCCGTTTGCTGTTTAAGCAAAGAAGGAAAATCAGCTGATTTGTATTCTTAGTATTGTTTAAGACAATGCTGTTTGGTATTGTTTCCTGTTATCATTAATCTTTAATACTTCTTTACCTTTTTGTTTATTAGTTTCAGCGGCTGAAGCTAACATATACACAAACAAAACTTTTAATACCTAAATATTTTTCTTTATCAATAATATCACAACTAAACATCGAACATGAGCTCAACATTTAAACAAGTTACGAAGTTACTAATTTCGGTAGTTAGTTGTTACGACAAACGTATCACAAATATCAAGTTTGGAAGGTCTCAGATGGACATATCGATAATATCCTGTCTCTACACATCACAAATATCGATACATGACATCGACAATCTACAACTGTCAACAGTGTCACATGCCTAGTGAAGGGAGGAGGCACCGATTATCGTTTAAGAGATAAGAAACAAAAAATTTAGGTTCACCGTACAAGTGACAGGAATTAAAAATTTAATGAGTAACGTAGTAACCCGTACGCACGAGCGAACAAAACATGGCAAACACGAACATCGAACAGCGAGCATTCGATTCGTACGTGTGGACGTAAGTTAGCAAAGCGAACACAATCACTATACTCCGTCCACACAGACATCGAAATTGGATCGCCACGAACATTTTTGACGAACATAATTTTGATGTTCGTCGAAAGAAAAGTTTAAAAGTGCAAAAATTAAAGATAAGAAGGAGGGGGGGGGGGGTCACACGCCTTTATTTAAATTTTCTGCCTGTCCAGCCTTTTCCCAACTACGTAAGGGTTCAGCTTCCAGTCTAACCGGACGCAGCTGAATACCAGTATTTTACATAGAGCCACTGCCTATCTGACCTCCAATATACCAACCCATTAACTGGGTAATACGATACCCCTTGGTAAGACTGGTTGTCACATTTTCCGGCTTCTGACGACCCGTAACGACAGTCAAAGATCTACAAATGTCAGCCGGAACCAACGGCTTAACGTGCTTTCCGAGGCACGGAGGAGTCTCGGTATGTAAAGATGGTCACCCATCCACGGACCAACCACGAGAAGCGTAGCGACCAATGCAGCTGTTATTAATTAGCCACGAGCTCCTCTTTATAGTATAATTTCCTTATTCTAAAATTCCTGTTAAATCTTAAGTGCGTTTACGACGTACGGCATTTCACACAAACTTTCAAGCCTTAAAACAACTAACAATTACCTTAAAATGACTAATCATAGGTTTCTCCAAAATTCAATAAGTTTTTGTTAAGATCGTTTACAACATTCGGCATTTCATACAAACGAGTGAACCGATTTGAATGAAACCGATTTCAGACGCATAAGCAAAAAAATCTTTTTGTAAAAAAAAAACCGACTTCCAAAAAAACACTACAAAGTGAAAAATAACTTTAATTTTGGAAGTCGGTGTCTTTGGATCTGTATTTTAGTTTTTTGCCACCGACTTCCGAAATTAAAGTTATTTCACTTTGTAGTGTTTTTTTGGAAGTCGGTTTTTTTTTTTACAAAAAGATTTTTATTTTTCACTTTTTAGTGGGTCAGTTTTTAATTTATCTAAGTTACAATAGCCTAAAGTCAACTGCTCATCACCTTTTACAAAATATTGCTTTTCCCGATGCTAGGACGTTAATTGTTGAGGAGTTCTCCTGGTAAGAACCAGGAGAACTGCCACTCACCATATGCATTGTGACGAGCATAAATTGCTTAGCAACCATATTAAAGTACCTAATCGAATCACAACCCGTTAAATACTTATTATTATGTTGTTCCGGTGGCCATCTGTGGTCTCCATCATCAGTTCCACTTCACCAAATGGTGATTTTTGGGAGCAAATGCACGAGTTACTATAAAAAATACCCAAATCGCTATAGGTTTGCCTATAAAAATTGAAGATTTCCCTCGATTTCCATGGGATTCCCGCATCAGATTGTGATTTGGTGGCAATGGGACCACCTCGGGAGCATACCTTTCAAACAAAAAAATAATTTTCAAAATCGGTCCATAATTGACGGAGATATAGGTGAACAAACAAAAAAAAAACAAACATACAGCCGAAAATAACCTCCTCCTTTTTGGTAGTCGGTTAAAAAAGACATACAACGGTCTAAAAAGTTAGTTAAGGACATTTTCGAAAAATAGTGTTACAGCCAAATTAGACCGATTTATTTTCCATAGAAACAGAGATTTCCAGTTCAATCAACTCAGCCTATCGCAGTCCACTGCTGGACATAGGCCTCTCCCAGGCTGTGCCACAACACCCCGCCCTCCCCCTTCCGCATCCAGTCTGACCCAGCCATCTTCTTAAGGTCGCCGGTCCATCTAGCTGGGGGGCGTCCCACACTACGCATGCCGATACGCGGTCTCCACTCCAGGACTCGTCTGCTCCATCGGCCATCGGTCCTTCGACAAACATGGCCAGCCCACTGCCACTTCAGTTTGCTTATTCTGCAAGCTATGTCGGTAACTCCGGTTCTTTTCCGGATAATTTCATTCCTGATTTTATCCTTCAAAGAGACTCCAAGCATAGCCAGATTTCCAGTTATCTGTTTTTAAATAAGACATTAAAATTTCCTAACTAACTTTTTAGACCTTTGTATCCTGCTTATGCGTATGCAGTTTTATTCAAATTGGTCCAGTCATTTCGAAAAACAAGGGCTTAAAAGTTTGTATGAAATGCCGAATGTTGTAAACTTATTGAATTTTGGAGAAACCTATGATTAGTCATTTTAAGGTAAACGGTAAAACACCTATCACGGGTATTTTCAACTTATCTTCTCAAAAATGTTATTACTAAATGTTTTTGTGACGCAAATCACGGTTTATAACCTGTCAAAACTATATAAGGAATTATTGAAACAAATGAAATAAAAGTACTTCTCAAAAATACCACCTCCATCTTGGATTTTTTTTATTGTTTAAAATGTTGTGTTGTGTGCCTTTTAGTCTATAATTTTTTTTTTCAAAAAGAGGTTCTAAAGAACCATTTAATATGTCATTAATATTGTTGTTTTAATATTAATAAGAAAGTAATTTTAAATACAAACAACCTAATAGGTATTGCTGTTAAGAACAGTTTAGATACTTATAATTTTCCTTAAACTTTCACATTGCACATTGCGGGGACAAATATAAAAAAAGAGCAAAAAAAAAAATTCGTAATTCTATGATAAAACATTCCAATAAAAACCGTGTTCATTAAAGCTAATGATTTAAACAGACGTTGACAAAGTTTTTTATGACAATACTCCAAAAACATGTGCTGTGTTATTAGATCATTCACTTATTGTAATGTCAAAACCGGAGATACAGCCGGATGAGGGGCTCACAAGTTCACAACTCAAATACTTGTCACATTCGTTCAACTCCAAACCGTATTTAAAAATGTTGTAATATTATTTGGAGTTAGACGATTTAAAATTTAAAATATATCATTGGCACAAAGTATTTACAGTCCAATACTACTACCCATTTTGTCGTAATATAAACTGCATAGAAAATTATACCCATCGACAATAATGACTTTCTATCTGATACACACGAGAAGCCAGTTAAAATTAGAACTTAACGGAAAGTTAAAACAACTAATCCAATTATATATGTCAGCTACATATAACGATCAAAAAAATGTAAGTTCTGAGCCAAACATTTCAAAGTCAACGGCCGAAATGAAAAAGTAACCCAAACACACCGATTTTGAGATGTTCCACTTACGACAACGAGAGATCGATAGTAATTGTGACCCGCAAGCCGAAGGCCGTATCTTTGTATTAGTTTTTAATAAGTAATTGTACACCCAAACCACGTTACCAATTTCGACATGAATACCCGTTTTTTTCTCGCCTCGCTTCGAGCAATCTCGTTTTCTCGAAAATAGATCTAATATGTTGAATATAATTAATTTCATACCGACTCACTTGATCGATGCGTGTTACTTGACGTGGATTTTTTTTTCGTATAATTATTTTTAAATTACAGAGCATTACGTCAATACGGCCAGAAAATGGAACGTTTTTTAACAACAAATTGGTTTACGCGAAATTTTGGTGTTTGAAGAATTTTTTGCCGTAATATGTTCCGTGTCAGAACTGATTTTTAGCTACTATTTCATTATAAAAGTAATTTTATAGTAATAATATGGAATTAATGACTAGACTACATTATCTAGCGTATATTTTTATATCGTGATATGTAATCTTACTCAATTTCGGAACGAACTTGTTTGGCCGTTAAGCTCACCGACATATTTACTTACACGCGTTTCTTTTTTGTTTCAGATGATGCACAGTTATTGGCTGATCTTGAAGACTGATTTAAATATTTATTAAGCCAATTAGGAAATGATAGCTCCATGAAGTTTCTCCCCAGGTAACAAAATGTGTTAATAATCAATTTTATTATTTCCAAACAATGAAGAGAAAATTTAAATTCAAAACATTCCACAGTATTCAGCTAATCTTATTGTCAACAAAAGACTATTGTTTCTTCTCAACACATTGTTTCAATTTAAATTGAACGAAAATGAATCACTGTTATGATTGAACGTTAAAATGTATTGAGTTTAATTTGATTGTTTATATAAAACTGAACGTATTCGTTTGTCTTTGCAGGACGGACTCGTTTCAGGTTGTGATCCTCGAAAGAGTCCAAATACTGCAATGACTACTGCGATGGCTGCTCACCAGGAATCTATCCATGAGAGACTACAGCCAACGCCGGAGGAACCTCTGTACCTTCATCATGAAGCGTCGTCATGGCCGGAGTCATCAGACCACCAGGAGGAGCACAGTACCGACATGTCCCCTTACTACAACATGCCAAAAAGAAACAAGAGAAAAAATTTCAAGCCCAGATGTGCTCCGAACACTACCGCTTTCTCCGACGACTCAAATGGAGTGAACTGTGATGACACGGGCAGTCTTATCAACGGAAACGATAGAACTACGCCAGAAAACGTTGGTGAAGATGATAAGGATGATGGAAATTATGCTAAAATTGGTGTCAAAAACTTCAGTCTTCTAAAAGGCGGTGCCGTCGACCTCAGCAGAAGACTAAGCACTGACTCCAATGAAAACATAGACTCAAATTACCAAAATAGGTTACCGGAGGATAAGAAAGTAGACTCGTTTCAACATTCGTACATACATAGTTTACAAATAAATCAGGGCACCGAGAGAGATCGGACCGTCCTAAACTTTAGTAATTTACAAAATAAGACGTTTTGTGCCAAAAATCCTTTTGCTATATCTCAACTAATAAAGACTAACTCGCCTCCGAGAAGAAGGGACTCGGATTCGGATGAAGATAAGGGTCAGGATATAAATGCAAATGAGAGATTAGAGGAGAACCAAGAACAGGTAGAGACGAATGAGACGCAGCAGAATGGAGACGCATCAAATGCAACAAATAGAATATTGAGAGACTATGCTATGAATACCATGAAGGAACTGCTTGGGATATACGGATTATCTTCTAATGAAGTTGCTGATGCTATCAGTGGACAGATTAGAGCTTTAGAAGCTCTTCAAGGTGAGTTCATTATACATAAATGAATAACTTCACACTGTTATAAAATTTATGACAATAACCTTAGCTTTACGACCAAACATTTTGACAACAGATTATTGTGATTTTATCTATTATTGATGAAGTCTTAAACAATATTGGTTTTCTAGGTAAACCGTTCACGCAGCTGCCTTTAGGTTTAAAAAGACGGCATGATTCTGGAATGGAGGATGGAACTGACAGAAGTTTGAGAAGATCCTCATCGGCTACAGAAGATGAGGGTTCAACTAATATCACACCACCGAAAACACCTGATAATGATATCGAAGCTCAGAGGTATATAAATCAACTAAGAGGCTTATTGTATTAACATTTAAGTGTAAAAAAAACTAATGTGTATAATTTTTCAGACAAAGAGCGTTACAAATAATAAACCAGCAGTCGATGAGGCTGTTCAATAGATCTCAAGGTCAGGAAGAAAATGGAAGTGATTCTGATGATGGAGAACAAACTCTTGATCTTAGCGTATCAAGAGATACTGATGGACAGGTAACTAATAATACTACTACTAATAAACTACTGCGTTATTCTGTGGTGTGAGAAAATATATAAATTGCCCGAAACATTTTGTTATGCATCCAATCGTCATATTTTTAATATCATCACTTTAGCATTCTTGCCATAAGAAGATTTATTAGCGCTGTATGAGCGGGGCAGATAAATAAAATAGCTATTTATTCCTTTTCGAGTTCGAGTCAGTTCAATGATATTTAAATTCTTAAGTACAATTCTTTGAAATTGACAATAATCCGGGTATTTGCACACGTATGAATGGTATACGATTATAATAGAATGTAAAGTTAGATTTAACGAATGATAAGTATCTGGTTTTACTGTTATTAAGGAACAATCGGCGACCTCGAGCGCTGCCAACAGTGTTTCGGAGTTTGAGCAACAAAACCTTCTGATGAGGAAAAATTTAGAGGATCTGGCTAATTTACAAATGCAGGTGTGTATTGTTCGATAATAGGTCTGTTTATACAATAAAATTGTTAGATCAGATAAGAATAGAAACGAGATTATGTAAATTGGCTTGTGAGAACAGAAAAAAAATATCAAGATCCGTTTTAGTTCATATGGAACTATAGTTGGTAAAAAAATTGTTGGTAAAAACGTAATTCAATGACATTTAAAACAAAACTTGCTTATTCATGCCCAAGAATGAACACAGTCAGTAATTAACTTCAAAATCATACTAAAACTCGATCAATCCCAAACTAACGAGAAAAACGGGTATCAATTAAAAACTCAATACCTTTTTTTTACTTTAGGGTTTCTTCCAAAAGCAATCTTCGATGGATGCGGACGACTCTCAAGAAAGAAAACTGCAGGCGAGCGGTGAGTAATCGAATTTCCAAAAAAATCTTATACGACTGTTTAATTACCTCCCTGTATCATTCGTGAAATTATATCGAAACGGACGAACCGTAAGAATTTTATTAGTGTTATTAGACACCGATTACGCAGAATATGATTTATTGGACACTCAAAATTAAAATTAAAAACATTCTTCTTATTTATTTATAAATTATAATTCGATTTTTCGGATTAGTCTTGAGAAGATAATTGGAGCTTTCACCTTAAATGTTGAACTATAAATTTTAATAAATAAATGTTTAGAATTTGAAAGATTTACGGATTATTTGGAGCGGTAAAAAATGACCAAATTACACGAATCTAGGGCATATACCGGGTACCTGTTCATTTAACATAAGCAAGCAATTTATAATTAATTACTCTACTAAGAAGGATGGGTGGTGTTAAGCGAATGTATAGAATACGAAATTATTATACAGGGTCAAATTAAATTAGCTAGCGAAACACCGCAGCCGTGATGGGCATGATAAAATAAAAAAATAATGAATATGATGATTTTTTTGGGGTCATCTAGTTACTTGAAATATCAGTTTAAAAAATCATTTTTTTTTTGTGTTAACTTCACAGAGGTGATGGGTATCGATAGCTAAACACGATAATTAAAAATAAACAGATTGCCTCAACTCATACTTCTAGTAACAACAATACCAGAGGCGGATGACCTGAAAAAAAAAACATCGAATCTATTTTATTTTTATTTTTTCGTGTTTATACAACATTAGTTTTTGTTTATACTAGACCCGAAAAGGGGTCATTGTACTCATCATTATAAACAACTTTTACTATGGGACCAAACCTGAAATCGCGAAAAAAAAATCAGCTGTTCCCTACACTTTAACGTATTATTCGAACATAAATGTAGGGAACAGCTGATTTTTTTTCCGCGATTTCAGGTTTGGTCCCATAGTAAAAGTTGTTCATAATGATGAGTACAATGACCCCTTAAGAGGTTATTGACGTTTTAAAAATAAACCTGTATAATTATTGATACCCATAAAGTCTGCGGAGTTTCGCTTGCTAATTTAATTTGACCCTGTATAAGAGGAGAGCAGTGTGGCCCAGTAGTAACGGCCGCGACTTATGAGTCGTGGGTTCGAACCCAGGCAGGCGCTTTACTTTGTGTAAATAATTTCATCACCACTGCTCTCAAAACGGTGAAGGAAAACATCGTGAGGAAACCGGCATGTCCTAGAACCAAAAAAATCGAAGATATGTGACATCTACCAACCCGCACTGGGCCCGCCTGGTGGATTACAGCCCTCTCAAAGGGAGGAAGATTGTGTCCCAGCAGTGGGAACATTATATGCTGATATATTATATATGATTATGATATAAGAGAAAGTCTTAAAGTGACGCCGACGATTGAAAAGTTGTGTGAAAATCTATTGTCAATGGTGGATGTAAAGTTTAGAGTATGAATGTGAATATGTTGCGCTGACCCCAAATAAATTGGGATAAAGGCATTGATGTATTAAATAGGAAGATATGGTACGCGCTCCTCGATGTGGACCGCATAAATTAGGGGAAAGGACACAATCGACCTACATTACTCCCGGTTTGCGGGGAATACCCGAATCGTAGTTTGTTCATATGGGTACGTAACAGTGACAATTATTGCGATCTCGTTCCCGCTATAGCCCGCGTAATATGTCTATCTATTTCGGCTGTCGAGCACATGACCCACGACATCGGGTCCATTTAATATTTACGTGATGTTAGAGAGTGGCCTATCTTCCTATTTAATACATCAAGGGATAAAGGCATAAGATGATGACTGTCTCGATAAAATTAATAAAACAGATTTATAAAATTTTTGGATCAAGTTTCATTAAGACTAAGATATATGCTAGTGACCTTGAGTGGTTAGCTTGCGTGTTCTGTACTGAGCTCACGCAACGCGTCGTACGTTCAGCCAGTAAAAGGACTCGCCCTTCAAGGAGCGCTGTCCCTAATTTGACGCATTAATAATTTAACACAAAACAAAAGGTATTTTAATAAAACGCGTATACTAAAAGATCAATAATTAAATTATCTTTAAATTGGTAAAGGTTTCAGAAAAATACGCTTGGTAGATTTTGCGCCATTCTCAGTTTTTTATCCGCGTTAGACATAACTTTACAAATTAATTTCACTATGTAATATAAACATAATCTAAAATATTCACATATTATATTATTGAGAAAATGCTCTAATTTAACATAATTATATTTTTTTTAAATCATTAACACTACCCGTTTGGACGTGATCTTCAGTATAAAATCATTAAAACTCGGTTGTCGTTGCCTTAAGTAAAGATTTGAGACGATTTTAATGTCCTTTCTTTGGTAAAGATCGTCGCATCGTTGAGTTCCTTAAGTTCTGAGTAGAGCTGCTCGATTACTGACAAATGCGTGCACTGACTGGTCAGGTCCACTCAATCTGTGTGATTCTTTCCTCAAAAGACCATTTCAGACACCAATCTACATGGCCTTCACATGATCTGACCAAGATTATGTCTGGACTTTAAAAGAGACTGTGACTTCTGAGTTTGTTTCGGCCTTTCTTATCAGAGTAGTCAGATAGGAAACGCCGACCTCATCTAGTTTTTAAAATATGATTGACGTGTAAAAGTGTTTGTACAAACCTACTTAAAAAACTCAATATTTCGACTGAAATGCAAATATTACAGAAACTGAACACAGAACGAGTGAAATCTTTTTACGTAATCACTGAAGCAGATCATTTAGTACCACCTTTACTTAGTTTCCTACGTTCGCTAAATGTTACTGAACCACAATTATGAAGATTAGCAACAATTAGGATGCAAGTTTCAGAATATTGACATTAGAACTGTATCGTAAACTGGGTTGTGTCTTGAAGAAGTAACAATTAACAAGGATTTAGTTTAAAATAACTTTTTAAAGGCTTCTACATACTGGCGCGACTTGTCGCGCGACGCGACACCGGTAGACCAATTTCTATGAAAAATTCAAGGAAACTGTTCTACCGGTATCGCGTCGCGCCGATTGACGACACGGTTGGCGAGTGGTTAAGCGATTGACTGCTGCGCTGCGTGTTGCGGGTTCGATTCCTGCACGGAACAAATATTTGTATGATCTACAAGTAGTTGTTCCGGGTCTGGCTGTTTGTGTATGTGAGCTTAAATGTTTGTAAACGCACCCACAATACAGAAGAAATTCCTAGTGTGGGGCAACGTTTAAAAAAAAAAGTATGTACAAGCCTTAACAGTTGCAACATAGGGCTTTTTGTTAGCTAATGTCCTGTTTCTTCTTTCAATTATTGTTATCGCTGATAGAATGTCATGTTGTCTAGGCCGCAAGTCTCTAGTAAGTCTGTAAGTTTATTTATTTATTTATTACAAACACTGCTATCATGACAGGAAAAAATCCTAATGCGGTAGCGTGGTCCTTAATTAAACTATCTTAGTTATCTATCATAAATAACTATCTTAAATAACATAACACATACAATATTATTTTTGTGAATTCATTCAGAGAGCAGGAAAATAAATCGATTCTGTCAGCCGTGTCATTCAGTGCGTGCAAGGCGCGGGTCAGTGGCGCTTTGCTGAGCAAGTTGGTGCGTGCGTGAGGCACTGCTAGTAACCGTGGCTTTCGGCGCCGCGATAAGTAATTGTCAGGCACATTCAGACAAATCTCCTTCAAAACACCGGAATTATAGGTCTTACCACGTAATAGTTTCAATACATATGTAGGTAAAGCTAAGGCCCTCCTTGTCTCGAGTTTGTTGTACCCGACCATACCGATAACGAATAAGGTTGGGTACATCAACGGATAGAAGGGATATACACCGTATAGTTATAAGACTGACCTGTGAAAGTCCCGTCAAAATCGGTCCAACCGTTTCGGATATTATTGGGAACAAACAGATGGTCAGACACAGACAAAAAACAATTAAAATTTTATTTTTTGACGACTAAATTGTGCACAAATAAAAAATTAAGTGTAGGATTAAGACTTCCGCAGACAGGCCCGACGCGATAGAGCGACGCGACACTGATAGAACAATTTATATGAAAATTTAATGGAAATTGTTCTACAAGCGACGCGTCGCTCTATCGCGTCGGGCCTGTCTGCGGAAGTCTTAATCCTACACTTAATTTTTTATTTGTGCACAATTTATTACCTTTAGTATAGGCTGTTGACATTACAATATAAAAGGCCGCCAGTAAAAGTCATAAACTCATAATACCCCGCCGTACTAGTTGATTATAATATTCCTCATTGCTGTGACCCGTAGAGTAACAAACTAGTGAGAACTTGAAGCTAAATTGACTCCTTAGTAAAATAACATTAATAATGAAAAACATACAATAATTTAGCAATAAAATTGCTACACTTTACACCTTACGGCATTTCATACAAACTTTCAAGCCCTTGTCAAGCCCTTGTTTTTCGAAATGACAGCCGATTTTAATGAAACTTCATAAGCATAAGCAGGACACAAAGGTCTAAAAAGTTAGTAGAGAACATTTTCGAAATATCTTATTTAAAAACAAATAACTGGACTCTCTGTTTCTATGAGCCCTGACACTGACATCAAGCAATGGACAATACGAGTATTGTCAAACTTTTAACTTTTACCCCCTTATTACAAAACAAGTTTTATCTTTAGACCCAGGTTTAAAACATGGAGCCATTATTGAACTTCGAACTTTATTCCGACTATGGTAAAGTTCCTAAACACAAAACTGTCAACTTAGTACCGAACTAAGTTTTCAGTTTTGTATAAAGAACGTTATTTCAATCACTGTTACGTTCGTATTACAAAAACTGGCTGCATGGTTTAAGCCATGTCAAAATATAAATCTTGTTTTGTAATAAGGCGGTTAAGGTTTTGAAGGCTTTCAGCAATTATTATTTTTTTCTTATTTTTATTTCTGGTTATTATAGAATAAACATCATAGTCTTAAAATATGATTGCAATTTGGCTACTTTGTATTAGAGTGTGTATTTTGTCAATTTTTATTTTATTTTTGTAAAGTGTGTCTTGTTTGTGCAGAATAAACAATTTTTCTTTCTTTTCTTTCTATGAAAAATTTAAAATCGGTCTAATTTGGCTGTAACACTATTTTTCGAAAATATTCTTTACTAACTTTTTAGACCGTTCTATCCTGCTTATGCGTATGAAGTTTCATTAAAATCGGTTCAGTCATTTCGAAAAACAAGGGCTTGACAATTTGTATGAAGCATTTCGTAAGGTCTAAACGCTCTTAACACTATTTTGGCTTATCTGTGAGTGTGTGCAGTGTGAGTACGTTTGAAAAGTAGTATGCAGGTACAGTATATACCTAACCACCTAAGTACCTTACCACCTGCGTTATATTGCAATAGCTGAATAAACAATAAGGCTAATGATTAGACGGAGTGGCTAGTTAGCTTATGATGTATTCACAGGGCGATGTTAGTTCGTGCCTCAAATGACAGGTGGCGTTGCACGTTCCCAGGGATTATGTGGGTTCTATATTATAATAGGTACTACCTATTGCCCGCGCTAGCCCGCGTGGAATTTTCTAAAATAAAAGCCCAAGTTACTCTTTATAACATCATCTATCTGCCAGTGAAAGTCACTTCAAAAATGGTCCAGCCGTTTTGGAGACTATCCGATCCGAAAGAGGCACATAGCTTACTGCAAACAATACATTACCAACAAAACAAATATTAATAAAATTACTTAGTCCTTCAGAGGCATGAGAAACAGGGTATAGAGACCGCGTATCACTGGTCAGTTTCCCTCAGTCGTCAGTTTATTTAATTCGCCAGTTTCGTTGATTAGTCAATTTCACTGATTGGTCAGTTTTACCGATTAGACAGTTGCGTTAACTCGACATTTTCCAGTGTTTGCCAGTTTTCGTCGATTTGTCAGTTTTATTCAATTCGTCAGCCCAAGTACAGTCTGTAGAACCGAACACACGTCTGCTAATTTAAATAAAATAAATAAATTAAGATCGATTTGATCATTTTCAGCAATGATTGGATTTTTTTTACTTTGTCTCTGTCACCTCTGACCTAGACTAAGGTCAAGAGCAAACACATACAAATTAAAAAAAAAAATAGGAAATATTATACACTCTTTTTGTGTTTTTTTGGGTGTGGATGTAGTTTGATTGTTCGATGAAATAATATTTGTACACACGGCTACACATCAAGCTATACATGTCCAGTATAAGCTGACCTCTCATTATACGGAAATCCTATATAAGGCGAGATCAGCTTATACTGGAAATGTATAGCTTGATGTGTAGCCGTGTGTACTACTTATGGGGTTGTGCGTGACGTCAGTGTGACGCGTAGTTCGCATGTGGCGATGTTGATGCCGCTACAGTCCCACGCCTGTATGAGCAAATTACATATTTCCTAAAAACATAACCCTCACCACAGTCGGGTAAAACAAAAGAACGGATTCCTAGTCCGTAGTTCACTTAACATGGAAGCGAACCGCTTATTGTTTTTCGACAAACATTACAACTTCTTTTATTTCAACGACTCCCAACTCAACACATTTCTTTCAAAGTCCTCATTATGAATGCAAACAAGAGCTTAACAGATAATAATTATGCGTTTGTCAAACACATTGAAAACACACCGTTCGGTATCCACAAAATGCCGCATTCTTACACTGTAGCGTGAAAAATAACATAACTCTAATTTATTCTATGATCACTCATTTGGTACATTTTCTGGTTTAATTAACGATTCGACACAAATATTTGGTTATAAGTACAATGAACTGTAGGTTTACAAATTTTGTGGTACGAGAAAGTTTGTGAAAATAGCGATAACTCGAGTGTTGTGATTAAAGACACGTTTGCCTATAGGCGTTTTTTTTAAGAGATAGTGTGTTGACAGCCTATCATCAATATTATAATGAGTGGTTTGCACAATTAAAAGTTACATAGCGACGGTTAAGAATCAATAGTGTCTATCTCAATAAAGTCAACGTTACGGGAGATAAAAAAAACATTTCTCGGCTTTGAATAGAAAGATACTTGAAATGTTTATATAAACCGCAATAGAGAAGAGATAAACAGTATTGGCAGAAAAATACACGCGCTCTTAACTTAGATGGAATTTCTATAGCGAATAACTACAACAATTTTGTTAATTTTGAGATAAGTGCCTCAGTAGGCCAAGCCAAATTAAACTTTAAATCTACCTGCATTAAAAAGTGAAAAACGTGAAAAACTGAGATAGACACTATTGGTTCTTAACCGTCGATAGATATTGTATGGTCATGGCAAACAGTTTTTAGAACTTACTTTGTTTTTAGGTCAAAGATAAAGATAAATAAACCTTTTAAAAAGCTCAAAAACTTAAAGTCTGCAATGAAGTCTTTTTATTATTCCAAGTATGCAAAGAATTATAATGCAACTTTCTAACGTCGAACCAAATCAAAAATCTCGATAATCCTCGCTTTTCACAAAACTTCCTAACGATAGGTAAATTAACAGTGCGAGTCGGACTCGCGTACGAAGGCAAAAAATACTAGTACAAAATGGCAAAAAATCACGTTTGTTGTATGCCATGGGAGCCCCCCTTAAATATTGGTTTTATTTTAATTTAATTATTTATTTTTAAAGTAAATCGCAATATATAACTAAATATTCTGCGAATATTTCAAGCGTCTACCTGTTGCCGTTATCAATATTGAGCAAAAAAATCACGTTTGTTGTACGGGAGCCCCCTTAAATATTTATTATATTCTGCATTTGTTGATATAGCGGCAACAGAAATAAATAATCTGTGAAAATTTCAACTGTCTAACTATCACGGTTCATGAGATAGAGCCTGGTGACAGACGGATAGACAGACAGACAGACGGCGGAGCCTTAGTAATAGGGTTCCCGTTTTACCCTTTACGGGTACGGAACCCTAAAAACTACCAACTCGATTTTTTTATGAATCTGCAAGAAAAAAAAACTCAATATTTTTTTGCCTTCCATAATTTTGGTAAAACAGTTAATTAATAAAACAATTATGGACCCTGACGAGCACAGCGTAGTAGGAGAGAGGAGGAAGGGCCCTTATTTGTGTTTAAATAATTTCTGTATTCTGGTAATTGTATTTCATATTTATTAAAAAAAAAATCTTCTAATATTTAATTTATTTTAAGAATATTTTAAGTAAATATTTTGGCTTTATCTCTTAAACTTGTCTATGGATCCCGAGAATTTTCAAGACCTAGGTAACATCTTATTATTATCTCTATGACCTAAGCAGGAATCGTAAGAGCGTGTTATGTACAATTGCGTGCTAGGTCCAAAGTTCATATAGCAGGTGCCTCCTAACTCCTCGTCCAAAGATGATTGAGTAAAATGATTTTATAAGCAACACTAATGATATAATGTGCCGTTGTAGGCGCTGGTGTGGTAGCAATCATTTAATTAAAGGCTGTTTTTGTGACAAAAGCGTCAGCTGTTTCATATTAAACTACTGTAAACACTACGTTTGTGATTTTTTCTAAATAAACAGAGATTACTTTAACATGTCATTGCCCCTCGAAAAGTGGCAATAATTTTGGTTCCATTTAAAAAAATATTGTTTGCCAATTACAGAAATTAAAGGAAACTCAGACTCGACTATTTTTTTTTGTGTTTTTGTTTGATTCGCGTAATTTATGTTGTTAATTTTGATTTTAGGTTGTTTTTTAGAAATGTTATCGTTTTTCGACAGTATCTGCGATTTGATACGGAGACTGTCTTAATGCAGTTTTTGTTTCTCACGATAAATATTAACAATAGTTAGAATAGATAAATAAATGTAATAAAACTATGGTTTTTCAAGCACAACCTACGTTGTCAACAGAAAACTGTTTTAGTTTGCGTGTAAATCATTTCTCATACGAGTAGGAGAGTTAGTTTTAACGGTAAAATCGAAACTTAAAAAAAAAAACATTTAAATTTCCGACCTCTTTTCCTCACAGTTTTAAGTTAACAATCAGTGGTCCCTACTTCCCGCGCCTCCCCCAGTAATTGTAAAAACCTCGGCGCACTAATCTGCTCAATAGAGGCGAATTCACTCAATTGCCGGCGCGGGCGCAGGGAGCTCGGGGTGACGTTAATAGACGGACTCGTGTATGTGTTTTATGATCTTTTTTTAGTTTTTAAAGTGATGGAAAAATTTTGGGGGATTATAGAATAGAAACTTTATTATCAGACACATAGTCCATAATTTACAAAACATTACAATAAAAAATACAATACACATCAAATAAAATAACATACACGTTAAATAAAATAATCACAAATATACATAAAATTATTTAAGGCATTGGAATGACGCTTCATCCAATGCCACATTATGGGGCCCTATTGGGGCATTATTGGGGTCCTGTATGAAAAATGAATGAGGACAGTTGTAGGTAGTGTTAAATAGGCAAGGTAGGATAGGGGTGTTAAGTGGCTGCGTTAGGAGCCTACTATTTTATAACCGACGCGTACATCTAAATCTTGCCAGATACGTTTGAGTCCCATGTAAAGTCGCCAGCACATAAAGATACCACAAACTGTCAAATTTTCTCTTCTCTTTCGATTTTGAACTTAACCTTCAACATTTTAAGGTTTAAAATCATTTGGAGAAATTTGACAGTTTGGTATAACCTGATGTGTGCTTACTACGTACTTAATAGACGACAAGCCAATTGTCATGAACCGGGCACAAATTCAGACCACAGGCTGAAAACGAGAAATTCCCAATGTAAAACCCAAAAACATTTTGGATGAACTGTCCAGCAGTTGCGCTGGCGTTCAATAAATTGACAAACGTGACAGTCATTTGTTTTAAAACTTGACGTTGATTCAACTTTTCAATCCTTTTGAAAATTTAAAATCTTCGCACACCTTTCCAATTGTGCCGTTTATCCTCTATACGCGAGGGGACTGCATTAATAGACAAACACCGTTTCCCATTTACGTATAATAGTTTAGTTTCAGTACGTCCGGTGTGTCGCAGTGATTGTCGTGCGACTGGCGCATTCGCTTGCGACATGTCGCGTAAACAGGTCACATCACTAGACTTGCGATGGGTAGCTCACCGTCCGATAAGGACCAGGGGTCTACTCCGAAGCGTATCCATAGTTTCCTTTTTTACATACATAAACTCACGCCTTGTTCTCATGGGGGTAGGCAGAAACTATAGAACGCCACTTGCTACGCTACTTACATACTCCTTTTGCTTCGCCTACGTTCATACATCTAGTCTTACACGCACGCCGGTTGCGAGTACTACGCACCTGACCTTTCTGAAGAACATCACCAATTTGGTCACTATATGTCCTTCCAAGGCGTCCCCTCCCGGCGTTTCCACTCACCTCTGCTTTATAAATACCTTTTGTTAGTCGCCTTTCACTCATCCTCTCCACATGACCAAACCATCTAAGCATACTCTTTGCAATCTTTGTCACTACATCTTCTTTTAAACTGCACCGTTGCCTTATCACCTCATTTTTAGCCTATCATTCATAGTCACGCCAGCCATGCTTCGCAAGGAACGCATTTCCATAGCATTTATTCTATTTCCTTCCCGGCATTTATTCGTTTCCTTTTTTGACTTTGAATATTACAAGATCCGCAACAAATTCAAAGAACAATAAAAATACTTTCGCATATGAATTACTCCCATTTATATCTAAACTCATAAAATACATTATCGAAAAGTGACAATCGATTGTCCGATTATAATCGCCGATTATTTCATTTCGGTTACCTTCCCTCTCTTTCTAACTTAGGTGGCAAAGTATCGGCCGAATGTTCGGCCGTTTTATAACTTCCATAGTTTCCTTTTTTGACTTTGAATCCTTAACCGACTTAATGTCACATGTTTGACTTTGCCTTATCTCTAAGCCTGTAGTTTTTTTTTTTCGCCGTATTCAGCCATATTTAGCCGTAGTTAAGCAACGGCGGAACATTCGGCCGATACTTAGATCCCCAGGCCCGGGTAAACAGCGCGTTGTGTTCCACACGCGCCTCCAAGAGATGTCAGCACCAACTGACGGGGCCCGACAGGGCCAATGTCTGCCAGGGTAACGAGTCTGTCCGAAAGGGATATCGTGGCCCTGGCACACGGGCATCTGAAGGAACACGGGTGGGTCAGTAATTTCCCACCCAAAAAAAAAAAGACTGAGGAGCACTGCCGCCGGTCCATTCTGTAACAAATCACCGCAAAAAACTTAGGTGCAGAGAGCTGTCAATAGTGTTTATCCTTATCATCCGGCAGAGTGATATCTCAAATTTTCACGGTGACATTATTACGGAATATATATATATATATTTTTAAACGTTGCCCCACACTATGAATTTCTCCTATATTGTGGGTGCGTTTACAAACATTTAAACTCACATACACAAACAGCCAGACCCGGAACAACTACTTGTAGGTCATATAAATGTTTTTTCCGTGCGGGAATCGAACCCGCGACACGCAGCGCAGCAGTCAGTCGCTTAACCACTGCGCCAATCGGCTCTTCAATAAATCGGCTCTTAAGACGCTGACTACAGGTAAACCGCAGTCACTGTCAGACTGCATACAAAGGAAAGAGAAGCGCGATGACACAACGCTTGTAATTTATTGCAAAATATCGAGCAATTATTTATTTACTCAAAAATTTGTTGAGTAATCGAAAATACAACAACCAAGTTCTGCATACAAATAAGATGTTCTTTTTATTCATTAAATACCAACCGTATGTTGATACAGATATTTTGGATTGAAACTCAAAGTAAAGGGTTAGTTTACCGTTAATTTGTATCGAGATTTTAGGTAACAACCAAGTTCTGAGAAATATGTTCAAGAATTACATGCTTATATTTTTTCCGCTGCCACAAACTATATATATTTGGCAATTTTTTTGTTTAATACAAACCTACTTTTGTCATTTACCTCTTGCCAGTGCCTTAAGTTTAGGGTACCGGGCTTATTCCAGTTATGAACGTCCCTAAGGGCCGGATGATGTGACGACACTTGGGCGAGGCCTATATGCAGCACTCAGGCTGAATTAATGATGACGAACCGTCCCTTTGCCTCTATGGTCTAGCTCCTTTCTTCCCCTGATTTAAGAAGCCTTGAGCATCGTCGTAGATAGTCGATTTCTACCACTTGAATCATCTTATTTTCCCATTTTATTTTAAAGACATATATATGCCAGTGACCTAGAGTAGTTAGCTTGCGTGTTCTGTACTGAGCTTACGTAACGCGCCGTACGTTCAGCCAGTAATAGGACTCGCCCATCAAGGAGCGCTGTCCCCAATTTGACGCATTATTAATTTATTATACACAAACCAAAAGGTATTTTAATAAAACGCGTATACGAAAAGACAAATAATTAAATTATCTTTAAATTGGTGAAGGTTTCAGAAAAATTCGCTTGGTAAATTTGGCGCCATTCTCAGTTTTTTATCCGCGTTAGACATAACTTTACAAATTAATTTCACAAAGTAATATAAACATAATCTAAAATATTCACATATTAAGTTATTGAGAAAATGCTCTAATTTATCATATATTTTTTTCAAATCATTAACACTACTCGTTTAGACGTGATCTTTAGTATAAAATCTTTAAAAGTCGGTTATCGTCCCCTTAAACCTTAAGGTGCTTATACATAACATTAGTTGTTAATTCAGTCATTACGTTTAGCTTCATTAACATGTCTGCCCTTCGGGTTGTCTCACGAATAAATTCAATGACAATTCATTGGAAATTATGCTGAGGCACATCTGAGACCGTTTGTAATCATACATCAACATAAGTATGGAATTAATATATATATATAAGTATATAATGTGCTAAAGATAAAGAGATTTTATTTATACAACATGTCCCAGAATTAACGCACAACCCCTTAAGGCAATCATTGTACTCATCATTATGAACAACTTTTACTAAGGGACCAAAAATCGCGAAAAAAAAATCATTGTTCCCTACATTTTGATGAGTTAAGCGAACATGGAAGCCTAGTAGGGAACAACTGATTTTTTTTCGCGTTTTCAGGTTTGGTCCCTTAGTAAAAGTTGTTCGTAATGATGAGTACAATGGCCCCTTAAGAGGTTGTGCGTTAATTCTGGGATATGTTGTATATTCGTTATTCTATAAAGTTAGTGATAATTAATACTCAGTATAGTCATAGGACTATTTACAAACGGTTAGAAGATAATTTATTATGTATTTTGTACTCATTGTAATAATCTACTATAGTAGTACTACTATCTATTTATTTTTAATTCGTTAAATCATTAAAACAGCTTATTCGAAGCTTTCTCTTTATCCATGATGTAGTTTTCAAGATTAAACAAAATGCAAGTTAATATTATATGAAAGAAAATATTCAATGAAGTAATAATTAAATAAATAAACATAGTCAGTAATTTAATTTTTAAGTTCTATTGTAATTTAATTTAATTTTGATGCATGTTATTTAATTTAAATTTATAATGGATTGTAATTTATTTTTTTATTTTAACTATGGGTTTAATACCTGAATGAAACGATTTTTATTTTTTATTTAAAACCCAAAGAGATCTAAATAATAATTTTATTGCTCCTTCAATATTTAAGAATTTCGATACCTATCTCATAATTACAGGGACACATCACAAAAGCCCCCGCAGACAGGCGGGACACGACGACTACTCTCCGGTAGAACAATTTCCATTAAATTTTCATAAAAATTGTTCTACTAGAGTTGCGGCACGCCTATCTGCGGGAGCCTTTACTCGAGCTCGAGCTTCTTTTAGCAATATTATTTCTGCCAGACGAGAGAAATAAAATTACAAGATCCGTAACAAATTCAAAGAACAATTAAAATACTTTCGCATATGAATTACTCCCATTTATATCAGAACTCATAAAATACATTATCGAAAAGTGACAATCGATTGTCCGATTATAATCGCCGATTATTTCATTTCTGTTACCTTCCCTCTCTTTCTAACTTAGGCAGAACGTATCTTCTGCCTTACTCTAAACAAATTGTGTTAGTCGAAGTATTCCCGAGGCGATAGAGTTATAATTTATACAGAAATCTGTTAATTACAATAATTAAAACACGTTGTTCGTATGTTTCTCTTGTTTATTACGAGGTTCATGGATATTTATAGAGTTTTTTATCGGATTATTTGTCGATTGTTCATTGATTTGGGTTCCGTAAAGTTAACAAGATAGTTTCAAATATATTTTTTGAGTAGAACTTGACGGATTCTTCTTATTATTTTTGCGAAATAATAACTTTCATGATTTTATTACGGAAGTATTGCATGAAATAAGACGTTGCGGACTTGAAGTAAAATTAAAGCATAAATTATTGAAAAACTGTGCACAAAATGCCTTGTTTTTAACATAGGTATTTTATGAGTTGTGAGACTAGACTGTCTGCTCTATGTACTTTAGATAATTAAAAGAAAAATACGGAGTAACAATTAAGAAACGCTCCAGGACACGTTCATGTTTTTACTGTAATGAAGACATTAAACATTTATCAATACTGGTTAAAATATACGGAACCACTTCTTTGCGACAACTCGCGCTTAACCGGTTTAAATAAAAATGTACGTGATTACTTACGTATGTTCTAATTTAGTCGAGATCGAGCCGAAACGATTCTAATCGATTAATGAATCCATTCTAATCGATTAGTTTGTTGTACTTTAAATTAGATTTCGATTGAAACGATTTCTTTACATTTATAACACAATTCTTATATGGATTGTATTGGTCGTAAAAATCGTTTAATTTGACAAACTAGTTATAGCAGTTGTTAATTATTGTCGTTTTTTATTGATCAGTTAGTATCCCGTAGCCGGAAGCACTTGCTTTTGATATTTTACCGATTTTTTTATCGATTCCCGATCGTTTTTGAAATTTGCGGAAATCGGATCGAATTTTTTTATTGACTGACTGTCTTTAATAATTATAATTAACCGTATTTCAAGTTTCTGCTTTATCATTTATCTAGTCAAGTCTTAGATTATTTCCTGTGTTATATTTTGAAATTTATTAATTTATTACTCCAATTTGGAAAGTTATTGATAATAACAGAGTACAGTTTTATAATGATCAATGTTTAAGAGTAGTCGGGAATATTAATTCTAGTGACGGATGTGGCCAGACAGTTTACTAGCAATTACAGCATTCCATAAAAGCTTTTATGTCATATTTATATCCAGTTGAGTTTCATTAATTGTTAGCCATTTGCACAAAATGGCTCTCTCAACTTTTACGAATAGTCTTTTCATTCAGATTATTAAATATTCTCTGAAAATTCCTCGCAGAATGTTGGCCTGTGGTACAATATAGTATCTTTTTTTTTTTGGTTGGGAATTTATCAAGTAACTTCTCCCGCTTGGGCGGAGCGGGAGGAGACTTTGCGTGTCAGACTTTTACTGACTTAAAACCCACCCGTGTTCCTTCCGTTGCCTGTGTGGCTGAATAACCCAACTTTTACGAATAGTCCTTTCATTCAGATCATTAAAAACATAACCCTTCCTTGGCAGTCGGGTAAATATTCTCTGAAAATTCCTAGCAGACTTTTTGCCTCTGCTACAATAATCAAGTTCAAACCAGACTTACACTGTTGAATAAAGGACTCTTCCCAAATTGCCTTTGCATAGTCCACCAAAAACTTGCTTGAGAAAAATCAGCTTGTCTTTACAGTATCAAAGTCAAAGTCAAAGTCAAATTATTTATTTCAAATAGGCACATAAAAGGCACTTTCGAACGTCAAGAATTACAAAAAAAAATAGAATTGATTCTAGTTGCCCCTTCCAAAAGGTAGTTTCGTATGGAGAAGAATGGGCAAGAAGCTCCACCGTTACTCTTTTAAAAATGTTTCACAATATTTTGTTTAAGTATGTACATTAATTATATGATTATTATCATAATACCATAAGTAATTTCTAAAAAGTGATCGAAATGATTAATTCTGGACTTATGTACAAACCAAATAACACGGAAAACAAAATTTGCTAGTGAAATACTAGTCAATCAATCTGCCGTGGCTTTTCCCAACTATCTTGGGTCGCCTTCCAGTCTAACCGGCAGCTGAATACCAGTATTTTACATGGAGCGAATGCCTATCTAACCTCCACAACCCAGTATCTGGGTAATACGATAGATAACCCTTTGTAAGATTGGTTGTCAGACTTTTGGGCTTCTGACGACCCCCAATGACTGTCAAAGATCAAAATCAAAATCAATTTTTTTTTTCACGTAAACCTTCAAGGGCACTTATGAAACGTCAGAAGCTAGGTGCAGGGTTCCAATTTATTGGTCGTTTCCTATGGAGAAGAGCCGTCAAGAAACTCCACGGTTACTCTTTTAAAAATAATTGGCTTCTACAATGTTTTCAAATTACAGTGTTAATAGGTATGGGAGGACAGTGTAGGACCATCAATAAGTACCAGGTACTTAACGAAATAGAAAATGGTCTAGAAATCTACCGTCTATTAAGCCCATACAACGTTCACAAAATATTAAAAAAATCTATATAAAATATTATTAAAATACTAACATCCGGATCCGCGAATAACAGCCGGGACCGGCTTAACGTGCTTTTCGAAGCACGGAGTAATGAAACACTAGCACCTGCTAAATTAAAGGAAGTAGCTAGAAAAGTTAATCACTGTATCTCTTATCTCCACACCACTAATCTACAACCTACACGGAACTCTAAATCTCCCGGTCAGCATGAAAAGGAAGCGAATCCTTCCGCTATGGAGTTGCTGAACATGGGACAGAGCATCCATTGAGCGGCACATGTGCATATCAGCAGTCTTTGGTAATTAACATAGACGCTTGCTTGCGTATCCTCCCAGGGAATAGAGGCTGTGGAGTCGACATTATAGGACAAATATTTTATGCAAATTGAATTTAACCCGTCTGAATATTGAGGGAATTTCCCCAAGCAAGAGATGCTAGCTTTAATCTGACAAACACGAATACAATTTTTAAAATCTTATTATATATATATTTTTTTTAAACGGGTGGGTGCGTTTACAAACATTTAAACTCGCATACACAAACAGCCAGACCCGTAACAACTACTTGTAGGTCATGCAAATATTTGTTCCATGCGGGAATCGACCCCGCGACATGCAGCGCAGCAGTCAATCACTTAACCACTACGTACCATCCCGCTCCGTTACCATTATATATCTTCTAAGTGAATCTTGGACTACACTGAAGGAAAACATCGTAAGAAAACGTGGAAAAACACAGTGCATTAAAGCTAGCATCACCTGGTCGTTCTATTCCTGTTTAGCAAGAGTGACCAGTATCCTTAATATTGCTGTCAAATTAAATAAAAACCATTTCCGAAAATTAATCGCTTAGTATCTAATCATTACATAGTATATAACAAAGTCGCTTCCCGCTTCCTGTCTGTCCCTATGTTTGCTTGGATATTTAAAAGTACGCAACGGCTTTTGATGCGGTTTTTTTTAATAGATAGTGATTCAAGATGAAGGGTTAGAAGACCACGCGGGCGAAGCCGCGGGCAGCAGCTAGTAATTCATAAGCTCATGAAGATTAGCAACTTCACAACCTGTAAATATTTATGTGGCATTGTCATTTGAAATCATAATATCTATTGTTATGGGTTTTCGAGCTATACCTACATTGTCCTGTCATTGACGAACGTTTAGGATGATTTAGGTTATCGGAAAATCTATTGGATTTGGCCGAAATATGACCTGAGTAGAACTTTTAAAGTGACTTAAAAAAAGATAGAGAAGGAGGAAAAAGGAGGAGGTTACTAACTCGAAAAGTATTGATTGTGTGTAGACGAAACGTATAGCAACTCGAATCGGAATTCCTGACCAAAGTTTCGACTACAAAGCGTATGCCATAATAATTCGCTTCATCTTAAATAAAACCTATCTAAAACTCTCGTAAAGGTCACAAGGAAAAAAAAGTATGAATAAAAAAAAATCACACCTCCACGGATTTAATGCGCGTATAATTTCTTTGTGGCACCGCACAGAATGTGAGTAGACGTCATAAAATATGCATTTCTTCGGATGCGTGTGCGCTGAACACACAGGCGTACGTTCACGCACTCCTGCGCAGGTCGAACAGAATGGCGACGTTCCTTTCTACGCACACGAACAAGCGATCACAATAACTCAATCGTACTACATGCAAGTCGCTTTTGCATATTCATTTGACTCTTGCAGTTTGTATCTTTGTATAAAATTATAATGCATTATATGACCCGGACGCGCCTTAGTGGTCGTTTTTATATTATAAAAGGTAAAAGGTACCTTTACGGTACAAGCTCTTTGCTTTGCGTTGTCTATTTATTTTATCCTACCATTCCTGTACACACTTGAATGTTATTTATCCATTTCTTGTAGTACTTCGCTAATGTTTCTTAGAAGTGCCTTTATATTTGATATTTCTTTTTAATTCTATTTTTATACAAATCATTGTCTCTTGCTTATGAAACCTTGTTCCTATCAACTTTGTCATAGATCATGGTTCAAAATGTATAACTTGTTACCAAACTGACAGTTACTTTGAATGGTCGCTTGTCATTTTTATGAAATGAACATGCACATGGTGTATTTGTGATTTTTCCGCGTATCCTTCAAATGCTAATGAAATATGCATTGTATTGCATATCAAGTAGAATGAGGAACATTATTTTATTATTGTTACTATAAAAAACTTTGTAGAACTTTATTCTTTGGTTGATGGTGAAGTAAAAATTACAATAGCTATAGCTTTAGATACCATCATTATTAAATCATCATCATAAGTCTTTCTACATTAGTAAAAGGCATAAATATAGAAATTTCTACAGTCTAGACCATGGACGATGGAATTCTTGTTTAATACGTACATATGAGAACTTTATTGTTTATCGAAGATAAATAGACCATTTAAATTTAAGAGCCCAAATGTGTCGTCTTTGTCTTTTCATATTATGATTTATTTTGAATTGGCTTTCATCCATTTAATATAATTCTACGTTAAGATGTAGTGTCACATTTAATAGCAGTGGTTACGGATTTTCGAGTTTCAGCGGATAATTTATAGCTTAGAAGTTGTCAGAAGTCGTTCGTTTATGTGTGGTGAGTGAGTTTCCTAACTAATTGTCCATAAACCGTCAATTAGCGTTTATTTCATCAGTTGATTCTGATGTTTTGTGTAGGTGTTGATTGTTTAGGAATGAGCCTTCTATTTTCTTGGGTCGTTTCTCGTGGGTGGTCTAATATTTCACTTTTTGGGAGACATTATACATTACTAAAAGAATTTTTATGAAAACCTCGACGTCGACGGAAGGAAACTATAAGAAGAAATAAAACAATGAGGATGAAAACAAACGAAGTATATTAAAAACTATAATTCAAGAACGAAACGCAACAAAATTTCAAAAGATTTATTACAATCTTGATATTTTTAATCGATAATGAGATCCATAAACTAAAGATAATATACGTACATACGAGTGGTACCTACACGTAGCAGTCGATATCACCTGCTCGGAAACAAAAAGAATCGATTCGAAATACGAGCAAAAAGTATCGATTATCGCCGCATTAATCCACATAATCGATCCGCGATGTCGAAGCTCGGCGCTCGTCTATCCATCAAGTTGTGGCTCTTCTGTGTTCTTAGCTTTAGTTTCTTTTTTTGTTTCAATTAGTGCACGTTCATGTAGTGAGGTAGCCCACCTTGCGGACACGTAATTGTCGGTATTTACAGTGGCAATACTATCGGTATTTGAGGTAGTAAGTACCAAATTGCTATATTCTCAATTTTAATTGGATCTATATCCTTATTATTGGTAGGGGAATCTTGTTTTTCGTTTCCTGTGTAGATGTTTATTTAATTGTTTTTCTGGGTTGATGGAATGCTAATATCATATTTCAAACATAAATAAATTCAATCGGCAAGCCAGAACTTATTGAAATATCTCCTGATTCGAAAATAAAGTGCAACTGTCTGGACTGTCTGTATCTGAATACTCCTCCAACATAATCCCATTAATGACAAACTTATCTTTATAAATCGTGTGACCGCATCGCTCGTGACATTTAGCAGCACAATAATATTCGATTCGCAAGCCAATTACCTATTTTGTATTGGAAACCACGCCCCGAAGTTTAGACCAGTCAGGTGTTGAGAAAACTGGACGTGCACTTGGTATTATGCGCGTACGACTACGTTTTATGTCGTTCGTTTCCTTCTTTATTAATGATATAAAGCTTCTGCTTTTCCGCCTTCCTGTGCATTCATGGTTCAGTTTTCGTTTTGTCTAGTTTTTGACATTCTGAGTCACTATTCCAGTCTGTACCTACTGTCAGTCGAATATGGAGGCAAACAGTTCGAATCTTAAAAATAAACTAGGAAGTCACATCAATAAAAAATTAAAAAATCGCCTTGTACAACATGTTATTAAATATCTCTTTATCTAAACCCACCAAAAATCTATGGCAAAGCTTTCTTAAAACAAAAACGTCCGCACTAATTGACTGCTCGAACAAAACTAAAAACAAAACCGTAAACCATCAACTGAGACAGAGTAAACAGAACAAAACCAAACAAGATCATGCGGAATCATTTACTCCAATCAGCGCGTGCGGCGGACGACGGAGATGCCCGAACAAAGACGAAGATCTACGACGCAGTCGCATGGTGTGTGATGGCGAATCTCTTCCCATCGACATAGACATTGTTAGATTTATTTTAAACTTTATAGGTTTATATGAATCAATAATATGTTTTATATCATAAGAAGGTTTACAGACAGTTGATGAAATTGTTTTTCAATGAAAGAAACGAGTATAAAATTTTATAGTTAACACATAAAATCACAGTTTATCCTGAATTTTTAATTCAGAATTAATACGGAAGTATTGTGTTATAACACAGACATGAATGCACATCAAACAAACAATTCAGATAGAGATTTAATAAAAGATAATCAATTACATCGCTATATAGCTATAAACAAATCAATGTAACAAAACGCGTACGTCATCCGGCGTTACATTGCACATAAAATTGCCATCAACGAAAGTAATACGAACAAGTGATCGCCGGTGCAACATATCTAGATCCCTTATCGATCGATGGATCCCGATTTGATCTACGTATGCGTACGTTCATAATTATCTCGGCTCTTTCATCCGCCGACTAGAGTTTACGACCGCCCGCCCCGTGTAAACGTCTGAAATCATATTGGCAAGTAATTAATGATCATTACTAACTTTAATATGGACAATTAACTACACTGTACACAATACACGGCAATTATAACTTAACTGATGGTCTTAATAAGGCGATTCGGAGATCGAATTACAGATTTCACTGTTATCATTAGGATTTTGATTGACAACTTGACTTTCCGGAGATTAAATACAGTGGGCTGAGAATGGCACCTTGAGAAGCCCCGAGGATTTTTGTTTATCTACTTAGGACATCATGAGGAAAATGGCACTTCAGAAATATGTAACACTAAAATCATGTGACAATAATGTAGATTATAACAAAAAGATTCGAAGATACAGAACAATAAGAATATCTGTTAAAAATATGTACTATCGTTACAGGAAAACGTTAAAAAGTATTTTTAATACACAACACAATAAGAACTGATCCTTGAAAAAATAAAACTAGACATCGCCCCTTAACTGTACATCTCGAAACGAAATATTGTAATAAAAAGTACTTAGGATACGACAAACGTGTTATACATCCTTAAATATCATTTCACACCCAATTTACAATCATAATTCCTTGATATAAAGGTCAAAGTTGGCTACAAAAGATGATTCCAACAGTATACTCAAATTGGTCATCAATTGACGTAACGCTCCAAGGAATGATATGATTCATCTCGTTTCTGTACAAATTGGGATGTGAGATTCATATTTTTATTCAATTAGATACGCGGGAACTGCCATACATGTACTGTATTCAATAACATTCTCTATTGAAGACCATACCTAAGTATTTCATCTTCTGTTTTTGTGGCCGTTAATATTTTAAGTTACAAAACAAGTCTTCGACATCATAACTTGTTAATAAGCTTAAGAATTCTAAGTAGATACTTATACATAGATGATCTCGTGTATGTCAATAGTCAGATCTTTGTCCGTACGTACACCCATCGCCCCGCCTCATTACCTCCTATACGATACAGCCTCACTTTAATGTACTATCACATTGACCGCGGAGCCCAACTTAAGTTGATCTCTCGTTTCAATAAAAACATTAATAAAGTAATCAACATTACATATCAGGTTAAACTGGACTTGTATTCCCAAAGAAGTTTTGAATTTGCAGTTGGACAAATCAACTTTTTCCTTATACAGTTGTAATAAAGTTGAAGATCATTCAGCATTTGCTACAAAAGAGCAAATAGTTGCGAACACACGTGAATTTGTGTGTGTAGTAACCGCATTTACATTTTAGACATACTTGCAGAGAGTAAATGTCAATTTAGATGGAAGACGGGTACTGATGCAAGAAATTGATGCAGTTATTGAACTCTTGCACGATGATCTGATTGTCGATGTGAAGACAATGGAATAATTAATGAGAGATATCAAATGTGTTTTGAAAGTATCCGTTTTTAATTTGTAAAATGATTGGTGATCGACATTGAGGGAAAAGTAGTTTTGCGAGTAGATTGATTACAGTATTCAAAGGTTATGATTATAGATTGTTCGAGTTTATTAACAAGTAGCTAACGGTAGTGTAGTAAAAAATCTGATTCTGATTATAATTGACCGATCACTCATACATTAAGAAATAACGAAAGACAAACAGTCTATCAGAAAAATAATCTAAAGTAATTCTAGGAAACAATTTTAAATCCCATATTTGATTGATCTGAAGCATTTGAAACCAATATTCGTCGAACAACGGTCTAAAATCGGCCACACAAATCCGTTTATCTAAATCTTAAGTGACATTTTAATTTCAATTAGTCATAGAACTGTAAACTGTGTCCAAAATGGAACAGTACACATTGACATTTATTCGTTTTCCACTTAACTAAATGCCAGAGAAGGATTATATGGATTCCCAAGCGAACTCGGGTCACAGCTGTCTCAGGAAATTTAAAAATTATTGAGTGCACTCACGTAGTTTGAGTTCTGTATCATTTTTTGTCGAAAATAACGAATCGTCTGTGATTGAGGATAAAATGATTACAATTTACATGGTGGAGGCGTCAGAACGATTCTTCAAAGCAGACAGCTTATCTAGAAATATTCCTTAAAAAGGCTACTGCGGAATAAATTAAAAAAAAACAAAATGAGTAATGCAAATTACTTTAATAGTTTCATAAGATAAAGCCGAGCAATGTGTTACTCTCATCCGTCGGAACTCAAGAATCGTGTGAATTATATCGATTTCGTTGTTTATTTTTTGCCAACACTCAGTTCTGGCTTTTTGTTGTTTTTATACGTATAGTCATGATTATTTCTAGAGTTGCGTTGATCTGTATAGTCATTATGTACATTTGTATGTTTATGTTACATCCTGATCTGCTAAAAAAATGGACCTAGATAGACTGAAGCGAATCAATTCTATGGATCCGCTGAGAGTTATTGATACAATTTGATCATTTTGAGTTGCCGTTTAGCTTTATTTGTTTTTTAATGATATGATATGCCATTAGCCTTACAAATAAAATTATATAGTTCTCCAATGTCAACCCTTTCATTATCATCTCTTCGTACTAACTTCATATTATCTTCTGTAATTGTGCAATCTTTACAAACATCACTGGTGATATACCCATCTTTAACAACAATGACCCCTACAGCATTCAGTTGTTAACGACAATCAAATTCAAAAGGAAGTCCCCACCCAATTTCCTTGGAATCATAAATCCCAGTACTAAGAACTTTCGATCAGTCGTGGTTCCGTTGAGCGAGTTCAAAAACCCATTATATAGGACATTATGAGGAACCATTGTTTCGGCTGAATGAACCGGCACAATATCTTACGAAATTTCCTAAAAAACCTACCACCGTATTATTGATGTTTATTATGTCCGTACTTATCTGATTCGAACACCCATTGTCTTTTTGGTACCATCGGTATTCGAAATTTAAGGCACCACGTATATTTTTAATATTCCGAGGATATGAAATTTATATGGGCATGTTAATTAGGAGTATAAAGTATGCTTTCCTCTCCCAAAAAAAAGTAATATTTTGGTTGAATTACTTATGAAAATTATTAATGTAATGGTAGGTTTGCAGCCTCTTGCTCCTGGGACCTAGTTGTTAGTTGAAGAAAGAAATCAATCATTTTTATAGTGAAGCAAATTAATTTGCATAAAATCATCTTAACGGGATATAACTTTTTATTGATTGCAATCGCCTTTATAACTTACCCAAGATCAAATCCAAGTTTGCTTCGATTGTAACTATGTAAGGTTACTTTTTTATTTAATGTTATTAATAGGTATAATGCTATTGAAATATTTGCTTCAATAAATTGAACATTAGTTTCTATACTTTGAAGATGTTGCCCCATTTTTTTATTGCTTCTTCGTGTTTTATCACATGTTTTCTTTTTGTTAATAACCGTGTTATAATTTACCATTTTCGATAACTGTTTTATTTGGTTCTAATCTTATCTATAATCTCCATAAATTAGAGGCAATAAACACGAAGTACTGTCGATGTTCAATTGTTTTTCTATATTCGCACTGTTGCCGACAAGTCGTGAGCTATTAACTCCGTTACATCCAAATCTATTAGGGCTGCTAGACCAAACATCATGTGAGATTACAACATTCTTGCTGAATGACCAAAATTGTCACAAATTATTGCCAACATTTTGTTTATTTTTCAAATTGAGTAGAGTTTGAAAACGAGAATGACCAAAAATGAAAACTACATGCTCTGAAACTTGCATGAGTAACAGCTCTTTTATAAACGTGTCTACATCGCTTTCTTCATTAATGTCGCCAAAAAATTAACACAATTTCGCCAACCCTAAATACACGAAGCAAGTGTACCCTCATTCATTAATAATAACTTGCTCTCACTAAAACCCCATCCGTTATTACAATCACGATTCATGCACGACTTATGTAACACACAAATTATCTAGCTACATGTTAACATCCATTGTGTTCTCAACTCTAATCTACATAAGTATAGGTATTAATTCGTCTTTCAAAAACGATTTTGTAAAAAAAGCGACGGTATTTCGACATCAACGTCTCAAGTTTAATTCTCTTTAAAACTTAACACGCGAGTTTTCAATACAATACATCCGTGTATGTCTTGTAATGATGAGTGGAGAAGTGTTTGTGTTGGTGGACAACGAAGCGCAGCAATTAACTGAAGTAACTGTAACATTCATATGTATTTTTCAAACTCTTTAGGTACTTTTTCGATCTCAAACTTGAAAATAATTTAGTATGCCATGAATCAAGTATTAAAAACTAACCATGTCGGGGCACTAATCGAAAACTTATTTTATTCGCAAAATCGCGAACTCATTTATCAAGCGCATAAAACTTAATCTTAACCGTAGCATCAATAAGAAACGCTTCAATTTCCCAAATAAAAATTTCAACGTGTTAAACATTCGGTTCTCGATCCCCACATTCGTTTCTATTTAAAAGATAACATCTTTCGTCTTGTTAAAAAACGAATCGATACACAAAAACAGTTTCGTGCACCAGTGTACGTAGACGAAGAGTCAACGATCACTCACAATGGGCCGCTCCGCAGTGACTAGGAGAAAACATTGATTAATTACCATAATAATTTATTTGATACTCCAAAAACTTGATACGGGGAGGGGCCGCTTACACAACCCGCCCGACGTTTAAGTTGTTTTTGAACTAAAAACTTCTAACTATCAGGCGTGTAACGCAAACGGGCACGAAATCAAACCAAAAGACTCGCTAGTTTTAATATATGATGAAAACACTACATTGTTCGTTTGAATATGATGCATGGAGGTGATTTGGCTGTTCCAAACAAAAGAATAAGTTTGACGGAAAAGGAATGGATGAATGTATCGTTAGTTATGATTGTTTCGATATGTATTAGCATAATATAGTTTTTTTGTTTGTATCAACGTTTTTTCGATTTTGTTTAGGTCTGCTCTCGGCGTTGAATCACTTGGACCAGGCACGGAAGAATTCTTTGCAAACTACGGTTGACTACTCCAGATATGTTAAGAGGTATAGCTACTGAAATTATTCTTTATATAATTTAGCTGTCACTTTTTATAGTGAACATTGGACCGTGAATTTTTCTCGTGATCAATTTTGAGTTATTAAATTGTTATCATACACAAGTCATGATGACGTAATGTGTAGTTTTTTTTGCTCCAATACACATGTATATTAATTTGTTTAATGATTTTAATAAGTTTTGTACGAATGAGTTTGTTTAAACTGATCTAAATTCAGCTGGCAACAGCGACCTATGACTAATGGTTCAATGAACAAAAAATAATAAGATCACATACTTCGTCATCCAACACAAAAATCTTACATACATTACTGGCACTCAATGCTCCCGTGGTGATAACCCAAATATTATCTATAACATCTCTACTGATAGACTTAAATCTTGAACAGGTACAGCTCGACTCTGGAATGTGGCTCATCATACTGCAAGGATCTGGGCTACCGAGAACACTTCCACTGCATGGACTGCACAGCTAGGGTCTTCTGCAAGAAAGAAGAGATGATCAGGCACTTCAAGGTAAGTCCTAGAAGCAATAGTGGAATACAGTTTGTATTTTTTATTGTCCCTTCTTGCACTTCAACATTGCTTGCACAACAACTTTGACTGATCATCCATCTAAGTTTTTTCCAACTGCGTATTATATTGAGTTCGGCTTCCAGTCTAACCAGGTGCAGCTGCTTGAACAACCTTTGACTATTTCATTCAATCCATTTCCAATAATAATATTCTCTTCTACTTCATCATCAGTAAGACTAATTTAATAACTCAATTTCTCTCCTCAGTGGCACAAGAAACGTGATGAGTCCTTAGCTCATGGCTTCATGAGATACTCTCCTCTGGATGACTGCTCTGAACGATTTACCGACTGCCCCCACAACCGCAGTCAAACACACTACCACTGCATACAAGATGGCTGTGATAAGGTAAACTTTTATTTTATCATCATCAGCATGGTTAACATCATCTCTATCACTGTTGTAATCAATACCATCATTCTCCTGTTTTAACTTATTAAACGCGTTGGCCTCGAGGTGTTATAGTTACAATAGATCTTAAATGTGTTTCATTAGTCAATGCTTGACAAATTTAAACATAAAACACAACTTTAAGCAATGACTCCTAAAATTAATTCCCTGAAAAAAAAACACAATTTGTGTCTATTTCACTACATCGTAGTTAGTTCAGGTTAATGTATTCAGCAGATAGTTTTGTACAAAATTTGTTGGATTTTGATTTATCTTGTAGATAGTCTCTTGGGGTTTTAATTTTAAACTGTTTAGACTCGAATGTGTTTCTCAGTTATTGAAAGGATGCACTCCATGGTAAATATATTAGTGATTGTAGAATGATGATACAACCACAAAGCCAGGATGCTGCCCATCCTCTAGATATAATCGGTAACTCGCTTACTGTACACACAGGAAGTGACGTATTGGTCTCGTTTGCAGCTATAGAGCTTATAAGCTCAGTATGTTCATGTCGAACTCTTTGTCTTGTAGGTATAATACTAGTAGCTTTTGCCCCTGACTTCGCTGGCGTGGAGGTCAGAAAAAGCCTATAAAGAATGAATAAATACATATAACATTTGACAAGTTTCATGGTGATCGGTCAATCGGTGTTGGACTTTATCAATTTCATATATTATAACATCCATTTTTATACAGGGTCAAATTAAATTAGCTAGCGAAACTCCGCAGACGTGTTGGGTATCGATATCTAAAAGCGATAAAAGGAAGAAAAAAAACATTGTATTTTTTTTGGGGTCAACGACTAGTTACTTGAAATATGAGTTTCAAAATCAGTTTTTTTCTGTGTAAACTTCACAGATGTGATGGGTATCGATAACTAAACACGATAAAATAAAAACTTAACGAATGCAAGTAACTTCACTGCCAATGGTCATTGACGCCAGAAAAAAAAACATCAAATCTTTCTTTTTTTTGTTTAATCGACTTACAGAAAACAAATCATTTATCAAAAATATTAACATACTTACTTTCTCCAGGTATACATATCAACATCAGACGTGCAAATGCACGCCAATTACCACAGGAAGGACTCTGCTATCCTCCAGGAAGGTTTCCAGAGGTTCAGGGCCACTGAGAGCTGTGCTGCTCCTCATTGTGTCTTCGCTGGTCAAAGGACCACGCACTTCCACTGCAGAAGACTTGGGTGCACCTACACTTTCAAGAATAAGGCTGACATGGGTGAGTATGGTAAATCTGACAACAGTTTTGATGTCTAATTATTACCTAATTTAATAGAAAAATCAATCTACTTCAATATCTCAACGAGAATAAATATCATTACTATTCCGCTCTCTTATCCCAATTCATTTGGGGGGGGGGGGGGGGGGCACAGCGTGTCTTCTTCCATACATACTTAGCCGCCATTTCGGTATTTCTCACTCTCCTTCCGACTCCACTGCTTCATTGGTCCTAGTGGGTTGCAAGCGATACTGCTGAAGATGATGAGGTCCTGGGTTCGATTCTCAGGTCGGGCAAAATGTTATTGGGTTTTTCCATTAGGAAATTCTCCGGAATCTGGATTTGTGCCCGGTTGATGGCAATAGGCTCGCCCCCTATTACATGGGACTTAACATAACTGGCGAAATTTGGGTGTACCCGTCTATAGGTATACCTCTGCCTAGCCGCTCGGGGATTACAGGCGTGATGTTTTATTATATTATGTCTCTCTCCTTTCTATAATTTTCCTCGCAGTCCATCAATAGTTTCTTTGGTCTTCCTCTACTCCTTTAACCAAGTAGAAAAAAAACAATAGAATATTTTTTATAAACAAAATTAGATTAAGGTAAAATAATTGATGACACCTAATTGCACTCAAACATTTTTTATTTGACCTTATTATTTTTGAAGCGACTATCATCCGCAAAAATTCCAACCCGTCTAATAAACTCTCCACAGAAAAACACAAGACCTACCACATAAAAGATGAAGCTCTATCCAAGGATGGCTTCAAGAAGTACATGAAGAATGAAGCCTGTCCGTACCGCGACTGCCGGTTTAGCAAGACCTGCAACCATATACACTGCATCAGGCCTCATTGTAATTATGTGCTGCACTCCAGCAGCCAGATCTTCACACATAAGAGGAAGCATGAGAGGAAGGAACAGGAAATGAGTTTTGGGTGAGTATTATTCCTGATTTACATTCATCCAGAATTTTCAATCCAGCGCCAGAACCCAGTAACTCCGGATAGATATAATAGGACGAATGTGATCACTTCAATTCAGTCCAGCATTCAGTATTCAGCACGGTATTCAATATTAGCATAAACATTCATCCAAAAGCTGCTAAAGTAATGCATGTTTAGCAGTATCGGAATATGCAATATCCACTAGATAAATTATAAAATTAAACTACATTTTTTAAGAAATAATCTGCCCGATAATTTAGCCAAAATTTATCCAGAGGTGGATAAACATGCCGTAAACCATATCAACAAGGAGGGAAGGCTATTAACACAGGACGAGCAGTTAAAGCCACCGCTAATATTGTCACTGTTCCTTTGTCTACCTGACAGCAACAAGTATTGTTAATAATACAGACAATATTAGGAAGATATTAATACAAAGTTGTGTTTAATAACAGCAAGAAGATCGCAGTATAATAAATATTATCAATTTTCAAACAAATGTGTACAATGAACGTCCATTCAAATTGAAACAAAATATTAAATGTATCGAAAATTTTCGTACAATGCCCACAAGTTGGTATAGGAGAGAAAATATTAGTTGTATATTCCAAGATATTAAAACTTTTGGATATAATTAAGCAAAAAAGGATGATGGGAACGGTGGCAGATGGCGTTACATAATTGAAAGAGATAATAGCATGAGTAACATGCACTTAATCACGTACGTCTCCAAGTAAATCACATATATTTATGCCAAACACATATCTCATCACGAATGACATTGCCACTAAATCTGAGTCACATCAATTGAAATACGTATTGGGAATACCATACTCACTAAATAATAATACCCTCCTGACAGAATTTCGGTCGCGGCCAATCTCAAACCCAGAATCTTATGCTCGGAAGTAGTCCTTGCAACCACTCAACAAACTACACGTATTAGTAAATTAAATATTTTTATCAACAGGCTTCCAACATCGGTGATTCAAAGCGCGCTGATGCAGCAAGGCGCAGACTTAAGCATGTATTCTCCTGGTGGGAATCTCCATATTGATGACGACATGTCCAACCCAATGATGGATTCAGATTACCCGCATCCATTCGTGAGTAGGAATTTTACACTTAGTCTTAATAATGAAGTGATTATTGTATGGGATGACGTGACAGGAATCTAATTGAAGGATTTTATGCCACTCAAGTTTTGTTACAGTTAATAGAGACATATTATGATACGGAGCGGGACACAACGGGACTATGACAGAAAAAAGTTAAAAGCAAACCTCCAAATAAGCTGAAATTATTTTGTTTTTATTATATATTTATTCAAAAGGAAGGACACAGCTACAATATAAAATATAGAAACACGATACACAAAACTTATAAACAATATTGCATTGTAGCCCACAACGCTATTCACCGCTTAAGTATAAGATACAATACAGTGACAAAAAGAATGAAATGAATGAACGAATGAATGAATGTATAAATTATTTGATTTTATTTGACTTTGATTTTTGAGAATAATCGCTAACCCTAGCGATTATTCGGATTAACGGTTTTTTAATTAGGTCAATTATACCGATTAACTTATAAAGAACAATTTTGTTTATTTACAGAACTCAGCGTTAGTTGAAGAGGCATCAAGAAAGTATATAGAAACTTTCAACGGAGCTAAAGAGGCTGAAGACAAATGCAATAAATGCAGCGCTTTCAACAAGCACTACCACTGTTTGGCTGATGGCTGCAAGATGGCTCATAGGTAAACTTTCAATACTGCAACAAGATTATTTTGGCTTTATTCGTTATCATCTGCTTATCTGACCTGCACAATCCAGGTACTGGGTAACACGATACCCTTAGTATACTGGTTTGGCTAATATTTAGGTTTCTGACATTCGTAGTATTATTCTAGCTTTACTACTGGTTTTACTTTTTTAGTTGATGTATGTTTTATAACATTTCTTTTTTCTTATCTACAGTTGCCACACTACCATGGTTAAACACGTAATGGAGCATGAGCAACAGAACCAAGTAACTGACGCCTACTTTGTAACATATACCCGACACAACCCTTGCGGCAACTCAGCCTGCCAACATATTAGAGACATTAACCATTACCACTGCACCTGGGAAAATTGTGGTGCAGTCATCCTCTCATCCGAAGAACAGCCATTCAGGCGCCTTGAACATCATCGCCAGCACGCAATTCTGAGCCCTATGTCTCCGAATTTAGCATCGAGATTCGCTCCGAACTTTACGCCGCAATTGTCGGCTCAGTTGCATCCAAATATGGCGGCTCAACTTGGTCAAGTGCCTAGTCTGCCGAATCTTCCGCCGAACTTGGCGCAGCTTGCTCAAATGGCACCAAGCTTGTCATCACAGCTAACGCCTAACCTACAAGCTCAATTGAACCTGAGACCAAGTCCTGGAGTTGTTCCACAGCATGTGAACCCATCAACCTCGCTGGATGAAATGTTCAGCCGAAAAAGAGGAAGACCACCGAAGAACAGGGTGGTTGAAGTTTGGACTGACAATATAACTCCTGAAGCCATATTTACATCGTTCAAGTTACCAAAAAGTAACCAGTTACCACCGGTTATACCTTCGCCGGTTATTCCTACAATTGAAGAATTTCCTGTAAGTGTATCCCTACGTTTTAACTCTACAATTGAAAACTGTACATTTTTAAAGGGGAGTGCATTACTTATATTCTTATGTCTTTCTACAGCGCATCAAATTCCAACACTTTGAAGTCTTTACCAGCCCTGACACCTGTTCATCATCATACCCTAGCTGCCAGCTCCGCATGACACGACTACACCTACACTGCTTCAACTGCAGCTTCGCTGGTGAAACCCATATCATCATGGAAACCCATATGAGAGAAGCCCATGGTGTGAGCCCCCTATTAGAAGGCTTTGACTATTTCACGTCATTCGACCAGTGTGGAGGAAAGAGCTGCTTTAAGAACCAACTACGCTCCCACTTCCATTGTGCTCAAGGCAATAGTTGCCCAGCAATTTTGACTCAATACTCAGCCTTGGCTACTCATAAGCATGGGAGGGGAACCCCAGTGATTAAAAGCGAGACAGAACCGGAAAAGCAGTTCGAGGAAGCAAAAGACTATTCTTTGAAAGAGAGGGCGTCGGTGGATAGTGTTAGTTCTATGAAGGAGTCTAATGAATCGTTTACGCCTGCAAACTTTTCGATCAAGAGTGAGTTCGAAAGGGAACAAGATAGCGTGTCCGGTGAGTGTCTTTCTGTGCAACCTTATGTATCTGAAATAGTTTGTCTTTCAAAATACTCATTACTTTATTATACTCAAAAAAATTATGTTCCTTTAACTGATCTTGAAATACTTTTATTCCAGTAGTAAAAGCGACAGGAACCTTCTACCCGTCATCACACCTTCGCAGTAACACCTCATCACCATCACCCAGAAGCATTTACGATGCCTCTCCTTCCAAGGATATGAAACCTCGCATGGATTACGATCACAAGAAGAACTTTGAGCCCGCGAAGGTTACAGGCCCTACTATTCCACCTTCGTGCCACGATCAGACTTGTCCCCTGAACAAGAATTCGACGGGAATGAACCTGCATTACCATTGCCCTCATTGCAGTCAAGCTTATGTAGACTTGAAGCTGCTGTTCAGTCACATGGTGAAGAAGCATAGCAATACAATGGAGCCGGGTCCAGTTGGATTGGCTGCTACTAAGGTGAGTAAAAATTACATTTAAATTACATTTTAAATTATATTTACAGAATGAAATTATCCGTAACGTTAACACAATCGCTTTTGTTAGTGTATTGTCATCATTTACCTTTATTTCAATGTAAGGGAAGTCCCTCAAAGTAGTTGGCAATGTACAAATAGCTTCTACGTTAGCAAATTTGGTACTATTATGTACCTACACTGTCTATATCAATAAAGCCATTGTCTTTTATTGCGTCAATGTCTTCATTTGTATTATGAGAAACGTTTGGTACATTCAAATTAATTTTGCTGGTTTTACCATTCATATCCGCGTGACGTCATTGTTTTACCATTCAACTAAGATTGTATTTTTGCGCACAGGAGACATTGGAAAGGGAATATCCTGAGATTTCGATATTACCGTCTACTGCATCATCATCATCAACCAGTCAGGCACCGTCTCCAAGTCACATCCAGAGACCTCCAAACCCTGCTGATCAGGTAATACATCATTTCATATTATAAAGTAAAAAAGTTATTACAAAGTATTTTCATCAGTATTTTAAGATTCTTAGAAAAAATCTCAAAAAATCTGACACAAGAACATGTCAAAACCTTTGCGCCATCATGTTTTTTTTTGTTACACTACGATAACTTGATGTGTTGTCTGACTTTTAAAGCGTCGATGCATTTCTTATCTTTTATAAAATTAAATTCCAAAATGATCAATTCTCCAATGCTCTTTGTCATCCTAATACCAATTTGTCATCTGTTCTTCTAGGTACAGGCGGTGCAAAGCCTCCTCCTGCAACAATACTTAGCAGGTGGCAGGAAAGGCAGTCTGCAGGAACAGTTGAAGATGCAACAGCAGTATACAGCATCCTTGGCTGGTCTACCAGGGCTGGCACAAGTTGCTTTATTCTCTCAGGGGTAAGTAGATCAATTGTCCAATCTACAGCGTTCGAATCCATTTTGATGGTCACTAGTAATGGATTTTTTCTAGCTATGCGTTTCTTCATCTGTTCCTCATTCCAAGATAAGCTTCTGGTGACAAAATGTCATCTGATATAAAACAAATTGCCTCGTAGGTCTCGCAATATCAAATCCAGTAACTATGAAACAGACACTTATTACTTTAGTTTGGAATGATTACATTTTGTTTAAGGCTCACTGTCGTCTAGCATACTCGTTCTGTTTATGATTTCGATTTATAAAAGCAATATCAACAAGATGCTTATAATCATTTTCCTGTTTCCAGTGGCTCACCATTCCCTCTATACCCAACAATGCTGTACCCTCCGGAGCTGCTGTTGGAACAGAGTCTGCTCCAAGGTCACGGTCTACCACCAGGACTGGACAAGGAGGCTGAAATGATAGCAAAGACGTGAGTAGAAATATTTTAACAGCCAGAAGTTATCAGGAACCTCTTGTAATTTTTTATGCAGTAACGTGTGTTATTCTTTATAGAAGAAATTTATTTCATTGTTATATTATTTTTAGAAAGTTACCCTTTTTAATCACATTATATTCCTAGGAAGCTTTCTCGTTTATTCTGCCTTGTCTATACGTATTGATATGTAGTTCAGCCTTAGTTATTGGGGCTTTAATTACTGCAATGACTTATTTGATGTGATCGTCATCTAATTTAGAAATTCTCTTTACTCTCTTTCTTTATTTTCTCTTCATTCTTTTCATAGTATTGCAGTTTGTCACCAAAGTTTAACATGTCATCAGACAAAACATTTTCTATATCCCCTTCAATACTGTCCCATCATCTTTATGTTTCTACTCTATCTTTAAAGACCTCAAAGCTTTGACTTCATACTAACATTGGGTGTACCGTCAGCAGGAGAACGCACACGACGCGTGGCCCACACATGCGCGTCATGAAGGACGAGCCCATCCCTGAGGGCTACCTCCGCTTCCGGTTCAACGAGGACTGCGCTTATCAGCATTGTGGATACAGGTTCGTTTGGATTAGTTTTATTGTCTTTATCATCATTTACCTACTGCTGTTTCATCAGTGCCAGCTAATGCAACATCATTTTTATTGGGAACATGTTGAATCCTCTTTGTAGCATCAATTTTATGTTCATATTAACTACAACTTGAGAATATGTATATTACAGGGAGCATCAAACCCACTTCCATTGCACGAGAAAAGATTGCGGCTACTCCTTCTGTGACAAGACCAGATTCGTTCAACACACAGCCAGACACGAAAGGTAAATTAAATTCTCCATACTTTTACATTTTACTAAAGAAACTAACATTTTCTAAAAAAAATTGCATTCGACAGACGATTACTACTACAAGCTCTGACATTGTTCGCGGAAACAAATGTAGCAAAGATTATTGCTAAGTGATATACAAATCTAAAAAAAATATACACTCAACGTTTATTTAGATAAATAATATTTTAATTTTCATTAAAAAAGGCATTCCAGATAATAATACCACCATTTTCTCTTCAGACTGGACACTCTAATGGGCGGTGACTTCACGCAGTACCGCGCCAACGTGTACTGCAAGCGACCCGACTGCCCCCACGCTTCGACATTCGGTAATTATTCCGTTCGTACGTACATTAGTATACATACCATTTAATCATACCCTCCTTTCAATCGAGAATTTTGTAACTAAACCCAGATCAAACTTAAAAATACAAATCTAAAATACCAATATCAAAACTAAAAATGTTAACTTCTTTAAAAAATTCTGTTTGTATCTCAATTTAAGGTTATTTTATAAAACGTTTCGTTTTATTTTTATTAATATAAACAAGAGATACCGTTTAAAAAAATACTAAAGGTTTTGATTCAGTATCACATTTAAGTCTTATTTCTCTTTCTAAATTACCGTCTTCTACTACCTCTTTCTCACCATCAATCTTTACAATTTCTGGTCCTATTTTAAGGACCATCCTAAACTATATTAAATTGGACGTTTCTTTTGGCCATGGCACAGGACAGAACAAGGCATCTCATTTCCACTGCTTGAAATGTGACTTCGTGTGCACCGACACCAACAAAGTGGTGGCTCATCGTCGGCAGCATCAAAAGCTTGACTCTATCCAGGCGGCTGGGTTTGAGAAGTTTCCACCTAGCAAAGGTAAGTTTTCAAATTAAATTATCGCTATTTTTAGTTTTGGACCTAGGACGGCTTAGCATCTACTGCACTTGCAACCACAGGACGAAAGCCGAACCAGCACCCTAATTGCGTAACACAGTTTGAATCGGAATCGGAATGATTTTGACGTATATTAGAAAAAAAAAAGAAGAACGGAAGAAAATACGTTTATTTGCGGTAAACATGACGCAAAGAAAGAACATAGATACAAAAAGAACAAGTAGGGGGAAAATATGCGTCACATCCACGCAAAACGGCCACCGCTCAGCATAATGCAGCGGCCCTATTCGAGACAGAGCCCCAGCGCTGGTTTTCAGCGATAGCCAGCGTTGACGTGATGTCGTGTTGTCGTGTGATATTGCTAATCCATTTCTTCATAAGTTAGAAAAAATTGTCTGTTCAACAACGTAAATAAGGCAATGAATGTTGTTGAACTTTCAAATTGAAACCGATTCCTACTGATAGTATGTTACGCAATGAGCCCGCAGTTTATCAAAACGTCAAACATATAGTTTTCTGACAGCTGCGCGTACAGATTAATATACGCCGGGCGGCAGCGCGTACGTCGTGCCCGACGGAATGTTGCCATTTTATATATTATATACTAGCTGACCCGTGCCCACTCCGTTGGGCGGTAAACATTTTTACTCTATGACACTCACAAATAACGTGGCTTTCTATGGGTAAAAGATTACCTACCCTACCTAGGCACCCTACCCTACTTACCTACCTACCCTACGTACCTACCCTACCTAACTACCTACCTACCCTACCTACCTACCTACCCTACCTACCTACCTACCTACCCTACCTACCTACCCTACCTACCTACCCTACCTACCTACCCTACTTACCTACCCTAACCTATTCAACCAAAAAAAAAAAAAAAACTCCACATAAACCATCTACTAAATAGTCCGAACAAAGCCTAAACATTTGGTTTGGATAGGTGAGCCCGTTCTTGAGTTATAAAATTACAACGAAAAGTGGCTTGATTTTTATATATAAAGATTTATTTATTACATGTAGAATTAGGTAAGTAGTTTGTATTTATTATTTATAATCTCACTGTGTGCTGTACCGGTCGAAGGCATCGCGTCAGCGCCGGCTGTCGCTGAAAACCAGCGTTGGGGCTCTGTCTCTTTTAAGGTCGCAGCATTTGTGTTCTTTCTTTGCGTTATGTTTACCGCAAATCTTTGATGTATTAAATAGGAAGATATGGTACGCGCTCCTCGACGTGGAACGCATAAATTAGGGGAAAGAACACAATCGACCTACATTACTCTCGGTTTGCAGGGAATACCCGAATCGTAGTTTGCTTCCGAGTTGTTATGGGTACGTAACAGTGACAATTATTGCTATCTCGTTCCCGCTATAGCCCGCGTAATATGTCTCTCTATTTAAGTTGTCGAGCCCATGACGCACGACATCGGGTCCATTTAAGACGGAGATATATGCCAGTGACCTTGAGTGGTTAGCTTGCGTGTTCTGTACTAAGCTAACGCAACGCGTCGTACGTTAAGCCAGTAATAGGACTCGCCCATCAACGAGCGCTGTCCCCAATTTGACGCATTATTAATTTATTATACACAAACCAAAAGGTATTTTAATAAAACGCGTATACTAAAAGATCAATAATTAAATTATCTTTGAATTGGTGAAGGTTTCAGAAGAATATGCTTGGTAGATTTTGTGCCATTCTCAGTTTTTTATCCGCGTTAGACAAAACTTTACAAATTAATTTCATTATGTAATATAAACATAATCTAAAATATTCACATATTAAGTTATTGATAAAATGCTCTAATGTATCATATATTTTTTTCAAATCATTAGCACTACTCGTTTAGACGTGATCCTCAATATAAAATCATTAAAAGTCCGTTATCGTCCCCTAGAGAGTGGCATATCTTCCTATTTAACACATTAATGCCGCAAATATATACCATTTTTCTTTCTAAGGATGCAGTCAAAACTGATCTCCGGTCTAGTGTTATTGGAACTTTATATTAGAAATGTGTCAGTTGCCGCCTGGAGTTTACATTAATTGTGCCAGGTTGTCAGCAATAGTTAACATGGTACTTTTATATTTTTGGCGAAATGTTGGTGAACTGTTCATCTTTGCCCATACCTTCGAGCAAAACAGACGTGAGATGATGTTAAATGCTAGACACAGGTCTTGTCAAAATACCGATGACTTGGCAAACAGATCAATGATCATCATGGAATGAGTATGTAATAATGGCTGCTGCCCGCAGCTTCGCCCGGGTGGCTTTTTCTAAACATATAAACCTTCCTCTTGAATCACTCAATCTATTTAAAAAAAACCGCATCAAAATCCGTTGCTTAGTTCTAAAGATCTATGCATACATAGGGACAGCCAGGAAGCGGGAAGCGACTTTGTTTTATAAGATATGTTGATTATCCTTTAAAGTTCAAAGTTCTCGAGCTCCTTCGTAAGAAGCTGGCAGTATCATCACAATGGTAATGTTTTTCCATTGTTTGGCTTATCTGTTTTAGTATAAATTCGTGTATTTATTTGTTCTTATAAAATATATAATTAGTTATACATATGATATTTCATAATCATCTGCTTAGCCTTTACCCAGCTATGTGGGGGTCGGCTTCTACTGAATACCAGTATTTTACATGGAGTGACGGCCTATCTGACCTACACAACCCAGTTACTGGATAACACGATAGCCCTTCATTCAATCAACTCAGCCTATAGCAGTCCACTGCTGGATATAGGCCTCTCCCAGGCTGCGCCTCAACACCCTGTCCTCCGCCTTCCGCATCCAGTCTGACCCAGCCATCTTCTTAAGGTCGTCGGTCCATCTAGCTGGGGGGCGTCCCACACTACGCTTGCCGATAAGCGGTCTCCACTCCAGGACTCGTCTGCTCCACCGGCCATCGGTCCTTCGACAAACATGGCCAGCCCACTGACTGTCATTTCAGCTTGCTTACTCTGCAAGCTATGTAGCCCTTCATTATTTTATATAAATTATATTTAAAAGTTTTTCTTTTTTGTCACAGGTTGCGGCTACGAGCCTCAATGCATCCACAGCAAGAAACAAACCCACTACCACTGCCTACAATGCGGATTTGCAGTCCTCGGCCTGTCCCAGATGACGTCACACAAGTACAAACACCAGGAAGCGAACCTAGGACCGTCAACCAGCGGTACTAACTGACCAGAGAATTTTACAAAAGTGGTTTTGAAGTGTCAAAATGGAACTTGGATTTGACTAATGTGAATGATGTGGAAAAATTGTGCTTTTGAATAACCCTTTTTTGTCTGAAATTCAGGCTATTTTTTAAAGTGCCTAGTGTTTTAGGAAAATAAAAAGGTAGTAATATAGAACTTTTGACTTGACAATTAAATAATGGATAGGGCACGTCAATGGGTTGTTAGAACCATAAAGACGGTTACAGACGAATTCTTTTACATCGTAAATTAGGCCCTTATTCAAAAAAATCTATTTAAAGTAGTAGATTCCTTCAAAACTTGTGCCTTAGTCACAAACCGGAAAGAAACGTAGTGGCAAATGTTTTGTGCCAAAACAAAAATTAGTTAAAAACTATTGTTGAATTTATTGAAGCTATTTATGAATAGTGTGGAGGCGTATGTTTAGACTATTTCCTACAAATGTATGAACAAATAATGTGAATAACCCGTAGGTGCAGATGCATGCATGTTTATCTCGTTATATCAGTAATCTTTAGACAAAACGATTAATGGCAGCTAATATTATCACGGAATGGTCTTCACTGTTTCAAACGTACAGAAATTGTAGGCTTTTCCAAAGGCTGTTGGTAAAACGAAGATTAAATTATATTTAAAATTGTGTATTTCCTAAATCCTGACCAATCTTAGTTGTTAGTTTATATAAAATATTTATATTTATTACTTCCCCATGAAAAAGACATTTTTACGAATAGTATTATTAAATGTAGAACTTCGTGAAATTATGAAAGAAAAATATAAGGCAATAAAATTTGGGTTAAGAACACCACTTTGTGCCTGGAGGGTAAAAGTCATGACAATATCGTATTTTGGGATAATATCTGATAGAAAAATACTCATTTTTCAAAAATAATAACTCATTCAAGGCCAAAATAACACCTCACTATCAGAAATTATCGCAAAACCTACTAGTTTTACAAAGGAAAAAATATATTTAATAAAAAAAAACATATTTAATAAAAATGGTCAATTCTATAACAAAATACAACTTGTAAATAAGATTAGATTATATATTAAAAAATTATGTTAGTAAAATGTAATTGTTACAAAAATATTGGTAAAAAAATAAATATTAATGTATAAAAAAAATCATTAGGACATTAGTGTACAGAAAAAAAAACGAGTGCTAATGTTTGTGATTCATGAGGTAGCCATAAAATGCCATAAAACTTTCATTTAAGTAAATAATTATAATTGTTCAAATTGTTACAGCGAAACTTGGGTTTTTAGCTACTTGTGTGGGTTTTTATTTTGACTCTCACTAACAAAGCTGAAGTCTCGTTGGGACAATTAAAACACATTTTTATTTCAGTATTAGATATATATTTGTGTCCTTCTAAAATATACCTTTTGCATTCCTGTTTTTGATTCCTGGCATCCGTTTGAGCCATTTAGTTTTTAGAAAATGGTCGGCTGTCGACCGTTTTTGTGACCAAAACTGTTTATACCCTACTCCTAGCATGTACCAGTATTTGTAGCATATTAAGCTCTATTCAGTTGTTCCTATATACGTCATTTTCTTTTAGCATAACTTTATTTTTAATTTTTATTCTACTTTCATCTTCAGCAGTTAAAACATAACTCTTTTTCCAGTCGGGTATCAAATCTTAATTTTTTATCAGTAGTTAATTTCATGGCAGTGTTTGTAAAAAATATTTTATGTAAAAAACACTGATTTAATTTTAGCAAAATAAAATGTTAACTTCAACTTGATTTATGTACAAAAAATATTTCTGATTAAATTACAAATATTATGAACAAGAATCATTGAAAATCCCATACATAATTTTAAAGTACTTATCTTCTCATGTGTTTTATTATAATCAGAATAGGCCGTGCCATAGAGAATTAGTCACATTGAATTAAGAAATATCTTGAAACGTTTTGGTCTAAACATCTTTTATAAGTAAAGCAATCAAAAGCATCCCCTGAAAAATAAACTCTGAATAAAGTTAACAAGACGTGGTGAAGGAAAACATCACGAGGAAACCTGGATTTATAGTCAAGTCTGAAGTCGCCAACGTCTTGAGCAAGCGTGCAGGTGATCAATGCTTACCTATGTCTTCTCTGTTTGATAATAGGCCTTTGCCCAGCAGTGGACAATAATAGGCTGGTTTTATTATTGTTATTTTAAACTTATTTTTAACTTTATTCACAGTTTATTTAAAGGAATAGATAATAAAATAATTGGCTCTGTTACGAATCGGCATTAAACTCACTATTTTTTGTTGTTTGTTATCTAATTTTATGTTCTCTGTTTTATTTTTCACTTTCTTTAAGTTTTTCTCTCACAACATTTTTTATATAAAAAAAATCATAATTTAATCGCGTATTTATGTATTTTAGAATACGTAGCTTTAATTTTAGTATTCGTTAATTTAAATTAAATGATTTGTCCCTACGAATACAGTATTTTGTCTGCAAGTATTAACGAATGGAGTGTTAAAACCTTTTTTTTACAAAAAAAAAAAAAAAAATACAGGATGTGTGTGGTACAAAATTTTAAGAATATTTTACACAATTGTAGGTTGTGTCCGAATTAAAATCAGTTTGTTTGAAATTGGTATGATTATAGTTTAGTATTGTTTACCTCATGAGTTCTAGGAAATAAACGAGAATATCCTTATAAACTATCATTTTATTTTCATCCGAACAATTTTATTACATCATTTATCATCATTTCAGCCGGAAAGACGTCCAATGCCGGACATAGGCCTTCCCCAAAATGAAGGGGAGGTTGCCATAATCGCCACGCTTGGCAGGCGGGTTGGCGATCGCAGTATGGTGTTAAAATGCATAGAGAACGCTGCTGCCCATTCTCTAGTAAGTCCCTGAGTCGGCTTTTACGACACCCACGGGAAGAAATAGGGCGGTGCTATTATTTACACTGGACGTAAATAATAGCACCGCCATCAAAATATGTCGCATATATTAAGGTCGTATTTTTTTTACTGCTCCAAGGGACCGTAGACTTCCTTATTTGATATTAATTACAACTTGATAGCTCCACGCGATCCTGAAATCCTGGGTCTTGGCAGGCTGACAAACTTACAGACAGACAACGAACTGATCCTATAAGGGTTGCGTTTTTTCTTTTGAGGTATGGAACCCTACAAAATAAGTTGGAATCTGAATTCCTACGAAATGTATGGGATTTTTTTTGGCGATATCTGACATTTCTAGTATTCTAAACATTACATGAAACAGGACCAATTAGCAGTTTTTCTTGTTGACTGTACAATTTTCAATAAATCTGTGAAAGCAGATCAAAATTTCTCAAAAAGTTAAGGACAGTCTGCTAAGACCGACAGTTTTCTTAAAACTTTAACGGAAAATCCAGCCTGTCTGTACGTACTACCTAGTACATTCCATGGAAGTGACTCTAATCTATAAGTAGTCTGTGACAGAATGCATAGATGGCGACTTCGTAATGAATCATCTAACACCCTGTTGACGAATCGTGGAATGAAACCATAGCAAGATCTAATTCGACGCCAACGCCATCTAGTTTCAAAACTGAAAACTTCTTACAAGAACGTCGCTTGGTTATTTTTATTTGGACCGAACCTGAAACAATTCTCAAATTGCTTTCCTAAAATATTATTAAACACTACTATTACACAACACTACTACCACTACCACTACTATTACTACAATTATTGCTCTTTTTGTAAACCTCAAATACCTAATTCCTATTTTGGAATCCATGTATACTAATTAGCTGAGTAGGTATAACTGCGACTACCTTGGAAGAAGCGGTTGGTCACATACCTAACCTAATCTAACCCGTTTGGTCGGGGTACCCCTAGCTTAGTTACTGCGACCAACTGTGACAAAAGGCAAGAAAGTTAAAAAGGGGTTTAAATAATTAAGTACTTACCTGTTATTAAAATGTGCATCATTAGAACCGAAAAAAGTTTGTAAAGAATCAGTTAAATCTTTATATTTTAATTTATTTTTTAAGAATATCTACAGAAACTATTTCCCGGATGGCAATCGGCACCACTGCACGGCCGTGCTGCCCTCTCCCGGCCGTAATAGAACATAACAAACCATCACGTCTGTAATCCCCGAAGAGTTAAGCAGAGGTGTACCTATTGCAACACCCACATTTTGGCAGATATGTTTCATCATCATCATCATCAGCCCATAGCAGTCCACTGCTAAACATAGGCCTCTCCAATGTTACGCTATTCAATTCGATTCTCGGCAACTCTCATCCAGCAGCCACCAGCCACCCTCCGCAGATCGTCGCTCCACCTAGCCTGAGGGACGTTTGCCGATTCGCGTTCTCCACTCAAGAACACGTCTACCCCAACGGTCATCGGTTCTACGGCTAATATGGCCGGCCCATTGCCACTTCAGCTTGCTTATTCTGTGCTATGTCGACAACTTTGGTTCTCTGCCGGATCACCTCGTTGCGGATTCGATCCCTTAGAGAGACTCCAAGCCTAGAGTTATGTTTAAGTCTCATGTGATAGGGGGTGAGCCTATTACCATCAGATTCCGAGCTGCTACTGAGACATTTCTGATGGAAAAACCCAATAACACTTTGCCCCTAGTGGTCGCAAGCGGTACTGCTGAGCATGAGCTCAGCAGTACCGCTTGCGACCACTAGACCAACGAGGCAGTAATAGGTTTTGCGAGTAATACTAATAAGTAGTAACCACTTAAGGCGACGATAAGCGACTTTTAATGATTTTATACTGAAGATCACGTCTAAACGAGTAGTGTTCATGATTTGAAAAAAAAAAATGTTAAATTAGAGCATTTTTTCAATAACATAATATGTGAATATTTTAGATTATGTTTATATTACATAGTGAAATTAATTTGTAAAGATAAGTCTAACGCGGATAAAAAACTGAGAATGGCGCAAAATCAACCAAGCGTATTTTTCTGAAACCTTCACCGATTTAAGATAATTTAATTATTGATCTTTTAGTATACGCGTTTTATTAAAATACCTTTTGTTTTGTGTATAATAAATTAATAATCCACCGCGTCCCAGGACTCCTCACTGCCGGCCATCGACTCGACCACGGCCGGCAGCGATAGGTCACTGCCTACTCCTGAGATGAGGGCACGGCGTGGCTCCTCCCAAGCGGCACACTCTGCCAGCGTATGCCGCGCGCCGTGTCCTCCCGGCAGTCGACGCAGTGTTGACACCGGGCGTCCGGCTCCCTGTTTATGCGACACAGGTACTTCCCGAAGCAACCATGCCCCGAGAGCATCTGCGTCACCCGAACCTAACCTAACTTAACTGTTTCCTTTTACAAAAGCAAAACGTCATTCGTCTAATAGTTGTGTGGCCTAGTGAAATGGTTGACAAATGATAAATGTCCCAAAAGTTTTGTGTCATTATACTAATCAGCTTAAAGATAATTCTACCAAATGAAACGTTGTCATACAAAAATTTGCTAATCGTTAGTTGTCAAAGTGAAACATCGGCGAAACGTTGGTTGGCAAGTGATAATCTGGCAAACAATTTTCTGCGAAAAGGCAGGACACCAATCTCGCTAGATATAATATAAACTAACGATGTTTATAATCGTACGGTGACATTAATAATAAAGATTGTAAGAGCATAAACAATAATCAATTTTTCTAGATATCATAATAACCATGAAAGGCTTAAAAGTCTAACGAGCTTAGACCCGTAGGAACACTTGATACCGATATGCTAAAGTTAGCCTTAGCATATCGGTTTTCTTAGAAACTAGGTTGCGGAGGTCAGCAAGTTCCTCAATGTAAGACAAAGACTGCATTTAGCTGCAATAGCAATCTACAGAATGTAACAAGTACCATTATATAGCTGTCAACTACGCATTCTGTACATTATACTAAGAAATAGGCCATAAAAATAGATTAAACTTATCGAGCTCTAAGTTAAAAATGCACTCAACAACCGACTCAACACTAGTGTGGTCAATTATAATATAATATAATAATAAATTACCAAAAAAAAAGAATTAAGGAAGAACAAAAATGTTATATATTCACGAATAAATTAAAACAATTTCTAATAAATAAATGCTATTTTAATAGAATATTTTAAATTACATTAATTCTTATAAAATAATTACAATATTTATTATAAGAACTAAGTAGTCAAATAAAATCCCTCTTCCTCTCTCCTACTTTTGCTGTGCCCGACAGGGTCCACAATGATCATATTTTGTAAAACCTACTTACCACCTCAGTTCACATGTGGAAGCAATAAATATATTGAGTATATTTTGAGTATTAATAAAAATAATATAAGGAGCGTAGCGGAGCGGAGCGTTTATATGTAAGGAGCGTAGCAAGTGGCGTTCTATAGTTTCTACCTACCCCCATGGGAAGAAAGCGTGAGTTTATGTATGTATGTGTAATAAAAATAATTGCTGGGAAACTACTTTTAATTTTGTTGTGAATAATCGTTGTTTACGGTAACGCTCAATGTAACGTACGTAAAATGAGCTAATGGATGCCTGCAACGGTAGAAAGGCCGTGGGGGTATTTAAAGTAAATTTAAAATATTTACTTAAAACTTGTATTCGTATAAAACGTCTAAAAAAGTCAGGGGGCCTAAAATGGACGCTTTGGCAGAATCATAATATGATCTGCATACAATTCATATCGCGCCATTTTAGGCCCCCTGAACTTTAACCTTCAATATCTTCATAACCAGAAGGTTCCCAGGTATGGTCCACTATAAAGACATGATCACATTGCAGGGAAGAACAAATTTTAATGACATTCGACTTCGTTCAGCTTTGCTCTCGATTCTCCCGAATATTCTAACAGATTCAAAGTCAAATTATTTATTTCAAATAGGCACTTATATTGGCACTTTTGAACGTCAGAAATTACAAAAAAATAGAATTGGTTCTAGTCGCCCCTTCCAAAAGGTAGTTTCGTGTGGATAATAATGAGCAAGAAACTCCACCGTTACTCTTTTTAAATGTTTTACAATATTTTTTATAGGTAAATTCATTATAATTATGTGAAGATGATCCACCTAAAATAAAATTGTATAGGTAGTAATTTTATTACACAATATTTAAATATAATTAAAAATGAAGCAATGACAGATACATATATATTTATGTGATAGATACATATATGGTGCTCACATATTTACAAAGATTGTAAAAATATAAGTTTTAAAGTAATACAAACATTACAAATAAATGTCATAAAAATAATAAATTATACAATTAAAAAATAGCGACCAGTTAGATTTTGTCTAGACTGTCCTATAGAGCTGGATGGATGGGATATAATCCTCTAATTTCTAACATGCTTGTTTACAACGCGTAATTTTAACATGAGTTTTAAATTTTCTTTTTTTTGTTGTAATATATCACAGTTGCAATATATCACAAAGTATTTTGTTGTAATAATTTTACCCATAAAAGATGTAAGTATGTACTTTAGATAACATCCCACGAGGTCCATAAACGAAGTTATTCGAAAGAAAATTTATATTGTATGCATTACACAAATATGAAGGATTCCATACAATTTGGGTATCGCATTTAGACTTCGCGTACATTCGTACAAATACTCTCAAAAGATAGATCTCGATAAAAAAAAGCTAAGGCATACAAAGTGAAGGCCTGTAATTGCTACAGGTACCTAATGTACATACTTTCATTCGTGAACGCTTCTGAAATTAAGCGACACCAAAACTGCCATACTTCTTTCTTAATAGTCTACGTGATTGTAATGAAAAATGTTAGTATGTAATCACTATAAACTTATTAAAATAAAATAATCTGTACACTGAAAAAAATGCAGACTAACTAAGATACATTCTCTCTTAGTTGGCATTAAAATGTTTGGGATCATTATTAATCTATTTACTATTGATAGCATAATATTTGCCAGAACAAATTCATTTTATTTATATCGACAAAGTGTTATTGTACAGAATAATCACCGGTCTTTGTTACATCATACATGCTTTGTTTGATTTTACTTCTTCACTTTTGTATATCAAATAATTTAAATTCATGGTAGCAAGCAACATGTTAGCATTAAATAACTACCCGTAATTAAACTAATTCATTACTTAGTATACGGAACTATGATAATTTAACAAAATTCTCCTAGCTTCAGAAGTCAAGATCTTGCTAAGCTCGTATTGAGTCAAGATGCGTGATCCAACTGATCACATTAAACAAGATTTTTGTTAAAGGAAACACTTTTATTTTTCAGTGTAGCCAGATTTTTCAGTGTGTATTTCCAGAATCATGAAATTTTTATGACGTGAATGTGATTTAACTTTGAAAAGGCCTTAGCCAATCCAATTTAGACTTAAGACATAACAAAGACCTCAGAATCCAGTAACTCCAAAAAAGGCTTGATTGAGTCTTTTTTTTTTTTTAATAAAGCGTTGCCCCACACTAGGAATTTCTCCTGTATTGTGGGTGCGTTTACAAACATTTAAATTCACATACACAAACAGCCGCACAATAGATGTCCCTAAAATTACATTATTAACGTTCAAATAGACGCTTCTATTAATAGAACCAATTTATATTACCATAACATGCATGTGGTGTACATAAATCTATGTATGTGTGTGAACTTATCTTATATTATACATATACACTATTTGCCAAAATCGTAACATTCCGGATGGGTGCGCTTTTCCATTTGGTTAGCGTGTCGGAAAATCAAATATACAACATTATTTTTAGACTAATTATGCGAAACCTGAATATAGTTTGTTCAGAATAAGGAACTGAATCAAAATCAATAATTTTTACACCATGTTTTATTTTGTCCCAAAAATATTTAAGTGTGATGGTTAATGTTATCACTGTTTAATTACTTACAATACAATCCCGTACGGTTAGGTACCTACTGCCAAATTATTATCAATGAGCGCAAGACGACCAAGACTCTCAAGATGATCAAACCATCTAAGCATTCTCTTTTCAATTAATTAAATTACTCGTATATTTGTTATTCAAGGCAGATTAGAAAAATATTCCATGGTTATATACCATATTTCTCGCTATACCTAAGGAGGGTGTCAATTTTAAGCCCCTACGAAAGTAACATATATGAGTACTTGGTCATCCAGACAAATGGAAATATGATCTTGTTATGATGGAGAGTCACGATCGCTGCATTCAAAAGTTCAGTCAAACGAGACTAACTGTGGATTCGCCAATGAAACTGAACACGATCACTTCTAAACCGCGTTGAAATTAAAATTGTTGTGAAATATTGACACTGGCGATTGCTGAAAGGGATCACCTTCATTAGTGAAATTCGGCCTAAAACTGTGTTTCAAATTAAAATGCTACTTATAATATTTTACAAAAACAACAATACGAAACGCCGGGGGGGGACACGCCCTAAGAAAGACATATTGGTGATGTTCTTCCCCCATGGAAAGAAGGCGTGAGTTTATATAAGTATTTTAAAATATTTTTACACAATTAATAATATGCAACTTGACCAAACGGCGAAACCATATGTGCATAATATTTTCAATTTTGAATAAAATAAATGAAAGGAGACTAACAAAAGGTATGTACAATGCAGGAGTGAGTGGAAATGCTGGAAGGGGACGCCCTAGAAGGACATATAGGTGACCTAATTGGTGATGTTCTTCAGAAAGGTCAGGTGCGTAGTACTCGCAACCGGGCGTGCGTGTATGACCAGATGTATGAACGTAAACGAAGCAAAAGGAGTATGTAAGGAGCGTAGCAGGTGGCGTTCTATAGTTTCTGCCTACCCGCATGGGAAGAAGGCGTGGGTTTATGTTTGTATGTAATATAATACAAAAATTATACGACCCTATGCCTCGATTCATTCTCATTTTGCCGGGAGAGCATTTTATACCGATTTATTTTGCGGTTTTGGTCATCGATACTTCCAACGAACTGAAATCATCAATAAAACTTTTAGCGTTTTTTTTATCGTTTCTGTGATGCTTAATTAGAATTGGTTCATCTTCGTAATTCTACTGATGATTTCTTTACCTGCCTATAAATTTAAAGTAAACTCAAGACAGCAGCCTGATAACCATTTGCAATGTGGTGCTTGCTTGCATAGGTCGTCTTCTAATGCTGCTTTGTAAAATACTAACCAATTTTATACATAAATATATAAAATCACGCCTTCTTCCCATGGGACTACCCACAAGAACAGAACACAACAGAAACTATAGAACGCCACCTTCTACGATCCTTACATGCTCCTTTTGCTTCGTTTACGTTCATACCAGGGTTGTTGCTGATGCATATTTTTTTCACATCAGCGGATGCTGATGCTGATTTTTTATCATTGACATCAGCGGATGCTGATTTTAATTATTTTCTTAAAAAAACAGGGAAATAACAGTGACCATTGTGAGTTTATACCTAAAAGATGCACAGTTTTCCTTGGTATTGAAATAAAATATTATTTCAATAAATTTGCAACTTTTAATAGAAAAAACTTTTTTAAGGGGTTTAATCTTCAAAAATCTGTTTTTAGCGGTTACCTACGTCATAATAACTATCTGTGTGCCAAATAGCCCAATCAATTCAGTGATTTGAGCTTTGTGTTGATAGATCAGTCAGTAAGTCAGTCACTGTTTCCTTTTGTATGTATTAAATCTATAGTCTAATTCGACATGTTACGACGACCCCAAATAAATTGGGATTAGGGCAGGAGACTGATGATGAAGTATTCAGGCTAAGTTTCAAGTTAATAGATCAACGAAAGAAGAGTTTTTTCATACAAACTGTATCCATCCCCCTTTACACCCCCAAAGAGGTTAATTTTTAAAGTGGTTTGCGACTTTTCCATTATTTGACATAGAGGTTATACCAATTTTCGAGTTAATCAAGCCACGTAGTAAAATCCTCTCTTGTAAAATTGACTACCCCTTTTCACCTCATTATGGGTAGATTTTCGAAAAACCCTGATACAAGTTATTCTTCTTTTTTGGTCTTAAGTATAAATACTGGGTTTCGAGTTGATCGGACCGCGCATTAAAATTCTTCTATACAAGCTTTGACATCCCATCCGTTGAAGTTAAGTTAACAGAAAAATATAAACTTTATAATTTAATTCGTCCAAGTTTCAAGTTTATTAACCCTAGGAATAAGATTTTTCATGCAAACAAAACCCCCCCTTTTCCACCCTTAAAGGTCAAATTTCCAAAAACCCCTTCTTAGCGGATGCCTACGTGCCAAATTTCAAATTTCAGGCCAATCTGTTCAGTGGTTTGAGCTGTGTTGATAGACCAATCAGTCACGGTTTCCTTTTATATGTACATATGGCTAGATATATATATATTGAGAACCTCCTCCTTTTTTGTAGTCGGTTAAAATCATTTATAGCCAGAGTGCATCTCATGACAATTCCAATGAGACCAAACACGGGTAGGATACATTGTTTTTTAACGGAGTTCCAGTGCCTACCATCCGGCTTCATCATCAGACCAGTTTGATGGTACCCTTTTGATCAGAACTATTTATTTAAATTTTCTTCGCTTAACTATCTTAATCCAGATATCTCATCGCCACCCGTGAATTACGTATCACTGAGAAGTTCCGGTGGCCATCTGTGGCCTTCTTCATCTGTTCCACTTCACTAAATTATACTTTCTGAATGCAAATGATTGACTTGTTGATGAAAATATAATTGCTATAGGTATGCCTATAATATTTGAGGAGTTCCCTCAATTACTCATAGATCCCAACATCAGAACTGGATTTTGAAAAAAATGGGACCAATCTGGAAGTATATCCTTTCAATTAAAAAAATAATTTTCCAAATCAGTTCATAAACGACGGAGTTCTGAGGTAACAAACATAAAAAAAATACAGACGACTTGAGAACCTCCTCCTTTTTGTGAAGTCGGTTAAAAATAGAATCGAATTAGGTACATAGTTTAGTAATAATTAGTACAAGATTGGTAATCAGCATCGATCAATGCGCATGCTGATGCTGATGTTGAAAATGATGCTGAAGTTCCGCGGATGCTGATGCTGATGCCGATGTTCGGAACAACCCTGGTTCATATATCTGGTCATACACGCACACCGGATTCACTAGAAACCGGTGTGCGTGATGTTTTTCAGAATAGTCAGGCGCGTAGTACTAACTACGCACCTGACTATTCTAAAGAACATCACCAATTAGGTCAGTATATAATGTCCTCCTAGGTTTTTTCACTCACATCTGCCTTGTAAATACCTTTTGTTAGTCGCCTTTCATTCATCCTTTTAACATGACCAAACCTTCTTAGCATTCTCTAACTCATACCTATTTTATAATTCATTTTAATCATTCGTTTTTGCCTTTTTGTCAGCTCATGGACAAACAAACTCTCACAGTAAAGTTGAAAGGAAATCGTTTGACTTGGTATGGGGATGTGAGGAGAAGGAAGCAAATGCAAGTGACTGGATTGAGTGATGAATAAAATTGATGGGTGGAGGAAGAGGAAGGCCAAAGAAAAGATGGATGGAGTATGTGAGGAATTTTAAGAAATAGAAGGCACTAAAAAAAAAAAAAACTTCACATAAACCATCTACTAATTAGTCCGAACAAAGCCTAAAGCTTTTTTTTTTTATAGGTGAGCCCGTTCTTGAGTTATAAAATTACAACGAAAAGTGGCATTGATTTTTATAGATATAGAGCGGACATCGATTTTTATTATAGGGTTAAGTGACGTTGCATCGCCGCTTGGTCAGACGGAAATCTCGTTGTGTTACGAAAACATACGAATCGATACTTTGGGAAATGTATTTTATTGGTTTTTATTGACTTTTGGTCAAATGTCATTTATTATCAATAAGATACGAGTACAAGCACAATACATTAGCGAGCAGGGGTGAATGTGTTGCACGATTAAAGATGTCGAGATTTCGGGTTTTGATTGCAAGAAATGGACCGTATCGGATCCACATGGTAGAAAGAAAGAAAATTAAAATGGAAAATAACTTATACTGTCCATTAGTTGCTCTATGAATGGGCCCATTCTATACTGTGGCGGGACGTATGCATGCATGTCATCGATCTGTCGCGACCGCGCGGGAGGAAGCGTAAGAAATAAATAAATAAATTGGGATAAATGCAGACGAATGATGATGATCATGAGCATCATCATCATTCGTTTGCATTTATCCCAATTTATTTGGGGTCGGTGCATCATATTTATTTTTCTTCCAAACTTCTCTGATAGTCGTCACGTCACATACCATCAATACAATAGTTCACACAGCCCATCAACTCTCCACTAAACCACCAAATAAAAATCACCTTCTGTGTCAACTTCCGACCCATCAGTGACATTGGAAAACGCGCGGCGCTTCCTCCCGCGCGGCCGCGACAGATCGATGACACGCATGCGTACGACCCACCACAGTATTGAATGGGCCCATTCATAGAGCAACTGGTGCTTTCAGAATGAATCTTATACTACGTAGCTATGCCACGCGACGTAGGCGGGGCGGAGGGGGGACCGTTCCAAATACGAAATTGGTTTTGCGATCGGACCCCGATAAGTTCCGAATTCTCATGATTGATACCCTGGTGCTGATATTCATTAACCGATTTTTGAATTAGAAAAGTTTTGGGATTTGATGGCAGGCTGTTAATTTTGGAGATCATCAATCTGATTTAGAGTGAGGTAGCTTGAATCTTCATGAAAATGTAGCCACAATGCTTAATTCTGAAAAAACATCTAAGGGTCAATTCAAAGTAAGCAACTAAAATAAGACTGTCATCACCAAAATATGCGAATGAGACTTGAAAACATCGGAAAAATAATATTACATCATTTAAACATAAATTATAGTATTTAAATGAATTAATCAAGAAAAATTCAAAAATTCAATTATGACAAGAAACAAATGAGTGCATTTAGATTCAAATGGGCATTGTGATCCCGGGTAAGGATTCTCTAAACATCAAATTCGTACGATATTTCGTCGTAAATCAGCGATGATTTAGTTTAAAAATAAATGAGTTCGCTTCAATTATAATATAAGTAAAAAGACGTTCGATAGATTGATAAGATTCAACTCAACTCAAAGCATTTATTTAAAATAAACCAATTACAGGCACTTTTGAATTGTCATGGGGTCGGTCAGTCAGAGAGGTAAAGCTTGTTGCCCATTCCAAAGCGTTCCTATGGGCAAGAAACTCCACGGACACTCTTTTAAATTAAAATGCAATTTTTGCAATTGGAAAATTGACCGTGGAGTTTATCGATATATGGGAGAACATGTTTTTCAACTACAATGTTAAGTTTGTTTTTGGGATAAATTCATCCCAAGTACGGAACCCTTTCTTGTGCGTGGTCCGACACGCACTTGGCGGGTTTTTATTTATCATTTTTGTCGCCATATTTGGTAGAATTGCTTTACAATTTTTGGTCATTGTATATTCTAATAAGATATATCTTAAATGGACTATTTATATTGTAATATAAAAAAGCAATATTATGGTTAATAGACGGCTCGTATCGAGCCAGCGATGTGTGAAATAGATGCTGAATTTCTTATTCTTTATTCCCCCAAGCCGACCTTTGGTCGAAAAGGCTTGAAAGGGTATTTTTCCGCTACGGACCTAAATATAAAAACTCATCGAATATCATATGTTTTTGGAATTACTTCGTATGTTTTATTTGTAATATGTTGTCATTTTTCGGGAATGGAAATAATGCTTTACGTTACCATAATTTTACATTTGAGTACTTAAAGTGTATTTTTCTGTACCTAGGTCTCATTTTGTCAACAAATAAGGCGTAGGTATTTGTGATGTCATTAAAGTGTTACAACATTGAGGGAAAACCGCCCCGCCACCAGAGATTTGACCCACTAGGGCAAATTTCGACGCTGGCCCTCCAGCGTCAAAGCAGATTTCAAAGGATTAAGCACGCTTACGAAAATCTACAACGCTCATGCCTGAAAACAGGAACAGAAAGAAAAGAAAAAAATATATATGAAAGCCGGTGTACTATTTCTATTATTCTATAATACCCCCATAAGTGATATAAAAATGATACTATTTTGCGAACGCGCATTCCTGGTCATCACCCACAGCCTTATCAGCAACCTTGGGCCGGTTCACAAGCAGAGAACATGATACCTCTCCTGGTCAACGCCAGCAGTCAGCCACAACCCGGCGCTGTACTACATCCGATGCACTGGAGCAAAACGCAGCGCCACCCCGACTCACTGGGGAATCACCGCAGACAGTTCCGACTCGCCGAGAACTATACGGCACCCGGTTCCGACTCACTGGAACCTTCTACTGGCACTGGCAAGTATCGCAAGATACACGACTCAGCCTACTATCGACCTCCGGTCTCCGGAGGGGAGTGATGTAGCAAAATCAACATTGCCACAAGCGAACTACGCGTCACACTGACGTCACGCAAAGTCCTGCATCGCGCAAGCAGAGTTTACCGCGCGACTAGCATGTATACAACATCCCGATATCAATCTTCGGGCAGTTGCCCACCAGACACAACACCCGTCTAGTTGGAGGATCCTCCTTTTTCTATAGAGGATGAGTGACCATTACACCCTGTTCCTCATGCCTCTAAACTATAAAGATATTTAAGGTATATACCAGGGTGTAATGGTACGAGTATGTATGTATTCTGGTTACACCTCATGTATAGAGTAACAGACCGCTCTATTAGGTGACATTGTAGGCTTTGGTTGTCGGGTCTACAATTCCGCCCGTGTTTTATGGCTTATTGTTAATGATCCAAGTGACCTGTGAAATATATTAAAAATTGTGTTTTCGTACCACTTGCTCAAAAAAGTGACATTCTATGCCACAAAAAGCGAACATAACAATAGTAATTTTTAATCTGTTAAAAACAGGGAAAGAAAATTGTACTGACTTTCATTCATCCTCTAGGGGGAGAATGTGATTTAAATTTGGAATACTTACCGAAATTCATATTGAACTACATCTGTGTTTACACCATTGAGTTTGTATATAAAGCATTATACATATTTTTGAAAAAGGAATACGCATTTATTATGCAGTTATGATTATTAAATAAAATTACGAAAACCGACGAGGCCGTATGAACTTGATGCCTTTGCTTTTCCGACAAAAAAATATTAGTCTAAGAATTTGCCGCGTTTTTGTTTTCTTCAAATACTTATAAACGTTCAGTTTATTTTAATTTATTTTTATAAATAAGTTAATGTTCTAAAATGCTTATCTCATATTATTATTGTGTTATTTTTTTCGCAAATGGTACGAAAAGTAGAGTATTTTCCTCGGTGATAAAGCTGTCTTAGTCTTGGGTGAACTTAAATCCCTCGCTACACTCAGGACTCGTCTTAAATCCCTCGCTTCGCTCGTGATTTAAATTTTTAACACCCTCGCTACGCTCGGGAGTAAACCTCGAATCCTTCGTTACGCTCGCGATTTAAATCGTCATCCACGACAGAAGACACTGCTTTATCCCCTTGGTTAATAATCTACTATTCTTCTGGAGGGAGTCTAATACATTTGAAAACACAAGAAAAATTATGCGTATATGTCTGGTGTTCTGTGAGAGAAAGTATGCCAGGGAGTCTACTGTTCCATGTTAGTTTGAATAATGCAAAATTAAATTAAATTAAATTGAATCTGTATAACATTTATACAAAATATGTTAATATTAATATTTTTTTGTGCCTCTATGTTAATTAATGTAATTGGTGTTGTACCGTTTTGATTAACTATAAATAAAATAAATAAATTTACAAACATGTAAAAGACAAGCTCCAAAAAGAGAGTAGAAATGTGTAAATATCAGCTGAAGTACTAATATCCTAGTCTGACCTACTGCAATTACATAGGAGAGACCACCCTACTTAATCGTACACCACCTTTCACATCCTTTAACCACAAGTGTTGACCGCCGAGAACAATGTTGAGCCGGAACACAATAAATACACTGGCAAAAGGAAATTAAATTAAATGCTACAAACCAATGAGAATTGGCAAACCGTCTTCTTAAAAGGAATGTGACAGTTATTCTCTCCTGTAATCCCCAACGAGTTAGGCAAAGATGTAGGTACCTATAATACACCCACATATCGCCAGTTATGTTTAAGTTCCATGTAATAGGGCGCGAGCCTATTGCCATCAACTGGACACAAATCCAGGAAATTCCTGATGGAATTTTATTACATTACAATGTGTCAGTGGTTAATTCAAAGCCGTCTTTAGGGTTCCCTATCTCACAGCAAATGTAAAGGAAAAAGTCCGAAAATCGTTTATTTGTAGATTTATCACAAAAAATGTATTTTTGCGATTACAAACTTACATTTGTAGTTGGAGAATTGACCGTTATTTTTTTTTTTGGTGGGAAATTATCAAATAACTTCTCCCGCTCTGAGCGGAGCGGAAGGGCGTGTCAAACTTTTACTGACTAAAACCCCCCCGTATTCCTTTTGCCAATTTTTTTTTTTTTTTTTTGGGTGGGAAATCATCAAATAACTTTTCCCGCTCTGAGCGGAGCGGGAAGGAGTGTCAGACTTTTACTGACTAAAACCCACCGTGTTCCTTCAAATGCCTGTGTGCCAGGGCCACGATATCCCTTTCGGACAGACTCGTAACCCTGGCAGGCATTGGCCCTTTCGGACCCCGTCAATTGGTGCTGACGTCTCTTTGAGGCGCGCGTGGAACACAACGCGCCGTCGACCCGGGCCTGGTCCTTATCGGATGGCGAGCTAGCCATCGCTCATCGTCCGCAAGCCCGCGCCTACGGTGGCCGGGAATCGGCCTGCGATTCCCGACGCCCGGGGCGTCTCCTGCGGCGACTAAGGGCGGAAGGGCGGGCACCCTGCCTCACCCTCACGCGTTCCGCCTCCTCCTTCGCGAGCATTACTGTTTCACAGAAGGAGGTGACGGCCTCCCATGCACTCTCGCTCCGAACCATGGCCTGAACCAGGGCCGGACGCGAGAGATCGTCGCCGCCGATCGCCTCCGTGAGGACACGGCGGTGCTCCGCCCAAGCAGGGCAGACCTCCACCGTATGCTCCACCGTGTCCTCCGGGCGATCCACACAATGATGACACCCGGGCGTTTCCTCCCGCTTTATCCTGAACAGGAACCTCCCGAAACAACCATGTCCGGTGAGGACCTGCGTCAGGCGGAAGGTGAGGACGCCGTGGCTCCTCTCTAGCCACTCCTCAAAGAGGGGACTTACCACCGCAATTGTGGCGTGCCCAGCACTGGGTTGCGACAATCGCACTCTCCATGTCGCCATGAGATCCCGCCGGAGCTCCGTCCGCTGTGCCGCGATTTCTTGCGGCAGCGGAGTTACGCCCCGGCGTTTCGCCTCTTCGCGCCACACCCACATGTGCGCGAGGACTTTCGCCTCCAGAGCCCATGGTGGCAGTCCGGCAAGGAGGCTCGCTTCCTCACGGGAGACCGTGCGGTAACCCCGTACCAGCCTGATGGCCATGACCTTTTGGGACGCGTTCAACCGCTGGGCTGGTCGCAGCCTCAGAGAACGCGCCCACACCGGTGCCCCGTAAAGGGCCATGGACCACACGATCCCCACGTAGAGCCTCCGGCAGGAGGCGTTTGGACTCCCAGATTAGGCAGGAGCCGCTTCATGGCAGCCCCGGCCCGCTCCAGTCTGGGAGCCAAACGTCGGAAGTGCTCGACGAAGTTCCACCGGCTGTCGAGGATGAGTCCCAGGTACTTCATCGTCGACTCGATGCCGATGTGAACCCCTCCCGCCGTTATCTGGGAACCCGACAGTGGCGCGTTCCAAGGACCATAAAAACACATGGCCTCGGACTTGTGCAAGGCCACCTCGGGTCCCAATTGCCGGATCCTATCGACGATTGTCGCAACCCCACGTTCCGCCAGTTCGGCCGCCGCCTGATGTGAACTCCCCTGCGTGGCAGGCATTGGCCCTAACGGACCCCGTCAGTTGGTGCTGACAACTCTTTGAGGCGCGCGTGGAATACAACGCGCCGTCGACCCGGGCCTTCTCCTTATCGGACGGTGAGCTACCCATCGCTCACCGTCCGCAAGCCCGCGCCTACGGTGGCCGGAAATCGGCTTGCGACTCCCGACGCCCGGGGCGTCTCCTGCGGCGACTAGGGGCGCGAGGACGCGAATGGAGAATTGACCATGACGTATGTTGATGTATGGGAGAACATTTTTTCAACTACAAAGTAATTTTTTTTCTTGGGATAAATTAATCCCAACTACGGAACCCTTCATTGTATGCGCTCCGACACGCACTTGGCCGTTTTATTATTATATTATTCATACCGTACCTAATGTGTTTCTTACAAAAATCATAACGTTCATACACACTAGAGACGAGAATATTCGTTATTTCCTTACCCCGATTATTACCAAAAATAAACTGGCATTGGGCCCACCCCATAATTAAGCAACAACTTTTGCGCATTAAAACTGCATTACCTCTTAGGTCACGTCCTAGATGACCTAGAAACCTATGACCTCGGTGACCTTGCATTGGTTCTCCTTATCATTTCAGTCGAAACACGTGCACTGCTGGACATACACCTCCCCCAAGCATCGCAACCTCGACCGGTTCTGCTTCTCGCATCTAGCGGATTCCTGTGGCCTTCACAAGGTCATCGTCACCTAGGCAAAAAGTTATATTTTCACGTACTATGTCGTCAGTATCATCGTATTTTGTCGTCAGTAATCTCCTTTTAACAAAGAAAGTGTATCTTGAATGGGCCTCTCTGTAAGATTTAGTCAATAATGTAGCCAGAGATAAAACAGCGTCTAAGGAGACTAAATATATTCTAAGTACAACAGTTGTGTCGAATTTGGGTCACGAGATGATCGCGTCTTCTTAAGTTTTCGTCTATTTTTAACTTTGGAGTTACAGCTAAATAAGTTTTTTGGCAAACGTGAAAATAATAATATACCTTCTTAAGACCGCCCATTGTGTCACCCTATGTAAAATTTAAAACTAAACTAAAAATTTTAAACATTAAATTAAACATTTATATCTGTAACTTTTATGGTGTACATAATAAAGAGTATTCTATTCTATTCTAAACTAATTGAAGAATAGAATAGAATACTCTTTATTATGTACACCATAAAAGTTACAGATATAAATGTTTAATTTAATGTTTTTTTTTGTTTTAATGTTTGTTTTGTATAATATTATTGTTACGTTGAATTAACAGAATCATCTATAACATAAAGGTTTATTTCTCATCACAATTTTCAAATTATCAATATAATATAATAGTTTTAATTATACTGTGGGAGACTGGCCTTAGCTAGGCGTAAAGCCTGTATTTCAGGACACAAGGTCTCCACCCCTTCGGAAGCAGTTACGTTTATTTGCCGTTTACCGTTTGTTTAATGTACCGGGACACTTAATAAATATTCCAACTTATATGTATACCTACATTATCAGCAAATAAATGATTTCTTTATTTCTTTCGGATTATGCACTTGTACACAGAGACGATAAGTTATATAAAAAACCGGCCAAGTGCATGTCGGACCACGCACAATGAAGGGTTCCGTAGTTGGGATGAATTTATCCCAAGAACAAACTTAACATTGTAGTTGAAAAACATGATCCCCATACATTCCAACTGCAAATGTAAGTTTGTACACACAATATTGAGTTATTTACCATGTTATTTGAAGATCTCAGACTTCTTATAGGTTTTCCTGTAATCTATAAGTAAAGAACTACTTTTATAAAAATTTTAGGTTCAGTAGTTTCGGAGATAAGGGGGGGGGGAATGGTCATTTATCATCAATTTTCTTAAATAATTTCAAAAGTGTGTATTTTAAAATTATAATAAAAATATATCTAAAATGCTTAAAATAAGCCCTTTCATTTGATATATCACACGGTACAGGCAGCAAAACTTTTTTTTTTAATTTTCTAATTTGTCCCCCAAAAGTGACCTCCATATTCAAAATTAATTTATTTACGTAACACCGTCCGTGTTTGGGTCACAGAAATACATATGTTTACCAAATTTCAACTTAATCGGTCCAGAACATTCGGAGAAAATCAGCTGTGACAGACGGACAGACAGACAAACACACGAGTGATCCTATAAGGTTTCCTTTTTCCTTTTGAGCTACGGAACCCTAAAAACAGAAAAAAAAACAAACTGATTTCACTATTGATTATTACTTATTCTAGGGTTAGTAAATGTGTGTGTGAGATTGTGTGTGGTGTGTTTGTGGTGTGTGTGGTGTGTGTATCTGTACCTATTATAAATTCAAGTCACATTTCGTATCTGGCTGTGTGACCGCGTTATTCTTCTAAATGACGCAACGAATTTTGGACGAACCAACGCAATAGAAGTCAAAATCGGTTGAACGGACTGACAGAAAAGTTTATTTAAATTTCTAATCTTATTTCAAATGGAGTATAGTTAATTTGCAGCTGGCGCCCTAAGCAGAAGTGTTGACGGTTTTTAACAAAACTCATAAAAACGAACTATCACTAAGAATTAGGGGCGATGTCAATAACGATATCGAGTGCAGAGGTTCGTAGTTAGTTACAATACAGACGGCTGTGCTGCTGGGAAGTTTGTTGCGCCACTTCTTCTTCCCAGCTAAAACACTGTAATTTTTGACGTTCGAAAAGTGCTGATTCTCAACCTAGTTTGAATAAATGACTTTTTATTTTGAATAAAACCTTAAATTAAAAAATTTTACGACGCGTGATTGAAACAAAATGTTAGTTTAATGTTTTCATTAATTTTAGTTGTTGTGGTTTTCCATCTTTGCCAGCTTTATCAAACAAGTGACGGGCACCTCTGAATATTTTTGTAAATGTCGATAACTCCTTGGAAAGCCCAAAAGATGACGATGTCTTTCGGAAGTGCACCTTTTGCATCTACATGCGCATCCGCACAAAACGAACCGTATCCGTTCCGTTTCCGTATGGAAGAACATGTTTTTCAAGTACAATATTAAGTTTGTTTTTGGGATAAATTCACCCCAACTACGGAACCTTTCATTGTGCGTGGTCATATGGTTACAAAATATTGGTTACATCATTCGTGTTGAAGTGAAACATGTGAGAACGATGCAAAACGTCAAAGGCGTCCGTAACAAAAATATTAAAAAAAAACAATTCAAAACTTAAATTAAAATAAGCCAAGGCCGCTAAGAGATGACCAGTCCCTACTGATGGCGCCCGTTCACGAACATGACGCATGGATTAGCACCATTCAACTCAACCATTTTGAAGGGAGCTAAATGATCCAACACACCCGCCACCATCAGCGAGACATTACAGTGAGCATGACATACTCTCAGCCGCCAGGGCACATTCAAGTCAATGAAAGAAGTACTCATTAAATTGTAGCTTTATAGTAAGTACATAGTGCTCACACATGTGCTATGCAATTATATAATACTAAGAGATTGAATTTATACAAAGCAAAGATAGTTTTTGAAATCTTCAGCAGCTCCAACAGTATTTTCAAATGTTAATCAATTAGTTGAGGTTGTGGAGCTGGACCAGCATTGAGCCAAGCATTTTTATCAGCGATGTAATCCCCCAAATTATAGTATGCCTGCTTGCATAGTGTGCGTTTTATACAAGATTTGAATTTCGTCTCATTCAGTTGAAGTATGTGGGGAGGAATTATATTATAACATTTTAAACAGTACCCCATGAAAGACGAGTCTACTTTTGCCAGTCTGAAACCTGGTTGAGCTAATAAATCCCTACTTCTAGTACTATAATTATGTCTTTCGCTTCTTTTACTAAAAAGATGTAAATTTTTTCTTACGTACATGATGTTTTCATAGATATATTGACAAGGCACCGTCATGATGTTAATATCCTTAAACATTTCCCTTAGAGAATCGCGCCTGCGGAGATTATATATGGCTCTGATGGCTCTTTTCTGCAGAATAAAAATAGACTCGATGTCTGCAGCCCGTCCCCATAGTAAAATACCGTATGACATAATACTATGAAAGTAACTAAAATAGACCAGCCTCGCGGTATCTACATCAGTAAATTGACGGATTTTTCTCACAGCATAAGCCGCCGAACTCAGCCGTCCTGCAAGGGATGTTATATGAGGACCCCATTGAAGCCTTGAGTCGAGCGTGATCCCCAGAAAAACAGTTTTATCGACGAATTCTAGTTTCTCTTGATTCAATATTATCTCACCATTACTACTTTTGACATTTGGTAACAAAAATCTTATGCACTTAGTTTTTTTCCCATTTAATACTAAATTATTAGCAGTGAACCAATTTTGGACCTGCAATAGGGCATTATTTACGTCGTCAAGATTTAATGCACGTCTGTTAATTTTAAAAATTAAGGAAGTATCGTCAGCAAATAACACCATTTGTGGTTGAGTTTTTAACAAATAGGGTAGATCAGTAATATATACTAAAAAGAGGAAAGGACCCAATATCGAGCCTTGAGGTACACCCATTTTTACTTTTAAGCCGAGTGAATTGACTCCATTTATTTGAACTTGCTGCTGTCTATCATTTAAATAAGATTTTACTAAACTGAGCGCAAGTTTTCCAAGGCCGTAATTCTCAAGTTTCAAGAGTAATGTTTCGTGGTCGACGCAATCAAATGCCTTGGAGAGGTCACAAAATATTCCTATGGCGTCTTGGGCTTCTTCCCATGCCGCAAATATGTGTTTTAATAAGGTGACACCGGCGTCAGTCGTACAACGTCCCTTGGTGAAACCATACTGTTGATCGTGTAAGATTTTATTGGTGTTAAAATGATTGAGCATTTGATTAAGCATTACCTTTTCAAACACCTTGCTGAAGACCGGCAACACGGATACGGGTCTATAATTATTGGTGTCTTCACTATCCCCGGATTTGAAAAGTGGTATTACCTTACTATATTTCATTAGATCCGGGAAGACTCCTTGATCAACACACAAATTAAATAGTAAGGCCAAGTACGGCGCTATAGTCTCAATAATGGAGGTACAAACTTTAATAGACATTCCCCATAGATCTTCTGTTAATTTGATTTTGATTTGCTTGAAAGCTTTTATTACTGTTACGGGGTTTATATGCTTGAATTTAAATTCAATCGCGCAGGATGAAACGTTTGCTCTTAATAAATCAATAGAACGCGAGGGCGAGGAATTTATGGTTTCAGTAGTTTTAAGTGGGATATTGGTAAAGAAATTTACAAATTCTTGCGCAACTTTTTTGTTTGTGCATACGAGACCACGTGAAGTTTCTAGAGTGAAATCATTATTATGTTTTTTATTCCTGTTAGTTTCGTCATTGATAATTCTCCAAACCGTCTTTATTTTATTATCCGCTGATTTAATCTTGTTGCTAATGTACAAGGCTTTAGCTACCTTGCAGGTATTTTTAAAAATTTTAGAGTAAGTAGCAACGTATTTATTAAAAGTTTCAGAGTTAATATAAGGCTTAAGGCCATAAAGCTCAAACAATTTTTCCCTACTTTTCCTAATACCCTTAGTTGCCCAGTCACTGAACAAAAAAATTGGGCAAATAGTTATTGTTTTCTTTTTAAAAGTATCATTGAACTCGGTGCACACTACCGAAAAGAATTCCTCATAAAATTCATTTACATTGTTTTTGATATGGCCCAGTATACATAACTTACTAATTAAGTTATTATTAAATCTATTTAGATTGCTGGGTGTTACTTGTCTCGATTGTATCTGAATTTTTTGTAATGGTGTTATGGACTTGAAAGCAACAAATTGACCGCTGTGATCAGAAGGGAGATAATTTACAATGGCTTTATCTAAGTATTCGCAGCAACAAAAAACATTATCAATACATGTAGCAGAACTTGTAGTTATGCGTGTTGGTTCTGTAAACACATTTGACAAATTGAATGATTTAAAGAGACTTAATAATCGAGTGCTATTTGAACTATTCTCTAAGATATTAATATTGAAGTCACCACAGATAATAAGCGATTTTTTACCTGTTGCAAGTTTTGCTAAAACATCTTCCATTACCGACTCAAATACCGAGTAGTTTTGATAATTTGGGGGTCTGTAAACGCACACTATGACATGCTTATCCAGCTCAACACAGGAGAGTTCAATGTTATGTTCCACCGACAGATCAACTATATCTTGACGAGTCTTAGATTTAATAGAAGTTTTAACTAAGATTAGTGAACCCCCACGCAGCATAGATTTGCGGTTAAAACAACTGCCCACACTATAATTAACATAATTAATTAGCATTTCATAATCTTTCAACCAATGTTCTGTTAAACAAATAATTTCAAACATGGTTCTTTCTAAAAATAGTTCAATTTCTAATTGTTTGGAAGAAAAACCTTGAATATTTTGATGAAATAATTTCAAGGAATTCTGCTTAGAACCTTTTTTACACTTAACTATTTGAGAGCAAGAAGACACCATGTTGTTGATAGGTATAACTATATTGTTACCTGTATCTTCTGTTGTCTTACTATCTAGTTTAAATTAACATCCAGAGTGAGCCCCATGCCAACACTAGGCAATGAAATCCTACTACTTGTGGACCCCACATTAGGACAAGAATTAGCCATAGTGACACATGGGTCCTCCTTCGTACAATTATTGTAAATGGTTATAGCATTAGTGGTACAGTTATTTAAGGTGAACACCTGTGCATTAGAATTACTACTAATAATTGCGGTGTTAATTATAGTACAAGACGTCGACATACTACTTATGTCTGAGTTTATATAAGATAATAGCCTCGCTATTTTATGTCTAAACCTAATTGGTAAATTAGTATTCCTTGTCGATTTCAACTTATCAACAAAAATGTTGGTGTCAAAAAATATAAGTTTATCACTGTAGTGACTTACTAAGAACTGAATATGCTTATTAAGCATATGTATATAATTGTTTTTTCTATTTGATAACCTCTCAAAATATGGAAAAGCACACAAAATAATTTTATTACAATTTATCTTAAGAATTTCAGTAACACTGTCAGTGATATCTTCTTTTTTGACGTGGGTACTATTACCTACAAATACAGTAATGTTGGTATTAGAATCATATTGATTTCTTGTAATTGATGTCATTATTTCTTTGAAAGATGTCCCAGGTAAACAATAGTTTTGAGTAGAAAAACTCATGTTGTTACTTACTAATTTCCCTAAACCTCTTCCTATGCTATCTAAAAAAATAACTGACTGATAACAAACTTGATTACTACAAGAGGAAACACTACTATCTACTGACTGTACCACTTGAGATAAATCTTGCACAATATCAGGAATATCTTGGTTGAGGATACAGTCTTGAGCTAAACTCTCAGTCAGGGACGGGTCCTCCGTTGCCTCAGGCTGGACAGCACCAGGGTTTGAAACCTTCTGACAAGTACACTGACACATAACTAACTGATTAGCAGCAAGAATATGTTCTTTAATAGGGCTCTGAGAACCCATATATTTTATGTAAAGGGAACTAAGTCTGCCCTCAAGTACCTGTAAGTCGGACTGTAAGCGCTGTGTATCAACTTCATAGATTTTTTTGCTGTCTTCTAATTTGATTTCATAATTGTTTAATTTATTAATTAAATTAACACGTTCCTTTCTCTGTGGAATATTTTTGGAAAGGTGTTTTTGTTGTTTCCTAATTTGATTACATTTTTTAATTATTCTATTCAGTTTTGCATATTTTTTCATTTTCTTATGACTAACTTTATAACTGTAATTCTGTTTCAGCAAGGAATCTTCAGTAAGGTCAATAGTTACTATGGAATGAGGGTTACAATTAGTATTTAAGAATTCATTAAATAAGTGGTTAGTTTCTTTAACCTGAGTACACTCTTTTTCTTTCTCTAACTGGATAATACGACTTTTGGCATAAATCAATTCATCTTCTAGGTCCCTAACTTTGCTCAAAGCCTCCTCATACAAGTTACTACAGTTGCTGAAACCATCCGTGACTACCTTCAGTTGATCGTGTTCATCAACAACATTCAGATATTGCTGGTGAAGATCTACTAGCTCCCGTTTAAGGCTTGAGTTTTTGTTGACTATCTTCTTGACTTCCTCCTCACTCTCATCAATCTCTTGTAATAATTGTTTACATTGGAGTTTAGATGTTTCAAGTTCTTGGAGGGCTGTTCTCAATTTAAGCTCTATATTCTGAGCAGTAGCCCTACGGGTCATCACAGGCATGGTTTCAGGATTTGTTACTGAAATTAGAATGAAGAAACGGTGAGAACAAGTTGGATAGATAAATAAAATAAAGTTGGAATTGAAAGAGAAAATGGGAGAAGTTAGAGTTGTTTAATGGAAAAAAATGAGGTAGGCTATACTGAATTGGCTTGAAGAGCTATTATCTAAACTATGTTACAATGCAAACTAACGATCATGAACGTTTTAATTGTTGTATAATTATTATATTATATTAAAGAACAGATTATGAATACCAGACTCTTCGCTAAGTTTTGTTTTCTACGAAGTAAACAATGCGATTTAGACCCAATGCAGTGTTAAATCAGCGAATTATTTATGTTAAAACTTAACGATGACAAAGTTAAAGTAACGATTGTGTGCTATTATAAAGTAAAAGTAAAGCAATACTCCCCGTTTAAATCCACCGTTTTAATCCGAACGTCAGCTGTTGGTTTTAGGTTACCGGTGTGTAACTAAACACTGTGTTTTACTTTATATATATACAGGAAAACAATACTCCTGAGCATTTATGCAATTATATTACGTTCACACATACAATTACACCTTAATTTTACCTAAATACTAATTAAAATTAATTTTAAAATACGGAACAAAAATTTGACATGTCACTAGGGCAGTGTTGCCATTATCCCACAAGAAAATGTCGTGAGGAAAGTTTTCGAGTATTTAGATGGCTAGTCTTAAACAAGCGTCGTGCAATGTTCAATGTCCGTGCCTTCCCTCTATGAGAATACCTATAGAAGAATCATCATCATCATCATCATCATTGGAGCCGAAAGACGTCCACTGCTGGACAGGGTTTGCGACGACTCAAATTTAATAAAAAAAAATTGTTTTAATTTTTGTATTAAATAATTCATTTATTTTTAATGTATTGTATTTTAATGGTATAATGATGTTTGTTTTAATTTTATGTTATTTTAATTTTAATTTTATGTACTATGTGTTTTAATTGGGAAATAGTGCCTTGATAAATAAATAAATAATAATCGCCACGCTTGGCAGGCAGGTTGGCGATCGCAGAATGGTGTTAAAATGCATAGAGAACGCTGCTGCCCATTCTCTAATAAGTCCTTTAGTCGCCTTTTAGGACACCCACGGGTAGAAATAGGGAAGAGCTATTCTTAACGTCCGGCACCACACAGACAATAGAAGAATACCTAACGATATTTTTCCAATAACACACATTCTTCTATTTCCCTATCTTACATTTGTCATCAACATGTATTTTCTCCAAATTATGTTTTCATTCATTCAAAAGAAAGCAAGCAATTTAATTTTTGAAGTGTAAATTTCTTTAGGCACGTTGAGCACTTTTTGTGTGACCAAAAATCATGGAACTCGCGTGTCATCGTCACCGAACGCTTTCCATGAGCTATATGTATACTGTTCTCACTTCTATCGGCAGTCCCCAAAGACTGCCCCGCAATTTTTTTTGTGTCCCTATCCATTTTTACAGTTCAAGCACTAACTTTTAAATCGACACCCTTTTTTAAAATTAACGCACCAATGTCAGCACTCCTAGCCGTGATAGCATAATCAGCCTATAATGTTTTCACTGCTGGGACACAGGCCTCCTCTCTTCGAGAGGGACTGGGCTGTAATCTACCACGCGGGCCCAATGCGGGTTGGTAGATGTCACATGTCTTTGAATTGTTGGTTCTAGGACATGCCGGTTTCCTCATGATGTTTTCCTTCACCGTTTTGAGAGCAGTGGTGATGAAATTATTTACACAAAGTAAAGCGCCTGCCTGGGTTCGATCCCACGACCTATGAATCGTAAGTCGGGGCCGTTACCACTGGGCCACCACTGCTCTCCCGTGCATCTGCTAGCCGTGATAAATGACCCTTAATATTTAGTGCCAAGGCAGGTTGGACTGTAGATGAAAAATGGCTTTTGCCTGAAAAATGTCGTAACGGAAATAAATTAGCTATGGCCTTTACGACTAATGAAACTCCGTGTTTTAATTATCATCTACTGGTGTTAGTTGTTTGTCGTTGCTTTTTTGGTAAGATAGTAGAATATAAAATGAGTACATAAGAGGAAGTTTGAAAGTGTCACCGGTGACTGAAAAGTTGTGTGGAAATCGATGGCCATGGTCTGGGCATATGATGCGATGGAATGAAGAAAATGTCGTGAGGAAAGTTTTCGAGTATTTAGATGGCTAGAAGAGTAGAGGAATATCCAAGAAATGATCGATGGACCGTGTGAAAGATGACACGGCTAAAAAGGGGATGACTACTGAGATGACTTTATAACAAGTTGCCAAAGTCGGTTATAGAACTTAGCGATGGAAACTTCAAAACCCACATCAAACCTTTCCTAATAAAAAAAAAAAATAAGGTTAAGGACTACGTTGAAGACAAGGAAGTTTGGCAATAATTCCTTCTGCACATATAAGTGACTTCCCTGGTACCTCATTAACGGCTTAACTATGTAAATGTATATTAAGAACGATGGGTATTAACACGATGTGTATTTAAAAAATTTTACACACTTTCTAATCTCTTCATTATTTGACTCTAATTTTAATTTAAGTTTAGTGGCTTTTCCGGACAGAATATTAATTCAGATTTGTTACAGTTGTAATGGCAATCGGTTTTGTAATGGCAATAACATTTGGTTTAAATAGGTTTTTATTTTTAATATTTTAGTAATATTTTTGTACAGATTCTTTTTTAATTTGTGGATATGAGAGCGTTGCATTCTTAATTAAATAAACCGTAGCTTTTTAAACCATTTTCTATTTTGTTAAGTACCTGGTACTTGTTGACGGGCCTACACTGTCCTCCCATACCTATTAACACGGTAACTTGAAAATATTGTAAAAGCCCATTACTTTTAAAAGAGTAACCGTGGAGTTTCATGCCGGCCTTTTTTCCATAGGAAACGACCAATTGGAACCGTGCACCTAGCTTCTGACGTTTCATAAGTGCCCATTTAGGAAAATATTTAGATTTTGATGACCAGAAATATGGAAGAAAAATACATGTTGCAGGAGAATGATAAAAAGCTTTGTGAAAGAAGTTTATGTAGATTTTTTTCTAGGATCGTAATTTTATTGTTGACCAAATTATTAATATGTGTAAGATCCTTCACGGAAAAACAGATGCTCCTGAATTGCATGACGAACTGTCCCATATTTTTGCTCCGATAAAGTATAACCGTAGCTAGAGGCACAGATTGTTCGCCGTGCATCGGAGTCGAACCCGGCTCGTGCCCAGTCTCCTGTCCCTCGCACACTCTCTGCGCTCAACGCTCTCTTGGACGTTAAGCATCACTGAGATGTCTTCGTGGATCAATGGAAGAAGATCTTGTCAACATGTCTGGAGTATTGTGAGATGAGCGTATGACTGCCGAGTAGTTGTAGAATAGAATAGAATAGAATACTCTTTATTATGTACACCATAAAAGTTACAGATATAAATGTTTAAATTTGCAAGATTTGTTTTTTGTTTAATTTTATTTGTTTTTGTTTGATTTGTAGTTGTATACTTTTGTTATTGTACTTAAATAATGTGTTCGTGTCTTTAGCTAATGTAAGTGGCCTTAGTTGTTTTATGTTAAAGTAAAATAACATTGGTTAAGAGTGCTAATCTACTAACTCCATTTTTACCGTAAATAAGTTTTTGGTATCAATGGAAAGAGCAAGCAAAATTTTACAAAATCGTAAAACTTGCTAACAGCGTCTGACACACAACAAACCTCTTTACGTGCCTCAATCATATCTGCTAATTCCACGGTTGTCTTTCCCGCGTCAAACTTGCTAACTCACACACGGTAATGCTTTGCCATACTCAAAAAATATTTTTTAACCTAATTTTTGTTTTTGCTTTCTTTGCTGCTCATAGTGCCCCTAAGGCCCTCCAACTCCTACAATTCCGCCCCTAAGACGACCGACTGACCTAAATATTGCTAACTCCATTTTTCTCTTATTATTATAAAACAGATAATTGTAAAGTATTTTTTGGATAAATATATAAAAATAGCTTACTGTAATATCTGCCAACGGGATCTTAATTTTTTTATCCTATTAGTAATAAGATAATAATTCAGTTATTTTTTTCCCTCTTAAATTCATTACCATGGTAGTTCAGCACTCTTAGACGACGATAAATAAATATATTGTTAAATTATTTTAAGAACTGGGGCTGGGCCATAAGATATTTAATTTACCAGTTCCAGTCACAGGTAGAACAATTTCTATGAAAACTTAATAGAAATTGTTCTACCGGTGTCGTCGCGCCAATCTGAACGAACCTTAAGACTGGATGCCAGACTTTTGGACTTCTAACTAACCGTAACGACTCAAGATGGGGATCATACATAATCATTTTTTTTTTAAACGTTACCCACACTAGGAGTTTCTCCTGTATTGTGGATGCGTTTACAAACATTTAAACTCACATACACAAACAGCCAGACCCGGAACAACCAATTGTAGGTCATATAAATATTTGTTCCGTGCGGGCATCGAACCCGCGACACGCAGCGCAGCAGTCAATCGCTTAACCATTGCGCCAATCGTGCCGTCATTCTATTTACGAATATAAAAAAATATCGGTACAATACAACCATGCTAAAAATACATTAACATCGTCCCAAAACAGAATATAACATAACGCTTCACGAAGATCACCCACACAAAACTTACGCAAAACAAAATAAAACCTCGCACACGCTTGCTAGAATTTCTACGTTTTCACACCGCGCTGTGAACCCACACACTGTGAGAGAGATAAAAAAGCTGTCGATAGCAGTTGTATTGTAAATCAGAGTTGATTTATTACTCAAATACTCAGGTATGTGCAAATACTCATAAAAATAAACCTTAACCGTCTTATTACAAAAAAATGCTTAAGTACTTTTTATACCAAGACCACAAGGTCTAGGATTGTTACGGTATTCAAGTAAATATCAGGCTCAAAACGTGTTCTTATTACAAAACGAAGACTTTTCGAGGATCAGTTAGTACCAAAGAAGGTTCATGATTCCACAGATAAGAAACAAAAATGGCATTCTTTCATTCGTTCATTCTGCATCTATTTGAAGCAACGTTTCGTTTCTCTAAATATTGATATTATAATATCACTTGAAATGCATAAATAATTATTAATCAATACAAAAATATGTCATAAATCGTTCTTTGTTTAGGTTACAATGTATTGAACAAGCACAACTTGTACTTTTGACGTGCTTTTTATAATCAAGTTACTTATTATATTTTTAACACCTCTAGCGTGAAGTGGAGTAAATTACATAGGTACGGCGCGGCACTCGTAATTTCAGACGAATGTTTATGTTGCGTCCGTCCATAAATAATAAATCTTGGTATTAGGTACTGTTGATAATATGTGGTTTGTTCGTGAGTTGTGTCCTTTTTACCATCTTATTTGGACTGCCTAACGCGAATGTTCATATTATTATTGGAAATATTACGTCGTACTACGTATGACGATGTCTGTAAGATCGCCGAGACGTCTCCAGCATAAATATCCAAATCTTCCAGTTCCATCAAGTCTATTTGTAAATAAAAAGCCGCTAACCTCAAATAAATTAGTACCGAAGTTAGTCCATAGAAAAACTAGGGGTCTCGGCGGACTATCTTTAGTACCATAGCTAGTTCATGAACTAGCTTTGAACTAGTGATAAACTTTATTTTATAATAACGTTTTATTTAGTCATGGTGGCAAACCTAGTAATTATCCTAGTACTAAATTTAGATCGTGTTTTGGAATAAGACGGTAAGCGTTTACGACGTACGGCATTTCATACAAACTTTCAAGCCCTTGTTTTTCGAAATGACTGAACCGATTTTAATGAAGATAAAAAGGATAAAAAGGTCTAAAAAGTTAGTTAAGAACAATTTCGAAATGTCTTTCTATGGAAAATCGGTCTAATTTGGCTGTAACACTATTTGTCGAAAATGTTACAATCGAAGTACTTACTAATTACATGAGTAGGTACACTAATTCAATGCTATTATAAAGTACTTACCTATTCCATGCTCAAGCTGTCACTTCCTGTTACACACTTTCGTCCCTTTTCACGGAATCACTGCCACAGAAAACGAAAATAAAGATGTTACACATGAAAGAGCTTAAAGACGCTTTTTTTTGTGTGGGAAAGTATCAAATAACTTCTCCCGCTCTGGGCGGAGCGGGAGGGCATGTCAGACTGATTTTAAATTTGTATTATGTTATATGTACTGCCATGCTTTTTATCACATATCCAAAAACAACCATTTAGCTGGCAGCCCCCCCCCCCCCCCTGCCAGCTAAATGGTTGTTTGACACTTGACTAACAAAATCGCATTAAAGCTTAATCTTACGCAAACGGATCCCGGAATCAAAAATGATCTTGACAGACCCTCAATATTTTTGAATGGCCTATCCAACGATACTCTAGATCATGGCATAGACGAGAAAAAAAAATATCATACCCACTTTACGTGTAAGGTTACCCTAAAAAAATGTTATTTTACGACTTTGTCGACGTGAGTTAATAATAATAATGCTTTATCATCAGGCAATTAGGGCCCATAGATAAAATACACAAATATTTCTAACAAAATAATAAACATTAACTAAAAACATTTAAAAAAAACTGAATAGAACGCCGAAAACATCCACGCCCAACGCCCCACGCCGAATATATAATAAGAATCTCTGAGCTAGGCTGGGGACATACAGACAGACTGACGGACATGGTGAAACTTCGTATAAAGGGTTCCTTGTAGACTATGGAACCCTAAAAACTGGGTTTAGCTGTGTCATGGATATGGCCGTGTATTTTACGTGAATAGATACGTGTACAAAAGAGGCTCAATCATTAGAAGGTCAATAAGTTTTTAGATGCTCAGTTAAATATTTTTCGTAATGAAAACCATACTGCACCTACTTCATTTATAAACCCATCCTCTTGTCGATAAAGCAAATAGTTTGCCATTGTACCTAGTAATAAATATCATGTCTGAGTGCAATGCAAGCGTTGTGAGGTACTCAAAGAGAAGCTATGAAAAATAGCTGTGCACAGCTCGGAGGCGCATAGCCAGCAGTAGTCGCTGCGTAACCAGAATGAGTGAAAAAAAATCAGCTGTTCCCTACATTTTGACGTGCTATTCGAACGTAAATGTAGGGAACAGCTACATTTACAACGGCTCTTTGAGGAGTGGCTGGAGAGGCGCCACGGCGTCCTCACCTTCCGCCTGACGCAGGTCCTCACCGGACACGGTTGTTTCGGGAGGTTCCTGTTCAGGATAAAGCGGGAGGAAACGCCCGGGTGTCACCACTGTGTGGATCGCCCGGAGGACACGGTGGAGCATACGGTGGAGATCTGCCCGGCTTGGGCGGAGCACCGCCGTGTCCTCACGGAGGCGATCGGCGGCGACGATCTCTCGCGTCCAGCACTGGTTCAGGTCATGGTTCGGAGCGAGAGTGCATGGGAGGCCGTCACCTCCTTCTGCAAAGCAGTAATGCTCGCGAAGGAGGATTATTAGTTTGGCTACTAACTAATACTATTACCAAACTAAAATATATTGATTTTAGCTATTAGAGATTTGTAAAATGACCGCACTGTGGCATTGGGTACATTGTATGCTACTGTAGGTAATGATCATCATCATCATATGCCCAGCCTTTTCCCAACTATTTTGGGGTCAGCTTCCAGACTAACCTGATGCAGCTGATGCTTTGACGTTGAGTTTGATACCAGTATTTTACATGCAGCGAGTGCATATCTGACCTCCACAACCCACAGTAAACTGGGTAATACGATACCCCTTGGTAAGACTGGTTGTTAGATTTTCGGCCTTCTCACAACCCCTAACGACTCTCCACGAATCCACGAATGACAGCCGGGACCAAAATCAAATCAAAATCAAAAATATTTTTATTTCACTTATGCCTACATGGGCACTTATGAAACGTCAGAAGCTAGGTGCACGGTTCCAATTGGTCGCTTCCTATGGAGAAGAGCCGGCAAGAAACTCCACGGTTACTCTTTAAAAAAAAAAATGTCTTTTACAATTTTTTCAAATTACAGTGTTAATAGGTATGAGAGGACAGCGTAGGCCCGTTGCACGTTTGATATGCGTTTTGAATTTTATATCACTAAGTTCTGTAACCGATTTCGGCAACTTGTTATAAAAGCGGATACTGTTTACAAGAAATTACTTGCTTGTTTTAGTTAATCTAAAGGGTATCACAATTTCATGTTTACTACGTGTATTTATATTATGGAAATCGCTTCTTATTTTGAAAAGTCCTAAGTTTTTGCGAACATATAAAATACTTTCTAAGATATTAGGTTGGGGAAAAAGTCTTTTCGCATTAAGGCTTCTACATACCAGCGCGACTTGTCGCGCGACGCGATATGGCACAAAGGCCCCGCGTGTCGCGGGACGAGCGGTGCCTTTGTGTCGCGTCGCGTCGCGCGACAAGTCGCCCCGGTATGTAGAAGCCTTTATAGTATGTATGAACTTGTAATAAAATCTCTTTGGCTATACTATTTGTATCTGGCTGGTTTTGGTATCATTGAAAGTTTAAATTTTAAAGAACATAATTCCAAATTCAAATTAGAAAATGTGTGATTTTCATTTGTTTGAATTTTCTTAAAAAATGCGAAGAAACTTTTTCCCCAACCTATTATAAAGAGAAGGCAGAGTTAGTAAATCAATTTCTTTAAATTTGTTTCTAAGGGACTCACGAGGACCCATTGCATAGATGGCGCGGATTGCCCTCTTTTGTAAAATGAAAAATGACCAATGGCTTAACGTGCTTTCCGACGCACGGAGGAGTCTCGGTGTGTAAAGATCGTCACCCATCCACGGACCAACCCCGGCAAGCGTAGCTTAACCTGATGCATCGAGCCGTGCTGCTGTTCTTAATTAGCCACGAGCTCCTCGATGACCACCTTTATTGATATGATATCGCACCTCCGCTCAAATAGTGTCACAACTCAAAAAAAATTAAAACTTATACCGCCTTATTACAAAACAAGATCTATATTTTGACATGGCTTAAACCATGGACCCAGTTTTTGTAATAAGAACGTAACTGTGATTGAAATACCGTTCTTTATACACAACTGAAAACTTAGTTTGGTACTAAGTTGTCAGTTTTGTGTTTAGGAACTTTACCATAGCCGGAATAAAGTTCGAAATTCAATAATGGCTCCATGTTTTAAACCTGGGTCTGAAGATAAACCTTGTTTTGTAATAAGGGGGTTAATGTTCCATTCGTTTCAGAAAACTTCAAAATCTTATCTCAAATAGTGTCATACTTATGACGGATTTTTTTGACTTACGACACTATTTGAGCGGTGGTGCGATATATAATAAATAAATACATTAAAAAAACTACCTCAATTTTCTGTCACGAAACCATAAACCATTATAAAAATAAATACTCTATGTCTTAACAACATTTATTTGCATGTATCAAAGCACACTTCGAGGCTAAGGCAACTGTAGAGATTTACAACGTTCTCGACATAAGAGGGGAGGTTCTCAACGTAAATGTATGTCTAGTAATTTGTAGAGAGACGTGCTTTCTGCGAGGTTACAAAGACGGTGGTATTATGTCGGAAACGGAGTCGTATTTGAATAGTTTTAAGGCGCTGACAAGAGGCAAATGATCGAAGTAGATAATTTAATTAAAGTAGATTATTTAATTTAATAAATTAATAACTGACTGGCATATCTAGACGCAGATATATGCCAGTGACCTTGAGTGGTTAGCTTGCGTGTTCTGTACTGAGCTCACGCAACGCGTCGTACGTTCAGCCAGTAATAGGACTCGCCCATCAAGGAGCGCTGTCCCAAATTTGACGCCTTATTAATTTATTAAACACAAAACTAAAGGTATTTTAATAAAACGCGTATACTTAAAGATCAATAATTAAATTATCTTTAAATTGGTGAAGGTTTCAGAAAAATACGCATGGTAGATTTTGCGCCATTCTCAGTTTTTTATCCGCGTTAGATATAACTTTACAAATTAATTTCACTGTGTAATATAAACATAATCTAAAATATTCACATATTACGTTATTGAAAAAATGCTCTAATTAATTATATATTTTTTTCAAATCATTAACACTACTCGTTTAGACGTGATCTTCGGTCTATTATCATTAAAAGTCGGTTATCGTCCCCTTAAATATGACCACGTCCTATATGATACATGCTATAAACATAATAGCAAAAGCTATAAATTATAGCTCTCCGTACAGTCTTACCTTTAATCTTATTGGATTTACTTGGTCGTCGAGGCGAGTGTAGCTTTCCTACAGTTGCACTCGCCCTTGCTGACTTCATCCTCTTACCCGATCCGACAGGATGACAGAAGGTTATATTATTGAAATAGACTTGCATTGTCTATTCAAATCAAATATTTTATTGGAACAAAAACATAAATAACAATTTTCGTGTACGTTAATACTGCGTTAGTTATAAACTGTGTCGCAGTTATTAGCGTCCACCCCAGGAGCGAAAGACAATATTGAGTTCCATAACAACTTTGGTAGAAACTAGACATAATCAATTAATAATAATAAAACTAGGACTAGACATTTATTAGTAATAGTTGTAGCAGGTTATGGGTGTGTGTGCGTGAGTGAGTGTGTGTGTGTGAGGGAGAGTGTGGAGATTCGTGTGTTAGGGTGTGTGTTTAGCTTGGAAACCGGTTAATTTTCTATGTAACCTTAACCGTTATTATAAAGGTTTTCGAACATATTTAGTTAATTATTTAATATGTTGTTACAAAATCAATGCTGAACTTAATATGATGAAGCAATCTTTGAAGCTAATATCAATTGTATCAAAAATTATTTGTAGCTTCGGAAATAAAAATTAACCGGTTTCAAGCCCTTACTTTTGAGTTTGAGTTTGAATTTTTGCTGGGAAGAAAAAGTGGCGCAACAAACTCCCCAGCAGCACAGATGTCTGTTTTCGTTGGACTATTCTCTCTCCGATTTTTAGTTTTTGAATAGCATAATATTTATGGCTAAAAACCACCCCGGTGTTCTCTTCCCAGACTTGCACCGGGGATCATGTGTGACTTCCGCGATCCCCGGCCGGCCCGCTTCTGCGGGCTACCTCAAGTCTGGGGGGGAGGGTGTTTGACCCCCTAGCGACGTCTGAAAGGACCCGTGCATGGAACGTGCCGCCACCTCGGGTCTTGTATGATAGGGAGTCCACCGTCCCTGGACCCATTTAGGGGAGTTAGAAGTGGGCATTATCTGCCCTCTGCCTACGACCGGTGCGCCTGCTGTGGGCCGAGTGAGCGGAAGAGATCTCCCGCACTCTTTCCGCAGCCTCCTTCTGCGACATGATTGTTTCGCAGAAGGATACCACCGCGTCCCAGGAGTCTTCGCTGCCGGCCATCGAGTCGACCACGGCTGGCAGCGACAAGTCACTGTTTACTTCTGAGATGAGGGCACGGCGCGGCTCCTCCACCAGTCAACTCCTACCGCAAGCCGTGTTAAGGAACTTCGTTCCAAATATAAAAACATAAGTACCTATTTGATTTTGTAACTGACATTGCTTATTGACCTAAAACAATATTTTCAGCGATAATCGAACTCGACAACTGTCAAACGTTCTTACATTGTCATTGAGTAGGGTAGAACAACAAATTATCGTCCCACCAAATATTGACGGAGGAATAAAATATTAATACCACAAGTTTTACAAAAGGGGAGTTCTCGGGGTGTTGAGGAGTTATTTCACCAAGATTCAACCGTTCATTGATATTCAAGGGGTAGGGAGGGGTAGTGTTGAGTAAATCCGGGGTAGAAACGAGTAGGCGTTATTGGGAGTTTTTATTTTTAATATTTTCAAATCTGTTGATGTTTGTAATGTGCTTAGATTTTAGTTTATTCTAAAAACCGTGGTAACTGCTATTTTAATTTTAATAAACTTTCGTAAAATGATCGGTAATTGCATCATGTGTTGTAGTTATCAGAAAATGTTGCCTATCTGCGCAAGTCATTCCTGAATCGACTTTTATCAGACTGTCGGGGAAATAGGCTAAGGTTTTTGTATTAAACTACGAGCAATAAACTGGAATCACTTCATCGTCCGCTGCTCGAAATAATTTTTTACAACTTCTATGCAATGAACTATGGATTGTGGCATACCATTTGACAGGCTATTTTGTTAGAATTCAAATGATATCAAAAAGATTTAAAATTAATTAAATTTTCTACCTAAATTTAGACAATTATTGCAATAGGTCGAAATTGTGGACGTCTGAATGAATAGGTAGTAAGTAATAAAAAAAATATTTACAATTTATGTTAAGATAAAAAAAATATTTACAATTTATGTTATTTAACCCTTCATATTTTGTGTTACCTCCCCTGGCCCTAATGACTGTCTGTAATTAGTTTTTCATCGGTCGAGTGAGTTTCCTGATGAAATCCTGTGGGATTTCCTGCCACTCTTCGACTAAAGCAGTTAAGACATGATAAAACAAAAAAGAAATTAATTTGATGATTTTTTTCTCAACTTTATTTCTATATTTAGAGCACTTCGGATTTTTTCATAGATATGCATACAATCTGCTGTTCCCTACATTTATATTCGAATAACTCGTCAAGATGTAGGGAACAGCTGATTTTTTTTCAAGATTTCAGGTTTGGTCCCATAGTAAAAGTTGTTCATAATGATTAGTACAAAGTCCCCTTAAGAGTTTGTGCGTTAATTTTGGGACATGTTGTATAATTATATACGGTTTATATAATTAAGAAATATCAAGGCAGTATCATCAATCTTTTCACAAAGTCTTGGTTAAATCCAGGGTGTCGAAGTGTTGTCTCTCGCGTATCCATCTTGGACGACGAACAATGAACTTATCCTCATCCCAACTCTCGTTATAGCATAGTTTTAACAATATTTCATTTTAATTAGCAAAATATAAAAAAAAAAAAAATATATAATAAAAATCAACAAACAATATATTATGTTCTCAACAACACGCCACTGACAGCTCTTGAACTCGCTTAGAGACTTGAACGCCGAAAATCGGGCGTTCAGAATTTAAACTAGTTTAAGCTTGAACTGCGTTCACTTTATGTTGGTGAAATCCAAAGTGGAGTTCTGAACTCAGTTAATCGCTTGAACTGAGTTAAGCGTGAATTGATCACGTTTATGATAAATGATTTTATTTCTGTATGTAGGTTTCTACCTACAAACACTTTTACACGTCAATCATATTTTAAAAACTGGATGAGGTCGGTGTTTCCTATCTGACTACTCTGAGAAGGAAGGCCGAAACAAACTCAGTGGTCACAGTCTCTTTAAAAGTCTAGATATAATCTTGGTCAGATCATGTGAATACCATGTAAATTCGTGTCTGAAATGGTTTGAGTGGAACTGTCCAGTGAGTCCACACGCATTTGTCGTGCAGCTCAACTCAGAACTTAAGGAGCTCAACGATTCAACAAAAAGCAAGTTTAATTTCGTTTGTGAAATCCGCATCCTAAAGCAAAGTAAATGAAAATTATGGGGAACCTACTTTTGATAATTGAGTTCTCTTATACATCTCAGAAAATTTTTGGAAGCCGGTTGTATGTTTTTGAAAAGTTTTTACAAAAAAAAGCAACCGACTTCCAATTTTTTTTTTTTCACTTTTAGTTAAGGTACCCACACTAATTTCTATACCACAATTTGCTTTGTAAACAACAGTTACAGGAAGTATTATAACATCATCAAGATACTTGAGCGAGGGTTTGGGCCCCGCAGAGCTACGCATCTTCACGGATGGATCCAAAACAGGTAGTGGCACAGGTGCTGGAATCTTCTCGGAGGACTTCAACATACACATAGCCACACCATTGGGAGTCCATAACACAGTGTTCCAGGCCGAATGCATGGATATTTCTCTTGGGGCTTCAGCGATCATGGCCAGGAGAGTCAAGGACCACTCGATACGCATACTCTCAGACAGCATGGCTGTTTTGCAAGCGCTAAATAGTCATACAGTTGACTCTGGGCTGATAAACGAGTGCCACCAGCGCCTCAACCAGGTGGGTTGCCTCAATAATATAACCATTCAATGGATCAAAGGACTCAGCGGTTCGCTAGGTAACGATGTAGCCGACGAACTGGCCAGAAGGGGTAGGGGGAAGGGGGGTCTAGCATGGCACCCGTGGGACCTGAACCCATCGCGCCACTCCTCTTCGGTTATCTATGCACTCTGGTAAGGAAACGAACCAGTGAAAAACATTACAAACTATGGTTGGACCAAAGTGAGTGCAGGCAGGCGAAGGAGGCACTCCCTATACTATCGACGGCCGCCTCACGAAACGGGTTCTACAACTAACTAAACAACAGCTGCGTACAGTTACTTTACAGCGGCAATAACTGGCCATGGGTTATTTAATAAACACCTCTTTGTCATAGGAGTCACAGACAGTCCGCTGTGCAGGGCCTGCATGGAGGACGACGAGACAGCAGCCCATGTGCTGTTAAACTGCCCGGTGGTCGCCACAAACAGGGCAAAGTACTTCCGTAACCCAGGTATCCTACGCGAGATTGTCAGTAACACCAAGGCGTTGCTGGCCTTCCTTGAGGAGCTGGGGTGGATCGAATAACCGATTTTCCCACCCGTGCGCAAAATACGCGCATTGACGTGAAGTTGTAGACACCAGCCCGTATTACCTATTACCTATCATCAAGATACACGAAGTGGATTAAATACTTATGTGTGACCTAAACCCGCACTTAAGTCACGCTTCTCCGTAGCTTAAGTAGTCCATTTTCACACCGTGCGAAAATGAATCTATCATTTTTTTCCCGCGTCTAGTTTGCCCGAATTTTCGCGACGTTTTTAACTACGAAGTTTTTTAACAATGTGGCCAATATAGTTCGTCGTAGATAGAACTTATATTATTATAGTTTTACTCCGAAAATGAAACACGAATCTTTGCGCAATAATGTGGCTGTCACTGTATAGCATCATTGTGTCTTGACAAAACAAGATGGCAGCCCTAGTTCCGATTTCGGTCACGCGCCTAAGTAACGTTGTAGCATTGACCCTTGTCAAAATATTGTTGGGTGTACAGTTCGCGTCACGAATTTTGTCGTCTATATATTCAGACAAGTGAAATCGTAAGTTACGTCCTAAGCTGGATAGTTTGGAATCCCCTTTTTGTGTTTTTATCAATATCTCAAAAACTAGACGTTCTAGGTAAAAAATAATGAAATTATCATCTCCCCTTGAATCACACCCCTCGGGATTCTTGAGAACAGATTAATGGATGACCTCTAATTATTAACATTGACAAAATATTTTGAGAAAGGTCACCCTTTTTCAAAATATTTTCGAGTATTTGACCTGCGGCGTATATTGAGATTGTAAATTGTGTGTGACTGCATTATATTAAGAAGCCGGCGATGGATGCGTAGTTTTTTTATTTTTTTTATATTCAATTTTATTTATAGAGAGTAATCATAAACTGATTATGCCACCCTCATCGGTACAAACAATTATTCTTTATAATCTAAATCTTATTTTTTCTACCTTATATAAGAGTCTTGCATCCTTTGACAATGGGGACGCAAGAATGCTATTACACCTTCCAACTACAGTGACTTCGATAACAATGTGGCCCTTTCGGCCTCGTTCCGAACGCACTTCATCAGTACATGGTAAGTGTCTTCCACTATATTACACTCCGGACAATTTGGTGAAGCAATTTTACCTATGAGAAACATCATGGTATGTGTGCCGATCGAAGCCGAAGAGCCATTACAATTTCCGGCCGAGTCATGTTTGCCTGGCCGAACCAGGAACAACGAGAAAGTGTTGGCTGGATCGTCCGATACCAGATTCTCTTGCTCAGTGACCTCTGATCGAAGTGTTCGTGCCACATTTTAGTGCATTCTTCCTTAACAACACACAAAAAATCACGGTGCACGGGAAAGTGAGGACAAATCAACCCTCATCATCATCATCTAGCCTTATATAATCCTGTGTTCCGATACAAACCATCTCAGTCTTATACCTTATGGTTAACTAGTCTGTAAACTGCTCCTGTAACTTTTAACTAACCACAATGCGTCGAAACTTGGGTTTCTAGCGGTTTTGGTACTAATTGTTAGAGTCTGCTCGCAGTCCTCATCTGCATTTTCTGCCCACGCCCAAAGGGATCAAGCGTTCGTTTATGTATGTTTAATATATAGTACTATATATACAGCAGTTGATGGCAATAGGCTCATCCCCTATTACATGGGACATAAATATAACTGGCAAAATGTGGGTGTACTCTAGGTACACGTCTGCTAAACCCTTCGGGGAAGCAAGGCGTGATATTATGCAATGTTATGTGTTTATTAACACTTTCCAAGTTTTGTTGCTTACATACCAGACCGACATGGAAACGTAGGCGTTTTCAAATTGCGTGTTATTATTTCACTTGTGAAGTAGGGGTATGTGAACTGTATGTGCATAGTTATAAGTACTTACTTAATGATCTACACGTATGTTTGTTAGGGAGGGTACCGGCAGTAATAAACTAGCTTTGGAGGTAAAACTTATGTTATTGGATTTTCTTTAAGACGCAGATATATGCCAGTGACCTTGAGTGGTTAGCTTGCGTGTTCTGTACTGAGCTCACGCAACGCGTCGTACGTTCAGCCAGTAATAGGACTCGCCCATCAAGGAGCGCTGTCCACAATTTGACGCATTATTAATGTATTATAAACAAAACAAAAGTTATTTTAACTAAAACGCGTATACTAACAGATCAATCATTAAATTATATTTAAATTGGTTAAGGTTTCAGAAAAATACGCTTGGTAGATTTTGCGCCATTCTCAGTTTTTTATCTGCGTTAGACATAACTTTACAAATTAATTTCACTATGTAATATAAATATAATCTAAAATATTCACATATTAAAATGCTCTAATTTAAAATATATTTTTTTTCAAATCATTAACACTACTCGTTTAGACGTGATCTTCAGTATAAAATCATTAACAAGTCGGTTATCGTCGCGTTAAGAATGAGTAAAAAAACTTGTTTGTAGTACGCCACAATTCACTATAGCAATATACAGGTGTTGGACCAGTTCAAATAAAACTCACTTTTATGCTCCGACTACATTGAATACTTTTATTATATCAGTTGCTTGCACCACAGTTAGTAACAGACTGCTCCAAGAGCCAACGCGCCAGTCTTGCCACCTTGCCCAAAAAAAAAGTTGCTAAACATAAGATGTTGCTAGATTGGAAGAAATTGATACTGGTGAAAGTTTCCAAAAGTGGCTAAACGAAAAAATCATGGAATAAGTTTTAATTTGTTCAATTTGCCGTGTTAGTTAGTGTGGGCCAATATGTAGATATCAAATAAAAAATAGATAAAATAAAAAATGATTATTTCAGACTGTTTGTCCATACACAATCAATATAAACAATCAAAATTATTTTATATTATTCTAATAATGTCTTCAACAACAACGTCAGTATCATAATTGTCTTGTGACGTTGAATATATTTTCTTTTTAAAAAGCAGTTCCATGATGCAAACACAAAATTCACGCTAAATAACAATGTTATGTAAACGCAAATCACAACGCAGCCCAATACGCAATGCACTCAATGCCACCGCAAGCAACGAACCAACCAACATTTTAATTCGAAGGGAATCCCCGAATCGACAAATTTGGGGATGTCCCCTCTCATAACTCAAAAACTTACCAAAACATTCATTAAGTACAGTTTACATTCTGAATTATTCACGTTTTATTTAAATTACAAATTGGTAGCTAGAAATTGTGGCTAAAAGATTTGGCTACCAAAAATTTTCTTTCTAGCTAACTATTGCGATAATGTGGCTAGATCTAGCTATAAAGTGGCTAAAGTGGCAACACTGCAACGCGCTACGCCGGCCACCGACAAGAGTCATGGGGATCGGATGTAGCGCGCCACCTTGTTTGGTAAAACAGTATCATTAATTGACATCTTGAATACAAACCAAAACAATCCTTAAAAAATGTTGACGTTATAAAATACAGGAATTAATTAATGCATAACTTTAAAAGTAAAATCAATGTTTAACAAAATAAATAGATCCTAACCATACCAAAAGTAACGCCATCTAGTGGTATAGGATGACAGTAATTTTTACGTTGGATATGACTGTCATCTTACCCACACAACAATAACTAAAAGATTACACTTTAAAAATCAATAGCATATCTCATTTCAAATAAATTCTAACACAGGAAATATTTTAACCAGTACGCAAAGACAAATTAACTTAAGGGTGATGCGCTAAGGTAGCCCGCGAAATTAATATTTTTTGACGTTTTTTGCTATTTGCAGGTCAGTGTCAGCTGGTTGTATAATGATTAAAATATGCGATAATGGTTGTAAAATAGAGTTTATGAAAGAGGACAATTTTTCTTCGATTTTGAGATGACGATGTTGTATTTTATTATTGTATTATATTGTATTTTTGTGAAATAATTGTAGTTTGTAATTTTGTATGATAGTAATTAATAATTTTTTATTGACTAATTTATTTAATGACTACTTTGACATTTAATTTTATCTAAAAAATATGCTTGCTGAATTGTAATGATACTTAATCTTTAATTAATAATGATGATTTTATAATTTAATTTTGAGGAATAATAACACGGTTTGTGCACCATCTCTTCCTACAAATTTGTACGCCACGATATGCGGCTGAACATGTTAGAACTTTCTGTATTTCATATTATCTTGCATGCAATGTATGTATCATGTACACCATGTTTAAACAAATAAAATTTTACTTTACTTTACTTTACTTTATGATTCGCGACCGCAAATATGGCTTTACAGAATTATAATCATTAGAATCAGCAAGTTACTCTGTAAATTAGTAATTTTCGTATTTGTACTATTAGTATGGATTGTCGGAATTAGATCAAACTCCAAGTAGATTGAATTTAAACAGAACTGACGCTATGTGGGAGTACAAATACACCTCTGCCTTGTCATAACTGCTCATATACACGAGCGGCACGTTGTCGACGGCAGAGGCAATTGCAGCCATCGACACTCGTCGTCGGCAGCCGTGGACATGTCGACGGCAAACGCCGACGCGTCGACGGCTGCACAACGTGCCGCTCGTGTATTTGAGCACGTAATCAAATACACGAGCGGTACGTTGTCGACAACAGTCGCCGACGCGTCGGCCGCTGCGGTTGCCTCTGTCGACGGCTGCCGTCGACGCGTCTAGGGCTGCCGCCGACGAGTGTCGATGGCTGCCGTTGACACTAAATATTCAATTTTAATTTATAATATTTATTAGTGATTTTTGTGGACAAGATAATTAATTCAGATTTGTTACAGTTGTAATGGCAATCATGTATTTTGGTTTAAATAGGTTTTTATTTTTATTAAATCAGTAATATTTTATACAGGGTGTAAGGGATAGCCCTCCGCAAATTAACAGGGTGCATTCAGCTCCTTATTTGAATCATATTCCACTGAAACTATTCCTTTATTTCAACGTAAAATCACATTCTCTGTACGCAGTACTCCATTAATGTAAATAACACAGCTAAAATAAATAAATCTGCAATGGATGTAGAAATTCTCTAACGAACGACGCCTGAAATCAGCGAGCGCGGCCGTCCACCCCACCGCGACAAATCAGGTTCATTGGATTCACATAACGCTCCTGAAATAATTTCATGTACCGGTCATCTTAGTACGATATACTGAATTCACCCCATCAGTCTGCGGAGGGCTGTCCCTTACACCCTGTATAGATTCTTTTTTAACTTGTGAATATGGGAACGTTGTAGGCTTTTAAATAGACTGTAGCTTTGTAAACCATTTTCTATTTTGTTAAGTAGGTACATGGTACTTGTTGACGGGCCTACGCTGTCCTCCAAAACCTAAATTTGAAACATTGTAAAAGCCCATTATTCTTAAAAGAGTAACCGTGTAGTTTCATGCCGGCTCTTCTCCATAGGAAACGACCAATTGGAACCGTGCACTTAGGTTCTGACGTTTCATAAGTGCCCATGTAGGCTTATGTGAAATAAAATATTTTGACTTTGAGTTTGTGGCCTCTACCGTTGGCAACGTGCCGCTCGTGTATATGAGCACTTACATTATACTGGCGTGATGTAATATAGATTAAACTAACATTTTCGCGTGTAAAACCACAACAAACACAAGTAACCTACGTTAATTCATTACACCAACAATTTTATTTTTATTCTTTTACCAAACCCCTCGAGGAAAACAGGTGTGATTATTATTACGTTGTTCTTTTATTTAAAACAACCTTCAACTTCCAAGTTGAATCTCACGATTACTTCAAGTTCAATAACGAGTTTAAAAGTTATTGCTTAACGTTTTAGTCACATGTAACTGAAACACGATCATTTCATAACTGAAACTTTTTAGGGTTCCGTGCACGCACAACCAACGGGGCCCTATTACTTAGGCTCCGCTGTCCGTCCGTTCGTCAGTCACAAATAAAAATAGATACAAAGATAGATAAAACATTTATTCATTGCACAACACACAATAGCACAATTAATACATACAAAATTACAGGAATATATGTATAAAAACAAGATGAAAATACCTATACAAAAAAGGTAAACGTAGTTAAAGAAATAAAGTGACACTATGATGACATAATTAAAATCAATTAAATTTATCACATTTATTATTATACGTCTCAGATTGGGACATGTTTTTGGCTAAACTATGCATTCGGGATCATTCCCTTTGCGAGTGTGGTGTGGAAGAGGGTACTCTAGAGCACATATTTTTCTCTTGTCGTAATCTTTTGGTACCTCTTTATGATATGCTCCCCCCTAATTTTCCCAGACCTATTAATATACCATTTCTCTTGACACTCGTTGATTCCCCATTAGTTAAAACTCTCCAAAAAAATATTTTATTGAATAACATCAAGCTTTAACAAATCAACTCATATTGGTGGTTCATAGTGTTCGTCTCACAATAAAGTTAATTTGTGTTGGCTGCTTACTAAAAATATGTACTAACAAATAATTTGTGTTGTTCTTACAGGCTACTCAATTGGATCCAGAATTAAGTACGGCAATACAACAAGTCAACTTCAGTGAATACACTTTGTTTCCTTCAACCTTGACATTGGCCGAATCATCGGTAAAACGATGGAGCCATTAATTTAAAATTGGAATTGGAATATACAAGGTGCGTTGTGAATCTCAAGGTTGCACTCAAAATCAAAGCATTTGTTTCAATTAAACCATTTACAGGCAATTGTCAAGGAGTTGGTCAGTTAGAAATATGAAGCCCATTACAAAGCGTAGTAGGTACATATGGAGAAGAACCGGCAAGAAACTCCATCGACACTCTGTTAAATTGTATTGTTACAAAAATATTGTTTTATCTTTAGTATCGAATTTATAACTAAATGTGAGGACGATATAATAAAAAAAAAACGCGTCCTAACTAAAATAATTAAAATAAACCGTGGAGAAATGACCAGTCCCAACTGACAGCGCCCGTTTACGAACATAACGCATGGATCAGCATCATTCAGCGCAACCATTTTGAAGGGAGCTAAATGATCCAACACACGCGCCACCGTCAGCGAGACATCTGAGTGAGCATGACATCCTCTCAGCCGTATGGAAGTCTAGCAGCAGCAGTCATGGGTTCATAGATATCTTCATACCTTGAACCGTATCAGGTAGACACTTGAAATTTTCACAGGGTATGTACTACTATATCCGCTATAACAACAAATAAAAAAAACCAGCCAAGTGCGAATCGGACTCGCGCACGAAGGGTTCCGTACAATTATTATCTAAGGTAAATTGCGGTTTACGATTTATGACGTATTAAAAAAAACTACTTACTAGATCTCGGTCAAACGAATTTCCGGTGGAAGTTTACATGGTAATGTACATCATATATTTTTTTGTAGTTTTATCATTCTCTTATTTTAGAAGTTACAGGGGGGGACACATTTTACCACTTTGGAAGTGTCGCGCAAACTATTCAGTTTAGAAAAAAAATATATTAGAAACCTCAATATCATTTTTGAAGACCTATCCATAAATACCCCACATGTATGGGTTTGATGAAAACAAAATTTTAAGTTTCAGTTCTAAGTATGGGAAATGTATTGTTTTTTTCTATTTTTGTGGGAAGATCTAAATGCGGTTCACAGAATACATCTACTTACCAAGTTTTAACAGTATAGTTCTTATAGTTTCGGAAAAAAGTAGCTGTGACATACGGACGGACAGACAAACAGATAGACATGACGAATCTATAAGTGTTCCGTTTTTTGCCATTTGGCTACGGAACCCTAAAAAGGCAGTCTTTGGGGACTGCCGATATATGTGATAACAGTATACATATAGCTCATGGAAATCGTTCGGTGACGATGACGCGAGTTCCATGATTTTTGTTCACACAAAAAGTCCTCAACGCGCCTTAAGAAGTTTTCACTTCAAAAAAAACGTAGACAAAACACGTTTTTTGTATAAAAACGTGTTTTTTCTACGTTTTTAGAAAATATTGTAAGGTTGTACCCTTCGTGTGCGAGTCCAACTCGCACTTGGCCGATTTTTCTTTCTTTTTCACATCGAATTTTCTTGAAACTTGTGCTAATGCCATGTGCCGGAACCCTGAAACCAAAAAAATGTAAGCTTTTCGGTTTTTTTGCTTATGAAATCTGAATTTTCATAACTTTTTCTTTACAATATTAAGTAAGGATATATTTCATCATAAGTCTCGTGCCGGATTAAAAGTTAGGAGAGTTGCTTTTTTCACACCGTGTTTTAGGTTCCATAAACTTTTAAAATATCAGGAATGCTACCCACATGTTCGGGTCATTCATCAACTCAGCAGGTCCATCTAGCTCGGGGGTGTCCCATACTACGCTTGCCGATACGCGGTCTTCCCTCCAAGACTCGTCTGCTCCAATGGCCATCGGTCCTTCGACAAACATGGCGGTCTAATGCCACTTCAGCTTGCTTCCTCTGCAAGCTATGTCGGTAACTCCAGTTCTTCGGCATTCAATTCGACAGTATTTGGTGAACAACAAAGCAGACCCGAAACAATTACTACACTTCTTCGATTTTCATTCGGTTGGTACTGATCTGCACACCCGACTGCACACAGCGTCCATTATAACGAGCGTTAAAAGCGCGTTTTCTGCCTTGCTAAATTCAAAAGAAAATCTGAACTAGTGCGTTTGCAGCGGGAAATAAGCGCGACAACAGCGCGTTTAAAAACCACCCTGTGCATAGGCCCTTGGGTCGACAGAGCTGTGGGTATCTCGACAAATTCTAAAGAGCTTTGCTGAAATATTGCATGAAACTGCGTCGACACAAATGCTGAAAAAAAAACATATCTACAAAAATAACACAAAAAATGCAACGTACATTTTTAGGATTGAAAGCAATCACCGAGTTTGGATGGTTTCATCTCATGAAATTGGATTCGATTTAAAAAATACCGTATAATCAAGCAAACCAAAATAAAATATCGACTAGTGAATGTCAAAAACTAAAAAAAGAAAACTATTTTTTTTAATCCACCTTTGGGATTTTGCTATTAAAACTGCTTTTAGTATTTTTACCCGACTGCGTGACGCAAAGGAGGGTAATGTGCTTATCAGCCTATGTATGTATGTATGTATGTTTGTTCCTTTGTGGTACTCTAGAGACCAAACGCGTGGGCCGATTTTAATGATTCTTACGTCAATCGATTTGTCTTAATCTTGCGAGTGTCACTAAGGACATGACAGTAATCAAAAGTCAATATGGCGACAACCAGACACCATACTATGAAAAATAAAAAAAATAAAGTCAACGAACTACATCAAGTGGGATATCATTAGATAGGTATTTGAAAATCATCTTTAGGTTTCTCAAATTATTTTTCATTTTGAATGACCATTTAGGATCTATAACTATTTAAAGTTGGTTAGCAACCATTCTCACTTCAATTTTCAAAACATTTATTAAAGCTGTGGTAGTTCTTATTTATTCGTATATTAGATCTTATTAACGTGAAATATAATTAGTAAAAGGAATATAATTAAATATAATGCTTAAAATCGAGTGACATACCAAGAATGAACTTGCTTTGAAAGATAATAAATAATTTAATCGACCGTTACTCTAAGCGTTACTACTTATCTACAGTGAGACAAAAATAACCTAATTAATAATCCTAACTAAAAAATGTGAAATATTTTTTTTTTATTAAATACCTAAGTATAAAAACGTGTAATATAAAAAAAGTTAATAAAAAAATCAAAAAACCCGACTGCGTAAAAAGTGTACATAAAAAAAGATGGCAACGAGATTTTTATAAAATAACAATCTCATGCAGTCGGAGGCATCTTCTTAACAATAACGACCTATTGCCTCCGACTGCATGGGATTGTTTATAGTATTATTTTATAAAAATCTTGTTTCCATCTTTTTTATGTACACTTTTTACGCAGTCGGGTTTTTTGATTTTTTTATTAACTTTTTTTTATATAGGTAGTTAGTTATTTAATTTAGTACCTGATGTAAATGGTTGGTTGAATAATAGGTGTTGGTTGGTTGGTTGGTTGAGTAGTTTATCGGTAAACGTTGTCATGATATTTTGTAACTCACAAAGTTAGGTCTTTTGTCGGCACTACCTCAATGAAAATATTACTTTTATTATTTTAATAATATTTTATATCGCTTTCTTTTTTTATATGTTGTGAATGTGATCTATCTACAACGTTGTATGCTAAACTGTCGATTTTAGACCATTTTCTATTTCGTTAAGTACCTGGTACTAGTTGACAGGCCTACACTGTCCTCCCATACCTATTAACACTGTAATTTGAAAACATTGTAAAAGCCCATTATTTAAAAAAAAGTAACCGTGGAGTTTATTGCCGGCTCCTCTCCATAGGAAACGGCCAATGGGAACCGTGCACCTAGCTTCTGACGTTTCATGAGTGCCCATGTACGTTTATGTGAAATAAAATATTTTGATTTTAAATCAATCTGCCTAAATCTGACTAGCCTTTTCCCAAACATGTTTGGGTCGACTTCCAGTCTAACTGGATGCAGCTGGATACTAGTATTTTAAATGGAGCGACTGTCTATCTGACGTCCACGGCCCAGTTACTGGGTAACACGATGCCCCTTGCTAAGACTGTAACACGATGCCCCTTGCTAAGACTGTTTGTAACACGATGCCCCTTGCTAAGACTGTTTGTAACACGATGCCCCTTGCTAAGACTGTTTGTAACACGATGCCCCTTGCTAAGACTGTTTGTAACACGATGCTCCTTGCTAAGACTGTTTGTAACAGGATGCCCCTTGCTAAGACTGTTTGTAACACGATGCCCTTTGCTAAGACTGTTTGTAACACGATGCCCCTTGCTAAGACTGTTTGTAACACAATGCCCCTTGCTAAGACTGATTTTCAGACATTTGGGCTTCTGAATACCCGTAGCGACTGTCAAAGATCTACGAATGACAGCCGGGACCAACGGCTTGACGTGCTTTCCGAGGCACGGAGCAGTCTGGAGTAACGGATGGTCACACATCCGCAAACTGACCGCGACAAGCATAGCTTAACCTGTTATGGACTCGTACGGCTGTTATCATTTAGCCACGAGCCCCTTTTGACGGCACCATCTATCCAATCTACATAATCAACCTATTCTAACGTTCCCACTGCTGGGACACAGGCCTCCTCTCTGTGAGAAGGAGCTGTGAGGTAATTCACCACGCGGGCCCAGTGCTGGTTGGTAGATGTCACATGTCTTTGAATTTTTGGTTCTAGGACATGTCGGTTTCCTCACGATGTTTTCCTTCACCGTTTTGAGAGCAGTGGTGATGAAATAATTTACACAAAGCACCTGTCAGGGTTCGAACCTACGGTGGGATCTCATGGCGACATGGAGAGTGCGATTATCGCAACCCAGCACTGGGCCCGCCACAATTGTGGCGATAAGTCCCCTCTTTGAGGAGTGGCTTGTGAGGCGCCACGGCATCCTCACCTTCCGCCTGACGCAGGTCCTCACCAGACATGGTTATTACGGGAAGTTCCTGTTCAGGATAAAGCGGGAGGAAACGCCCCGGTGTCACCATTGTGTGGATCGCCCGGAGAAAACGGTGGAGCATACGGTGGAGGTCTGCCCGGCTTGGGCGGAGCACCACCGTGTCCTCACGGAGGCGATTGGCGGTGGCGATCTCTCGCGCTCGGCCCTAGTTCAGGCCATGGTATGGAGCGATAGTGCATAGGAGGCCTTCACCTCCTTCTGCGAAGCAGTAATGCTCGCGAAGGAGGCGGAACGCGAGAGGCAAGGTTCACGGCCTTGCGCCCCTAGTCACCGCAGGAGACACCCCGGGCAGTGGGAGTCACAGGCTGATTCCCGGCTACCGTAGGCGCGGGCTTGCGGACGGTGAGCGATGGGTGGCAGCTCACCGTCCGATAAGGACCAGGCGCGGGTCGACGGCGCGTTGTGTTCCACGCGCGCCTCAAAGAGATGTCAGCACCAACTGATGGGGTCCGTTAGGGCCAATACCTGCAAGGGTTGCGAGTTTGTCCGAAAGGGATATCGTGGCCCTAGCACATAGGCAACGGAAGGAACACGGGTGGGGTTTAGTCAGTAAAAGTCTGACACGCCCTCCCGCTTCGCCCAGAGCGGGAGGAGTTATTTGATAATTTCCCACCCAAAAAAAGATGGTTTTGAACCTACGACCTACAATTCGTAAGTCGCGGTCTTTACCACTGGGCCACCACTGATCCAATCTAATATCCTCATAACACGTTTGTATCTATTACCCTCTACATAATGGTACGTGCGTAGTGTGCCAAGTTAATAAATTCCGCTAAGATTCCGTTAATTCCCGGCGTGCCAGAATATTAGTAGGTATTTCTGCGAACAACTCAGGAATTTTGTAGTTCCTATAATCGCTTAGGTAAATGCTTTGTTGGAAATTAGCTGATAAATTAATATTTTAGAGAAAACATAGGAGGCGAAGCTCTTTGAAGGCTTAAAGAGACGTTGAATGCTCAAGATTTACAAGAAACAGCCAAAAGTCACGTACAGTCAACCTCTTAATTGCTTCACCACCCTATTTGGTGTCTGAAATGGTCTTCTGAGGAAAGAATCACACAGATTGAGTGGACCTGTCCGACAGTGCACGCATTTGTCAGTAAGGCCCCTAGGGCCGTATGTCCTCCACCACGTCAATGGGGTTTCAAGGAGCAAGACAGGACGGTCGGCGCCGAAATAGCGATACTTACATTTACTATGGCTGCGTGTCCACCGCACGTCCGTCAAATCGTCACGTTTGGTTCGAATAATCTCGTTTCTCGTTGACGTCCCGGTGACGGTGGGGAAACGCTGTAAGGATGAATATCACTTGTACGTCATAAAATGACAAAGTCTATTCGTCTATGTTACAGATAGATAGTTTCAACATTAGTGAAGTTTTGCCAAAAGTGGTAAATTAATTATGAGGTCGACTATACCTACTCACAATGTCACATATAGTGCCACGAGGTTATCTTAGTATGTGGCCAAAAACAGGACTAACACCGCCATCTTATTTTTTAAATACATCTCACAAAACAATTGCACACACAAAATATCTGTGACAAAACTGACAAATGATTATTATCAGCGTCCCCAATCATATCCGGAGATAGTAAAGAACCCAACAATTATAGGCCTGTGTCAGTTCTGCCAGTTCTCAGTAAGGTGTTTGAAAAGTTGATGCTCAATCAAATGTTACGTCACTTTAATAAAAATTCCATCTTTCATGAACAACAGTACGGTTTCACCAAAGGGCGTTGTACCACTGACGCCGGTGTCTCCCTAATAAAGAACATTTTTAACGCCTGGGAGGAAGCACAAGATGCCATTGGAATCTTTTGCGACCTCTCTAAGGCGTTCGATTGCGTAAACCATGAGACACTTTTGCTGAAACTAGAGCACTATGGGATTAGGTATACAGCTCTTGATTTACTAAGATCATACCTGAAAGATAGAAAGGGTAAAGTTCAAGTGAACGGCGTAAACTCATTGGGGTCTGAAATGGCAATGGGCGTTCCTCAAGGTTCAATATTGGGTCCATTCCTCTTTTTATTTTATATTAACGATTTACCCCAATTATTTCAAAATCAACCGAAGATGGTGTTATTTGCAGATGACACATCATTGATATTTAAAGTAGACCGACGGTCACAAAATCTTGACGACGTTAATAACTCTATTCTTCAGGTCCAAGATTGGTTTACGGTAAATAATTTGGTACTAAATAAAGCAAAACCCAAATGCATTCGATTTAAATTACCTAATGTTAGAAGTAGTGAATGTAATATCATTTTGAATGGAGCAAAACTGGAATTTATTAATCAAACGGTTTTCCTAGGAATCACTCTAGACGAGAAATTACAATGGGGACCACATATAATATCTCTTGCGGGGCGGCTAAGCTCGGCGGCTTATGCTGTTAGAAAGATAAGACAGTTAACAGATGTAGAAACCGCGCGGTTGGTCTATTTTAGCTACTTCCACAGCATTATGTCGTACGGCATTTTACTGTGGGGTCGGGCTGCTGACATTGAGTCCATCTTTATTTTGCAAAAGAGAGCTGTCAGAGCAATTTATAATCTAAGTCGCCGCGAATCTCTTAGGGAACTATTTAAAAATATTAATATCATGACGGTACCTTGCCAATTCATTTATGAAAATATTATGTATGTAAGGAAAAATCTACATCTTTTTAATAAAATAAGTGATAGACATAATTTTAATACTAGAAATAAAGACAAAATAGATCAACCATTTTTCAGGTTATCTAAAGTACATACATCTTTTATGGGGTACTGTGTTAAATGTTACAACAAAATACCTTGTGATATATTGCAACTAAATGAAAGAAAATTCAAAACTCATATTAAAAGAACACTTTGTAAACAAGCATATTACAAATTAGAAGATTATATACAAGATAAGAATACTTGGAAACATGCTGGTCCTGCTCCATAGGACAATCTAGAGTCTAGACAAAATCAAACAGGTTGCTATTTTAATTGTATAATTTATTATTTTTATGACATTTATTTTAAATTCTGTGATTACCTTAACTCACACTGATATTGTTATTTTTTAGGAAATCGTACCTATATATTTTTTACAATTTTTGTAAATATGGGAGCACCATGTATCTATCACATAATTAATTTATCTGTCATTGCTTCATTCTTAACTCTTTTTATTGCCTATTGTGGTATAGTAATTTTATTCTAGGTGCATCGTCTTCACATATAATTTATATAATTAATGTACCTATGAAAATATTGTACTAGATTTTAAAAGAGTACCGGTGGAGTTTCTTGCCCATTCTTCTCCATACGAAACTACCTTTTGGAAAGGGCGACTAGAATCAATTCTATTTTTTTGTAAATATTGACGTTCAAAAGTGCCTTTTATGTGCCTATTTGAAATAAACAATTTGACTTTGACTTTGACTTTATTATAAATTTTAATAAAAATACGTAGCTAAAGTAACCGTCATGAGAAGCTATAAATACATAAAATTGCAAATTATACAACTATCAACTTTAAACTCAAGATATCTAAGTTGATTTATGAATGAAGAAATTATCGCTAAACGTCATAAAATAATTTTAGTTGCAATGGAAACTGAACCATACGCAATTTCAGTTAAAGTTTTAAATCCCAAAGTATGAAATTTATCTCGTCTCATGGCGTTGACTTTAGTTACCTACTCAACATTCGATCTTCAAAAACGGCACAATGTCACACTATTAGATGACACGTGGAAGTAGGCATGTCGTAATTATCGGGAGCGGAAAAGAGACAAGACGAAGAAAATGTCACTAATTAGCCATATTTTGACGTGCCGCTTGCGGAGCGTGTATATAACCTATATACCTCTTTTTACTTATAATATCATACGCGACCCCATGTCAACGTCATTCGAGTGCCAAGAGATCTTTATAGCAGAGTACAGAAGCGTCTATACAACAACACTTTCCCCCTTACTACAAAACAAGGTTTATCTTCAGACCCAGGTTTAAAACATGGAGCCATTATTGAATTTCGAACTTTATTCCGACTATGGTAAAGTTCCTAAACACAAAACTGACAACTTAGTAACGAACTAAGTTTTCAGTTTTGTATAAAGAACGGTATTTTAATCACTGTTACGTTCTTATTACAAAAACTGGCTCCATGGTTTAAGCCATGTCAAAATATAAATCTTGTTTTGTAATAAGGCGGATCAAGTTTCAGAAAAAGACTGTCAAACATGTCTGAATGACAGAGACAGAGCTCTACAAAACCCATCCTTTTTAAAAATTTCGGTAAGTCATGTTAACAGTCAGGGACTGTATTATCACTAATAAAAGGAACTATGTGATAAAAATATGAGACGGACTGACAATTTAAATATAAATTTAAAAGTGCTTGAAAAGGCACGCACCTCAAAAAAAATCGTCAGTAAAATATACATATATACATAAACTCACGCCTTCTTCCCATGGGGGTAGGCAGAAACTATAGAACGCCACTTGCTACGCTCCTTACATACTCCTTTTGCTTCGCCTACGTTCATACATCTAGTCATACACGCACGCCGGTTGTGAGTACTACGCACCTGACCTTTCTGAAGAACATCACCAATTTGGTCACTATATTATGTCCTTCTAGGGCATCCCCTCCCGGCGTTTCCACTCACCTCTGCTTTATAAATACCTTTTGTTAGTCGCCTTTCACTCATCTTCTCCAGATGACCAAACCATCTAAACATACTCTTTTCAATCTTTGTCACTACATCTTCTTTTAAACTGCACCGTTGCCTTATCACCTCATTTTTCAGCCTATCAGGAAAATATAGAATATGAATAAAATATATTATTACGTAAGGCTGTTTCTATACGTGAGAGCTTTGTAACAAATCAGATCAGAATCTGTTCAGTGGCAACAGTTGAAAGATATTGGGTTACGGAGATAGGAGCACTACAGAAAAATAGACAAAGAGATGGTTAAATACCTGAGTACATAACGTGTACAGTCGGTGACCTACATAACCCTACCCCTCTTCCCCGCATCTTCTTTGTAAGAGGGGTCAGGTAATTCAAAGCACTGACCGTACCAAAACCCCTTGTTCTAATAAAAAGCAATAAGTAGTCGTGTCGAATCGTCGCGATATTATTATATCACCCATTTGTTCGCAATGGGTCAATTAATCAGGTTAAGCTACGGTGGTTGGTCCATAGATGGGTGACCATCTTTACATACCAAGACTTCTCTCGGAAAGCACGTTAAGCCGTTGGCCCGGCTGTCATTTGTAGATCTTTGACAGTCGTTACGGGTCGTTAGAAGGCCGAAAGTCTGAAGTCTGTGGAGGTATCAGATAGGCATCTGGTTAGACTGGCAGCCAGAACCCAACATAGTTGGGAAAAGACTAGGGCAGATAATGATTTATTCTATTATCTCTCTTTAATGATAAAATATTGGTTTTCGTCATTCATGTTGAAATTACACTTGTGAGAACGGTGTAGAAAGACGTGCACGTTAAAAACGTCCATAATAAATGGATTAAAAAAACAATTTAAAAATTAAAATAAGCAGTGGCAGCTTGAGATGACCAGTTCAGACCACTGACGGCGCCCGTTCACGAATATGACGTATGAACCAGCACCATTCAGCTCAAATAAAATTGACATTTTCTTCTTCATATTACTTGTAATAACATCTACTGAGATGTAGGGATATGGAATTCAGTTTGTACATGCCATTGTCTTGTCTGATTTGATAATAGATTCGGTTATTGATATTAGAGGTATTCAGGTAGACAATGGAGGTTGAATTAGGGACATCATTGAATTACTGGAAGAATTGAAGACGCCTCGTTGGTCTACGAGTAGTAGTCGCAAGTATGCTAAGCATAAAGTCCTGGGTTAGATTCCCAGGTCAGGCAAAGTGTTATTGGGTTTTCCATCAGGAATTTCTCGGTGACAGCCCGGAGTCTGGATTTGTGCCCGGTTGATGGCAATAGGCTCGCCCTATTACATGGGACTTAAACACTGGTGAAATGTGGTGTGTGTGGTGTGTACGGGGGATTACAGGCGTGATGTGATAAGTTGAAGATCTATAAATGAAAATTAAGATGGCGGAAATATTATTCAGTTTGTAAAATCTAGAAGCTGAATTTTAGTGGCGTATAATTTATTAACAAAAAAAGGATGTAGAACAGTTGAAATGGAGACCGCGTATCGGCAAGCATAGTGTAGGACATAGAAGTAATAGGCTTATAACCGCAGTACTCGTATGCAAAGTGAAGCCATTTCATGTTAGCCTTTGAAGGCTACCTAGGACTTTCGGCACGTCAGTAATCAAGACCAATATTACAGTAAAGAGCTCGCGCAATTTTACAAATAAATGACGTACTGTGTAGTGAAAGGGTATCAGAACTCATCACATAATCACGAGAAAAGTTTAAAGATTTAATTTTACGGGTAAGTACTGCCTAGCATCTTATATTTTTTGTATAAAACATTTATCAAAACAGATTAATAAATCGTAAATTTGACAGATGCCCCGCCATTACATTGAAAATGTTGCTAGGCAAAGGTAAATATTTTACACTATTTTTTGTTATTATATTTATGTACTGCCTATAATACCTATTCACATAAAAGTAATTTTTTTGATTTTGTTTTTTTTTATTTGCCAAATATTATTAGGGTTCCCACGCACGCGTCATGAAAAAAAAATGTGTTGATTTTATTTTGTTTTGATGAAGTTAAAAGTGTTGTAACAGTTCCATTTTCTCCACTTTTTCGGGAAAATTTCATTTTCTTGCAACATTACAGTTTCGCTTGTGTGTGTGCCGGCGAACGTTGTTGCTTCAACTTTGAACGGAATTTTGAATGAAACTATCACAGGTGTAGGATGCCCCCCAGCTAAATGGACCGACGACCTTAAAAAGGTGGCTGGGACAGACTGGATGCGAAAGGCGGAAGACAGGGTGATGTGATGCAGACTGAGAGAGGCCTATGTCCAACAGTGGACTAGGCGATAGGCTGAGTTGATTGATTTTGATTGAGTAGAAATGGCCTGTTCATTTTCAGAATCAGTTTTACCGTCATCTGAATATCTTTTGTAAACCGTCTCATAAATGGATTCCGATCATTCCTATTGTGTGTGAAACCGTAAAAATATAATAAAATATTTGAATAAATTTCCCGGTATTTATAGTAAAAAGATTGTTTGTGGGCCCAAGGAAAAAGGGTCCAGTAGTGGGGTATTGAGTTAAGACTAGATTTGGTATCTAGAATAGTCAAATAAATATGCAGTAGAGTTTGACAAGTTCTTAACTTGAAAGGATTTAAAAGAATATTCAAAAATTGGAACTTTTTTTTTTCAGACATTTGAAATTGAAACTCTGAAAAAGCTTGATTTGAAAAAAAGCATTTTCAAATTTGACATGACACTGGTAGGTACCTACCTTTTAACTAAACTTTTCTATTAAAATTTCTGGTACTTAGAAACATCATAAATTTACTCTATTAACTTGTAGATAATTGAGCATTAATTAATAATCAATTAAAATCGCGAAATGCAATTTATTCACCGAACTTTAGAAATCCTATCCCGGAAACTAAATCTGAGAACTGGCCCCCTTTTTGCTTCGACGCCCACATTTATAGATTTCACGTATATTTTGAATTGCTTTTCGGATAATGGAAATACGTGGTAGATCTTTAAAATGTCAGGATAAAAATATATGAATGACAATATTTTGAACTGTGACAGAAATAAATATTTTCTACGTAGACAACCATCATACAGCATTATACAGCATGTATCAGAAATTTGTGGTCATATTTCCGTGCCTGAGAAACAAAACACTGTAACTTCGTTTTTTTCTGATTTTGAGTTGTATAAGTACACTATCCTATTGTATGTGTCCTTTTCTACAAAGCCATAATACTGTAACTAACAAAATCCACTGTATCAATTGTATTACAATGTATTTATAGGAAACATTCTAAAGAGAGAAAATATTTTAAGTGATTATATACATTATAATACTACGATAATATAATTTAAATTTTACTCAAAATCAATCAAATCAAAAATATTTTTATTTCACATAAGCCTACATGGGCACTTATGAAACGTCAGAAGCCAGGTGCACGGTTCCAATTGGTCGTTTCATATAGAGAAGAGCCGAAACTCCACGGTTACTCTGTTTAAAAAAAATGGCTTTTACAATGTTTTCCAATTACAGTGTTAATAGGTATGAGAGGACAGCGTAGGCCCGTCAAAAGTACCAGGTACTTAACAAAATAGAAAATAGTCTACAGATCTACAGTCTATTAAGCCTACAACGTCCTCACGTTAACAAAGAAACAATATAAAATATGATTAAAGTGACAAAAGTTAGAACCTTGTTGAAAATAAAATTGTAGGTATAATAATGAAAAATAAGAAAAACATGTCAGAGATGTTTGTAAAAAGTGAATAAATAAAATATAAAAAAAACATCGTAATTACTGAATGTATAATTGTATATTATACTGAATTACATTGTAATTATCTCCGGTTCCGTTCGCTGCCGGACGTAAAGAATAGCACCATCCCATTTCTTCCCGTGGGTGTCGTAAAAGGCGACTAAGGGACTTACTAGAGAATGGGGAGCAGCGTTCTCTACGCATTTTTAAAACCATACTGCGATTGCCAACCCACCTGCCAAGCGTGGGGATTATGACAAATCCCCCCCCCCCCCTTTTTTTGGGGGAGGCATATGTCCAGCAGTGGACGTCTTTCGGCTGAAATGATGATATTCATCGAAAATATATTGGAGATATATTTTCGATGAATATCATGATAATTTTATTTGCAGTTTACTATAAGTACGAAGTTATATTGTTTTGCCGCTACACTTTCGATGACACTGTTTATAATACAGTTTTTTTATTTCATTAAAAAAGTAATAATATACTGTCAAATTTATCTCAATATTGTTACCTAATTAAAGTTTAATAGTGTAGTAAGGAGGAGGTGTGTATTATAAAAGGGTACGTTAGGTTATAAAACATTTTGTCTTATATCAGCCGATAAAAAATGATTAAATGGCTGCTATTTGCGGTGTGTAGGGTTAGGAGTATTTATAAAAGTGCATTTGTCGATAAAAAATAGTATTATAATATAAGTTTATTATAAATTAATTAAATTATTATAATTAAAGTATCGGTAGCTGTTCTCCAAACACACTGTATTATAAACCTACTTACGCTTTTTTGTATGGATACTACTTTAAAATATTTTCTTGGTAAAATAAGACAGTACCGTTCTTTATATAGGAGGGTTTACTTGGATTTTACGATAAGGGAATATTGGCTATAAATATTACTAAACCAGGGGCAATTCTTGTACTTTTAAGTACGCCAACGTCAGCTGTCGCTGTCGCTGAAAATCAGCGCTGGGGCTGTGTCTCGCATAGGGTCCCAGCATTATGGTGAGCTATGGCCGTTTTGGACGTGACGCATAATTATTCCCAACTTGTTCTCTTTGCGTTTGTATTCTTTCTTTGCGTCATGTTTATGGCAAATAAACGTATTGTTCTTCTTTTTTATGGTTCCGTACCCCAACAGGAAAAAGGAAGCCTTTTATGATCACTCGTGTGTCTGTCTGTCTGTCCGTCTGTCACTGCCGATTTGCTCCGAATCTACTAGATCGATTTTGAATATGGGGTGACCCCATATTCAAAATTCATTTATTCACATTACACAGAAATTAAATAACATAAAATAAACTTTCAACTCAATCGATCTAGTAGATTCGGAGCAAATCGGCAGTGACAGACGGACAGACAGACAGACACACGAGTGAACCCAAAGGTGACCCTTTGGGGAACAAATTGGAAAAAAACATTGACACTGTATTGTGTGACATCATGAAATGATAGGAGGGTCTCAAAAATATTTGTTTTTATCATTTTTAAATATTTCGTTTTAAAGATAATTAAGAGATTAAAAAGTCATGTTCGTGAACGGGCGCCGTCAGTTGAGACTGGTCTTCTCTTAACTGCCAGGGCTTATTTGTAATCTTTTAATCTTATATTTTGAATTGTTTTTTAAATAAACAATTTAATTTTTTTATTTTTACATTGTTCTCACAAATAGAAGCAACAAGAATAATGTACCCAGGATTTTGTAATACTCGTATCTTGCTTTAAAAGGGTGTCCTTGGAGTTTCTTGCCTATTTTTCTCCATAGAGATCTACGTTTTGGAATGGGCAAATAGCTTCAACTTTCTGACTAACTGACCGACTCTTTGACAATTCAAAAGTGCCTGTAATAGGTTTAATTGAAATAAATGTTTTGAGTTTGAGTTTGAAAATTAAGAAAATAGCTGAAAATTTACCATACACTTATCTCCGAAACTACTAAGCCTAATTTAAAAGAAAAAATACAAAATGTTTTCTTTACATATAGAAAACCTCTATAAAGTCTATGGTATTAAAATAACATGGTAAATCTCCCAATATTGTGGGTAAAAAGTTACATTTGCAGTTGGAATGTATGGAAGAGCATGTTTTTCAACTTATCGTGCATGGTCCGACACGCACTTAGCCGGTTTTGTTATTTAGTGACATTGTCTATAGCTATTATTATCGGTCTACGTTTATTGGAGTTCAGTAGGTGGTGATGAGCCCCTCTACCGAAATATCACATTCTTCGCTGTAAACTTATATTAAAAAGAGGACATTTCACCCCCTAGCTATAAATTTAACGGATAATATTAATTTGGACAGGATATTTATTAAGGATGAGCCGCCAATAATTTAAAGTTACACAAAGCCGCCATTAAAATATGTACCGTACTTTATATCTGCTTTATCTAAAGGTAGTAAATAACTTAAATATTAACCTATTAGGTAAATATATTCTGCCTTCTGTTTCATATTATGTAGAGAAGTGGAAATTATTAGAGTTGTAACGGAGGTAATTTTAGCGGAAGCAGAGGCTGATGCGGACGTGAATAGCTTGGCCTCCGCGGACACGGAGGTTAACGGAGGTGAAGCGGAAGTGGGGAAAAAGATCAATAATCATTTATTACCCGACTGCCCCAGAAGGAGGGTAATGTTTTTCAAATAAATAATATCTACCTAATCATATTCAATAAGTCTTTATTCAAAATAAGAACATCATAGTACATTACGAGTTAAGGCGCTGACAAGAGGCAAATTAATGATCTAAGTAGGCTTGTCTTAAACAAAAAAAAACCCGAAATCTATATAGTTCGAGGTAGCGGAAAAAATATATGTTATTCTTGAACATATTTCTCAAAACTTGATTGTTACCATAACACGTTTAGAAAAAAAAATAGATTCAAATAAATGGTAAACTAACCTTTTACTTTGAGTTCCCATCCAAAATATCTGTATAAAATATCAACATATCAACGGTTGGTATTTAATTAATAACAAGAACGTCTTATTTGTATGCAGTTTTTATTTTCGATTACTCAACTCATTTTTGAGTAAATAAATAATTGCATCATATTTTGCAATAAATTACAAGCAAATGTCATCGCGCTTCTCTTTATTTTGTATGCAGTCTGACAGTGACCGCGGTTTAGCTGTTGTCAGCGTCTTAAGGGGACGATACCGACTTTTAATGATTTTATACTGAAGATCACGTCTAAACGAGTAGTGTTAATGATTTGAAAAAAATATATGTTAAATTAGAGCATTTACTCAATAACTTAATATGTACTTTAGATTTTGTTTATATTACATAGTGAAATTAATTTGTAAAGTTATGTCTAACGCGGATTAAAAACTGAGAATGGCGCAAAACCTACCAAACGTATTTTTCTGAAACCTTCACCAATTTAAAGATAATTTAATCATTGATCTTTTAGTATACGCGTTTTATTAAAATACTTTTTGTTTTTAACCGACTTCTAAAAAAGGAGGTTACTCAATTCGACCGTATATATGCTTTTTTATGTTTGTTCGCGCCTAACTTCGTCGTTTATGAACCGATTTTGATGATTCTTTTTTTGTTAGAAAGAGTATACTCCCGAGGTGGTCCCATTGCCACCAAATCAGAATCTGATGAGGAGATCCCATGGAAATCGAGGGGAACCTTCAAATTTTATAGGCAAACCTATAGCGATTTGGATATTTTTTATAGGAACTCGTGCATTTGCTCTCGGAAAGCATCATTTGGTGAAGTGGAACTGATGATGGAGACCACAGATGGCCACCGGAACAGTATAATAATAAGTATTTAACGGGTTGTGATTCGATTAGGTACGCTAATGTGGTTGCTAAGCTATTTATATCACTATGTATATGGTGAGTGATAACGTCCCAGCATCGGGAAAAGCAATATTTTGTAAAAAGGTGATGAGTAGTTAACATTAGGTTATTGTAACTTAGATAAATTAAAAACTAACCCACTAAAAAGTGAAAAATAAAAACTTTTTACAAAAAAAAATAGTACTACTACAAAGTGAAAAATAACTTTAATTTCGGAAGTCGGTGGCAATAAACTAAAATACAGATCCAATGACACCGACTTCCGAAATTAAAGTGATTTTTTACTTTGTAGTGTTATTTTTGGGAGTCGGTTATTTTTTTTTAGCAAAAAGTTTTTTTGTGTTTAATAAATTAATAATGCGTCAAATTGGGGACAGCACTCCTTGCTGGGCGAGTCAACGTACGACGCGTTGCGTGAGCTCAGTACAGAACACGCAAGCTAACCACTCAAGGTCACTGGCATATATCTGCGTCTTAAGTCTACTCCACTCCTACCCACTTGACCGCTGCATAAAAACAATTCTGACCATTTCGTGCGCAAGATTCAACCGCACGGCGCACTATGGAAAATATAGGTCGGTATCGGATCAAAAATCTGTAACTTCATGAATTTTTGTTGTATCGTGATGAAATTTGGCACAAATATGCAGCAAGGTTCGGAGATTCGAACGATGTGTAGTTTATAGGGTTTTCTTGTATATCTATGTATGTTTTTTTGCATAGAATGAAAGAAATGGGAAAAAATCACGAAAAAAATAGTTAAAAATTTATTTCAAGTGGAATACAAGTTTATAATGACTAAAAAGATTAAACCATGGTTAATTACAACAAGCAAAGTAAACAAAATATATATATATGAAAAAAAAATACTAAATTAAAATCATATTACTAATAGGTACATCCTATACTCTGGCTTCAGGAAATGATGTAGCTAGGTACAAATATAAGTAATAACTAAATATAAATATTATTTTTAACTTATACCACTTCAGGATCAGGGTCAGTAAATGTGGGTTCACTTTCAGGTGCCACGTTTAAAAGACTTAGTGCCTCTTCTTCAAGTTCTTTCACATTTCTTACGTACGGTTTTCTCAAACTTGTTATATATGGATCTGACGTGTATAAAAGCGTTTTAAAGACATCTTCATTTGTAGCAGATCGGGAACATTTTCTGGCATGATGAAGTCGTATGTTTCTGTAGTCTTTGTTGCGAGACTCTTGTGCGTCTTCCGATAGCTGTCCAATAGGAAGCACCGCAAAATGTTTGATAACGTTTTGCCCGTGTATGAGTATTTTATGAACGGAGGATGGCATATAATACCAATCGTAATTACTTACATAGATTCTTGCAGTTTCTATTGCATATTCCCCAAATTTTTCAGGGTCGATCATCATTCCAGAAGAAAGAACTTGCAAGATAATGTATAGGCGTTTAATCAATGCCTCATCTACACCTGTTATTTCCGATGAGCAAGTGCTATTATAGAAGAATCTTCGTGCGGTATTGCCATCGTTCGTATTCCCGCTAACTTGCCGAGGTTTGTCGACGATTAATCCCAACTCCTCCCTGAAACGTTTTTGAACAACTTCTTTCTTTTCTTTTTTTAATCTCTTAGTCTTAAACGAAAGATTATAGGAAATATGCAATATCATTTCCATGCAGCGAATCCAGGCGTGTAAGGTGGACAATCCGTATTGGTAGGCGTTTTCGTTTTCGGGTCTGGCAGTTACTTTCGATAGGTCATTCATTAGCCGTGGAGTAGCCCCACATATCGTGCATGTGGAACCAGATGGAGTATCTGTAAGAACCTGAGCCACCTTTCCATCGATCATCGTTAGAAATAGTTCATGCTTCACATTTACTACAACACCATCTTTGTTTATAAGTGATGCTTGTGCAGCCCTAATTTGTTTTTTAATATCATCAACAACTGCCTTGGTTTTTTCTGGAGTTTCCTTACAAAACTCAATAGAAATGGGTCTGCAAAAACGGACAGATGAAGGTACCGGATTTTGCCAAACAACGGATCCCGATTGCACATCAACTAATCTGATGGGGACTAATGAAGTGATGAACAAATTGGCATCTGAAATTGTTTCTGACTCTTCTGCAAGTATTTGCTTGTATTGGCTTTGACCAGATGAACCATCACATCCCCATTTAGAATAAAGGATCAATGTTCTATGTTGTTTTTGGAAAACAGAATCGATTTTTAAAATTCTAGCAGCAGTATGATCCAATAAATCTTGTATATTAATCACTTTAGCATAAGTATTCGTGATTTCGATTGTAGAAGATGGTGGATAACAGGATCTTTTTATTTCTTGTATTTTGTAGTAAGGCGGGAATATACAACACTTTCGTTCGTTGGTTAAGTTTTTCAGGTACATATATTGTGCTTTTGTTAGATCTAAATCTATAAAAGCACTCAATGCTTCCGTATCGGAAAGAATCTTCATTTGGTCTGAGTCGTTCCACTTACTTGAGATATCTAATTTCTTTTGAGTGTCAGCGGTTCTTAATTCTTCGACAAGATGAGCTTCTGTGTACTCACGTAAAGCCCGTAGTCCCTGCAGATAGGCGTTTTTTATATGCTCGAAGCCATAGTCTTGGAGTAGAAGAGTGTTTTTCCTCTTCTTGGTAGATTCTGAGGAGTCTCCATAAGCCACGCATGCTCGTCCTCGTTGGCCAGATGTTGATGGCGTAGAATATTGTTCAGAATCCGGTAAATTTAACGAATACCTTGAGTCCAACCAAGTACAATACTTCTGTAAAAATGTTTCTTTTTTCCGAGATGCCAGGGCCCAGCGTTTGTTGAAAATAGGAAGAATGTGCCTTTGTATGTCACTAATTATAAAACACAAGTTGTTTTCAGAAACATTCAGCTTTTCCACTAAAACTTTGGATAATGTAATAATAACGGTCTTGCCGCCCTCTATATAGGGGATTATGAAGTCTCGTTTGGTACAGCTGAAGGAAGACATTTTAACACTTCACAATCTGCAGAAATAATAGGCGTAGATGAGATTTGCTTCACTTGAAGTTACACTGATGTAGATGGTTCGAATAGTTTTTGCTTCCCTTTAAATACTCATTTTACAATATCGAATTGGTACCTACATCATTATTATCTTGTAATTTCCCACGCAAACCGAGTGCAAATTTGATAAGGTTCCTTTGTTATCACGAAATAATGAAGAAAATATCCAAAAAGTTCTATATTGTTCATGTGGATGGTGTCAGTGGTAAACCGCAAAAGATACTAATTTTCGGGTTCTGACTTTTATCAGTTTTTTTCTCATATCTTCTAAAACCGCAAATATCCGCAGCTGATTTTTTTTGCATTCTATTTATGAATAGTTAGACTACTAGTCGACGCAAAAAGTAGCGCTTGGGCAAACGTGGGTAATACTGAAAACCTTCGACGAAAAAACATACAAGTGAAAAAAAAGGTATGTCACTTTTTAAGTAATTACTGAAATATTTTTCTTTACTTTTAAAATCATTAAGCTGTATCGCAAAAAGCATAAAATAACCTTTCTAAAAATGTATAATACTGCATATCTGTACCAAGTATTTTTTTCACAATATGGTATTGAAACATGTATACGCAAAGACTTGAGTTTGGCACTTCTGTTTTCTATGTATTTCTATCTAAGAAAAAAAAAATAATTTCGCGTATTAAGAAAAAAAATCGTAATGAATATTATAATTTGACTATTAGAAAACCTAAAAGAATAGCCATATTAGCCAAATTATGATATTTGTAAAAAGCATTTTTGATATGCGCTTGTTCTACCATTTTCCATAGTGCGGCGGCGCGGCGCGGCGGCGGCGGCGTGTTGCTCCTAACGCGTTCTCGTAACGTAAACAAACATCCGATAGAACTTCGCAAAAAAACTTACGGAGGCGGAAGCGGGGGCGGAGGTACGATTTCTTCCGGAAGTTCCGCACTTGCGGAGGCGGAGGCGAGGCTCTGTTACGCTATAAATAACAGCCGGGACCACCGGCTTAACGTGCTTTCCGAGACACGGAGGGGCCTTGGTTTGTAAAGATGTTGAGCACCTAACTAACACTCAGTTGCAGAAACGATCTTTAAATTTTAAAGACTACATTAAACACTAATGTAGCATTAAATCATTGCACAAAACCATTTTTTATTTTATTTTAATGCTCCATTAAATTTAACTAATGAAATGTCAAACCTAATGAAACCGGCCATTTTAAACACTTTTACGTTGCACGTAACTTCATTAGCGCCCATTAGCAGGTGGTGAACTTTAAGTTTGACATTTCAGATTTTTTAATTTTAATGGGCCGAAAAGCATCCATTAAGAGCAACATTAGTGTTTTCTACGGTACTTGAATGCATTTCTGAAATTGAAAGATGTCTTTAACCAGTCTTTCGTCATTATCTGATTCTTATTTAGTAGATTTACCTCGCCGTCGAATCCCAGACCGAGTGAATTCATTTTTAAAACATGATGGAAAAGAGTTTCGTGTAAAGTATAGAATTTCCAAGGAGGCAGTTTTTCAAATTTGTAACCTATTTGATTAAGATTTAGAACCAGTGACGCAAAGAAATAAATCCATTAATGGCCTGACACAGCTTTTAATATGTTTGAGATTTTTCGCCACTGGATCTTTCCAGCAAGTAGGTATTGGGTGATTTAATAAACATAAATAAATCAACAGTTTGTCGGAAACAGGTTGGGTCGGGTTGTTTGTCAGTTTGTTTATACAAAAAGTATCCCGTGAGCTAGCAAAATTAAGCCACCTCTATATTAAAATGCCAGACCGGACGGAACTACGTAGAGTTGCAGAAGGTTTTTATGAAATTGATGGATTTCCACGTGTGGCCGGAGCTCTAGACTGCACACATGTTAAAATTATTAGATTAAGGGGGATGCGCTAAAGTAGCCCGCAAAATTCAAATTTTATTACGTTTTTTGCAATTTGCAGGTCAGTAACACGTATGTTGATCTAATTATGATTCGCGGCCATAACCAATATGGCTTTACAGAATTATAATCATTAGAATATGAATCAGAAGTATAAAAATTGCAAAAAACGTTGGTAAATTTGAATTTCGCGGGCTACCTTAGCGCATCCCCCTTAAACCAGATTATTTAAACTACATTAAACCACAGAGTACACTGAATACACATAAATCAACTACATTTACTTTATTTTATGCTAAAATTGTGGTGTACTTGTACGTACGGATATTAACAGAACGCAAATGTTCACTCTTTTCGTTCAATATGGTAATTTGTTCCTGGCAATATTGTTTAAAGTCTTCTTTAACTAAAGTGGCATTAAAAATGTCTAATGCTATCTAAAATTTGTTTGTGCAACTTCATTAAAGTAATGAATTCATTAGCGATAATGTTGCTTTATGTAATGAAGTGTTAATGGTGAGCTTTCTGCAACTGAGTGTTAAGGTTGTAATTAAATGAAAGTAAGGTGAACTTTATACACTTATAATATTGGTTCTAAGACAGTATAATGTTGAATTAAAACTTTGGACAACAAGTAGGTATGTGCGCGCGTCGTTGACCGTGTTCGGTAGTGGAGTGGAGTGCGGGAGGCGCTAGCCTGCTGCTGCGGTGTCGTCCCGCGCCGCACCGCGCCCTCCGCGCATGGTGGCGTGGACTATGATTCAGATCTTGTATGCGTGAACAAAGATGGAGAGGCATATATCTGTGTCTTAAGGATGGCTGTAAGAGTAGGGGAAGACCAAATAAACGAGGGATGGACTGTGTGAAAGATGATATGGCTAGGAAAGCGGTGACTACCGAGATGAATGGAGAAGTCATCATCTGCATAGGCTTTTCCCAACTGGGTTGGGAACGGCATCCAGTCTAATCAGATGCAGCTGAATACCTGTATTTTACATGGAGCGACTGCCTATCTGACCTCCACAACCCAGTTACTGGGTAATACGATACCCCTTGGTAAGACTGGCCTGACTTTCGGGCTTCTGACGACCCGTAACGACTGTCAAAGATCCACGAATGACAGCCGGGACCAACGGCTTACCGTGCTTTCCGAGAAACGGAAGGGTGGGCCCCGCCCACCATCTTTACATACCCCCCCGACCCCCCGGTCGGGGGGGTATGTAAAGATGGTCACCCATCCATGGACCAACTGCAGCTAGCGTAGCTTAACCTGATCGATCGACCCATGCGGCAGTTATGACTTAGCCACAAGCCCCTCCAAAAAAATACTACAAAGTAAAAAATAACTTTAATTTCGGAAGTCTTTGGTTTAGTATTTTTGTTTTTTGCCACCGACTTCTTGATCGATGAACATATATTTAAAAAAAAGCTTATGGAGGAAAATAAAACCTCCTCCTTTTTTGAAGTCGTGTAAAAATTAATAGTTTCATTAAAGTCATATCGGGATTCATTCCCGATATTACTTTAATGAAACCATTAATTTTATTTACAAAATTGGTTGACATTTTAAAGAGTAAATGAATATCTTATTTTGCAAAAATGAAGGTAACAGATGCATGCGCCCGGAAGGCGTGGGTTGATTAATAAAGTTAAATTAAATTCATTACAACACTAATAAACGAAGCGTGGGCCTTTTGTTCATTTGAAAACTTAAGGTGGATCCATTCGCAGCTGTAGCCCGTGAAATGCATTTTTTTTTTTACGTTTGCAATTTGCAGGTCAGTGTTGAGCTGTATCTTGATCAAAATATGATTCGCGACTATAACAGATATGTATTTACAGAATTATAATCTTTAGAATCATTAATATATCTCTCGAAGTAAGATTTGTTCCATTGAATAAGTTTTTAATGAAATAATAAAAAAAACATTTAATTCAGGTACCACATAACCCATATTAAAAACATCTTTAAATTATTTAACGATACACACAAAATCACACATAAATAAGTGCCTACAAACGAATAATTACAATATAAATAACATCAACACACAAATTAGATTATAATCAAATTCAATCAAAGCTCATTTTCATTACAGTAGCAGTATAATGACATTGGAGAACAAATCTAACATGAATTTAGCAAAACTCAAAAAACTCAAACTCTTATCTCTAGGGATAGCTAAGGATCAGTAATGGAACAAGTTAGAAAATAACTAAATAGACTGATCGTTGTCTTTCACGGAATCACTGCTGTAGCGCTCAGTGAGGCAGTGATCCAGTGCTTCGCTCCTGATTAAGCATTTATTTCAAATTAACCTACAGGCACTTTTGAATTGTCAAGGGGTCGGTCAGGCAAAGAGATGAAGCTAGTCACCCATTCCAAAGCGTAGTAGGTTCCTATGGAGAAGAACGGGCAAGAAACTCCACGGACACTTTTTTATATCAAAATATTGTTACATAGTATTGGTTATTATATTAAATTACACATGTGAGAACAATGTAGAAAGACGTACACGTTAAAAGCGTCCGTAATAAAAAAAAATAAACATTTATAATAGCAACAAATTAAATGCATTGCATGCTGCAATGCATTTAATTTGTTGCTAGGAAAATTGTTGTAAAACTATTACTATATTCTGTTAACGTCAATTTGCCTAGCCTTTTTAGACAAGTAAAAACTAGTCTGCTCATAATTCAATTCAATTCAATTTCTGTCCTTTAAAAATACCACCGTTACAATCTAGCCTTTTAGCTATTAATAAGTAATTTAAATATAACTTAAACTGCTAAGTAACTATAAAATTAAGAAATCGTCCAATAGCGTCTTTCTTAGTCACTTTATGTTAAGGGGAAGACAGTTTCACGTATTTTTTAGGGTTCCGTACCCAAAGGATAAAATGGGAACCCTATTACTAAGGCTCCGCCGCCGTCTGTCTATCTGTCTGTCCGTCTGTCACCAGGCTGTATCTCATGAACCGTGATAATTAGACAGTTGTAATTTTCACAGATGATGTATTTCTGTTGCCGCTTAAATATTTAAGGGGGCTCCCATTCAACAAACATGTTTTAAAAAAAATAGATAATGGTACGGAACCCTTCGTGCGCGAGTCCGACTCGCACTTGGCCGGTTTTTGATAAAGTCAGCACATGACATGCACTACAGTTTAAGTTCACTTACGCTGCACTAAACTAACTCAAAAGGTATTAACCCTATTTAGTCTTCGCACTAAATCAGTGTTGTCAAGGAGTTGGATCGCCCCGACATTCACGTGATGATGAAGTCTGTGTTCATGAGCTTCAGCATATTTTTGAATAACTATGTTTATGACATCTATCTTGAGGTCCCGGTGGAGGTCGCTGTTTCTAATGTACCTGTGTATGTATCTTGAGATAGATACATGGTGCTCACATATTTACAAACATTGTAAAACCATAATATCTTTTCCTAAAAAAATTATTAAAATAATAAGTCAGTGCGTGAGTCTAGGTGAAATGAAATGAAATTGTTTATTCTGTAAATAGGATATTAAAATCACTTTTACACGTCATATAAAAAAAAAGAATTGAGCAGACCTGTCCAATCAGTGTAAGCATTTGTCAGTAATCGTGCAGCTCAACTCAAGACTTAAGGTGATCACAGAATGTAAAATCAATGTCATAAAAATAACAAATTGTACAAATAGATTAGCAACCAGTTTGATTTTGTCATTTCCTCTCTCCTACCTCATTCATCATCATCATTTCAGCCGAAAGACGTCCACTGCTGGACATAGGCCTCCCCCAAGCACCGCCATTTCGACCGGTTCTGTGCTTCCCGCATCCAGCGGATACCTGCGGCCTTCACAAGGTCATCGGTCTCTGCTACCTATTTAAAATGATTCTGTGCCCGACAGGGTCCATAATTGTTTCTATTTAGTACCACCTGTATGGTACATTATGGATTGCAATAAAGATTATTTAAATAATCTTTATTGCGACCGATGACCTTGTGATGGCCGCAGGTATCCGCTGGATGCGGGAAGCACAGAACCGGTCGAAGTGGCGGTGCTTGGGGGAGGCCTATGTCCAGCAGTGGACGTCTTTCGGCTGAAATGATGATGATGAATGAGGTAGGAGAGAGGAAGTGACAAAATCAAACTGGTTGCTAATCTATTTGTACAATTTGTTATTTTTATGACATTGATTTTACATTCTGTGATCACCTTAAGTCTTGAGTTGAGCTGCACGATTACTGACAAATGCTTACACTGATTGGACAGGTCTGCTCAATTCTTTTTTTTTTATATGACGTGTAAAAGTGATTTTAATATCCTATTTACAGAATAAACGATTTCATTTCATTTCACCTAGACTCACGCACTGACTTATTATTTTAAATTTTTTAGGAAAAGATATTATGCTTTTACAATGTTTGTAAATATGTGAGCACCATGTATCTATCTCAAGAGTGTCCTTAGAGTTTCTTGTCTGTTCTTCGCCATAGAGATCTACGTTTTGGGATGGGCAAATAGCTTCTAACTGCTGACTAACTGACCGACTCTTTGACAATTCAAAAGTGCATGTAATAGGTTTAATTGAAATAAATGTTTTGAGTTTGAGTTTTGAGTTCATAATTAAGTTATTTTTCATTGCTTAATTTTTAATTCTTTTTACCTATTATGATGTTGTATTTTTTTTCTAGGTGCATCGTCTTCACATGTAATCATATAATTAATGTACTCAAACAAAATATTGTAAAACATTTTTAAAAGACTAACGGTGGAGTTTTTTGCCCATTCTTCTCCATACGAAACTACCTTTTGGAGCTACAATCAATTCAATTTTTTTGTAAATTTTTACGTTCAAAAGTGCCTCTTATGTGCCTATTTCAAATAAATAATTTGACTTTCACTTTGAATGATTTTCCTTGTTACTAAAATGAATATGAAATTATTTTCTACAACAACGGTTTACAACATAAAGGGTGAAGAGTTGAAACCCAAAGATACCATAGTGCTCGGTAAATATAACTTTGGATGCCAACATTTAATGGCTCAGCAGCATAAGCCGCCGTTAGAAAAAATACTGACTGATTTAGAGAAACCCGGTTAGTATACTTACTTTAATAATGATGTTGTTAGTCGTGCAATATTCTGTTGTGGGGAAATACCGCTGATATTCAGACAATTTATGTTTAAAAAAAAAGGGCAATTCGTTCAATTTATAAATTAAATTCCAGACTCGCCCTCAGAGACTAATTTAAAGAGATGAATATCAAGACTTCATTTTCGGTATATTTATGAAAATCTTTTGTATGCACATAAATATTTTAATCTGTTTAAAAAATACAGTGAAATCTATTATTTATATACTAGGAACAAACACAATTTTTTTGTTTTTAAAGCTAGGCTCAAAAAAATAGGTGGCTCTTTTAGATGCCTTTTTATAATAAACTACCTAGCCACATTCAAGAATTAAACCCTAATAAATTAAAATCCTAACTAATATTAAAAACGCGAAAGTAAGTTTGTTTGTTTGTTTGTTACCTTTTCACTCCTAAACCACGGAACCGATCATCCAGAAATTTTGCATATGTCAGGTGTACAGAAACGGTCATAGGGTACCTTTTACCCCGAAAAAAAGTACTGTTCCCGAGGAAAACAACTTTAACGTCCTTATGGTAATAGATGGCGCCACGTGTCTTTGAATCATGATTTAATTATATTATTAATAGAGAAACTCCAATAGTGTGTTAAGAGTTTTTGCCGCCAAACAACAAGCAGTGTACAACCAGAATTGATTGTCAAATTCTAAATTAACGTGAGCGAAGCCGCGGGCAAAAGCTAGTGTTGTATAAAGCGGAAACTATGCCAGAAAGCCTGTTGAAGACTCATCTGCCTAGCCTTTTCATGTTGGAGTCAGCTTCCAGTCTAACCTGATACAGTTGAATACCAGTATTTTACATGGAGCGACTGCCTATCTGACCTCCACAACCCAGTTACTGGGTAACACGGTACCCCTTTATACTGTTAAAGACTATTGAGGAAAAAAAAAATGTGGAAAAACTCCTATTTTCTTGCTGACTGTGTAATTTATTCAAAATCTGTGTATGTGGTGAAACGTCCGTATCACCTTTAACTCTCTATTCAATAATCTTATCGCTAGGTACAGTACAACAAAACTCCAAACCACTTCGTTCGTCCCCGATAAGTTGCCAACTGGTGTTGCCAGTTGTGTCAATTAGTGACGAGTGGATGTGGTATCGAGTAGTAATCGATATCGCCACACAGATAAATGTCTCAAAGTGTTAAGGACAGTCTCCTAAGACTGATTTCGTGTAACAACGGTTAAGGTATTAACTGCCCCATCTCAAAAATCCACCCTGTATAATTATGTCATGATGATTGACTGCTTAGCCCCCAGCTTTTAAAGATATAGCGTCATAATAATCATTTAAAAGGTTACATCAGTGTCTTCCCATGATCTGACCAAGATTATATTATATCTAGATTTTAAAAGGGACTATGACCTCTTCGGCTTATTACAAAACAAGATTTATATTTTGATATGGCTTAAACCATGCAGCCAGTTTTTGTAAAAGGAACGTAATAGTGATTGAAATACCGTTCTTTATACAAAAACTGAAAACTTAGTTCGGTACTAAGTTGACAGTTTTGTGTTTACGAACTAGGTATACCATATTCAGAATAAAGTTCGAAATTCAATAATGGCTCCATGTTTTAAAACTGGGTCTGAAGATAAACCTTGTTTTGTAATAAGGGGGCTTGAGTTTGTTTCGGCCTTTCTTCTAAGAGTAGTCGGAAAGGAAACGCCGACCTCTTCTAGTTTTTAAAATATGATTGACGTGTAATAAGTGCTTGTACAAACCTACTTACAGAAATAAAATCATTATTATCATTACTGTGACATGACTTGAGTCACACATTTTATCACAGTTTGAGCGATAAAACTTTTATGTCATAAAAAGCTAGTACAAATTGACATGACATAATTTATCATGTCTTGTCACAAACGTCTTGGCACGCCCGTGCTCGACCCGCTGGAGTGTGCCGTGAAACAGGGTCACAAATTAAAAAAAAAAAAAAAAATCGCGGGTGCGACGATGTTATGCTATAGAACTTAAAACTAAGATAGGAGTATAAATGTATAACCAACAACAACGACGCGACATTAGTAGCACAATTTCTTTGTCGGTGCCTGTCGCGCCCGCGATATCGCGTGAGTCTGTAAGAGCCATAAGGCGTTCGTTATATACTTGACGCCTCTGACTGTATTTATTTATTTTTGGTACATAAAGGATACTCGTAGATTTTCATTGTTTGTTTCCGTCTTTTAAGTTTTTATTTTTGCAGTCAGGTTTTTTATAATTAGTTTTTTAAAGTATTTCATCGTGGATTCACAACGAGACATCGTACCTACCGTTCGAATATTAATGTGATTTAGTGAATTTACAGAAAGTTATCAAACGTGATCTTACAATAGGTAATTATTATTACAATCAGGCGTTTTCAATTAAAGATTAGACAGAGGAAAGTAAACGAAAAAGCTCTGACCAACGTCCGATTTTTGACCACCCAAAAAACTACTAACGAGTTTCGCCCACGCTCAAAGTGCATAAGACCATAACAAACAATTTAATGAAGAAATTCACTGACGCAGAATAAGAAGGAATATTACTTTTAAAAGTTTTAACTAGCCGAAAAATAAGTTTATTAGCGTAGGTAGAAGAGGCTGTGAAGCACAGATTACCGCCTACGTAAGCCAAGCAGATTATTTTGAAACGGCTGGATCCGAGTTTCGAGACCAACTTTTAGATGAATCGCGTTCTATTCCGGATCTGCTAATTTGGGATTCATATTTTGACTGTGTGTATTTTGATTGTGCCTATTGATATATATATTTTTTTGTTTTTAGATAATCATGGATGGTTAAATTGTATTGGATTTTGTTCATTCAGATTTATTGATCTAACTATAAATGTATTTATTATTAATTATATCAGTCATTGCCAATTTATCTTTAATTCATTATTTTTATTGTTATTATTTTAAATTTTAAGGTGTTGGCCATTATGTTGTTTAATTTAGGTACTATTGAAGAAATGTAAATTTATTGTAGTAGGTAGTGCATAAATCCTGTAATTATTGTGTAATTTTGTGTGTAAATTCAGATACAAGTTACTTTGTTTATGAATAAATGACTATGACTATAACTCATTGTACAAGGTTTTTGTTTGTTCCGTGTGGTGCCAGACGTAAAGAATAGCACCATCCCATTTCTTCCCGTGGGTGTCGTAAAAAGCGACTAAGGGATTTACTAGAGAATGGGCAGCAGCGTTCTCTATGCATTTTAACAGCATACTGCGATTGCCAACCGATTGACTGAAATATGACGATGATTGTTGAAGATGTCGGAAAAAAAACTTTTTACAAAAAAATAATAACCGACTACCAAAAATAACACTACAAAGTGAAAAATAACTTTAATTTCGGAAGTCGGTGTCTTTGGATCTGTATTTGAGTTTTTTGCCACCGACTTCCGAAATTAAAGTTATTTTTCACTTTGTAGTGTTATTTTTGGTAGTCGGTTATTATTTTTTTGTAAATGTTTTTTATTCTTCACTTTTTAGTGGGTCAGTTTTGAATTTATCTAAGTTAAAATAGCCTAATGTTAACTGCTCCTCACCTTTTGCAAAATATTGCTTTTCCCGATGCTGGAACGTTGATTGTTGAGGAGTTGTCCTGGGAAGAACCAGGAGAACTGCCACTCACCATATGCATAGTGACGAGCATAAATTGCTTAATCGCAACCCGTTAACTAGGTACTCATTATTATATTGTTCCGGTGGCCATCTGTGGTCTCCATCATCAGTTCCACTTCTCCAAATGGTGCTTTCCGAGAGCAAATGCCCGAGTTACTATAAAAAATACCCAAATCGCAATAGGTTTGCATATAAAATTTGAGGGCTTCCCTCGATTCCTATGGGATCCGCTCATCAGATTCTGATTTGGTGGCAAAATTCTTTTTTTGTTTGAAAGGGTATACTCCCGAGGTGGTTCTCGGGAGAATACCCTTTCAAACAAAAAAAAATGTTCTAAATCTGTTCCTAATTGACGGAGTAATCGCGTCACAAACATACAAAAAAAAAAAACATACAGCCGAATTGAGAACCTCCTCCTTTTTGGAAGTCGGTTAAAAATCAAGCTCACTGGCCCACTTTACTGGTGTGAAAACGTTCGAGATACATAAAATGTATGTTTTATTTATTTATTAAAACTTTATGCACTAGTAAAAACAATACTGGTTATAGGCGGACTTAATGCCTGAGGCATTTTCTACCAGTCAACCTTAGGGTGATGCAGAGACAAAACATGGCAGGTGCAACGTACGGGATAGATAGCTCGGAAATAACTATAAAATACAAGCATAAATACAAATACATAGATAGATAGATACATACATACATAATATACAAAAAAAAAACTTTGCCAGGAGAAATAACGACCGGTAGCGAAGAAAACGACTCCAGCAAATCACCGCTGAGATGTTTCGGCCAACTTCTGACGAATTACAGGATTAAAGTTCAACAAAAAAGTCCGCGATGGCATAATCTATTTCTATCTTCTAAGGATGACCCACAGTTAACCATTTTTATCTTTCAGACTTTGATAACAATTTCATTGTAATTTCCGAAGGTATTTTAACCAGTATCTTATTAATCCTTATCCAATAAAATACACTCGCGAGCAATAAACTGGAATCACTTCATCGCGCGTTGCTCAAGACAATTTTTTACAATTTATATGCAATGAGCTGTGGATTGTGGTACCTATATCACCTGAAAGGTAATTTTGTTAGCTTTCAAATGATATCAAAAAGATAAAGAAATAAAAAAAAACTACTTAAATTTAGAAAATTATTGCAATAAGAAGTTGTGGGACGTCTAAATGTAGGAAGTAACATGAAAAGATAAAAAAAAATCATTACAGTTTATGTTATTTACCACTTAATATTTTGTGTTACCCCCCCTGGCCCTAATGACTGCCTGTAAACGATTTTTTTTCATTGACTGAATGAGTTTCCTGATGGAATCCTAAGGGATTTCTTGCCAATCTTCGACTAAAGCAGTTTTCAGGTCTTCTATTGACGCCGGAGCTGGACATCTTCCTCGTGCCCGCCTTTTCAGCTTGTATATATCATCATCATCATCATTTCAGCCGAAAGAAGTCCACTGCTGGATATAAGCCTCCCCCATAGCGGGGGCAGTTTGCCATAATCGCCACGCTTGGCAGGCGGGTTGGTGATCGCAGTATGGTGTTAAAATACATAGTGAACGCTGCTGCCCATTCTCTAGTAAGTCCCTTAGTCGCCTTTTACGACACTCACGAGAAGAAATAGGAGGGGTGCTATACTTTACGTCCGGCACCACACATACACCAATTATTACCATATATGTTCAATCGGATTTTAAGTCAGGGCTGAGGGCTAGCCAGTCTAGTGTGGGAATCAGCGGTGTGGCAGCGGGCATTATCGTGCATTAGCAGGAAATCTTCGCCAATAATCCCGGCGTAGAGGAACACATGGCCTAGCAGAATTTCATTGATGTATCTTTCTGCGGTTAACCCCCCTCTCGTTTTTGCTTCAATATATATCCCCGTCCACATCATACAGGACCTACCCCCGTATGCCACTGTTTCCGCAAAACAATATTGTGCGTAGCGCTCCCCCGGTCTCCTGTCTGTCGACGGTCGCTCCCATGCAGTCCGAGAACAGGACTCGCCTCCATTGCTCGATATCCCAATCTAAGTGATCGCGAGCAAACTGAAGCCTGGCTTATGTCGGTGGGCTGGAGACAATTTAGGTCCCGTGGCTGACCTTTTCGGGGTCAAGTTCGCTCTTTGTCGCCTCACTATCCACTCGCTGACAGCCCTCCCTTGAACTTCTTTGAGCTGCTGCTGGACGTCCTCGCCGGTCAATTGTCGATTTCGGAGAGAACAGGTGACAATAAATAGGTCATCTCTCACCGAAGTGTATCGCTGTTGTCGAGATCCTGGTCTCCGGACTAAGTTTCCAATCTCCCTGAACCTCCTGTATACCTTCGAGACACAAGGCTGGCTCAAATGAAGTCGAGCGATAGTATGCTGAGACAATCCTTGCTGGATTAGGATTACGACTTGAGCGGGTTCTGTAGGTGTGGTTTCCATTTTCTTTTACGTTCAGTATTCCCAGTGACGTGAAATATTGGACTGAAGATCAATTTTCATAAAAAAAATTATAGGGTTTCAGGACTATCAAACAATATGGTGTTTTATTTAAGAAAAATATGTTTTTTGTTTTTCGTTCCATGACATAAGGTTAATTAATCTTTGGCTTTGGATATTGAAAGAGGTTGAAAGCTAACAAAATTGCCTTTCAAATGATATGCCACAATCCATAGTAAATTGTAAAGAAGTTGTAAAAATTTGTTTCGAGCAGCGGACGATGAAGTGATTCCAGCTTATCTATCTTATCTTATTGCTCGCGAGTGTATATTATTTCAATTGGGCATTTCATTTAGATTAAAATATGCCTTTACATCATAATATTTAAATGAATACCGTACTTAAACCCTTTATGCTCTGTCCTGTAGATATCACATATTAAAAATTACGCGTAACAAAATAATTATGGATAACGGTGGCGCGGGAAACCTTTTCTTCTGCTATTACTACGACAGAAAAAATGGTTGAACGGATAGCCTGGTATAAGCCAGAATAACCTGGATTAACAACACATAGGATATATGTATCCCATTAGTACATTTCTGTTGGGCAATTGCCGAAATTCCACGCAGGCGAAGCCGCGGGCAAAAGCTAGAAATAATACTAAAAAAGCTTTAGGCTGCGTGCAGACGACACGCTCTCGCTCCGCGCCCACCCCGCGCCCGCCCCACTCGCTTTGGTTGTATATAATTTGAATCGTATGACACACCAATAGATCTTAAATTACATTTATCGAAATCGTCCCGCACCTGCTCCGCACCCGCTCCACGCCCGCCCCACGCCCGCTCCGTACCCGCTCCACGCCCGCCTTGTGCCCGCGCTTCGGCTAGTGCCATATTGACTGTGATCAAGGGCGTTTTTTTATTAAATAATAAGTAGTATAAGCGGGTGCGAGGCGGCCACAGGGCGGGCGCGGATTTTGCGCGTGGCGAACGCTGGCGGGCACAACGCGTATGCGGGCCCTGCGCGTGGTTGGCGCGGGTTATGCGCGTATCGTCCGAACGCAGCCTTATTCAAATCTACGCAGTACCAAAAACCGCTTTCACTAAAAGCCTAAAAAGCACTAAAAAGTTACATTTCCAATATCGAGTGCCATTTCAAATCCATGCACAGATCGCTTCACAAAGAATCACGAAAAAAAAGAAAAAAACGTTATCGCTGCTGGCCACCCATTCATAAAAGAACGAATGAATGAAATGCAGTTACGCCTTCATTCAGTTCGAGCGATCATTCGTAAAGTGTATTTTTAGAAATACATTTGGTGGAAAGAGTTCACGGAAAATTTCCAAAAAAAACACAACATCACTGTACTTCCCGAAGGGTTAAGGCTTCTAGAGAACGACGCGACTCACGACGCGCCACATAGGCTCCGCTCGTCGCGTGACACGCGGGACCTTTGTGTCGCGTCGCGTGTCGCGCCGGTCTGTAGAAGCCTTTATGCAGAGGTGTATCTATAGTTCACCCACATTTCGCTAGTTCTGTTTAAGTCCCACGTAAGAAGGGGTGAGCCTATTACCACCAACCAGGCACGAATCCAGAATACGTGCTCCTACTGAGAAATTCTTGATAAAAAACCTAACATCACTTTGCCTGACCCGGGAATCGAACCCAGGACCTCATCCTCAGCACTAGCGCTTCCGACCACTAGACCAACGAGGCAAAATGGATAAAGTTGCTACCAAATAGAGTTTCGTAATTTGGAACTGCAGTGATTTCGGGAATTATTCGTTTGGTCATGAATTGAAAAAAAAAAGAAGAAAATAAGTACATTTATTTGGGGTAAACTAAGCAAAGAAAAAAAAACACCAACACGAAAGAACATGTTGACGGCAAAAAAAAAAAAATAAGGATGGAAAAAAGATGGTTAAGTGCAGACTCTTGAACTCGCCAGTTTAGAGTTCCGTACCATATTTACGTAGTATGAGTGTGATTTTCTTTGTTTGTAGCAGTTTGCTAATAATTAAATATACAATAAGAAAATATACAGTCTAAATATACATTACGCCATAAAAATAGGTTAAACTTACCAAGCTCTAAGTTAAAAATGCACTCAACAAGTACATTAGTCATGTCAATTAAGATATATAATAAATTACCAGAAATAATTAAATAAGAACAAAAATTGAATATATTCACTAATAAATTAAAACAATTTCTAATAAATAAATGCTATTATAATATAAATGAATATTTCAATGACAAATTTTAAATTACTTAGATTCTTATAAAATAATACAATATTTATTACAACAACTAAGTAGTCAAATAAAAGCCCTCTTCCTCTCTCCTACTTTTTGCTGTGCCCGACAGGGTCCACAATGATCATATTTGTAAAACCTACCACCTAAGTTCACATGTGGAAGCAATAAATATATTGAGTATTGAGTATTAATTAAAACTCGCATAATTTCCGTCCACCTATGATCTGTAGGTATTTTTCATAAATTGTCTCCAAATAATTTATATTTAGCGCATACAACCCTAATCTCTTCAAAGTTAGAGTAAACAGGCATCTTCTGGGTAAGCTCACTCCATCGTCGACTTTGTCACTGTCACCTCTGCTCTAGACTAAGGTCAAGAGCAAACCCATCATAAAAAAAAAAAATATTATAGAAAGAAAGAAAAATAATTTTATTTGTCACAGAAACACGTGCATACGAATAAATTATAAACTCGAGTAGGTAAACATTACACAAAACAGATCTACATAATAATCACGAGAACAAAAAAAAACAAATAGTAGGCAGCTTCTCGTCATGACTGTGACAAGAAGACTAAATATTGTTAGCTAACTTTCTGCATTAAAGCTCGTATAGACTGGTGCGATATCGCGGACGGGACAGGCAGTACGAGCCTTGTCGCGGCCCCGATATCGCACCAGTCTGTACAAGCCTTTATGGTGGATCCGCAGTGAGAGCCCGCGAAATTCAAGGTTACAAGGTTTAATTCACAATTCACAATTCTTTATTGCAAGCTCAAACCATTTATTTCAAATAAACCAATTACAGGCACTTTTGAATTGTCAAAGAGTCGGTCAGTTAGTCAGAAAGTTGAAGCTATTTGCCCATTCCAAAACGTAGATCTCTATGGAGCAGAATAGGCAAGAAACTCCAAGGACACTCTTTTAAATCAAGATATTACAAAATACTGGGTACATTATTCTTGTCGCTTCTATATTTGAGAACAATGTAAAAATATAAATTATTTAAAAAACAATATAAATATTACAAATAAGCCCTGGCAGATAGGAGAAGACCAGTCACAACTGACGGCGCCCGTTCACGAGCATGACGCGTGGATCAGCACCATCCAGCTCAACTATTTTGTAGGGTACCGAATGATCCAACACACGCGCCACCATCAGCGAGACATTTAAGTGAGCATGTCATACTCTTAACTGCCAAACTTTTTTAAGTCAACATACATCATAACATAATAAACGGCTCCATGGTACTCACATTTACAAAAATTTAAAAAATGCTTTTATATTATACAAAACTATAGCTTGCAATGCATTTCAAAGATAAATAAAATTTTACTAGCAAAAGGATAAACATAATTACCTATAGAAGTATTCAACAACTAAAACTTGATTAAGTACATTTTATATAATAAATATGATTATAATGTCAGAACATAAAAAAGGGGGGAAGCATCTCTTCCAAATATTATAATTTTAACAACATTTTTAATTTCTCAACTTTTTACATTTTTGCATTCCATAATGTTAGTAAAACAGGTGGTAGGCTTAAAATTAAAGACACAATTATGGACCCTGTCGGGCACAGCATAGTAGGAGAGAGGAAGAGCGCTTATTTGTGTTTATATTATTAAGGTAATTGTATTTTTAATTGTATTCAAGTAATTGTATTTTTATTTTTTTGTTCGTTTTCGACCACATTTTTGTTCTTCTAATATTGAATTTATTCATGCACCTATTTAGTAAATATTTTGGTTTAAGTTGTAAGTAGTACCCGCTTGAATAAGTAGGTCCTTTTTATGTTATACCTTTACCATCTTATTACAAAACAAGATTTATACTTTGACATGGCTTAAACCAAGGTCAGTGTCCGGTTGTATCTTGATTAACGAAGAACAAATCTCTTATGGAAAAGTTCTTATGAAACAAATCTAACTTAGAGAGATGTATTCATGATTTTAATGATTATAATTCTACAGGGTCAAATTAAATTAGCTAGCGAAACTTTGCAGACGTTATGGGTATCGATATCTCTAAACACGATAAGACAAAAATAAAAAATATTTTAAGGTTTTTTTTACATATTATGGTAGGGTACTTGAAGAATGAGTTGAGAAACTCTGTTTTCTTTTGTTTTATCGTGTTTAGGTATCAATCACGTCTGTGATGTATACACAAAAAAAAAACAGTTTGATAAACTGATATTTCAAGTGACTAAACTAACTGCGGACGATGACCCCACAAAAAAAAACATCAAAATAATGTATTTTTTATTTTATCATGTTTAGATATCGATACCCATACCGTCTGCGGAGTTTCCCTAGCTAATTTAATTTGACCCTGTATACAGACATATTTTTATGGTCGCGAATCATATTTTGATCAAGATTTAACCTGACTCTGACATGCAAACTGCAAAAAACGTAAGAAAAATTGAATTTCACGGACTACAGCTGCGGATCTAGTTTAATAATACGTTTGAAAAATCTACGTGTATTTATTAGTCCATAATTTCAGCCGAATGACATTCACTGCTGGACATAGGCCTCCCCCAAAAAGGGGGGGATTTGTCATAATCGCCACGCTTGGCAGGAGGTTTGGCAATCGCAGTATCGTTTTAAAAATGCGTAAAGAACGCTGCTGCCCATTCTCTAGTAAGTCCCTTAGTCGCCTTTTACGACACCCACGGGAAGAAATGGGATGGTGCTATTCTTTACGTCCGGCACCGAACGGAAAATTTGTCCATATTTAACTATAATCCACTCGAAAGAAATTACTGAATTCTACGAAATAAACGATTTCGCTGGAAAACTAATTAAAAGGTTATTAATTTACCTTTACAAATAATCTGATTATTTCGTAAATACGGATAACACTACATATTTTGAAACAAAGTCACTAAAGCCGTGTCTGTCTGTTTGAACGCGATTTAAACTCAAAAACGACCGAACTGATTTTGATACAATTTTCACCGATGGACGGAGTGATTTATGAAGAAGGTTTAGGTGTGTAATTCATTAAGGTTTTGTGCATATTGGCTGAAATATGACGATGTAAAATACTCCAAGTAGGGTTGGGTTCAAATAGGTTGTGGTCAGCTTCCAGTCTTACCAGATGCAACTGAATACCAGTATTTTACATGGAGTGACTGCCTATTTGAACCCAATTACTGGGTAATACGATACCCCTTGGTAAGACTGGTTGTCAGAATTTCGGGCTTCTGACGACCCGTAACGACTGTCACAGATCCACGAATGACAGCCGGGACCAACGGCTTAACGTGCTTTCCGAGGCACGGAGGAGTCTCGGTATGTATAGATGGTCACCCATCCTCGGATCAACCCCGGCAAGCATAGCTTAACCTGATGGATCGACCCATGCGGCTGCCACACTAATCCCTCCCACCCCCGTGTGGCTGTTGTTACTTAGCCACGAGCTCCTCAACAGGCTGATACGAAAGTCTCACAGTAAAAAAAATTAGGCATATAATATTATGCTCAGCTAAAGTCCGGTCGCGAAGCAGAAAGAATTTTGTACAATGACCCCTCAATACTTATCTCTATGGCTTATTCCGATTATCCACCCTAAAACAGCCACCCTAAGGTGGATACTCGGAAACGCGTGCCCATCTATCCACCCAGAACGGGGTGGATAATCGAAATTCACCTCTGATTGTTCTTCCGACTTTTTACCCCAAGTACAGTCGACAGTGGAATAAACTTATCTATTAAAATAAAAACTTGCACCTAAAAATCATATTTTCATTAAACAAAACAAAATCATTACATGTCTACCAACTAAAAATAAACAAAAAAGAGTACACTCGTGCGAAGCCGAGCCGAGGCAGATAGTATTTTATAAATTCTGCAATATGTCCAGGAAATGACCAACACCAATTTCATTATTGAGTGGACGTAATTATGTATCCTGGATAAATTCGACTTTTTTCTTAACGTATTTTTCTAAGTATTTTAATGTTCACTAAGTATCTTGGGCCAGTTTCTATCATGTTTCTCTAAATGACTGTACACAGCCGAGGGGGAAAATCGGAAGAAAAATAATATATGAATTCCGATTATCCACCCCATCTGGGGTGGATACATGAACTTGCGTTTCCGAATATTTATTTATTTATTTTAGATTTACCAACGTTCGTATACACTATAGAAATTACAGGATGCAACATGAAATAGAGAACTGAATGTAACAAAAAATTATAGTTAAACACAGCATTTTCCTAATAGCACTTACTAGGTGAACAATCATACAATAGAGAAGCTAACTGTTATTTACTATAAAACAAAACAAAGAAAGATACAGCCGTCTCATATATTAAAAATTAACAAAAAAAAAAATTGCAAAAGAAAGAAGAAAGAAAGAAAATATGCTTATTTGCGGTAAACATGACGCAACAAAGAACATAAACACAAAAATAAGAAAAGGTTGGGGGAAACATGCGTCACATCCTCGCAAAACGGCTATCGCTCAGCATTATACTGCGACCCTATGCAAGACAGAGCCCCAGCGCTGGTTTTCAGCGACAGCCGGCGCCGACGTATGACGTCATATGGTGCAGCAAACAATTAATAGGATCATAGATAAAGAAAAATAATATAATAATAAAAATAAGTGGTAGAATAAACTAAAAGAAATATTAATAAAAACAGACATACATGCTATGAGAATATCATTCTCCTTAAACGTTTTACGCTTTATGTAGTGACAAAATTTCGAAAGTTTTCATCTCCGTTAGGAGTTTATGTGTTCTGTATATTTGACGAGTACTACGTAAAAGTATAAAATAACGCACTATAATTATTATAACCTGCAAGACAAATAATCAAGAAGTTTAATCTATCCACCCTAGGGTAGCTGTTTTAGGTTAGATAAACGGAATAAGCCATCTCTATCGCACAAATCACAAATACAATTGTGCGCGAGAGATAATAAGTAATGAGGGGTCATTGTTCGAAATTCAAAAATCACCACGAACTCTGTGCAATCAAACATACAAATACATAAAAAAACAATAACATACAACACAAGAAGTAAAAACAAATTCCAACTAATGAGTGCACGTGCACGCACTAATTACGGCAGAAAAACAGTAATAATGGAGGGAGCACAACTGTTCAATGATTTACCAGAAGACTTAAAGAAATTTAATAATATTAACTTATTTAAGAGGAAACTCAAAAAACACGTATGTACCCTATAACGTCACCATCGTCCCAGAGGCAAATATTGTATAGTATATGAAGAAACTTTGTATCTCATTATAAGTGAACTGTTTGTTATTCATAAGTTCTTATGAGAAATAAATATCTTTAAACCTAAATTCTTTCTGCTTCGAGCCCGGACTTTACCCGAGCGAAGCCGGGGCGGATTGCTAGTTAGAAATATAACGGTTTCAATCTCCATCAGATAGTTACGTCCCACGCAAATTCCTTAATCAGTCTAAAAATAGATCAAGCTATTCTTGGATGGAATCTTAGATTACTCTGTAGCTGCTCAACAAAGGAAAACAAAATGTTATGAAATATTATATCGGTTATATAATATTTCTTATCATTTTTTTTTACTTTGTTTCCATATGATTCATTTCAAAGGTTTACCATCATCTGCCTACTTTTCTCAACAAAGTTGGGGTCAGCTTCCAGTCTAACCAAATGCAGCAGAATATGCAGAGGACTGCCGACACAGATGTGGAAACTTATCACTTTGAAACGATATTTATTTGATTATTTTTTATTGCATCTCAACGACTTACTCACTAAGACATATACAAAAAAATGTCACATAAAACATTAAAAAAATAATTGTGTGATTTAATGTGAGAGACAGAGTGAGTTATTATAATTATTATAATCTTAATCTTAAAATTAATTATTATCCTTCTCTCTCATGTAACGAAATATGCCCAAACGTGATGCGTCCTTGAAATGTCACTCTCATTTCTAGATCAACTACCGAATCGCCGTCTAAGAAGTTTATTTTCACTTCAATAAAACATTTATTTAGTACATACAAAAGAAAAAGCACAACACTAAAAGCACAATTAAATGAATAAAAAATTACATGCAGACTATAAAGAAAAGAAAAAAACCGGTCAAGAGCGAGTCGGACTCGCGAACCGAGGGTTCCGTACGTATATATGATGTTGATGATTTCCGAAAAATTGTGCTATTTAGAGACATCGTTATATTTTTCCTGTAATTTTGACATGAACTTCTATCACATAGAATAATTTCAGATTTTTATCTATGCGAACTTCGGAGATAAGGGACGGGGAACGGTATTTTTTTTTACATTTTTTATCAAAAGTCGGAAACTATGCTGCCTAAAAAATAAAATGTTTGAGAATGTGCAAACAGCGCTCTTTCATATGATACCCCACATGCCTTAGTAGCCCCACTTAAAATTTTTAAGACCCCCTTTCAGTCCCTTTTGCAAAAAAGGTATATTTTTTTAAATTTCTTTCTTGTTTCATTGTCAAAATAGTTGGGCAAACATCATCTAAAACTATTCTAAATTTCAAGTTGATAGCATTAGTAGTTCTTGAGATATCCAGGTGTGACAGACAGACAGATAGACAGACTTAGTCTCACCATAAGGGTTCCTTTTTACCATTTTGGTACGGAACCCTAAAAATCAAGATGTTGAAAAAAAAACACATTTTCCTTTTTTTTGTTTTAAACACCCTTTGTCCACTTTCCTATCGCAGTTATGCCGGAAGAGATTTCTTTAAAAATAAGCATCACTCTTGTACGTATTTTTCTGTTCCTTTCTACTTGTCTGTTTATATGTGAGTACATAAACTGTTAAATCATCATTTCAGCCGAAAGAAGGTTTGCCATAATCAACACGCTTAGCAGGCGGGTTGGCGATCGCAGTATGGTGTTAAAATGCATAGAGAGCACTGCTGCCCATTCTCTAGTAAGTCCCTTAGTCGCCTTTTACGACACCTACGGGAAGAAATAGGGTAGTGCTATTCTTTACGTCCGGCACCACACAGACCTGAACTGTTAAATAAATAAATGAAAAACAAGTTTTAAAGAAATAAAGTGCCACATTTAAACTAGGACACACTTATAATCACGAACATACAAAGTTTGTGTCTCAAGATTGCACCAAATGGGAGTCCAGCTCAGCATGATTGTGTCAGGCAAATATACCTGACCCTGATATTCTGCTGGATTTCTTCAATTGATTCTCACTGATTCTGCAATGACTTACGGACGTCGAGCAGAAGAGATAAATACGAGTATAATATTGGTGTTGTGAAGAAGTGTTATGTACGGAGTGAAATAAGTATACCCGCAATTTAAATTAAGTATGTACGCTACATTATTTTTTTGTATTGGGAAAGGGTCCCTGAAACGACTGATCGTTTCGGGGACCCCAAACGTTTTTGTTCAGTGATATGACATAACAGTCTTCTCAAAGCGTGGGCGGAGGTGTATAGCCTAGTACACCCACATTTCGTCAGTTTGTAAAGGGCAAGCCTATTGTTCAACTACTATTGAGCAATTTCTAAGATAAGAACGCAATAATATTTTACTCAATCTGGGGATAGAACACAAAACAAAAGTTATCGAGTCGTTAAAGCATCAAAAAGATATAAATTTTAGGGCCCTTCACAAGACGATCATCAGTCAGATATTTTACTGCATAAAATAAAAATTAAAAGCCATTTATCAAACTAGATTGTAAATCAGCACCTGTGTATCAAAATTACATAAGACAATCCCCCAAAAAGCTCACCCTTTACCACTTCCTAGTGCTTTAGCTGGGAAGAAAAAGTGGCGCAACAAAGTCCCCAGGAGCACAGCTGTAGAAGAAGTTGATTCTTTAGAATAATACGAGTATGCATTAAATTAAATTATTTGCCATATGTCAGCTACCACACGCCTGTAGATTAACAAAAATATTAAAAACTACTCAAGCAGAAATAAAAACGTAAACATAATTTAATACCTATTTAAAAGCCTCCAGGCATAAAGGGCGTGCTCGCTTACATGTCGCGGGTCTCAAACCATAGGGACGTATCCGCAAAACCGTTACTTTATAGGAGACAAATAACTTAATAAATTTTCATGTGAGCCCGCTTGTTGTGTTTTTGCATGTGGCCATATATTTACACTTCTTATATGGGATGCTTGATTTTAAAGTATTTCCTTTATAACACTAGTTTTTTGTCGTATATATATATATATCTATAATACGGTAAAACTCCATCCAAACTTCCCCAAAAATGCTTGGAATTTATTAAAAAAAAACCTTTTTCCTTAAATTATAAATAATTGTACCAATATTTATTTGAACCTAGTTGTTGATTAAAATATTGCAATTTAGGAATCAGAAACCATCAAAATTAACGTTACTTCCGTCATTTTAAAAATGTATGCGACTGTCAAAGTCAAAGTCAAATTGTTTATTTCAAATAGAACGAACTAGATAGAACTTTTGAACGTCAATATTTACAAAAAAATAGAATTGATTCTAGTCGCCCCTTCCAAAAGGTAGTTTCGTATGGAGAAGAATGGGCAAGAAACTCCACCAGTACTCTTTTAAAATCATGTACAATATTTATATAGGTACATTAGTTATATAATTATATGCGAAGATGATGCACCTAGAATAAAATTTGGCTTGTCATTAATATTGAAAGGTTTAAAATCAAAGTAGAACTATAGACCATTTTTTTTCTAAAATCTAGAAAAAAAGCAAATGGTAGTAATTACACAAAGCTTTCTGTGTGAAAAAAAAATAAGAACACAAAATCCTAACTAATATTATAAATGCGAAAGTCAGTTTGTTTCTTTGTTATGTTTTCACGCTAAAACGAGTGAACGGATTTGGATGAAATTTAGGACATGGGTAGAACATGGTCTAAGTTAGGACATAGGATACTTTTTATCACGGCAGTACGTTCCCGTGGGATAATTTCGCTAGGTAGTAGTCCTCTCTAAAGTATCTATCTTAAATATCTTTGTTTTTAATAGAAAAAAACGTGTTTTAACTTAATAAAGAATTTATACTGAAAACAATCAAAAGCAGTTTTGGCCGGTTGAGTGAGTTTTGACTGTAACATACATTCAGATAGGATTTTCATTGTTGAAATTCTATTCCAAGTTGATGAAATAAGTTCAAAACTTCACTTCATATAATTTAGACTTCGAAACAGTGGAATTTCGAGACAGTCGTTCCTTAAGCCTTAGTTGTCTTCCTCGAAATGGAAATTAGGAATTAGGACTTACTTGCCTACATAAGAAATAAGAATGATACCTACCTACTTACTTTATTAGGCCATGATTAGGCCCACTTGCGCGTTCATGGGTTATGCTAAATAACTCAGACTTAACAGTCAGTTCAAGGTTAATCAAAATAAAAATTCATCTTGCGCCACCAAGAGTTAGAGGTAAACCTAGAGTAAAACTTTTAAATATTTAACTAACCGACCAAGGTGACTTAAGTAGCTAAACTCTGGGTTATTTTAAGTAAAATGTCCAAATGACATGATGATGTAATGAGGTACTGCTAATAACTTTGTATTAATTTTGTATTTTACATTGGCCGACGTCATAGTTAGTGAAAATTCGCATAGACAAGTAAATACAAATTATAAAAAAAAAAAACACTATTTATTTTACCATAACTGACGTTTTCGTTCATCAATAAACTAAATCTCCATGTAAACCACACACAATACGATTAAAATGAAATGTCATGTTATAAAATTCAAAGACAAGAAAATATTATATTACGTATCGTAGTGTAGTGTAAAAGAGACGGGTATACAATTTCCGTTCATTGTTCGTTCAATCATTTTGGTCGAATTACATATCAAGGCACAGACATTCTGCCAGGGTTGCGATTTGTCCGAAAGGGATATCGTGGCCCAGTGGAGTCAGTAAAAGTCTGACACACCCAGCTCAGCCCAGAGCGGGAGAAGTTATTTGATAATTTCCCACCCAAAAAAAAAGGGCACAGACATTGCAATTCTATTTTATGTTTCGTCGATTGAAATGCAATCGTCCCAACTCAAAAAACCGGTCAAGAGTGAGTCCGTACGTATATTTATGATGTTGATGACTTCTGAAAAACTGTGCTACTTAGAGACACCGTTTTATTTTTCCTGTAATCTTTACATAAACTTCTATCAAATAGAATAATTTCAGATTTTTATCTATGCAAACTTCGGAGATAAGGGTGGGGGGGGGACGGTATTTTTTTTTTACATTTTTCTTCAAAAGACGGAAATTATGGTGCTTAAAATTTAAAAAAATTTAAGACCCCCTTTCAGTCTCTTTTGCAAAAAAAGTTTTTTTTTTTTAATTTCTTTCTTATAAGCAAAATAGTTGGGCAACCGCCATCTAAAACTATTCTAAATTTCAAGTTGATAGCATAAGTAGTTCTTGAGATATCCAGGTGTGGCAAACAGACAGACAGATAGACAGACAGACTTAGTCTCACCATAAGGGTTCCTTTTTACCATTTTGGTACGGAACCCTAAAAACACTAATGACAGGTTAACTAACCCGGTGTTACTTTTTAGTGGCGCAACTCGTAATAAGAGTTAAAATGTTAAGTACGTAACTCGCAGTTTTCAAACTCCACATTTATTTAATAAACCCGACTAGACGTGCGAGTTCATGTGGTGCCAGACGTAAAGCATAGCACTCCCCTACTTCTTCCCGTAGGTGTCGTAAAAGCCGACTAAGGGTTTTACTAGAGAATGGGCAGCAGTGTTTTCTATGCATTTTAACACCATACTGAGATCGCCAACCTGCCTGCCAAGCGTGGTGATTATTACATAGTGGGCTTTATAAAAAGTAAAAATATAAAAAAAATCGGGTTGTTCCTTAAAATCTTCTGAACTTCGAAGAAAAACGAATAAAAAAAGGTTCATAACGTTTTCAACATACGCTTATCTTCGATAGCACTGGTGACTGAAATGTTGTGTGGAAATCAATTGTCATGGTATGGGCATGTGATGTCGAGAGGAAAGTTTGAGTATTTATTTATATATTTTATTTTAAATAGAACGGCCGAAGCCAATTACACTATTTAAACGTAATAATGTATTAAACACAGTCATGCATTCTCCTCACAAAAAATCTAACATTCTGACAGTATCATCTTCCATTCATTCGCAAACATATCAAGATCTGTGTTTAAGTGCAGGGTAGCGGCTAATTTCCGAGGAATAGGTGACATGGAATGTGCAACAGTACGGCATGTTGGAACAGCCAGTAAGCGGTGTTTTCTGCCACGACAGTAATTGTCTGGGACAAATAGATTGCAGATTTCAATAGGCAGATCAGGAACATCTATAATCCCCTAAGAATTTTAAATATTAGTCATCTGATCGCGCGACCGTCTTACTTCTAGAGAATTGAAACTTAAGCAACCCAACAGGAATTTAGTGGGATACAAGAGAGTATAAAATCCGTACAAGTGCTTGTAAAGGTATCTAAGAAATGTTTTTTTTTACTTTTTCTAAAGCTAATGCATAATAATAATAATAATAGCCTTTATTCGACAATCTTATGAAAACATGAATGAAAGTAAACAAAACTACAGTAACTAATTAAACTTAAAAATAATTATTATTTGACTCCGGTATCGCGATTGTCTTGCGTTTCCGCAAAGGCCTCCCCTAAAACTTGCCACCCTTTTCGATTATGGGTCATCCTCATCCAAGTAACACCAGCTATTTTCTTAATATCGTGCTCCCTTCTAAGACGCTGCCCCCCTTTCTTTCTTTTATATTGTCTTGGACACCAATCGGTTACGTCCTTAGCCCGTTTAACTTTGTTAATCTAATGCATACTGCTTCTCAAAAGGATTCCATACGCACGCACTAGACTTAAGTTTACTATGGACCCAAAATCAAGCTTGTTAACGTGGGGGTTGTGTAAGTCACGGCAGTTCCTTAAAACAAAGCCAAGGCGTCTGAAGGACTCCTTCGCAGTGGATGTGATGTGGTCGTGAAAAGTGAGCTTACAGCGTGTGATTAAGGAGAGGATAACCGACTTTTAATGATTTTATACTGAAGATCACGTCTAAACGAGTGGTGTTAATGATTTGAAAAAAATATATGATAAATCAGAGCATTTTGTCAATAATTTAATATGTGAATATTTTAAATTATGTTTATATTACATAGTGAAATTAATTTTTAAAGTTATGTCTAACGCGGATAAAATACTGAGAATGGCGCAAAATCTACCAAGCGTATTTTTCTGAAACCTTCACCATTTTAAAGATAATTTAATTAGTGATCTTTTAGTATACGAGTTTTATTAAAATACCTTTTGTTTTGTGTATAATAAATTAATAATGCGTCAAATTGGGGACAGCGCTCCTTGATGGGCGAGTCCTATTGTTTTGTCTTTTGTTTTTTTTTAAAAACGTTGCCCCACACTAGGAATTACTCCTGTATCGTGGGTGCGTTTACAAACATTTAAACTCACATACACAAACAGCCAGACCCGGAATAACTACTACCAATGGCTACTATTAATGGCTGAACATACGACGTGTTGCATGAGCTCAGTACAGAACACGCAAGCTTACTGACTCAAGGTCACTGGCATATATCTGTGTCTTAAGGATGGCTGTAAGAGTAGGGGAAGACCAAATAAACGAGGGATGGACTATGTGAAAGATAATATGGATAGGAAAGGGGTGACTACCGAGATGAATGGAGAAGTCATCATCTGCATAGGCTTTTCCCAACTGTGTTGGGAACGGCATCCAGTCTAATCAGATGCAGCTAAATACCTGTATTTTACATGGAGCGACTGCCTATCTGACCTCCACAACCCAGCTACTGGGTAATACGATACCCCTTGGTAAAACTGGCCGTCAGACTTTCGGGCTTCTGACGACCCGTAACGACTGTCAAAGATCCACGAATGACAGCCGGGACCAACGGCTTACCGTGCTTTCCGAGGAACAAAAGGGTCTTGGTATGTAAAGATGGTCACCCATCAAAATCAAAAATATTTTTATTTCACATAAGCCTACATGGGCACTTATGAAACGTCAGAAGCTAGGTGCACGGTTCCAATTGGTCGTTTCCTCCATGTTTCCATGGAGAAGAGCCAGCAAGAAACTCCACGGTCACTCATTAAAAAAAATAAAATTGGCTTTTACAATGTTTTCAAATTACAGTGTTAATAGGTATGAGAGGACAGCGTAGGCCCATCAAAAGTACCAGGTACTGAACAAAATAGAAAATGGTCTACAGATCTACAGTCTAATAAGCCTACAACGTCCTCACATTGACAAAAAAAAACAATATAAAATATGATTAAAATAATAAAAGTTAGAACCTTGTTGAAATTTAAATTGTAATAATATTATATTATAATAATGTCAAATAAGAAAAACATTACATTAAAAAATAACTTCGTAATTTGGGAGCTGTTAATAGACATTTACATAGTTTTGCCGTTAATGAGGTACCAGGGAGGCCACATGTACAGAAGGAATTAATGCCAAACTTCCTTGTCTTCAACGTAGTCCTTAATCTTATAATATGCTTTTTTGATAAGGGCACGTTTAATGTGCGTTTTGAATTTTCCATCACTAAGTCCTGTCACCGATTGTGGCAACATTTCTTGTTTTAGTTAATCTAAATTTGGGTAACACAATTTTATGTTTACTACGTGTATTTATATTATGGAAATCACTTCTTATTTCGAAAAGTCCTAAGTTTTTGCGTACATATAATATACTTTCTAAGATATAAAGAGAAGGCAGAGTTAGTACATCAATTTCTTTGAATTTGTTTCTAAGGGACTCACGAGGACCCATTCCATAGATCGCGCGGATTGCCCTCTTTTGTAAAATGAAAATTGAATCTACGTCGGCTGCCAATCCCCACAGCAGAACGCCATAAGGCATAATACCGTGGAAGTAATGGTTCATCCATGGATCAATCGCGGCAAGCGTAGCTTAACCTGATCGATCGTACCGTGCGGCTGTTAATAATAAGCCACAAGCCCCTCAAGAAGTATGCAAGAAAAATACATTCGCCGACCCCAAATAAAATGGGATAAGCACAAGAGACTGATGACGCGCATACATTCGGTGCCTATTTTGCTTCCATTCATTTAATTTTAAAATATCTAGCTGCAAATCTCACTTTTCACAATGATTTTCGATATAAACACAAAGAAAGACTTTTATAAATTCAAGTAATTATTGTCGATTTTCATAACTTCGGTAAGTAATAAATTGTTTAAACGATCATCATAAAACTAATAAAGAATATTGCAAATACACTCCCGGACTCTTAAATGGAGCCTACGTGCATTTTTATGTTTATAGGCCTACAAAATCAAAATAATGATAGGTCAGGGAAAAAGTTTTTATGCAGTTTTGAAGCAGACATACTGGCCATCATGTCGGTATCACCATTGTTCCAAATTTGAATTCACAAATATAAAAAGGCAAGAAAATGGGAGTTTGGTCGCTCTTAAAGAAGCACCAAGCTTTGATTAGAGCATCTATGTTTTTGCATTTATATTAGTTATTTCTTTTGTTTTGCATATAAAGAGTATCAAAATTATTTTTCTTTGTTTTTTTATCCATACATTAAAATTATGGATACTGCATTGGAAGCAGCCGTGCAAGCTGTGGCACCTTCTCAGTCTGGGCTTAGTCAGCGAAACGTAAGTGAACAACTTCATGTAAGTCGTTCTGCCGTCCAAAGAATGTTTACATCGATACCTGGAGACTGGCGGCTTCGTGCACCATCCAGGAGGACAAAGACACCAGGTCACTACAACATGACATGATCGGTTTATCTTTCCAACAGCCTGTGTAATCATCACCTCACCTCATTACAGGTCCCAAAACAGCTTCGAGGGTTTCATGGACGAACATTTGCATTGGACTCAACGTCAAAGGAACCAGGTTCTTTTTACGGATTAAACCAAGATTATGCTGTATGGCAATGATGGACGTAGAAAAGTCTACCAAAGACAGGGAGAACGTTTTCAGCAATGCTGCATTGAAGAAAAGGTGAGTTATGGCAGTGGGTCGTGAACAGTCTGGAGCGGAATTTCCACCGAAGGAAAATCTGGCCTTGAAGTTGTGACGGGACCACAGTTGCTACCACTAAATAGCGGCCGATACATTCCTCATGCCTAGAGGCTCATGTGATGCCATATACTGAGTATGTGGGCTAGGATTTAATTTTTTTGCATGATAAAGCCAGGGCGCACACTGCAAGAATTGTTCGAGAATACCTGCATGACGTTAGTATCGCAGTAATAGAATGGCCAGCAAGAAGCCGTGATATGAATCCAATAGAGCACTTATGGGTTATGCTGAAAAGGCGTGTTCGAAGAAACCAACCAGCTCCAGAAACTTTGCAGGAGCTGAAAACTGCCAACTTGGAGGCATGGGAGAACATTCCACAGCACGTCATAGTGACATTAATTATTAACATACCGAGCCGCATGATGGCCGCCATAAATGCTCTTGGTGGTAACATTAGTTACTAAAACAACGTTTTCTCTATGTAAACCATTGTTTTCTTCCACGCTCATTTTGTCCCTGAGAAACGCGAAAAGACGACTTATTGCAATTAAACAGGATTTTTTTTAAGTATTCCGATTTCAAATTTGGAACAATGACAAACGGAATTGATAGTGAGTGACTGGCTTCAAAAACACATTTATTTTTATCCGTACTACTATTATTCAAGAAAAAATATACCTATAAACAAAAATATGCAGGGTGGCTCGATTCAGGTGTCCGGCAGTGTACAATTTAGGCGGATTCTTTGCGATGTCTAACTTTTTTTTATTAGAAAACAAAAGAATATTTAGAATATTTTCGTGAAACAGATAGGTTAATTGGATATTTTTGATAAAAAAAAACATACAAAAAAATACAAAAACGTTTTATTGGCATAAAGCAAATGTGATACAGACTCTTCTGATCTTAGATCTTACTTAAACACCATTATGTTTGATCATCGATGTTTGATGATCAATGTTTTGGTTTGGCCATAGACCCCCAAACTAAGCAGGACTTGCACCTTGGGGGTCGGAGAGCGATTGAGCAGAAAGAAATATAGTTTGCATGGCTAGTTTAGTAAAGCGTGTATTATGTTGTGTGTGTGTGTGTGTTTGTGTGAGTGTCTGTCAGGGTGAAAATGTGAGAAAGATTGTTTTCCATGTTCATTGCTGGTACTTTGGCCTGTCGACAAACGTTAGAGAAACGTGAGTTGTATGTGAGTTCCAGAAGCCATTTCTTTAGTACACGTTTTAGCCTAGGCGAGCGGTTCACAAGTCTTTAATGTCCAGTGATTTGTAGACCTTGTTAAATGTGTGTAGGTGAGAGTAAGCTAGGTTTCGTCTGGACAAAAGGGGAGCTGGAATTCTGAACTTTTAGAACTGAACTCATAACGCGTTCAGGGTGCTCTTGGGGTTGCCTCGCTTCTGTAGCGCGTCGGAGATGTTTGCCGTGGCGCGTGTGGATTGTTTCCACACAATCATGCTTAAGCGGTGCACATCTCTAGTGAATAGGGTGCGGGCCAGCCGCAACAGTATTCTGAACGCTTTCGCTGAACGTTTTGACTGTCAGTACGTGAACCACTGCTGCATGGTTCACGTACTGACTAATGTTAAGATATTATTTTAATTTTGTTTTTTTAATGTACTTACAATTTTCAATTTAATGTATTTATTTAATTGTATTAATAATTATTTAGTTTAGTAATTGTATGATCCAACGTTGATTGAATTAAATAAATAATAATATTATAGTCAGCTCTTTTGGGGAGGGTCTTGTGAATGCGGAGGATTGCAGTTACAATGAAAAGTTGCCTCACGAGGAGGACTTGGATTTCTCTATAGAGCTTGTGTTAGCGCAGGGAACAAGGAAAGAGTGGATTGTATTTTAGAGCAATGGTTTATTACCGTTCTTATTTACAGATTACTAAACAGAACTGTCCCGAACAAACATTGCCGTAGTTAGTGGATAAAAGAAGAGTTTTAGATCTCACATTTCTTCACAAGCTATTCAATGGAGTTGTTGACTGTAGCGAGCTTCTTGGAAAGCTGCAGATAAGTGCACCATCTCACTTACCGCGGAAATCTAATTATAACTTGGGACAACGCTCCGTGATGGGCGAGTCCTATTACTGGCTGAACGTACGACGCGTTGCGTGAGCTCAGTACAGAACACGCAACGTACGCACGTAACTACTCAAGGTCACTAGCATATATCTCCGTCTTAAGTGACCTGTCATTCCTTCTGATGCTAGGGATCATTGAGTTAGGAATACTATGGAGATGGCATATTCTACTATATGAAGAATACTTTATACAAAGTTTCTTTCTAACTAATCAAGAGCTACATAATATGAAGAAAAAGGAGACATCTAAACGTTTGTCAAGGACTGAATTTGGCAAGACTTTTGTGGGACGTCAAAATCTGTCTATACGTGACCAGTCGCCATGTTTAATGCCAAGTTATTATAAGTTGTTGTTAGTTATTATATTTTAAGTACAGTTTATTTTATTTTATTTTGTTACTTATTTACCTGACTTTGGTTCCGTACGTATTTTTCAGGTGACCACTGAAAATCAGCGCTGTGCTGTGGGTCTCCCATAGCATAGCATCATGCTGAGTGCAAGCCTTCTTGTCACAGTCATGACGTGCAGCTTCCGACTATTTGTTTGTTTGTGATAGTACTTAGATCTCTTTTGTGTAACCCTCGAGTTTATTACATATTATGTTTTCGTGCGCACGTTTTTCTGTGACAAATAAAATTATTATTCTTTCTTTCTTTTTAACCGACTTCCAAAAAGGAGGAGTGTATGTTTTTTTTTTTTTTGTATGTTTGTTACGCGATTACTCCGTCAATTATTAACCGATTTTGATTTTTTTTTTTTTGTTTCAAAGGGTATAAGATAAAGGGATAAAGCCTCAGAATCTGATGAGGGGATCCCATGGAAATCGAGGAAAACCCTCAAATTTTATATGCAAACCTATAGCGATTTGGGTATTTTTATAGTAACTCGTGCATTTGCTCTCGGAAAGCACCATTTGGTGAAGTGGAACTGATGATGGACACCACAGATGGCCACCGGAATAATATAATAATGAGTACCTATTTAACGGGTTGCGATTAAGCAATTTATGCTCGTCACTATGCATAATGGTGAGTGGCAGTTTTCCTGGTTCTTCCCAGGAGAACTCCTCAACAGTCAACGTTCCAGCATCGGGAAAAGCAATATTTTGTAAAAGGTGATGAGCAGTTAACATTAGGCTATTGTAACTTAGATACATTCAAAACTGACCCACTAAAAAGTGAAAAATAAAAAACTTTTTGCAAAAAAATAATAACCGACTACCAAAAATAACACAACAAAGTGAAAAATAACTTTAATTTCGGAAGTCGGTGGCAAAAAACTCAAATACAGATCCAAAGACACCGACTTCCGAAAGTAAAGTTATTTTTCACTTTGTAGTGTTATTTTTGGTAGTCGGTTATTATTTTTTGTGGTACAAAACTCGGCAATGTGCTGTCAAACGGTTACTTGCTTTCTCTATCGCACTTGCAGTAACAACTCTACGAAAGGCGGCCATTTTAAGTGCTAGATTTTTGTCGGTAGTCACGCTAATTTTGTAGCTATTGCAAGTCCATAGGTTTATAAGTCTTTAGAGGTATGAGGAACAGGGGGTAGAGTTCACTCATACTCTATAGTAAAGGGAGGATTCTCCGACCAGACGGGTGTTGTGTCTGGTGGGCAACTGCCCGACGGTTGATGTCGGGACGTTGTATACTCGAATATGCTAGTCACGCGGTAAACTCTAATTGCGCGATGCAAGATTTTGTGTGACGTCAGTGTGACGCGTATATTGTATGTGGCGATGTTGATGCCGCTACAAGTCAATGCCAGGGACTGACACTATTCGCAGCTCACTTCAAGCTCCACATACCTTTTTTCTTCTTTTCTTCATTTTGCAACAGGCTAGGGTCAGGGACCATGCTGCCTGGTCATTAGTTAGTTCGTTTCTTTTGTAAATTCAGTTATATTCATCAGTTCAATGACGTATACAATGCATGATAGAAAATATCCGATAATATTGAGTTTCAGGAAAGATGTGGCACTTTCCTTAGACCCAGTGGCGGCCTTAGGGGGTGGCGAACAGGGCAACCACCCCGGGCCTCGCTCTTCCATGGGCGTCGCGCAACTACCCGGGTTAACAAAAAGTTAACATTTGAAACTATATTTTATTACTCAGTTCCGTGTGGTGCCGGACATAAAGAATAAGATAAGATAAGATATTTTTTATTGAGGTAAATAAAGATTTTGATGTACATGAGAGACTAAAGGCTTCTACATACCAGCGCGAAATCTCGCGCGACGCGACACAGCACAAAGGCCCCGCGTTTCGCGGGACGAGCGGTGCCTTTGTGTCGTGTCGCGTCGCGCGACAAGTCGCCCCGGTATGTAGAAGCCTTTAAAAAGTATGCATTATTGTAAGATGGTGTAGGTACATATAATCGTTGGGTGAATCGCTGCTCTCCTAACTAGATTACTGAGTAGTCTGTATTTAGGAGAGACAAAGAAAAGAAAGAATAGCACAATCGTATTTCTTCCGCCCGTGGATGTCGTAAAAGGCGACTAAGGGACTTACTAGAGAATGGGAAGCAGCGTTCTCTATGCATTTTAACACCACACTGCAATCGCCAACCCGACTGCCAAAAGTGGCGATTATGGCAACCCCTCTCCCACTTTGGGGGAGGCCTATGTCCAGCAGTGGACGTCTTTCGGCTGAAATGATGACTCAGTTAAAACAATATACGGCATGGTTGGCGCTGTGGTTAAGCGATTGATTGCTGCGCTGCGTGTCGCGGGTTCGATTCCCGCACGGAACAAATATTTGTATGACCTGCAAGTAGTTGTTCCGGATCTGGCTGTTTGTGTATGTGAGTTTAAATATTTGTAAACGCACCCACAATATAGGAGAAATACCTAATGGGGCAACGTTTAAAAAAAAAAATTGGTGTCAAAATAAATATTAACTTAAATTTTAATAAACCTCTTAATTTATTTGTTTATTAATTTCATTTCTTATTAATCTACTTTCAATTCACATACTTTACACAAGGGCCTCGCAAAGACCTGCGGCCCGGAGCCTCGCAATGGCTTAAGCCGCCGTTGCTTAGGGGCGGGACACAGAAAAGACGTAAGACGGGGACGCGTCGCAGACGCGGCGCACCTTTAACAAATTTTCATACAAAATGTATAGAAGCGTCGCGACACAAAATACACAGAAAAGACTGGGCGCTGACGAGACGCGGTCATAAGCACGTACGTCTGCGACGCGACCTCGTCTTACGTCTTTTCTGTGTGTCCCGCCCCAGACCTCACGCGGACTTCTTGAGAGAACTTGAAGTGATGTTGCACTGTTTTGTTTCATTTGCCTACACTAACGGACGTCACAAACACTTAATGTACGAGTATTAACCATTAAGTGTTTGTGAACGTGCGTTAGTGTCCACGATTATTAGTAATTATTACACATTAATATTCGGCTTTTTTTAATTTATTTTTTGGGTGGGAAATTATCAAAGAACTTCTCGTAACGGGCGGAGCTGAGGGCGTGTCAGACTTTTATTCATTTGCCTGTGTGCCAGGGCCACGATATCCCTTTCAGACAAACTCGCAACTCTGGCAGGCATTGGCCCTAACGGACCCCGTCAGTTGGTGCTGACATCTCTTTGAGGCGCGCGTGGAACACAATGCGCCGTCGACCCGGGCCTGGTCCTTATCGGACGGCGAGCTACCCATCGCTTACCGTCCGCAAGCCCGCGCCTACACGGTGAGAATAGATCTACTGCAGTGTTATTCTGTAAAATATAACTTTAAACGTCATTCAATAGACTGCACACAATTCAAAAGCGAACTCAATTCTTTTAAAAAATAAATATCGCGGATCCACAATGACTCAAAAAATCACATCGAAATTCAAACGGGGTCTCCGTTTGAATTTCGATGTGATTTTTTGAGAACAAGTTTTAACACTGCAAATGAGATAGGAATTTAAAAAAATAGCAAGTAGTAGTATCGGTGTTTTTCTCTTCTACCTTAACTAAAATGGTTTACCTACCTTAAAAATAGATATAAATAAGTAGGCAAAACAGTCGGTCTTCATTATAAACTCCTCTAAATACGCGGAAACAAGATTTCTAAAGTAACATGATATTCTTGTCGTAATAATTCCTCAAACTGATAATACTTCTGAGAAAACTTAATTATACTGAAAATCTCGATAACAGAGAACAATATATAATCGGATAATATCAGATGTGTAGTGGTTTGCAGAAATGAAACCAACTAAGCCTTTTTACGGAAGAACTAACGGGCAAAAAAAGGGCTAAAGGCATTATAAAGGCAGGTGACATGATGAGTAGTCTGATTCGTGACGCAAACGAGTGAAATCCCAACGACAGAACGTTTAAACAAAAAATGAAAAATATAAAAAAAAACTTAATTAAAAAAAAACAGTTGCAATTCCTAGCAAAATAAATAATGTGACTTATTGTGCCTTCTTGTCCAATAAGATAGACGTGGACTATTCATCATTTTGCAGCCGTCATGACAAATGACAAAATGTCTTCGGTGACATTTTGCCTTTTTACGGAAGAACTAACGGGCAAAAAAAGGGCTAAAGGCATTATAAAGGCAGGTGACATGATGAGTAGTCTGATTCGTGACGCAAACGAGTGAAATCCCAACGACAGAACGTTTAAACGAAAAATGAAAAATATAAAAAAAAACTTAATTAAAAAAAAACAGTTGCAATTCCTAGCAAAATAAATAATGTGACTTATTGTGCCTTCTTGTCCAATAAGATAGACGTGGACTATTCATCATTTTGCAGCCGTCATGACAAATGACAAAATGTCACCGAAGACAACTTATTAAATTCGGAAACCTCAATCAAAGGTACAATTATGAACGCCTACAAATTCTTCCTGGCACGCAGAGCTAAGTACGTGATGGTGCTCCCCCTACGACATTCTACCCATCCCGTTCTTTCGAACAAGATCAACATCTTCCCATCTCGCTCTAGAGACACCCACTCATAGACCATGTAGCTACAGCCCCTGTTTTCAGCCCACATTTCAGTCTAACCCTCGACGGCCTGGCTCGCGGACGTCTCCTTCCGACAATAACCATAAAAACGGACAATAATTTTCAAATCCGAACACTGACTTCCATTTTCGAACGCGCGTCAGATATGAACTTTTGACGTTGATTAAAATTTTTGGAACGAAGACAATAATTTACTCTTTTTAATTTAGTTTTTACGGGTTTTTTTACCGATTTAAATTCAATTAATAGACGCGCGTATTTTTTTTTTACAAGGAGAGTGTTTGTGGCATCAGGTGGGCGACTTCCAGCCGACAACAGGTGAGTCTTATAAGATCATGGATTTATATTTTATTTCATACTCGCGCAACATTTTATCCTTTTTTTGTCGAAAAATATATTATCTACCTTTATAATCGGTGGACCGGACCTTGCACGTGATTATTGGTATTACCTAAGTTAAGTAAAGGCGTATCTCTGTTCCAAGTAAACTAGGCAAGATTTAATATTTATATTTCTTGGTTTTTGGTAAAGAAAACGAAATTTCTGCGACCGATATTACCTACATTACATCTTGTTTTTGCAAATTCTTACGCAGCTCAGGTGCGCCTTATTTTTTGTTTTTTTATTGAGTCTGAGTTACAATCAGCATGCATTACACGAGGCGTAATTTTAATTGTTTCCCTAATTTATTGAATAAAATTTATTCAATTGATGGATATTTAAATAAAACACATTTTATAACGGTCAAATTATTTATTTGATCGATTGATATAATACGATTGATTTTACTCCATTAAACCAATTGAATAAAAATCCCATTAAAACTAAAACTTTTGCCAACAAAACTTTGACATTCAAACAAACAAAATTATGATTGAAAATACGCAAATATGAGTCACATTAAGTGATATTAATGTTTGCAAATGAAAACTCGATCAATTGAATTCATTGTGTTCTCCAATGAACAAGCCACGATTATGATTATTGAATTCAGTACAAAATCAAATGAATATTGAGAATCCAGGTTATTGGATTACGTCTTATTTTTAGGTATATGTTGGTTTATCGATCTCGACGAAAAAACGTCGCGTTTTCTGCGCATTAAGAGTTTTGGAAAACGGTTTAAAAGAAAAAATGTCGGGAATTTTTGAACAATTTCTTTGTACGCAAAATTGGAGAAGGATTAGTTTATCTGATAAATGGTCAAAAGAAATGATTAGTAAACTTTCCTCGTGAGTTGTCCTCGTGAGGACTTGTCCTCATACTGCAAAATTTACATAGATGTAAGAATAGGGGCACACCGTAAACGGTGGATGGGGTGGCATGGGGTTGAATACTAAAATGACTGCTGATAGAGATTATGCACGCTAAGAAGACATGCACACTAACAAAATTAGGAAAAGGGCAGAAAAACGTTGGTGATAATACCGTGATCGATCTTGTACTAAGATAAGCCAGGAATTGTAAAGGTAAAGAAAGAAGACGTATGGGAATAAAGAAGCTACTTTATTTTGGCAACAAGCATTTTCGGGATAGGACATTCAGCACCGTTGCGTTCCGCTTTAGATCCTTCACTCCATAACCATGTTCTACCATGAGAATGGCAACCATGGTAGTTTAAACCTGTAAAAGCATACACCCCCAGGTGAAGGCTGATGCTGTTATGCCAGTTTTTCTTAAAATAATGAGTTTTTCAAGGTTTCACGTGCTCTGCAGCTCTTGCAGTTGAAGTGAATCTACTAGGTCCCTAGTTGTGTGACTTGGTCCATCATCTCGAAACTAGAACTGTTTGGAAGTCAGCGATGGTTCTTTTTAAAGACAAATGATGTCGTGACTTGAGTTAGGTTTAATGTCATCTCTTAACTGCCAGGGCTTATTTGTAATCTTTTAATCGTATATTATGAATTGTTTTTAAATATTTTACTTTTTTTACATGGTTTCACTTAAAAGCGACAAGAATAATGTACCCAGGATTTTGTAATATCTTGATTTAAAAGAGTGTCCTTGGATTTTCTGGCCTGTTCTTCTCCATAGAGATCTTCGTTTTGTAATAGGCTAATAGCTTCAACTTTATGACTAACTGTTCGACTCTTTGACAATTCAAAAGTGCCTGTAATTAGTTATAATTAAAAAAAATATAAAAAAAATCAGTTATAATGAAATAAATGGTTTGAGTTTGAGTTTGTGAACTAAGTAACTATAGGTAACGTAAATTAATTGTTTATCTCCTTAAGATCCGTTCTCCGTTGAGCTCCTTTTAAGATCTGAGTTGAGCGACACGATTACCTACCTACTGACAAATGTGTGCACTGACTGGACAAGTCAACTCAAATCTGTGTGGTTCTTTCCTGGTTTTTGAACCAATTTACAGAAATAAATATCATCTATCAAATTGACACACTGCGCCGAATTTTTCCTTTCAGCCATTTCAAACAACTGTCACAGATGACAGTCGTGATTTATACCTACGGACATTTTAAGTTGATGGTCAATTTGATAAACAATACATTTTTCTGACTTAAGGCGCTGACAAGAGGCAAATGATAAAAGTAGGCTTGTCTTAAACAGAAAAATAGTCAAATCTCTATAGTTTATGGTAGCGGAAAAAATATATGTTATTCTTAAACATATTTCTCAGAACCTGGTTTATCAAAACACGTTTAGAAAAAAAATCTTTGTACAAATTAACGAGTCCGCGTATAACTGGTCAATTTCCCTCAGTGGTCAGTTTACTAATTCGCCATTTTCGTTGATTAGTCAGTTTCACTGATTGGTCAAACTAGCCCTTTACTTTGAGTTTCAATCCAAAATATCTGTATTAAATATCAACGTAAGGTTGGTATTTAATTAATAACAAGAACGTCTTATTTGTATGCAGAACTTGGTTGTTTTTTATTTTCGATTACTCAACTCATTTTTGAGTAAATAGTTAATTGATTTATATTTTGCATAAAATGACAAGCGTTGGGTCATCGAGCTTCTCTTTCTTTTGTATGTAATCTGACAGCGTCTGAACAAAATTTTGTAGATATTTGGGCTCAATAAAAGTTATTCTTTCTTTTAAGTAATTCTGGAACACATTGATTTAGAGATTGTAAGTGCACTCCCTCTGATGATAAAACTCACATTACTACTAAACATGTAGTATATGTTAGCTGGGTACTAGGTTAGCAGTAAACATAGCGAGTTATTGAAGGTTACATCTACATTGTAGGTGGCTTAGACTGACCCTGAGCTCCGGTATTTTGCTGGTGCAACTAGCTCTATTTTACAGTAAATTGCTCTTGCATAGGGCAACTCCGCTGTTTGTCGCTTGACCTGTATTTCAAGCATTTATTGTCAATCTACTGCCGTACCTATATACTGCTGAAGATATCAATAACCCTTTATCAAACTCAAACTCAAAGCATTTATTTCAATTCAACCAATTACGGGCACTTTCGAATTTTCAAAGAGTCGGTCCGTTAGTCAGAAAGTTGAAGCTATTTGCCTATTCCAAAACGTAGATCTCTATGGAGAAGAACAATCAAGAAACGCCAAGGACACTCTTTTAAATCAAGATATTACAAAATCCTGGATACATTATTCTTGTCGCTTCTATAAGTAAGAACAATGAAAAAAACTCTTATTTACCATCGATATTACTAGTTGCTGAGGAGCCTGCATCATCCTATTGCTGGGTAAAAACCTCTTTCATGTTTGACATGCGTAAAATAACATAAATATTTTTACATAAACAAAATACCTATTATAATTATTGTGAAAATAGTTTATCTTCTTATCCAGTCTTCTTTTGTTTGGTAAAAATTTTGAATTTGGAAGAAATTTTAATTTAAAGAGTGTTCGTGGAGTTTCTTGCCCGTTCTTCTCTATAGGAACCTACTACGCTTCGGAATGGGCAAATAGTTTCCTCTTTGTGACTGACCGACCCCTTGAAAATTGAAAAGTAAGTACTCGTAATTGGTTGATTTGGAAAATGCTTTGAGACATGAAGTCCAAAAGTGCTCGCCTCACAGGCGACGATACATTTTGCGGCAAAAATCTATGAAATCAATAAGGCTCATTCAAAGGATGAAAGAAAACGTATAGAAGAAGATTTAGATTACTCGATTGTGTGTGACGACGTGAATTTAGATTTAGATTAGATTATTTTATTTATTGAATAATGGTTGAACAATCAAACACTTACTTACAAACAACACCATGCGTATACAATATTATAGCGTATTACAATTATATAACCATTACTGCTATAAGCAGTCTTTGTATGTACTCTGGCATCCAAAGCAAGATTTAACTTGTTTTATGGATACCAGCATTCTCACATAAATGATATACATCTGTAGGTTAATTGTGACGACAAACAGACACACTTCCCAACGGAATGCACTAAGTACATGTAGTTTTTTTTTTTATTGTTATGCCAAGGTAAATCTTATATATAAAATTCTCGTGTCACAATGTTAGTTACTATACTCCTCCGAAACGGCTTCGAGGATACGACCGGCCACGGGATGGCCGATACGGCCACGGGATCGAGACTTACGCGGGTGAAAGCGCGGGGCGCAGCTAGTAACTATCTAAAAATATATTAATCTTATATCTCAAATTTCTAGTCTTTAAACCTTCTCTGCTAATATAAATTCCATGTATATTTGTGAGTATAGAAACTATTATAAGTTGGATTTTTTGACAAGGATATATCGAGAGTGCTCTCACATGCTGAAGTGTTGTGAGGCGTGCAATAAAATACATAATTATTATAATTACAAACAACAAATCAATGAAAAGATGATTCTTAGAATATCTCAGTACCAGCTCGGATTCGGGATTCGTGCCCGGTTGATGGCAATAGGCTCACCCCGGGACTTAACATAACTGGCGAAATGAGGGTGTACTACTGTATCGCAGTATGGTGTTAAATGCATAGAGAACGCTGCTGCCCATTCCCTAGTAAGTCCCTTAGTCGCCTTTTACGACACCCACGGGAAGAAATGGGATGGTGCTATTCTTTACGTCCGGCACCAAACGGACAACTATAAGGTACTATTTATGTATATCTCTGCCTCACCCTTCGGGGAATACAGGAGTGCTGTTATGATATATATATGTATATATATTTATGTGCAAACAACAAAATAATAAACAATAACATAAATGAACCGACTTAAAACAAAGCCGATAGTAAATTCAATTTAATTGTTCGAATTTATGAACGGTAATGGTAACACACAACCATTAACACGTTAGCATTAATTAATTGCTCGTTAAATAGCTTTTATTCCCGAAGTCGAGTGCTGTTATATTTTAGTTTAATTCGTTTTGAATCAAAACGCGAAGCATTTTAAATTGCAAACATACTTCATCATCTGCCTAGCATTTTCCAAACTACATCGGGGTTGGCTTCCAGTCTAACCGAATTTATTTATTTAAGAAAAAACAAACAGTAGCACAATAAAAAATCAAAATATATCTTAAATATTACATTTTAAACAATTATGCTACCTACTACGTTCTCCACAGATTACAATGTAAAGTGCCTATTTAAAAACTAGCTAGTAACACAGATACAATACAGTGTTATAATAATGCAGTCGCTATCGAATTCAGTTTCTGTAAACTGAGTTTTTAGTTACAGTAAAATTTATTTATTTTATATTTATTTATCAACCTAGAAATTATATCTTTAAATAAAAATAAAAATAAATATTTTTAAATAACAAAAAAAAAAAAGAGGTAAATTGTGTGCGTACATTATTAAACATTAGGTACGTCATTATAACATACAGTGATCCTTTTTGTTGCTTGGATTTGCTTCCTAAATGCATTTTCACTAAGAAAAAGTATGTCGATTGAATTGAACTCATTGTTATATGTCTCAACCAAACGATGTTGGATTTACAGAGGCGAGTAGCAAATAGACGTTGAGTGCGTACCTCACGCACATGAACAGTTCGAGGAACCAGGATTCGCGCACACGAATTAAGCTGAATACCAGTATTTGACATGCAGCGACTGCCTATCTAACCTCCACAACCCAGTTACTGGGTAACACGATACCCCTTGGTAAGACTGGTTGTCAGACTTTTGGGCTTCTGACTACCCCGCAGACTGTCAAAAATCCACACGAATGCTTTCCAAGGCACGGCGAGGTCTCGGTATATAAAGATAGTCACCCATCTACGGACCGACTGCGGCACGCGTAGTTTAACCTGATCGAACGAACCGTGGGGCTGATATTACTTAACCACAAGCCACTCTCTCCTAAATGGTTTGAGGAGTTTACGTTCCATGAATCGTCTTAGCATGATCTATACAATAGCTTCTTTAGGCACACGTCTAATCACCGACGAGGAAGCGACTAGCTATCAACGATACTCTCGCACATTAAGACGCAGATATATGCCAGTGACCTTGAGTGGTTAGCTTGCGTGTTCTGTACTGAGCTCACGCAACGCGGCGTACGTTCAGCCAGTAATAGGACTCGCCCATCAAGGAGCGCTGTCCCCAATTTGACGCATTATTAATTTATTATACACAAAACAAAAGGTATTTTAATAAAACGCGTATACTAAAAGATCAATAATTAAATTATCTTTAAATTGGTGAAGGTTTCAGAAAAATTCGCGTGGTAGATGATCGCCATTCTCAGTTTTTTATCCGCGTTAGACATAATTTTACAAAATAATTTCACTATGTAATATAAACATAATCTAAAATATTCGTATATTAAATTATTGCGAAAATGCTTTAATTTAACATATATTTTTTCAAATCATTAACACTACTCGTTTAGACGTGATCTTCAGTATAAAATCATTAAAAGTCGGTTATCGTCGCCTTAAGGCGATAAGGCCCAAGTGTTTCAAACATTTTTTTTTTGCCAAATCTATACAGTTCGTGACGGCGGAAAAAATATATGTTAATCTTGAACATATTTCTGAGAACCTAGTTGTAGGTCACAAGATTGTAGGTCCCATGAAAGTAACAGAGATATCATAATCATAATTTCAACAGAAAGACGTCCACTGCTGGACATACGCCTCCCCCAAAGGGGATAGATATATGAGAGCCGGCCTAAAGCGGCTTTTGCTGCGGGCCAAAGCTAGTTTCTACTAATTAAAAAAAAAACCGGCCAAGTGCGTCCAAAACGCACTTGGCCGGTTTGTTAATTGTTAGCTCTACTCGGTTCTCGTCAATCGCCGGCGGTAGAACAAGTGCCTTAGCTGATTTTCCTTTGTCTAACCAAGTTGGAGTTTGTATCCCGTTAACCTACAAAGGGGTAGACAGCGTACAAATTTCACATTCTTTACCAACTACGTCAAATGTCAGTAAAAGTATTTCTACTAGAGCCTTGGTCCCTTGCCTTCATAGTTTGGACGTGAACATTTAATTCGAAAACTTCAGAATAATTAGCAGTATGTAAGTCCCCTCTTTGAGGAGTGGCTAGAGAGGCGCCACGGCGTCCTCACCTTCCGCCTGACGCAGGTCCTCACCGGACACGGTTGTTTCGGGAGGTTCCTGTTCAGGATAAAGCGGGAGGAAACGCCCGGGTGTCACCACTGTGTGGATCGCCCGGAGGACACGGTGGAGCATACGGTGGAGGTCTGCCCTGCTTGGGCGGAGCACCGCCGTGTCCTCACGGAGGCGATCGGCGGCGACGATCTCTCGCGTCCGGCCCTGGTTCAGGCCATGGTTCGGAGCGAGAGTGCATGGGAGGCCGTCACCTCCTTCTGCGAAACAGTAATGCTCGCGAAGGAGGAGGCGGAGCGCATGAGGGTGAGGCAGGGTGCCCGCCCTTCCACCCTAAGTCGCCGCAGGAGACGCCCTGGGCGTCGGGAATCGCAGGCGGATTCCCGGCCACCGTAGGCGCGGGCTTGCGGACGGTGAGCGATGGGTAGCTCGCCGTCCGATAAGGACCAGGCCCGGGTCGACGGCGCGTTGTGTTCCACGCGCGCCTCAAAGAGACGTCAGCACCAATTGACGGGGTCCGAAAGGGCCAATGCCTGCCAGGGTTACGAGCCTGTCCGAAAGGGATATCGTGGCTCTGGCACACAGGCATCTGAAGGAACACGGTGGGTTTTAGTCAGTAAAAGTCTGACACTCCCTCTCGCTCCGCCCAGAGCGGGAGAAGTTATTTGATGATTTCCCACCAAAAAAAAAAAAAGGGTGGGTCCTTGTCATGACCATTGCTGGACATAATCAATTGGTATTAGAAAGCTATAATTCACAAAGGGGAGGCTCATGTAATAATAATAATACCAGCCTATTATTGTCCCACAGCTGGGTAAAGGCCTTTTGTATACATAAAAACACATACATAAAAGGAATATATATATGTAAAGTCCCCGCCACGAGAAGCTATAAATTTTGTAAACAAAGAACTTCTACTAAAAATATAACCCGACCAAGTGAAATTGTTCGTTAGTTTCGTATTACATGTATGTTACTTTCAGTTGATTGAATTTGGGATTATTTGTTTCGCTACGTAACTTAGTAGAAGTTCTTTGTTTACAAAATATATAGCTTCTCGTGGCGGGGACTTTAGTCTATGATAAGAGGCACTGACAAGTAACTGATGTTACATCGGGTTCTCACACCCGGTGTTCGTTTACAATTACAATAGTTTTATTAAATAAATATCGTTTATTTATTTTTATTTATTTATTTATTTATTTATTTAATACTTTAAGCACAGAAATGTACAGAGGCGGACTTAATGCCATAGGCATTTTCTACCAGTCAACCTTTGGGCGATGCAGAGACAAACTCAACTCATCTATTTTTATTTTATTTGTTTCCGTATGATCTATCTGTGACATCACAGCGGGCCCTATCAGAATACCAGCGCCTCAAAGAGATATCAGCACCAACTGACGGCGTCCGTTAGGGCCAATGCCTGCTAGGGTTGCGATCGTGGCCCTGGCACACAGGCAACGGAAGGAACACGGGTGGGTTTTAGTCAGTAAAAGTCTGACACATCCTCCCGCTCCGCCCAGGGCGGGAGAAGTTATTTGATAATTTCACACCCAAAAAAAAAAAGCTCTGTGACACTTATTTTTTAAGTGCCGCAGCATCATGCTGAGCATGCATACATGCATACGGGCCTTTTGGCCTCGTACAGGACTTTCTGTTTTTATTTTGTTTTGTTTTCTATAAGTGTGTTTTATTTTTATTTGTGATCTGTGCGAGTCCCAATAAATGCTTTTTCTTTCTTCTTTCTTTCTTATACAGAGTTGACATGAGCATTGATCATCCATCTTGCTCAAGACGGCTATGTGATTTCAGATTTACATTAACTACTGCTTTTGCCCGTGGCTAGATGCGTACGAGAACGTACTACCAGGATTTAAAGTAGTAAATCCTATGTCTTAATCCAGGTTATTCTACTATTTTATAAAAAAACAGCATCGTGACTGTATTCCCTGAAGGGATAGGCAGAGGTGTACCTATGAAATTAAGTACCTATTCCTGTTTGAGCACCTATGCATTGAGTACCAAAGGTCTTCTCAAATGGGATTACCTTTGGTCCTCAATGCTCAAAAAATAGGTGGTCAAACGCATCGAGATATAAGTACTAACGTACTAGAGAAGACACCGTAAATTCCTACTTTGTCTCGTTCAACTGCGGCGATCGCAACGCACCGCGTCGTCGCCGCACCTCACTCAGTCGCCGTGATTTACATGGCGCTTAAGACCTTTTTGCCGAGAATAAATACACTTCCGCAGCAAATCTAGCGCTGTGGTAAATTAGTTACGGTTTAGACGAATTGTTATTATTTTAGCGCTGCAGCGAACTAAAGATTCAAATTACGAAGAATAGGACAATTCAGTTATTTGACGTAGCTTCTCTAGTACGTTAGTACTTATATCTCGATGGTCAAACGAGAATACTTCACCTTTTAATATACCTACATTAAATTTCACCAGTTATGTTTGGGTTTGTTGCGGCATCAACATCGCCACATGCGGACGACGTGTCACACTGACGCAGGGTTGGATTTTGTACTATAATTATAGTATTTATACTATAATTTCGCCCTTTGTACTATATACTATCCACATGTAAGGATAGTACGCTAAAATACTATAATTTAAAGTTTGCTCCCGAATGCTTAGTTTTACGTCATATTATGAATATTTCGACCGTGCGTGTATCCGACCGAATTCTGATCTTGCCATGTTTTCTGTGTTGATTCCCCAATTATCGTTCGCAGCTCACTTCTCTCTTTCCACTCATCTCGTTCCTTCCATTCCATTCGAAATTCAATCAAAGTTTGCTTAATGTTTTAACAATCGCTCGCGAATTTTTGTGCGAAGATACGAAACAAACTGGCAACACAATCCATAGACGCCATTTTAGTGATATAATATTCAAGAACTGATAAACTTAGAATAGGAGTAAATTTTGCCTTAACGGGTGTTGATTTTGACTATGATATGTTAAATTAAAAATAATGAAAGTGTACTATAATTTTTTACAAATACTATCCTTTTCATTTTTTTGTACTATCTTTTTCAACCTACCTAAATCCAACCCTGCACTGACGTCACGCCAAATCCTGCATCGCGCAAGCATAGTTTACCGCACAACTAGCATATATATAAAATCCCGATATCAACCGTCGGGCAGTTGCCCACTAGACACAACACCCGTCTGGTTGTAGGATCCTCCCTTTTCAATGAACTTTACACCCTGTGCCTCATGCCTCTAAAGATTCTATGTAATAGGGGCGAGCCTTTTGCCATTAACCGGGCACAAATCCAGACTTCGGACTGTTACTGAGAAATTCCAGATGAAAAACTCAATAACTCTTTGCCTGACCCGGGAATTGAACCCAGGACCTCATGCTCAACAGTAGCGCTTGCGACCACTAGACCAATTCTTTTATAAAAATGTGGCTGTTATTTTTTCACACTTTACCTGCCCCGAGGATCGTACCCAGAAAGCCATGCTTATCAGTCATACTTGTGGTCACAAAACTAACGAGCCCGTCAGTTGTCAGTTGTATAAAATGTGTCAGAGATAGAACTTAGTAATGAGTTTAGAAGCAATTATTTACCGTGGCGAACACGACTAAGTTTCCATTCAAATGTTTAACTTAGTTCAGCTATGTCGCCGAGTTTGTTGAGAGTATTCATTTCATCTCATGAATATTGAAGAAGTTAACTGGGACTGTAATAAAATCTACATTTTCTTGTAAAAATAGTGTCGAGCAGAGCCGTAACTTTCGCTTAAGTGGCCCCGGGGCAGGACAAAAAATGGGGCCTAGTTCATCAATTATTTTTAATGCTTGGAAGGGAACAAAGAATACTTTTTAATAGGCATTATTTAAAATATTTATTATAATGATACCAACGAGATTTAAGGTCAACAATCAATTATATTTCCAATACTTATACTATTTAGCATTATCAGCCCATAATGTTACCACTGCTGGGATACAGACCTCCTCTTATTGAGAGCGCGGGCCCAGTGCAGGTTGGTAGATGTCACATGTCTTCGAATTCTAGGTTCTAGGACATGCCGGTTTCCTCCCGATGTTTTCCTACACCGTTTTGAGAGCAGTGGTAATAAAAAAAAATACACAAAGCAAAGCGCCTGCCTGGGTTCGAACCGACGACCTACAACTCGTAAGGGCTTCTACAGACCGGCGCGACACAAAGGCCCCGCGTGTCGCGCGACGAGCGGTGCCGCTGTGTCGCGTCATGAGTCGCGCCGGTCTGTAGAAGCCTTAAGTCGGGGCCGTTACCAGTGGCCACCACTGCTCTTTAAATATACTTTAATATCTTTCAAAAGGTCTCTTTTCAATTAGAAGAAACAAAATGTAAATTCCAACAAAATATTTATTAACATAAAAGTGAAAAGAAATCTTATAGTGAACCGTGTTTCCAAAATGGTGGCCTGACTTAAAAATACCCAATACTTGTTATTCTTGTGAAAACATTCCTTTGATTGAAAAGTTATGAAAGAGAGACAAAAAATATTTCTGAAAAAATCGTGTTCAACAAAGGTTTTACTTTTTAATTTTGACAGAGTGCATTCTGAAAAAAATGTCATCCAGATTTTATAACACCAACCTTCCGTCTTATTACAAAACAAGATTTATATTTTGACTTGGCTTAAACCATGGAGCTAGTTTTTGTAATGAGAACGTAACTCTGATTGAAATACCGTTCTTTATACAAAACTGAATACTTAGTTCGGTACTAAGTTGTCAGTTTTGTATTAGGAACTTTCGGCTCCATGGTTTAAAATTGGGTCTGAAGATAAACCTTGTTTTGTAATAAGGCCCCTTGTGTTTTATTCAATTACTAAGCCGACAATTTTATTTTTGAGATAAGCATGTAAACAAAATCTATATTCCATTTTAAATAAGATTAGAAATTTAAATATACCTTTTATACAGTCCGTTCAACCGATTTTAAATTCTATTCCGTAGGCATAACGATGGCATTCAAATAAAAAACGTGGTTACTGGTTACAATAGCCACTATTTATTACAGCTGACATTTGTCATGCTACCAACGCAATTTAAGTCAAAATCGGGGAAAAAGGTTTATTAAAATTTCGAATCTTATTTCAAATGGAATATAGTTTGTTTTGTATTGTAATAATCATATATTTCCATTTAACATCTCACGTGACTAGATTAGAATACCCGCTACGGACATCGTTCTAGCCATTGGCAGCAGAACATTTTGTTTCCATGAAGAAAAGTGACCGCCACAAAAATTATGAAAATGAAATTGAAAATGACGGCAGCGGGGTTTGGCTTTACGGTGTCAAAAAACGCTCTCTAGACAAACAAGGCAAGTTTTCAGTGACATCAATCGACGGTAAATTGTGGACACTATGTGTGTCACTGCTTTCTTAAGAAAAATATCAAAATTTTAGGCTCAGTAGTTTCGGAGATAAGGGGGGGAATGGTAATTTTTCATCTATTTTCTTAAATAATTTCAAAAGTGTGTATTTTAAAATTATAAAAATATATATATAAAATCCTTAAAACAAGCCCTTTCATTTGATATGACACACGGTACAGTCAGCAAAACTTTTTTTTAAATTTTCTAATTTGCTGCCTAAAAGTGACCTCCGTATTCAAAATGAATTTATCATATGTGTACCAATTTTCAACTTAATCGGTCTAGTAGATTCGGAGCAAATCAGCTGTGACAGACGGACCGACAGACAGACACGAGTAATCCTATAAGGGTTCCTTTTTTCCTTTTGAGGTACGGAACCCTAACAAAAGCAAAGCTTAAGCAGCTTGAACAAATCTCGGACGTAATGCGAAACGTAAATGTTATGTAATGTAATGTAATCATCAAGTGAAGTCCCCAAAATTAAATCCAACCAAAAACAAAAGAGTAACAAAAAACTAATTGTAATAAAAACCATTTAAAGAAGACACAGTTCAAAAAAAGAATGGCAAAACATTTTACAAAACCGTACACGGCACTTTGTGGCAAAGGAATTACTGCAGAAAGCCTTTGAAAAAAAAAAAACATAACCGTCTCGAGTATGGCCTAGGGAAGGCTATTCATTAACAATACTATTGTTCTGGCGTGCTTGCGTAGTAAATGGGCTGCTGACAAATTAAATCTGTCCTCCTTGGCCTTTGTCTGGATTAAATGGAGTTTTCTTATTTGCAATTTGAGATAAGATGGCGTCGTTTCACTGATTGAAAGTGGGACATTACAAACATATTAGGGATTTCGTACCTTTCCTTAGAGTATTTTCAAATTAATCATACAAAAATTAAGATTAGAGAAAATTGTTATGCTGCCAATTTGTGGTGATAGTTCGTAGACCAGCTGGTTGATTCTAAAACTTAGGAAAAGTGAGCTGTAATTGCACCTGATGCTAAGTTAGGGATTGACACTATTTACAGCTCAATCTCACCTATTATTCTTGGTGAGATTTTTCACAATAGATCGGCTGAAATCTAACTAATACATAACAAATACATGGTGTTTGAAAGCCAGGTGCAAAGCCTTAAGGTGGTAGGTAATAGATGACACCATTTGCAGCATTTTGAGCATGTTTAAAAAAATGTTTGAACGATATAGAATATTTTATTTTTTAAATTTTATGAGTATTCTACTATTTCAAGTGTCTAGTATATTCAATAACACAGATGCTTGGAACTTGGTTTATTAGATTAGATGCACATCAGATAAACCCCGAAAAATAAACACACCAGCTTTAAGGGCTTTAGGGCCTTTGTGTCGCGTCGCGTGTCGCGCCAGTGTGTAGAAGCCTTTAACTGGCGCATTGTTGGCAATTAACTAAAAATAACAGATTAAAAAAAACGTACATCGTCTAAGACATGCCTACCCAACAACCTCTTAAGGCTTTCCACCCAGCTTCCAAACATCTTGTATATTATCAAACGTAACATTTCACTTCTCTAAACATTTTGAGAATTTAAAGGTCTAGCTGATCCGATGGACGTTGTTCTTTCCACAATTTCAATAGTTCATACAAAGATCCAATAGAAAAAGGACGTTCAGTCGTTCCCGAACTTGAAAATATTCCTGGAACCTTTCAACTTTTTCATTCCATAAAAACCAAATTCTGACTATTATAAACATTTTTCCGTTATCAAGTGATGCGATTATCAATAAACAACATTTCATTTTTAGGTTTCCGTACCCATAGGGTGAAATGGGAAGGGTTCCCGTTTCCTAAGTTCCCGTATTACTAAGGGTCCGCCGTCCGTCTGTACGGCTGTATTTCATGAACCGTGGTAGTTAGACAAATGAAATGTACAAACATGATGTATTTTTGTTGCCGCTATAACAACAAATACTAAAAAACAGAATAACATAAATAGATAAGGAGCCTCCCATACAACAAACGTGATTTTTTTGCTCGTTTTTGCTCTATATTGATAACGGCAACAGGTAGACGCTTGAAATATTCACAGAATATTTAATTATATATTCACTTTAATAATAAATAATTCAATTAAAATAAAACAAATATTTAAGGGGGGCTTTTATAGATAATGGTACGGAACTCTTCGCCCGCGAGTCCGACTCGCACGTGGCCGGTTTTTATTATAATACTAGTTGCGCCCCGCGGTTTGACCCGCGTATGTCAAGATCCCGTAAGAATATTGGGATAAAAAGTAGTCCATATGTTAATCCAGGGTATCAGCTACCTCCATACAAAATTTTATCAAAATTAATCCAGCCGTTTAAGCGTGAAGAAGTAACGAACTCACAAACTTTCGCCTTTATAATATAAGTGTGATAATAGAGAAGATTCATAAGATTTCTTTAGTAATAAGCATCACTTTTGTACGTATTTTTCTGTTCCTTTCTTCTTGTATGTTTATATGTGTGTACATAAACTGTTAAATAAATAAATAAGATTGAATTTACACAAAGATATACACCATTTAAATTACAATTTGAATATTTAAAATATACAGGGTTATTTTTAAAACCTTAACCCCCTTATTACAAAACAAGGTTTATCTTCAGACCCAGGTTTAAAACATGGAGCCATTATTGAATTTCGAATTTAATTCCGACTATGGTAAAGTTCCTAAACACAAAACTGACAACTAAGTACCGAACTAAGTTTTCAGTTTTGTATAAAGAACGGTATTTAAATCACTGTAACGTTCTTATTACAAAAACTGGCTCCATGGTTTAAGCCATGTCAAAATATAAATCTTGTTTTGTAATAAGGCGATAAGAGGTTATTGACGTTTTAAAAATAACCCTGTATAAATAGAGTGCTATAATGCACACACCTACAGGTTTGATTTCCAAAGAAAAGGTCACACAATGAACACTATGACAGCTGTCCAAATACAGAGCTTATTTCTACAGTATTATGGCATAAAGGCTTCTACATACCGGGGCGACTTGTCGCGCGACGCGACGCGACACAAAGGCACCGCGCGTCCCGCGACGCGCGGGGCCTTTGTGCCGTGTCGCGTCGCGCGACAAGTCGCGCTGGTATGTAGAAGCCTTAAGGCGTTCTGCTGTGGGGATCGGCAGCTGACGGGGATTCAATTTTCATTTTACAAAAGAGGGAAATCGCGCGATCTATAGAATGGGTCCTCGTGAGTCCCTTAGAAAAAAATTCAAAGAAATTGATGTACTAACTCTGCCTTCTCTTTATATCTTAGAAAGTATTTTATATGTTCGCAAAACGTAGGACTTTTTAAAATAAGAAGTGATTTCCATAAATAAATACACGTTGTAAACATGAAATTGTGATACCCAAATTTAGATTAACTAAAACAAGCAAGTCATTTCTTATTTAAACAGTATCCGCTTTTATAACAAATTGCCAAAGTTGGTTACAGAACTTTGCGATGGAAAACCCACATCTAACGTGTCCTTATCAAAAAAGCATATTATAAGATTACAGACTACGTTGAAGACAACGAAGTTTGGCAATAGTTCCTTCTGCACATGTGGCATCCCTGGAACCTCATTAACGGCATAACTATGTATATGTCTATTAACTGCTCCCAAATTACGATGTTTATTTTAATTGTATGTTTTTTACATACTTCCTTGACATAATCATTTCATTATTTGACATTCTATACTTACTCACAATTTTAATTTCAACAAGGTTTTTACTTTTATTACTTTTTTTATTAATTGGAACCGTGCACCTAGTTTCTGACGTTTCATAAGTGCCCATGTAGGTTTATGTGAAATAAAATAATTTGATTTTGAGAGCGCTTTTTGACACCGATAGATTTTCATGACGGCAGTAAGTTATAATAATATGAGGAGCTCATGGCTAAGTAATAAATAACAGCCACGTGGGTCAATCCATCAGCTTAAGCTACGCTTGCCGGGGTAGGCCCGTGACGGTTGGCCATATTTACATACCGAGACTCGTCCGTGCCTTGGAAAGCACGATTAGCCATTGGTCCTTTAGAGGTATGAGGAACAGGGTGTAAAGTTCACTCATCCTCTATTGAAAAGGGACGATCCTCCGACCAGACGGGTGTCGTGTCTGGTGGGCAACTGCCCGACGGTTGATGTCGGGACGTTGCATATATACTAGTTGCGTGGTAAACTCTGCTTGCGCGATGCAGGATTTTGCGTGACGTCAGTGTGACGCGTAGTTCGTATGTGGCGATGTTGATGCCGCTACAGTCCCAGCTGTCATTCGTGTTGTTACGGGTCTTCAGAAGCCTGAAAGTCTGACAGCCAGTCTTACCAAGGGGTTTCGTATTACACAGTAACTGCGTTGTGAAGGTCAGATAGGCAGTTCCATATAAAACACTGGTATTCAGCAGCATCTGGTTAGCCTAGAAGCCGACCCCAACATAGTTGGGAAAAGGGTAGGCAGATTGATATTGAGTTACAAGAATATGACGGAACCACTTTCCTAGGGAACCACAGCTAAAATATAAACTCCCGCCTTCTTTCAATGGGGGTAGGCCGAAACTATAGAACGCCACCTGCTACGCTCCTTACATACTCCTTTTACTTCGTTTACGTTCATACATCTGGTCATACACGCACGCCGGTTGCGAGTACTACGCACCTGACCTTTCTGAAGAACATCACCAATATGGTCACTATATGTCCTCTTAGGGCGTCCCCTCCTAGCGTTTCCTTTCATTAATCCTCTCAACATGACCATTTAAAAAACTTAATACATAAACTCACGCCTTCTTCCAATGGGGGTAGGCCGAAACTACATATAGAACGCCACCTGTTACGCTCCTTACATACTCCTTTTGCTTCGTTTACGTTCATACATCTGGTCATACACGCACGCCGGTTGCGAGTACTACGCACCTGACCGTATGTGGTCATTATATTATGTCCCAGCGTATCCACTCACTTCTGCCTTGTAAATACCTTTTGTTAGTCGCCTTTCATTCATCCTCTCAACATGACCAAACCATCTATGCATACTCTTAATTTTTATCACTACATCTTCTTTTAAACAACACCGTTTACCTATCACATCATTTTCCAGCCTATCATTTATAGTCTCACCACACATACTTCGCAAAGAACGCATTTCCACAGCATTTATTCTACTTGCATGCTTCTTTTGCCACACCCAACATTCACTTCCATACTTAAGACGCAGATATATGCCAGTGACCTTGCGTGGTTAGCTTGCGTGTTCTGTACTGAGCTCACGCAACGCGTCGTACGTTCAGCCAGTAAAAGGACTCGCCCATCAAGGAGCGCTGTCCCCAATTTGACGCATTATTAATTTATTATACACAAAACAAAAGGTATTTTAATAAAACGCGTATACTAAAAGATCAATAATTAAATTATCTTTAAATTGGTGAAAGGTTTCAGAAACATACGCTTGGTAGCTTTTGCGCCATTCTCAGTTTTTTATCCGAGTTAGACATAATTTTACAAATTAATTTCACTATGTAATATAAACATAATCTAAAATATTCACATATTAAGTTATAGAGAAAATGCTCTAATTTATCATATATTTTGTTCAACTCCTCGTTTAGACGTGATCTTCAGTATAAAATCATTAAAAGTCAGTTATCGTCCTCTTAAGCGTAGGGATCAGCACACCATTATGAACTGTCAGTTAAAAGCAAATGTCAAGTTTGTGTTCCTGGTACTAAAATTGAAAGCAAAGAACATTAAACTATTTTTAAAACCAATACATTTTCTTGTTCTCATTTTACGAGTTATTTGAGAAGGAAATCATGACGTTGTTAGTTTTCCCTGTAGTATTCTTAGATCTGAGAACAAAGCAGAAACGATACTTTGTATGAGAAGCATACTTGTCGTTTGACGTTGACGTAGTTTGAACTTTATTATTACCGTAGATAGTGTATAATTTACAAAAAGACGTTTTACAAAAAAAAACAAGACTTTTTAAAGTTTTTGGAAGTCGGTTTTTTTGTATTTTTTTTTTATTTCTCTCTTTTTGGTGGGTCAGTTTGTAATTTAACTAAGTTGCAATAGCCTAATGTCAAGTGCTCATCATCTTTTACAAAATATTGCTTTTCCCGATGCTGGGACGTTAATTGTTGAGGAGTTCTCCTGGTAAGGACCAGGAGAACTCCACCATCAGCTCCACTTTACCGTTTGCGTTCTGACGAGAAGAAATTGCTTAGCTATCATATTAAAGTACCTAATCGAATCGCAACCCGCAATAGTTTCAGTGGCATCTGTGGTCATCATCAGTTCCACTTCACCAAATGGTGTTTTCCGAGAACAAATGCACGAGTTACTATAAAAAATACTCAAAACGCTATAGGTGTGCCTATAAAATGCATTTCCCTCGATGTCCATGGGATCCCCTCATCAGATTCTGACTTGGTGACAATGGGACCAGTTCGAGAGCATACACTTTCAACCAATATTTTTTTTTCAAAATCGGTCCACGATTGACGGATAAATCGGAGAAAATATATTAAAAAATATATATATACCGACGAACAAATAACCACTTCCTTTTTGGGAGTCGGTTAAAAAGAAAGAAAGAAAAATAGATTATTCTGCACAAACAAAACGCACATTACCAAAAATATTACATAAAGTAAGTAGTAGTAGTCCTATTTCTTCCCGTGGGTGTCGTAAAAGGCGACTAAGGGACTTATTAGAGAGTGGGCAGCAGCGTTCTCTATGCATTTTAACACCATACTGCGATCGCCAACCCGTCTGCCAAGCGTGGCGATTATGGCAAACCCCCCCTTTAAGGGAGGCCTATGTCCAGCAGTGGACGTCTTTTCGGCTGAAATGATGCTGATGAATATTTTTGGTAACGTGCGTTTTGTTTGACACACACATACAAAATAGCCATAAGCCTCGTGATTAAACAAATCGTAATCAAAAAAATAAAAATATGACAATTTTTTCCATTGCTTGATGTCAGGGCCAGGGACCAAAGACGATTTACATTGCCTAATTACTCTGTGTTGAATAGAATAGCTGTCAGTATATGCCTTACTTTACATATCTAAAATATATATCCTATGACTAAGACACTCTGCAATACTGTACCTTCCCAGTGAAAGAATATTCGGAATCGGTTCAGTATTTCCGAAGAAAATTTCAAAAAGGTTTGGTTTGTTTTGTTCCCCTTATTACAAAACAAGGTTTATCTTCAGACCCAGGTTTAAAACATGGAGCTATTATTGAATTTCGAACTTTATTCCGACTACGGTAAAGTTCCTAAACACAAAACTGACAACTTAGTACCGAACTAAGTTTTCAGTTTTGTATAAAGAACGGTATTTCAATCACTGTTACGTTCTTATTACAAAAACTGGCTCCATGGTTTATGACATGTCAAAATATAAATATTGTTTTGTAATAAGGCGGTGTGAGTTTCTATGTAAAGAAACTCACAAATTATACCTTTATATACAACTAATAGCTGCGCCCCGCGGTTTCACCCGCGTGAGTCTCGATCCCGTGGGAAAGCCACCCTTAACACTTAGGGGTATAAAAAATAGATAGTAGCCGATTCTCAGACCTACTGAATATACATGTAAAATTTCATCAAAATCAGTCAAGCCGTTTCGGAGGAGTATGGTAACTAACATTGTGACACGATAATTTTATATATAAGATTTAAGTATACTTAGATGAGATAGCGATAGTTTTTGACAGTCATTTGTAAATTGGTACTATTTAACTTTCTAAAGAAATCGGTGATAGGCAATGTTTGTTGGGACACGGTTGGGCGTCAGTCTATGGTTAACAACTGGGGCCAGACAAAAAGTTTGCACGCGAAGGTGGTAGAGAAAATATATTTTTGTCTTTTTTACTCTTACTACTAGATCTAATAAATGTGTCCTTGTCCCATTATTATTTTTATTGTCTACTAGCTGCTCCACGGCTTCACCAGTGTGGCTTTTTCTAAAATAAAACCCTTATAGTTACTCCTTATTACATCAGCTATCTGCCAGTGAAAGTCCCGTCAAAATCGGTTCAGCCGTTTCGGAGATTAGCCGGAATAAACAGACAAACAGACAAACAGACAAATTTTTTTTTTTTTTTTTTATCCCTTTAACAGTCTTAATAACTATTTAGCAATCGGACAACAATGCCAAGTCCTATGTCATATGGTAAGTAGGTATTATTCTTAGACAAACTCTAAGGTAGATAATGTTTTTTTTTTTTTAATCTGTTTTGCATATTTAGTCGGTGATTGATAAGTCTTCAAATGATTCTTGGCGGGAAAATGAAGCGTCATGTTCAGCAGTTTGTTTAATTTTCCAAAATTTGTGTTTAGCCGAATATTAATGTGTAATAATGGTGGATTATTAACCATACAACCAAGTGTTTGTGAACGTGCATTAGTGTAGGCAAATGAAACAAAACAGTGCAACTTCGCTTCACGTTCTCTCAAGAAGTCCGCGTGAGGTCTCAGTAAAGTGCCACATCTTTACTGAAACTCAAGGGGAGTGGGCGGGGATATCATCATCATGCATTTAAAATTCATTTCATCAATACTATACAAGAACTAAAACGTGACATTGGCTAAATGCACAAACCGTGCGAAGCCAGAAGGAAAAAAAAAAGTCTTCAAATAGCCTTTTTAAAACAATAGAATACCTAGAAGCTTAGTTGGAACAGAATTTTTGATTTTGGAGCTGTAATATATGGTGGTAAGAATATTCCTATTTGCCTTCTAAAGGGATACAAGTACGTACTTTCATAATTAAATCTGATGCATTTAGTAAAAATCTGTTTTGTTGACATTACAAAGACTTGTCCATTGCTATTTTATATCTACAAATATAACGATTTTTCTTCTCTTCTCTGATATTTTGTATAGTTTTTCATATACATTTTATAATTATATTTTAATAGTAGTAGCAATCGACCAACGGTTACCGAATACGTTAATAGTCCATTGCACTGTTCACGTCAAAACAATCCTATTAAAAGGATTATTTAGCTTAGCGCATTAATTAGATTTAAAGGTTTATTGGGTACTACTTATGTAAACTTAAAAAAAAAACATAAGTGCCTAGGTACATTGTAAACAGCGTAAAGAATATAATAAAATCGCATATATTAAGCGGGACAACAGCATATTATGAATGGGCAGTACATGTCTCTCTCCTAAACATTAAAACATTGAAAATATGTGTTGAAATAAAACCAACAAACTGAAATCGCCACTACCCTAGATTAGTGCTTAAAACAATTTAATGGTTAATTCAGAGACCCCTAATATTATACTCATCTAATTTCTCACAAATAGGTCCATACATTGGGTAGGTATAATTATACCTTTACATAATACCTCATTCACCCCATTATTTAAATAAAGGTAAGTACCACTCAAATAATTTTATAAGTATTTAAATATGCCTAAATTATTTTAATTCAGCGCCTTTCGAGTAAAATTAAGTGGCCCTTCAAAGATTTGCTTTTCCATGGCTCGTTTAAAATAAAATTACTAATGAATCCTTCTGTTTTGACCTTTACACCCTAATGGAGTACCTATTTGTTTTATTAATGGAAGTACGATTTATATATTTTTTAAATTAGGCTGTCTAATGTGACATCTGCCAACCCGCACTGGGCCCGCGTGGTGGATAATGGCCCAGTCCCTCTCACAGAGAGGAGGCCTGTGTCCCAGCACTGCGAACAATATAGGCTGGATGAGTCAAAAATGTGAAAATTACCCAATCTAACGTAGTGTTTGAAACACAGGATCTTTATAAGTCTGAACTATTATAGGTAAAAGAAACAAGACATTAAAATCTATTTGCTGACTTGTTGCTAAGTAATAAGGCCACACGGGTGTTCGGACACCATGCGCCAGAAGTCCATGATAGTGTTCGGTAGAGGATCTTGCGTTATTATGAACCCTTCTGAGTTGTTGTATGCTGTGAAAAAAAAGTTCTATAATAGCCATATTCAAACGTCAACACCAAATCTAATCAAAGTAAAGCAATGAAATGCTCTTCCTCGACGCTAGTTTCAATCACAAATCGATTTAGTTTAAATCATAAATCGATCCAGATCCGCAGAAATAGGTGTGGTAGTAGTGGACTCCTCTGAGCGAGGATCTTCATAAAGGTGACTACAAAATCGCCCGACAAAAACCGACATCGACATGACCATCTTTACATACCAAGATCCCTCCGTGCCTCGGGAAGCACGTAAAACCGTTGGTCCCGGCTGATATTTTTAGATCTTTGATAGTTGTTACAGGTCGTCAGAAGCCCGAAAGTCTGACAACCAGTCTTACCAAGGGGTTTCGTGTTACCCAGTTACTGGGTTGTGGAGATGAGATAGGCAGTCGCTCCATGTAAAATACTGGTATAGCTAAACTAACCGCGGGGCGCAGCTACGAGTAGTAAACAACCTGTATCAATCTAAGTCACATTCCTCTACCATCGCAAAAAAAACAAAAAAACTTTTATTTCAGACCCATAGATTAGTATACACAAGACTTAAGAAACTAGTGTTAGTACTGAAAGATAGGTGTGTTTAGTCCAAGTCTGGAAAGGGTGCGAAAATAGTAATGGTAGAGGTGACTTGACTTTGCTTAATCTACCAGAAAAGAACACGAATTATTCATTACTACGCCACAGTGGCATGTAGGCGTATCCAATGTCCCAGTATGGGGCTGTCCCACCTATCAGCTATTGCCTTCAGGATGCTGTTGGGGCTGGCGCGTACCCTGCGAGTGATGGAAGCGCAACGCTTGCGCATGATGGCGTGAAAGCCATCTATTCTCGCATCTGCAAACATGCTGGAAGCCCCGCTAAATACCCTCGCAGATTTTTGTTGTTGTTAAAATTTTAATTAAAAACTTAAGTTTGGTTTATCCTCTAAATTATGTGGTCAATGATTTTGGTGCACGGTAAAACTCTAATGAGGTTATGTTTACGCCAACTTCATCATCATCAGCATTTCAACCGAAAGACGTCCACTGCTGGACATAGGCCTCCCCCAAAGGGGGGGTTTGCCATAATCGCCACGCTTGGCAGGTGGGTTAACGATCGCAGTATGGTGTTAAAATGCATAGAGAACACTGCTGCCCATTCTCTAGTAAGTGCCTTAGTCGCCTTTTACGACACCCACGGGAAGAAATAGGGCGGTGCTATTCTTTACGTCCGGCGCTACACGGAACAACGTACGCCAAATACTGATTAAATTAATAAATAAATAAATAAATAACTGTCCGTTGAAGCGTCGCGGTTTTCAGCTCTTCAATTTCCTGAAGTTTCCACCCACTGAATTCAAAGATTTACCACAAAACGTAAAGGAAAATTGCGTAAATTAATGTATTATGTACCTAGGTACAGCCAGGTGCAAACATAAATGTGCTTTTATAATAAAATTCAGCAACGATTTCCTCTGAAACTGTTGATGGAAGTTATGAAGTGTTGTGAACACAGAATCTTTAAACACAAACTAACATGGTTTATATAGGATTTTTTTTAACTACAGCGCAATTTTTTTTTGTGGTGCAGTATCAATAAATAGATGACATTTCCAATAATAGGCAAAAAAAAAATCCCTATTTTAATTCTAATAAAAGTCCTAAAAACCTAAAAATCTATGTTTAATAAAACTCGCATAAGTTTAATTTGTCAAATTTCGCACAAGTTGTTATTTTTTTTTCCTGTATAATAATTTCGAGATTTGAATCGATACTCTTAGAAAAAATAACTTTGTACCAGGTATCGGCAATATCATCATCATACACAATAGTTATAACGATGGTTTTAATTCAACCACAGATTAACTAAAGGCTGATGACATTGCGGTCTGCCGCAATGGCGCTAGTAGCGCGGCCTTTATTCGAATTATCGAAAATTTATTTTCTTTACATCATAATATCTATCAAATCAAAATATTATGAAAGTCTATTAATAAATTTAACTTCTATAATATTCTTAGACTTCTTCGTCGATAGTTGGGACTGGAGCCAATTTCGAGATGTGGAAAAAGTTTGACTCTGGTTTTTTATGGCCTGAGTTAATCCTGCAAATCGTGTTTGACAGTATTTGTTGTTGACTATAGCTAGGTTAGTAGCACCAAGTTATCGCTACCAACTCGGATGTAGCGCTCGCCGGCCGCTGTCTTAGCACCGCTCGCTTCGCTCGCTTGGCTCGCGCGTGGTTGGTCACAGTTCCAACCTAACATAAGCCGTTTGGTCGGGGTTTGCTAGCTAAGTTACTGCGACCAACTGTGAGAAAAAGCCAAAAAAATAAAAAGCGGCTCAATTATTGCAAAAAGTGTGCATCGTTAGAAGCGCAAAAAGTTTATAGAGATTTATTAATTCAAAAAATTGTCAAGATCAATAAGTTTTCAGAGGATCAATTAAATATTTCCCTTTTCGCTCGAAAGCTTGAGGAAGTGATTATGATGACGGCATGCTGAAGTAGTTGTACGAAGGCTGCGCTGACGTTCATACTCGGGGTCACACCGGTTTAGAGGTATGAGGAACAGGGTGTAAAGTTCACTCATACTTTATTGAAAAGGGAGGATCCTCCGACCAGACGGGTGTCGTGTCTGGTGGGCAACTGCCCAATGATTGATTTTTTTTTTTTTTTTTTGATAATTACCTATTGCAGATGGCTCCGGAGTGCCTTTTCTGCGTAACCGATCTTTGGCGGGGCCAGAAGGGCTTCTCGCCGTGTTAGAAATAAATTTTAAGTAGCACAGCTAAGGGCGTCCCATAGTGGGACTCGAACCTAGGCTTAGGGCGCTACTGACTACTGAACCATTGGGGGTATGCAGTATCTGTGTATAGCCCAATGATTGATGTAGGGATGTTGTATATATGCTAGTGTGCGGTAAACTCTGCTTGCGCGATGCAGGATTTTGCGTGACGTCAGTGTGACGCGTAGTTCGCATGTGGCGATGTTGATGCCGCTACAGAGATTATTTAATTAACTTGTTTTCTTGCCTTGGTTTGCAGTATTTAAGTACAAATGATTGACTAGGTGCTTACATATTTTATTAAATTTGTAAGTACCCAAATTATTTATAGATTCAGAAGTTTTGACGTGACATAACAAAACAGACACATACTTTCTCATTAATTAATATTATTACAGTCATTACAACGACATCGTGTTACCCAGTTACTAAGTTGTGTTGGCAACTCCGAAAAATTTAATTTCATGTGCCGTATGTCAAACCTATTGTCATTCGCTCAGTCAGCAATAAAAATTGTCTCCATTCACGTATCGCCTGCCTTTTATTTCTGCTTCCACACCATCGATTACCTGCAAGGACCAGCCCTGTTGCAATACTCCTACATATTTGTGGTCCTTCGAGCCGGATATGTTGGAGTATTGCAGCAGGGCTGGTTCTCGTCCTCATTCTGGACGTTAGATATGCAGTCGCTCCATATAAAATACTGGTATTCAGCTGCATCCGATAAGATTGTCTATCTGACCTCCACAACCCAGTAACTGGGTAATACGATACCCCTTGTTAAGACTGGTTGTTAGAAGGCGACCCGTAACGACTGTCAAAGATCTACGAATGACAGCCGAGACCAACGGCTTAACGTGCTTTCCAAGGCACGGAGGAGTCTCGGTATGTAAAGATGGTCACCCATCCACGGACCAACCTAAGCAAGCGTAACTTAACCTGATGAATCGACCCGTGCGGCTTAGCATTATTAGAGATTTACAGCCATTATTCCTTCTAAAAAGCTAAAATCCTGCACAATATAGGTACCGACACATTTTTACATTCTGTCTACCCACTTTCCTATATAAATTCCTGTCTCAGTGAAGAGTACAGACACAAAAAAGAAAGACACAGAAGGTCAGCTCCATACAACGAGCGAAAACGCACGCACACATAGACACGATTCACGTACAGCGAGTGCAGGCGCACTCGTGACTGGCATCCGTTTGAAGTCGCCGCGCCGTACATACGTGTGTATGTGAGCGTGCGTCTGTTTTCGCTCATTGTATGGAGCTGGCCTTTTGCATTATATTCTGTGGTAAAGTTCTCAGAGGCAGACTATAACAAAGTTTAATAACTCGTAAATAAATGCGGACTGATATCTAGGGCGGGGTTTCAGCCGCTGTAGTAAAATAGGACTGTAAATAACTTTTATTGGGTACTTTGTATTGTACAGACGGCTACATATCAAGCGAAACATTTCCAGTATAAGCTGATCTCGCATTGTATAGGATTTCCGTACAATGAGAGGTCAGCATATACTGGAAATGTATAGCTTGATGTGTAGCCGTGTGTACGTGTATTTCTAACACTGTTTGTCCACCACCACCGTCACCGAGACGTCAACAAAAAACGATACTGTTCTAACGGAACTTGATTTAAATACTTAAGTGTTTTTTTTTTATATTTTCCCCCTTGATTTACCACCCAGACACTGTGACAACCATCCCAGATACGGACTTACTTGTCACACTTTTCTTTTTTCTCAAAAATGTATTATTTCTTCAATTAATAATGTTAAATTTAAAAAGTATTTAATATTTTTAAACTACCTAGATCAGATACACTGTCCATTGATACATAAATGTCATTGCTAAACCAAGAAAATACGCACAAAAAAATTAAAAAAACCCAAAATTTAACTTCCAACCCCGGTCCCCTACAGGTGTTCATCGGAACAACACGTTCGGTACGAATAATCTAAATGTATGTATCGCTACTTCGGCGCCGTCATCTCGACGTCGTTGACGGTGCGGTGGACAAACGGCCTAAGAGGAGAGGTTCTGTGTTGTCAAATTGTATGAATGGTAGCGGTAGACTAGAACTCCTTGTGAAATACATCGCTTGGAAAGAAAGAAAGAAAAAGTATTTATTGCCCAAGACCAAACTAAACTAAACAAAACCTTAAAAACGTAGGAATCAAAGTTATATTATTTTTAATGTAAATAAAAAACAGAAAGTCCTGAGCATGGCCAAGCAATGGCCTTCTATCGCATGATGCTGCAAAATAAAAAAATATGTAAAAAGCAAAGCTTGGCCAGGAAACAACTACCACCATAGCAATTCCAATGTGCTGGTTAAATGTGATTACAGAGTACCCTCCTTCAACGTCCCCTAACCGACACGGTTACACACCGACACTTGGGAATCTAATCCAGGGGGCCTACTACGAAGCGATAATCGAAGTATGACTTACAAAGTTTCCTTATTTGATTTTGAATTTCTCGTTTTTGACTTTGACTTATCTCTTTGAACGTCGTTTTTAGTGTACCGTAGCCAAATGGCAAAAAACGGAACCCTTATGGATTCGTCATGTCTGTCTGTCCGTCCGTATGTCACAGCCACTTTTTTCCGAAACTATAAGAACTATACTGTTGAAACTTGGTAAGTCGATGTATTCTGTGAACCGCATTCAGATTTTCACACAAAAAAGAAAAAAAAAACAAATTAGGGGTTCCCCATACTTAGAACTGAAACTCAAAAAAATGTTTTCATCAAACCCATACGTGTGGGGTATCTATGGATAGGTCTTTAAAAATTATATTGAGGTTTCTAATATCATTTTTTTCTAAACTGAATAATTTGCGCGAGAGACTCTTCCAAAGTGGTAAAATGCCGTAGTAAGGAAACAGCCGAACATTCGGCCGATACTTCGGATTTATCTTCGGAGTAGACCCCCAGGTCGTCACATGCTTGGCACCCGCGCCTCTAACCTATAAGCTTGACGGCACAGCAGGTGGCACCGTCAAGTTTTGTTACGAAGTTAATAAGAACCACTGAAGAGGTGACACTGGCTGATTTCTGTCACTCTAGAATAGAATAGAATATAATAGAATACTCTTTCTCATTACTTTTCTTTCTTACTTTTTTCTTTTTCTTCACTCTTTTTCTTTTTTCACTATTTTTCTTTTGCTCTCTTTCTCTTTCTTTCTTTCTGTTTTTTCTTCTTCTTTTTTCTCTCTCTAGCAGAGCGTCGCATTGATGGTTGCGTGGCGGCTGTCTTCTGATGACCGAGATGAGGTCAGGGAGCTGCTGACATGCTACGTCCACGACGAACTTCTATAATATTCCGGCAAAATCCTGATGCAATTGAAGCTGCTGAACCACTGATACGATGAACACTTCTGGCAAAGGCTATCCAACGCCGTTAAGCTTATTTCCTTTGATAATTGATATGCCTAGTTAGAGAGTCGCGCTGCAAAAGAACGAAAGGCTTCTACATACTGGCGCGACACCGGTAGAACAATTTCCTCGAATTTTTCATAGTTCAAATTGTTCTACCAGTGTCGCGTCTCGCGACAAGTCGCGCCAGTATGTAGAAGCCTTAAAACAAACAGGCCAAATTTGTTATTCAATTCAATTCAATTATTTATGATTTCTGAATAAAATTCAATTTTATTCAGAAATCATAAATAAAAATTACAGAAAAAAAATCACGATGATCAAAAATATAAAACCAACACATTCACAATACAATAATTATAGAAAATAAGACATTCAATACAATTAAAAAATCCAATACCATTACAAGCTACTACATACCTTCTAATATTACCGAGTCTCACATTATCTATTTTTTTTTTTTAAACGTGGATATGTCGTCGTCTATCGAATAGAGACATTTCTCCATTAGGAACGCCTTGAGTCTTGACTTAAATGAGCTCTTATAAATTATAGTTTTTAAGTCCAATGGCAACCTGTTAAAAATCCGCACTGCTTGATGCTATGCTGGTGTATGTGACAGCTACGTCTTCGTCTACGTCGACTTCATCTATCTTCAATTTTGTCATTTATAATATGACGTGTAAAAGTGATTCCGACATCCTATTTACAGAATAAACAATTTCATTTAATTTCTTATTCTCGCGCCACGTCAGTGTTATTCTAGTTCGCATGCATTTTGCGAACAACTGTTGGACGCTTTTTTTGTCTCGTTCATAGCTTTGACTGTCTATCTAGACATATTGATATACTTGCATATTTCTATAACCCCAAAATAATGAATTAAAAAGACCCTATCAATGAAACCTTACACCATCTCCAATTAGGTTAGTCTTTTTATTCCCTTAAGATAATTAAAACTGAATTATGATCCAAAACCTACTCTAATCTTTAATCCCTGATCAATAAGACTCATAATCGTATGCTACGGATAAGCTTAGGATTAATACGTTGTCAGCAGAAACCTTGTGAATTGACGTCAAGAGATATAATCGATGAAATTACAAACACGTCAAATACAGAACCTTTTATTTTTGCAGTCGGTTATAAGGAGGCGCCATTGAGGGTATGCAAATATTTGGAGGTTAAAGACAGTTGAAAGGAACCTTAAGGCGACGATAACCGACTTTTAATGATTATATAATGAAGATCACGTCTAAACGAGTAGTGTTAATGATTTGAAAAAAATATATGTTAAATTAGAGCATTTTATCAATAATTTAATAAGTGAATATTTTAGATTATGTTTATATTACATAGTGAAATTAATTTATACAATTATGTCTAACGTGGATAAAAAACTGAGAATGGCGGAAAACCAACCACGCGTATTTTTCTGAAACCTTCACCAATTTAAAGACAATTTAATTATTAATCTTTTAGTATACGCGTTTTATTAAAATACCTTTTGTTTGTGTATAATAAATTAATAATGTGTCAAATTGGGGACAGCGCTCCTTGATGGGCGAGTCCTATTACTGGCTGAACGTACGACGCGTTGCGTGAGCTCAGTACAGAAGACGCAAGTAATTATTCTATGACCTAATCCAGGTCATGGACTACTCATGTGCCAAATTTCATCAAAATCCGTTCAGCCATTTTAGCGTAAAGGCGAAACAAACAAATAAAACCACAAACTCGGTTTCGCATTTATAATATATGTTTTTTATTATTTTATTATTAGCCTTTCAGCCGGACAAACATAGAGTGTAGCCTTCCGTCTCGTATTTGGCGTTTAGTTACGTTTTGTATGTCCGTTTGCCAGTCGGCAAAGGCCTCCTCCAACCTTCTCCATTCCTGCCTCTCTCTGGCCACTCTGCCTCATGTCATTCCAGCGACCTGTCTGATGTCATCGTCCCACCTTTTCTGTGGTCTACCTCTCTTTCTTTGGCTGTTTCTTGGGTACCACTGTGTAACTATTTTGCTCCATTTGTCCTTCCCTCTAATCATGTGTCACATGACACATAATATATGTTAGGATAATTTAAAAAAACTGAAAATGAAGGGTTCCGTAGTTGGGATGAATTTATCCCAAAAACAAACTTAACATTGTAGTTGAAAAACATGTTCTCCCTTATATCGATATACGCCACGGTCAATTTTCCATCTGTGAAATTACAAAAAAAAAAAAAATATGTGATAAATTTAAACTACCTATGAATTATAGATTTTCGGACATTTTCCTTTACTTGTGCTGTGAGATCTTGCTTCTTGCCAAATTTCATGATTCTAGGTCCACGAGAAGTACCTTAAAGGTTTTGATTTGTTTGCGAGTATCAAAATATGTCGCATAAATCACCATATTTTTTTATTGCGTTGACTTGGAAGCTTGATTTTTTTAGAGCTTCAAGGGACCACAGATCTACGTATTTGATATTAATTTCAAATTGATACCTCTACGCGTTCCTGAGAAAAAGGGTCTTGACAGACAGACAGACAGACGGACAACGAAGTGATCCTATAAGGGTTCCCTTTTATACTTTTGTAGTACGGAACCCTAAAAATAAGGGTTCCCTTTTTCCTTTTGAGGTACGGATCCCAAATAATAAGTGTGTGAAGTGTATGTTTGTGTTGGATTTTCAATTTATAATTTTCTATTTATGCTCAATTTCTTAATAACATAGTGTATAAGAAGTCAAATTGTTACTAACAAAGTGGACACAAGGTCTGAAATAAAGAATTTATTAGATACTAGCTGTTGCCCGCGACTTCGCCCAAGTGGCTTTTTCTAAACATATAAATAAACCATCCTCTTGAATCACTCTATCTATTTAAAAAAAACCGGTCAAGAGCGGGTCGGACTCGCGCACCGAGGGTTCCGGTCGGATGTTGATGATTTCTGAAAAACTGTGCTATTTAGAGACATCATTTTATTTTTCCTGTAATCTTTACATACACTTCTATCACATAGAATAATTTCAGATTTTTATCTATGCAAACTTCGGAGATAAGGGGGGGAGGAACGGTATTTTTTTTTAAATTTTTCATCAAATGTCGAAAACTATGCCGCTTAAAATAAAATAAAATGTTTGGGAATGTGCAAACAGCGTTCTTTCATATGATACCCCACATGCCCTAGTAGCACTTCAAAATTTTAAGAACCCCTTTCAGTCCCTTTTGCAAAAAATATATATTTTTTTTCTTGTTGTAAGTAAAATAGTATTAGTAAAATAGTTGGGCAAACGTCATCTAAAACCATTCTAAATTTCAAGTTGATAGCATTAGTAGTTCTTGAGATATCGAGGTGTGACGGACAGACAGACAGACTTAGTCTCACCATAAGAGTTCCTTTTTACCATTTTGGTACGGAACCCTAAAAATGGATCAAAATCCGTTGCGTAGTTTTAAAGATCTAAGCATACATAGGGACAAACAGGAAGCGGGAAGCGACTTTATGTAGTGATTATTATTATAAGTTTGGAGGTTTGGATTTCACATTGTGTTACAAAACATTTTTAAAAGTGAAAAAGATTTTTTTTTCTCACTGGTGAAAGGCACAAAGATTTAGTGCCACGAGGCCGCCCATAAACTCTTTTTTACCCCAAAGACGCAGTCAAAGGCTAGTATTTTATAATATTAGTGAGAATTTCTTATCTTTAGAAAAGACCATCTATTTCGCTATTTCTCGCCGACATTTTGTGGAAGCAACGAAGAATACTCTTTATTTTGGAACATTATATTTAATCCCGGTTAAATGTCGGCAGCGACCAAGAATTGAGGCTTCAGCATTAAAAAGGCGCTATATTTAGAAGTAGTGACCTATTTTTGGGCTCGGAGATAATTAAGTGAGAAATAATTAGTACTAGTTAGCCCTTTGTAAAAGGGCTCGCCCGGGGAAGCATTAATACCATACCTATGTATTTCTTTTCTTGGTCTTGGGATGGCATACCTACGTGTTTAGTACAATATTATTTCATCATCATCATATCAGCCAAAGACGTCCACTGAAAGAAAGAAAGAAAGAAAGAAAATACATTTATTCAGCACAGACTAAGGCACACAATATAAAATAAGTACAGCATGTAAAAATAAAAAATAAAAAACAAGTAAATAGTGTAAAGTGCGATGTAAGAAATTTGCGGGTAAGTGTGCCTCACGGCTGCGCCAAAAAGGCCCAGTTCAGCATAAATGCCAGACAACTAGTGCCTGACGCTGGTTTTCAACTGGACCTGAAGTATGAGGTGACGGATGTGAATCAGTTTTATACTGCATACATAAATAAATAAATAAAATAAATTTGTGTCAGATATAAAATAATATAGTGTGATTATAGTGAAAACTGTAAAAAAACAAAACAAAAAAGACACTAATAAATAAATGAGAAGGACACATCAGGACCTTGTTAATATCTAATGAAATCTAACATAACATGTAATATATACAACAGCGGCTATTTGCATTTTCGTGCAACTTTCACCGACAGACACAGAAACACTAACACATACCTAAGTTGGTAGGTACCCACATACATCATATAATTGAGACATTTAGTGCCACCATGTCCAGCTCCCGTTGCGCTTCTATAAGGTACTGCCGTAAGCGTCGTCTAAAAGTGTCTATGCTGTTAATTACTCTAATCGGTGGTGGGAGGTTATTCCATACTTTGGAAGCCGCATAACGAAAGCTACCCCTAAAAGCGGTTGAACCCTGAGACTGTGTCGAGAGTTGTTGTGAGCATTGCCTTCTCCCGCATTCTCGTCTACTGGACTGTCACTGCTGGACATAGGCCTCCCCCAAAACGGAGGGTGGGGGGGTCGCCATAATCGCCACGCTTGGCATGCGGGTTGGCGATCGCAGTATGGCACACACGCATGCACGCATGTTTCCCCCAACTTTTTCTTATTTTTGTGTTTATGTTCTTTCTTGCGTCATATTTACCGCAAATAAACGTATTTCCTTTTCTTTCTTTATGGTGTTAAAATGCATAGAGAACGCTGCTCTAGTAAGTCCCTTAGGCCCGTATTACACAACGTCACTCAATACTCAAGCATTATTTAAAAGTAGATTGAAGCCATTTGATTGGGTGAAACTAGTTTTAAGTAATGCTTGAGTATTGAGTGACGTTCTGTAATACGGGCCATAGTCGCCTTTTATGACACCCACGAAATAGGATGGTGCTATACATTGTAAATATTATATATTATAAACTTTATCTAAGTAGTTTGTATTTATTTTGTTTCTTATTTATAATCTCACTGTATGCTGCACCGGTCGACGTCATCACGTCAACGCCGGCTATCGCTGAAAACCAGCGCTGGGGCTCTGTCTCGAATAGGGTCGCAGCATTATGCTGAGCGGTGGCCGTTTTGCGTGGATGTGACGCATATTTTCCCCCTACTTGTTCTTTTTGTATCTATGTTCTTTCTTTGCGTCATGTTTACCGCAAATAAACTTATTTTCTTTCTTTCTTTTTCTTTCTATTCTTTTCGTCCGGCAACACACGGTTCCAGTATATATTACGTTTTCCTTTACTTGTGCTTGTTGTTTCTTGCTAAATTTCATGATTCTAGATCAACGGGAAGTATTTGCGAGTATCAAAATATGTCGCATGAACTTTTTTATTTCGTTGACTTACAAGCTTGTTTTTTTTTAGAGCTCCAAGGGACCGTAGACCTACGTATTTGAAATTAAGACGCTGACAACATGTAAACCGCTTTCACTGTCAGACTGCATACAAAAGAAAGAGATGCGCGATGACACAACGCTTGTAATTTAATGCAAAATATGAAGCAATTATTTATTTACTCAAAAATGAGTTGAGTAATCGAAAATAAAAATAACCAAGTTCTGCATACAAATAAGACGTTCTTGTTGTTAATTAAATACAAACCGTACGTTGATATTTAATACAGCTATTTTGGATTGAAACTCAAAGTAAAGGGTTAGTTAGCCGTTAACTTGTATCGAGATTTTTTTTCTAAACGTGTTTTGGTAACAACCAAGTTCTGAGAAATATGTTCAAGAATAACATATATTTTTTCCGCTACCACAAACTATATAGATTTGGCATTTTTTTTTTGTTTAAGACAAGCCTACTTTTATCATGTGCCTCTTGTCAGTGCCTTAATGTCAACTTGATACCTCCAAGCGTTGCTGAGAAGAAGGGTCTTGACAGACAGACATACCGACAACGAAGTGATCCGATAAGGTTTCCGTTTTCCCTTTTGAGGTACGGAACCCTGAAAACATCATTTCTTATGACCAAACTTACAATGTTAACACCAATATATTTTTACGAGTATGCGTGCCGTTCCTTAAATATAAAATGGTTATCCTAAAGGATTTTGATAGGAAAACCTGAAAAGATGGTCCAAGGGTTAGCCATATTGGTCCGGGGTCGATTGAATCGGAATTTATTGCTAACATAAGGAGAATATTTTGTGAAGAATTAAAGGTTTGTTGAAAAAGTATGGATAATATATAAAATACAATGTGGGAGAAAACTAATTTCCTGTGGTTTGCGTGTAGGAGTAGGTTGAGCTTCGATTTTTGTTTATGATTAGTTTTTATACGTTGTCAAAAAAATTAAGATACCCTTTTACGATAGCTTGACTGATATATAAATAAAATTGTCAATACTCATTTTTGGGTCGGCGGGGCGGCAAAATCGAATCTAATGAAGATTATGTGCTCGGGAAAAAGGCGCTCAACTTTATTCCAATTGTGCCGAGCCAACCCGAACATGATTAAGATTATTATGTACCTACCATTTACTGAGTACGTCTTTCATTGACTTGAATGTGCCCGGGCGGATGAGCGTGTCATGCTCACTCAAATATTGGTGTGTGTGTTGGATCATTAAGTTCCCTTCAAAATGGTTGAGCTAAATGGTGCTGATCCATGCGTCATGTTCGTGAATGGGCGCCATTAGTAGGAACGGATCATTTCTTAGCTGCCACGCTTCGACCAAGCTGCCACGACTTATTTTAAATTATTTTAATTTTTTAATTGTTTTTGATTACGAACGCTTTTAACGTGCACGTCTTTCTACATTGTTCTCACATGTGTAAATTCAACATGAATGATGTAACCAATATTTTGTAATAATATTTTAATTTAAAAGAGTGTCCGTGGAGTTTCTGGCCCGTTCTTCTCCAGGAACCTACTACGCTTTGGAATGGGTAACTAGCTTCATCTTTCTGACTGACCGACACCTGGGTCCAATTAGGAATTTCTCAATAATAGCACTGAGTCTGGATGCAATTGGTTTGCGCCCTATTTCGTGAGACTAAAGCATTACTTAGGAAACGTGGGTGTTAAAGGCTGAAAACTGTCAGTAGGTAGGTACTACTTATGAGGGCTCCACGTCCATAAAATACCGAGTCGAATTAATGAAAGGCGTATTTTATAGTAAAAAACTTAACATTGGAGTTGAAAAACGTGGTCTCTCATACATTCCAACTGCAAAAGTAAGTTTGTACACTCAATATTCAGTGATTTACAATGTTATTTAAAGATAGGTTTTCCTGTAATCTATGAGTAAAGAACTATTTTCTGTATTAATTTCAAAATTTCAGGCCCAGTAGTTTGGGAGATAAGGTAAATTTTCATCTTCTTAAAATATTTATCTCGAAAAATATTTTTGGGGTCCTCATAATAAGTGCTTTTATTTGATATCTCTCACGGTACAATTAGCATTTTTTTTTTAAATTTTCAGATTTGCTTCCCAAAAGTGACCCTCATAATCAAAATTCACTTATTTACGTTACACTTCCGTGTTTTTTTTGGTTCACTTATTACTTCTTTTACCATTTTTTTTTATTACTACTTATACCAAATTTCAAGTTAATCGGTCCAATAGATTCGGAGACAATCGACTGTGACAGACTGACACACGACTGTTCCATTATGGGTTCCGTTTTTCCTTTTATTATTAATAAACCATTTATTTTCAGGTTACAAAGACCCATAGATGAATACCTTAACCTAAGTATACATACAGGGTTATTTTTAAAACGTCAATAACCTCTTAAGGGGTCATTGAACTCATCATTATGAACAACTTTTACTATGTATGGGACCAAAACTGAAATCGCAAAAAAAAACCAGCTGTTCCCTACATTTATGTTCGAATAATTCGTTAAAATGTAGGAAACAGCTGATTTTTTTTTGCGATTTCAGGTTGGGTCCCATGGTAAAAGTTGTTCATAATGATGAGTACAATGACCCCTTAAGTGGTTATTGACGTTTTAAAAATTAACCTGTATATTAACAATTGCGTTAGTAAATAAAACTTAAAGCTTTTGAGGTACGGAACCCTAACTAGCTGCACCCCGCGGTTTTGTTTTGTTTAGTCTTGATCCCGTGGGAATATCGGGATAAAAAGTATTCTACGTCCCAATCCATGATCATGGTCTACTCATGTGCTAAATTTCATCCAAATCCGTTTTAGCGTGAAAGAATAACTAACAAACAAACTCACTTTCGCATTATAATATTAGTTACGTTATGATAACTCAGAATTATTCCTACAGTTCAATCCATAGATGTTCAATCTACATATTTGACATCATAGTCATATTCCTTTGTTCATAATCTACATAAGTATAACTAAAATCAATCACAGACACAAACATATATACACCCTGCACACATTCCTACATACACCCCCATACCTACACACACACATACATAGTCGTATAGGTATCACATTTAGAGAACTAATTTTATTTAATGATTTCATAATTAAAAATAATAGGAATTCAATGTAATTAATAATATTGTAATTAAATAGTCTTTATACCTACTTTTACTTAAGGTTCTTTATAACAATTTTAATTTTATTTTTTGTCGCTTTATTATTATAAATGTTGGAACGCTGACGTCTCCCTTGTCGGAGGTGGGCGCTAATGGCTGCAACACAGTTTTCAAAACTAATGTAAACGAACACTAAACATTTTGTAAATCTGTGTTTTTGTTTCAATAAATATTTGTATTTGTATCATGTCGCTCTCTGACAGCTCTCCAAGCTGAGTCTCAATTATTTTCTACTCTTATTTAGATGAAATAGTGTTTCCTCAAACATGCTTGGAAATCCGAGCATTATTTTGACAACCTTCTTCGAGATAAATCGAAAATGCTGTACTGGTCAAATACATGCGAGCAGGCGGCCGTCCATCCATAACTGTCCTGTTTAGCGGCCGAATTAATTACTATGAAAACTCATATCTGTCGTGCAATTTAAAAATGGAACGAACTTTTTACTTCCATTCATTCAACCAAGGAGGTATCTTAACTCTATATCATCAAAGGTGTTGCCTAAATTTCGAACTGGTTTGCAAATAAAGCTGTTTAAAGTCCAAAAAGGATCAGGCTGGGTTGGGCAGCGTTTGGAAAACTTCGTCAAGTCTTCTCGTCGCCAATCCCGCAGTGTTTGAAGACTAAGGTCTTCAACCAGTGCGTCCTGCCCGTTATGACATACGGTGCCGAAACGTGGACACTGACAGTCGGGCGGGTCCTTAAATTCAAGGTAACTTAGCGTGCTATGGAGCGGGCTATGATCGGAGTTTTTCTGAAGGATAAGATCAGAAATGAAGTTATCCGGAAGAGAGTTACCGACATAGCCTGCAGAGTAAGCAAGCTGAAGTGGCAGTGGGCTGGCCATGTTTGTCGAAGGACCGATGGCTGGTGGAAAAGACGAGTCCTGGAGTGGAGATTGCGTATCGGCAAGCGTAGTGTGGGACGCCCCCCAGCTAGATGAACCGACGACCTTAAAAAGGTGACTGGGACAGACTGGATGCGGGAGGGGGAGGACAGGGTGTTGTGGTGCAGCCTGGGAGAGGCCTATGTCCAGCAGTGGACTGCTATAGGCTAAGTTGATTGAAAGTAAAAAAGAAACAAATGAACACATTGGTGCGTGACAAATTATTGTTGTTCGTCATTGAATCTGGAATTTATAAATAATTTACTTAATTTGAATTTCCGCGTGTTATTTGACAAAAGCACTATACAAGCCTTGGCCGCAACCAGGCATTGATGGACTCATGTATGAGTGGCTCGGCTTCGCCTCGGCTCATATTGTCACGTGCGTCCATCAATGCCCCTTTTGGAGGCCGCTGGTGTAATGTACTGTAATTTAATGTAATCTCGTTATTCATGCCATCAACTGATATTGGGTTTGTCTATCTGGAATTTCTCAGAAGCAGCACTGGATTTGAGCCCGGTTGATGGCAATAGGCTCACCCCCTATTACATGGGACTTAAACATAACTGGCAAAATGTGGGTGTACTACAGGTACAACTCTGCCCAACCCTTCGGGGAAACAAGGCGTGATGTTACGTAACTTATAAAATATTCTGGAAGGTCGGTTGTTAAACCCAATTGAACAAAACCTCTACAGGTAAGGGGTGGAGCTGGAGCGGTTCCTGGAAAGTACCCTAAATATTGATGTGACCAAGTTTTACTCAAAAGAAACATTTGATGTTATTTAAAAAAACTGGCCAAGTGCGAGTCGGACTCGCGCACGAAGGGTTCCGTACCATTATCTATAAAAACGGCAAAAAAAACACGTTTGTTGTGTGGGTGCCCCCCTTAAGTATTTGTTTTATTTTAATATAATTATTTAATTTTAAAGTGAATATATAACTAAATATTCTGTGAATATTTCAAGCGTCTACCTGTTGCCGTTATCCATATCGAGCAAAAATGAACAAAAAAATCACGTTTGTTATATGGGAGTCCCCTCAAATATTTATTTTATTCTGTTTTTTTTGTATTTTTTTGTGTTTTTTAATTGTTTATGTTTAGTAGTATATTATTTTATATTAATTTGTTATAGCGGAAACAGAAATACATCATTTGTGAAATTTCAACTGTCTACCTATCACGGTTAATGAGATACAGCCTGGTGACAGACGGACAGACAGACAGACAGACAGATGGCGGAGCCTTAGTAATAGGGTTCCCGTTTACCCTTTGGATACGGAACCCTAAAAAACGTGAAACTGCATTCAAACATTCTTTAAAAATCGCTAACCTGACTGCGAATCGAACTGACACAATTTTTTTTATACTGTACCAGCACTAATTACATTCTTTATTATCGAATATTGGTAAAATCGTTGGCAACAATCTTTGATAAAAAAACGCAATGACAGTTGTTCTTTAAACACTGTTTACTTTGTATATTTATCAAAAACAAACATCCGAAATTAGCCAAGTACATACTAAAGGCGCGGGGAATGTCCAACGAGTTCCAATGCTATGAATTTCTATGCTACGGATGCTACGAGCGTAGCGGTCGTAGCCGCGTAGCGCACATTCGTGGCGTAGTATAACGTATTTTGTTTTTTTTTTTTAACTTTGCCCCACTTTTGTATTTCTCCTGTATTGCCGCGTTTACAAACATTTAAACTCACATACACAAACAGCCAGACCCGGAAAAACTACTTGTTGGTCATCAACTCAGCCTATAGCACTCCACTGCTGGACATAGGCCTCTCCCAGGATGCGCCACAACACCCTGTCCTCCGCCTTCCGCATCCAGTCTGTCCCAGCCACCTTTTTATGGCAAACAAATATTTGTTCCGTGCGGGAATCGAACCCGCGACACGCAGCGCAGCAGTCAATCGCTTAACCACTGCGCCAACCGTGACGTCAAGTATGTAACGTATAATGTGCCAATAAGCCTCGGGGACCTCCGTCTCTAATTTTAGTGAACAAATATCTTTCGTTACCCTATTTCATGTATGAGTATGATTGACGCATCATAATGATTTACATGTGACGCAATCAACAAACCAGGGGGTCTTCTCCGCGGTGAGCGATGGGTAGCTCGCCGTCCGACAAGGACCAGGCCTGGGTCGTGACGGCGCATTGTGTTCCATGCGCGTCAAACAGATGTCAGCACCAACTGACGGGGTCCGTTAGGACCAATGCCTGCCAGGGTTGCGAGTTTGTCCGAAAGGGATATCGTGGCCCTGGCACACAGGCAACGGAAGGAACACGGGTGGGTTTTAGTCAGTAAATGTCTGACACGCCCTCCCGCTCCGCCCAGAGCGGGAGAAGCTATTTGATAATTTCCCACCCATACAAAATAATAAAAAACAGGGGGTCTGCTCCGCAGCAATAATCCGAAGTATCGGCTGAATGTTCGGCCGTTTTTTGACTTCCAAAGTTTCTTTTTTTGACTTTGATCCTTACCACCTTGGTTTTCAAGTCACATTTTTGGCTTTGGCTTATCTCTTTGACTGTCGTTTTTTTTTCCCCTAATTGCGTAAAGGTTCCCGCAGACTCTATTAGAACAATTTCTATGAAAACTTAATGGTAATTGTTCTACCAGAATCGCGTCGCGCCTGCCTGCAGGAGCCTTAACACCCTTTGAATCACAATCGGAGAGTTTTAAAGGATATTGATAACCTATGGCTAAATAGGTTTGAAAAATTTCATCTGCTCAACAACGTTAATAACCCAATGGACGTGGGTGACCTGTCAAAATTAAACCCATTCGGCCTTATTACAAAACAAGGTTTATCTTTATACCCAGGTTTAAACCTTTGCGATCAATTGTCATTTTATGTGCGTTACGCCATTACCCCGCTGTTCCTCCCGGGACCCTTGGGGATAACAGATGTGGTGTAAATCTCATTTTATTTATTCCAATGTAATTTTTTATTGAAGTGAAATATTCTTTAAGCCTACTTTGCGCTCTATTCAAACTCAAAACTAAAACTTAAAGCATTTATTTTATTTCAATTAAACCAATTACAGGAACTTTTGAATTGTCAAAGAGTCGGTCAGTTAGTTCGAAAGTTCATTTCTATTTGCCCATTCCAAAACGTAGATCTCTATGAAGAAGAACAGGCAAAAAACTCCAAGGACACTCTTTTAAATCCAGATATTACAAAGTCCTGGGTACATTAAACTTGTCGCTTCTTTATGTGAAAACAATGTGAAAAAATAAATTATTTAAAAACAGTTCACAATATAAGATAAAAATATTGCAAATAAGCCCTGGCACTTAAGAGATGACCAGTCTCAACTGACGACGCCCGTTCACGAACATGACGCATGGATCAGCACCATCCAGCTCAACCATTTTGTAGGGTTGTATGCTGAACAGTGATCGAAACTGAACCGTCACGGTCGGACGGTCACGCTGAATCGGGTATACTTAGCTCCAGTCGGTCGGTGACGCTGAATTGGCTATACTCGGCTCTAGTCGTCCAGTGACGCAGAATCGGGTAGGTATACTTGGCTCCAGTCGATCAGTGACGCTGAATCGGGTAAACTCGGCTCGAGTCGGTCAGTGGCGCTAAATCGCGTATACTTGGCTCCAGTCGGTTGGTGACGCTGAATCGAGGACACTTGGGTCTAGTCAATCAGTAACGCTGACACGGGTATACTCGGCTCCAGTCGATCGGTAACGGTGAATCAGGTATACTCGGCTCCAATCGATCGGTAACGCTGAACCGGGTATACTTGGGTCTAGCCAATCAGTAACGCTAACTCGGGTATACTCGGCTCCAGTCGATCGGTAACGCTAAATCGGGTATACTCGGCTCCAGTCGGTCGGTGACGCTGAATCGGGTATACTCGGCGCTAAATCACGTATACTCGGCTCCGAATCACGTATACTCGGCTCCGAATCACGTATACTCGGCTCCGAATCACGTATACTCGGCTTCAGTCGTAAATTTTCACTTCTATCGTGTGGTCATCTTTTTCTTTTTCCCGTCTTTCTTTCTCCGTTTCGACTCAACAAGTTCTCGTCTTGACACAGACGTTCACATAATCCGCGTTAGTCCCCACTTAGTGTATGTTGTTCAAAATAAACATCAACTTAGATAAGGAGGCAGCTCGTAGCAAACGGGAGCTACTATTTAAATGGATTATATCTACCATGTGAGAGTGCAGAACAAAAGGTCAACTCTTTATACCAAGTTCATGTCTCTAGAATTAGCCATATTTATTGAGAATAAATATTTATTTACTTCGCTGAACAATACAAGAAAAAAAAAATCCCTATGTTTTTCTTTTTTTATTAATAGTTGGCAAATTTGTTATTGTAATGCCCTCTCTTGTCAGCGGTCTAAACAGGCAATTTTGAGCATTTTCAGAGGGTTCCAGCTCTTATAAAGATAATGTATCATCAAAAAGGAAGACATAGGGACACAGTATATATCCTTCTTATTCAGTGTAAGAAATATCTTTTAAATTGGTCCAATATTGGAGGAGGAAATAGGCGAGAGCCGAACCTCGATTTATGACTTTTTACTCTAAAAGTCTCTCCGCCCGCATTTCCTCTTAATCCATTCGTTTGAACCCGCCGCCAATCATGCCGCCCGCGCCTGTTTCGCCGCGTGTCGGTGCGGCGCCGCGCGCCGTGTCGCAGAGCTGTGGCAGATGTGTGTCTGTACTAGGCGCACAGACACAGATAATCATGGATAATGACCCTCGTAGTGCGGTGACACGTTTGTTATGATTTAAATTTAATAAACTATAGAAATGAAAAATACATCAAACATTTTCAAAGTTATCTTTTTGAGCATTTTTGTACAGAGATTCTGAACCAGATGCACTCTTCACCCTTTTTGTATGGATATACCCTTTCCGTAACACGTACCTAGCGCCGATAACATTTGTAACCACTGATACTTCTGTATCTGTTCACATCGTGGAAATACTTAGCGAAGTCTTCGTAATAACGACTGGAAACATACGGGTAAACTTTATGAGCGTGTCCGCCGCGATAACTTTAGTATGTGGCTTAGTAGAGCTTAACTATGTGATGACGTAGGTACACGTCATAATTTGTTATCTACACTCATACATTCATTCTTAAGCCGGGTCTATTGCGCCCATAGTTGCGTGTTTCAAACAGTTATAAACATTTGTATGATTTTGATTTAGGCCACGCCCCCAAATCGTGTTTGTAACTGTTTGAAACACGCAACTATGGGCGCAGCAGACCCGGCTTATAACGCAAACTATACTTCGCGCGCTCTCTGTTGTACAGCGAGACGTCGAGCGTTGTGCGAGAGAGTGCGCGCGAAATTAAGTTCGCGTTATCGCGACAATGTAGCCGTTGCGACTAAAAACTTTTATTTTTTTTAAACATTGCCCCACACTAGGAATTTCTCCTGTTTCGTGGGTGCGTTTACAAACATTTAAACTCACATACACAAACAGCCAAGATCCGGCACAACTACTTGTAGGTCATGCAAATATTTGTTCCGTGCGGGAATCGAACCCGCGACACGCAGCGCAGCAGTCAATCGCTTAACCACTGCGCCAACCGTGCCGTAATGCGTTCATTGTTTATGAATCGCTAGTCCACGGATGGAAAATCCTAATTGCTTATACAGAAAGCCTCATCAAGTCTATAATTAATCCAGAAGATTAATTATTAGGGCGCCGTCAGTTGAGACTGGTCTTCTCTTAACTGCCAGGGCTTATTTGTAATCTTTTAATTTTATATATTGTATTGTATTTTTTTTTTTAAATAAGCTATTTAATTTTTTACATTGTTCTCACATAAAGAAACAACAATAATAATGTACCCAGGATTTTGTAATATCTTGATTTAAAAGAGTGTCCTTGGAGTTTCTTGCCTGTTCTTCTCCATAGAGATCTACGTTTTGGAATGGGCAAAAAATGGCCTGTAATAGGTTTAATTGAAATAAATGTTTTGAGTTTGAGTTTATTATTATCTTTATTTTTCAGACTACAATGAGGTCTATACGAGTAGTGTTAGTAACAAAAAAGCTTAGCCTATGTTAGTACATAATAACTAAAACAGATCGGGTGCGGTTTGCAAGCACCCACACTAGCGGGCTATCTGCCGGGGCGGCTATCGATTGCAGGATAGTGTCGGGACTACCACGCAGCCTTTTTTTTTTGGGTGGTAAATTATCAAATAACTTCTCTCGCTCTGGGCTGAGCGGGAGGGCGTGTCAGACTTTTTCTGACTAAAACCCACCCGTGTTCCTTCCGTTGCCTGTGCGCCAGGGCCACCATATCCCTTTCGGACAAACTCGCAACCCAGGCAACCACGCAGCCTAAAGAGTAGCGAGGCAGATTTCTTACGCCACAGTGCCTCAAAGCCGTCAGTGCGTGCGTCTGCAAACATTGCCGAGGCACTACAGAAGCGCGACAATCGCAACAATACCCTGAATGCGTTACGAGTTTAGTTAGTTACGAGTATTGTATTGGATAAGCAGAGCGTTGTAAGCTTTTTGGGTATAGAATAGAATAGAATACTCTTTATTATGTACACCATAAAAGTTACAGATATAAATGTAAGTGTCCACTGCTGGACATAGGCCTCCCCTATAGGGGGGGGGGGGGGGGTTCGCAGCGGGCGATCGCAGTATGGTGTTAAATGCATAGAGAACGCTGCTGCCCAGTCTCTAGTGAGTCCCTTAGTCGCCTTTTACGACACCCACGGGAAGAAATAGGATGATGATATTCTTTACGTCCGGCACCATACGAACATTACGTCCGGCACCAAACAGAAACAAAGTTCAATTAGGGTACGCTACCAGTTGGCGCCACTTTGACAAGAGGTCTTCAATTTCGACAATGAATAAAAAATATATGATGACGTCTATCAATCGTTTCATTCATTCGTTCATGATTCAGTCACGACTAAATAAAATGAAGGCGCTTTGACAATTTTGACAGGTCGCAGTGCTACCGTAGCAGTGCTGCCACCTAGTGAACGTCATTTCAGAAAACTCTCAGACGAAGCTCACTCAAGTGACCGTACACAATTCGAAATATAAATAAAAAAAAAAAAATGATAAACACTTATTTATTTTTAAATTGGATAAAGCGTTCGAATTTCAAAGTGATGCTTACAGAATAACGCTACAACTGCCAAATGTCATGCAAAATGTCACCACAGACCAAACTGGATATGTTTATTCAACATGTAAAAACTTTTTCCCTTAAGTGTACCAAACTGACGAATCGACGAAAACTGGCAAACACTGGAAAATGTCAAGTTAACGTAACTGTCTAATCGGTAAAACTGACCAATCAGTGAAACTGACTAATCAACGAAACTGGCGAATTAAATAAACTGACGACTGAGGGAAACTGACCAGTGACACGCGGACTCTCATTTTTGAGTAAATAGATAATTGCTTCATATTTTGCAATAAATTACAAGCAATTATCATCGCGCTTCTCTTTCTTTTGTATGTAGTCTGACAGTGACAGCGGATTAGTTGTTGTCAGCGTCTTAAAGCTAAAGTGGTGTTGTAGGCTGTATATTGCTCTCTTACTTTGATAACTGGAAAATGAAAAGGACAGCAAGCATTCATTTATAGAGTGTTAATAGTAGATCATCATTTCCCAGCCTTTTCCCAACTATCTTGGGGTTGGCTTCCAGTCTAACCAGATGCAGTTGAATACCAGTATTTTACATGGAGCAACTGCATAACTGATCTCCACAACCCAGTTACTGGGTAATTTATAATATGATACCCTTTCACGCTAAAACTGCTGAACGGGTTTAAATTAAATTTTGGAAGGAACGCATTTCCACAGCATTTATTCTACTTTCATGCTTCTTTTGCCACACCCAACATTCATTTCCATACATAAGCGTAGGCACCAGCACACCATTGTGAACAGCCAGTCGAGCTTTTTTTGGCATCGATTGATTGGTCACAATCGCATGTATAGCACCATTCACTTTTTTTTCCGCATTTACTCTCCTTTCCACATTTTCATCAATCTTTCCGTACTTTGTAAACTTACTCCCTTAATATATTAACTCACTTGCTCCACCCTCTTATCATTTATTTTCACATCACACACAGATACATCCTCTTCTATTTCAAACACCATGACTTTCGTCTTATTCACACACGTTTTCTAATAAATTTTGTATTAGTCCAAAAACGTACAACACTTGAAACTTAGTTCAGCTTGAAGAAATTTGACGTTAAACGAAACTTCGTTCTTAGTGAAATCTGTCTTAATCAAATTTCTTGGCGTAGCATCATCGCCTTTATTCTTTGCTACTTCTCCCGTACGTTGGAACTTGTTTGCAATTAAGTGAGCAAATATTAAATTTTAAGTTTAAGTGTTTTGAAATTGAGGCTAGAGTTGATTCGATAAAAGTTTTGGAATTTAGATTGTAACCACTATCTCTCTCCTTGAGCATATTTGTTTGTTCATTGCACTTGTTTCATGATTATTATTGAATATATTTATATAGATAAGTTTATATGTTTTGTGGTATTATTGTCTGTGTGATGCCGGATGTAAAGAAAGAAAAATAATTTTATTCGTCACAGAAACACGTGCTTAGGAAAACAAACTCGAGCAAGTAAACATTAAAAATAAAAAACCTGTCTACATTATAATCACGAGCACAAAAATAACAAATAGTCGGCAACTGCACGTCATGACTGTGACAAAAAGGCTTGCACTCAGCATGACGCTGTGCTATGGGGGGGACCCACAACACAGCGCTGATTTTCAGTGGTTACCCGAAAAAATACGTTCGGAACTCAAGTCAGGTTTAATGAGTTGAACAACAAAATAAAATAAAATAAACAGTATTCATAATATAATGCCTATACAACCAATTATAAGAATAAATATGATTAAATTACATAAAAAAATATCCGCATGCATAAATAAAGTAGGTACCTATCTAAAACATTTTTATTACACGGGAATATCAAGTGTTTTGTCTCGAGAATAGCACCGCCCGCACCTATTTCTTCCCGTAGTTGTCGTAAAAAGTGACTAAGGGACTTACTAGAGAATGGACAGCAGCGTTCTCTATGCATTTTAACACCAATCTGCGATCGCCAACCCGCCTGCCAAGCGTGGCGATTATGGCAGGGGGAGGCCTATGTCCAGCAGTGGACGTCTTTTGGCTGAAATGATGAATGATGAAGTTTATATGGATTCTGTATGTATGTATTTATTGTATCCAAAAGTCTGACCACCAGTCTTACCAAGGGGTATCGTATAACCTAGCTAATGGGTTGTAGAGGTCAGATAGGCAGTCGCTCCATGTAAAATACTGGTATTCAGCATCCGGTTAGACTGTTAGCCGACCCCAACATTGAGACAAGGCTAGGCAGATCGATCTATTTATTGTACATATGTAAATGGTACACCACAGACTACCAGCAGTATTGTGTCTCCTTCCCCCTTAAGACGCAGATATATGCCAGTGACCTTGAGTGGTTAGCTTGCGTGTCCTGTACTGAGCTCACGCAACGCAGCGTACGTTCAACCAGTAATAGGACTCGCCCATCAAGGAGCGCTGTCCTCAATTTGCCGCATTATTAATTAATATACAGAAAACAAAAGGTATTTTAATAAAATGCGTATACTAAAAGATCAATAATTAAATTATCTTTAAATTGGTGAAGGTTTCAGAAAAATACGCTTGGTAGATTTTGCGCCATTCTCAGTTTTTTATCCGCGGTAGACATAACTTTACAAATTAATTTCACTATGTAATATAAACATAATCTAAAATATTCACATATTAAATTATTGGAAAAATGCTCTAATTTATCATATATTTTTTTCAAATCATTAACACCACTCGTTTAGACGTGATCTTCAGTACAAAATCATTAAAAGTCGGTTATCGTCCCCTTAATCCATCCAAAGGTAGTCTTTAAAAGATCGTCTTTATCGATAAGGCCGCAGCTTCCCCGTATGTTTCCATCACAAGCCATGCACATGCTGGCAGAATTAGTAGCTACAAGTGCTACCGGTCCCGTTCTGCCACTTAAACAAACGTATCGCTCGAATTCATTGAGTATCGATAATACCAAGTTTATTTTGCACTTATAAGGAGTGCAAGTATTTCGTTGTATGCAAATTTACGTTCATTTGTTTAATGTAGTAGGTACTAACTTTTTCCCGCGGTTTCGTCGGAAATTTCAGCTGGTTTTTTTTTTATACTACTGGGATAAAAAGTTTAGAGGCATGAGGAACAGGGTGTAAAGTTCACTCATCCTCTAAAGAAAAGGGAGGATCATCCGATCAGACGGGTGTTGTGTCTGGTGGGCAACTGCCCGACGGTTGATGTCGGGATGTTGTATATACGAGTATGCTAGTCGCGCGGTACACTCTGCTTGCGCGATGCGGGATTTTGCGTGACGTCAGTGTGACGCGTAGTTTGCATATGGCGATGTAAATGCCGCCACAAAAGTAACCTATGTCCTAACAGTTTATAAAGAAAAATAAAAATCGTTTAATTCAGGTATTAAACCCATAGTAAAATTACAAAAATAAAACAAAATTACAATCCATTATAAATTTAAATTAAATTACATGCCTGCATGCATTAATTATGGTCGAAGCTTGTCCGCTATCATCATCAGCACGCTGTTAGGGCTGCCGCGCACCCTGCGCACCACAGACGCGCTGCGCTTATGCATCGTTGCATAGAAGCAGTCGATGCTAGATTCGGCAAACATGCCCGAGGCACTACAGTGTCACGGCAGCGCCATTTATTTATTTAATTTACACGACTTAAAAAAAAATGTCATAAATCAAACATAAGAAAGAAAGAAGAAAGACAAACAATTTTAATTATCACAAAAAAAACGTGCGTACGAAAACATAATAATTAATAATACCCGAAGGTTACACAAAACAGATCATTTAGATCTGTTTTGTGTATAACTATCACAAACAAACAAATAGCCAGAAGCTGCACGTCATGACTGTGACAAGAAGGCTTGCACTCAGCATGATGCTATGCTATGGGGGACCCACAGCACAGCGCTGATTTTCAGTGGTCACCCGAAAAATACGTACGGAACCCATGTCAGGCTAGATAAGTTGTACATAAGTAAATAGGTAACAAAATCAAATAAAATAAACAGTACTTAGAATATAATGCTTATACAACCAATTATAAGAATAAATATAACACAAACTCTTATATCAACATATACTATTATTTTCACAAAAAATTGGCATATAACCATTAAATTGGCAAATTTATTGACGTACAGATCGTAGTCCGGGTTGGCTTCCACGAGCTTATGCGGTCAACACGCGCGGTTCGGGAGATGCAGCACGGGCTGCTGTCCGACATGAAGGAACGCCTAGCAGTCGATGTTTTCTGCCACGGAGATAATTATTCGGTGTGAAGAGCCGAATCAGCTCATTATGGATGTCAGGCGCGTCCGTCATACCCATCAGCGCTCTGAAGGCGTTATTATATTGAACGCGGAGGGCTTCGTATGCTTTTTGAGTGTGATTCACCCACAGGCTGCACGTGTTCAATGAGGTCCAATAAGCTCAAAAAACTGTTTGCTTCACCGACTTGGAACAGCGTGCAAACCTGCGGGCTATCGTAATAGCTTTATTTATGTTCCATGCACACACAATCTCTTACAAACATCTACGATATGAGTGAAACATAAACCAGCCGAACGGTAAACGTCGTAATGGGTCCTCGCAATACTTCCCACGCTCTCAGCTAAGCCCACGCCCACTCCCTGACATTTCCGAGTCCACAATCATGTGAAAAGTGGCCAAGTGCGAGTCGGACTCGCACACGAAGAGTTCCGTACCACCGAACAATATTTAGCTTCAGCTTTCTGGCTGACTGACCCCTTGACAATTCAAAAGCGCCTGTAATTTTGTTCTGTTTATTTGAAATAAATGCTTTGAGTTTGAATTTAATTTTAAAACTACGTTTTTTTTAAAATGCTTTTTAAAAAAACACGTTTTTCGCGTTTATTCCCGTACGCCATGTCTCCGTTCTACGGGGACAGCGGTACTTCAATTAAATGTATGGGAAAATAATGTTTACTTTATTTTTATAATAATTTGTTCATTAGCCATGCTAAGGTTATAATAGTAGTATGATTTTGTTAAACCAACCAGGGTGGCATAATCGCATGTGCGACAAAGCCCTTTATTTTTGAATAAAAAAATAATAATTGTTATAGCGACCATAGTAACAAGTGTCTACCTATACAGCCCTGTGACAGACGGATGGACAGCAGAGCCTTAGTAATAGGGTCCCGTTGGCACTCTTTAGGTAAGGAACCCCAAAAGCGACGTAAGTAAATAAAACGTGAAAGCACAATACAATTTTTTGTGCTCACAATGAGAAAATTCGTCGAGGGTTTTTTCTGAGAGACATTATTTATACTGTGTAAGGTTAGATCTGATCTCAAGATTTAGATAAAGGTTGGAAGCTTGATCAGGTTTCGTGTCAGACCAAAGTTAGGTATTATTGTAATATTATCTAGTTGAAATTGGAACTGGCATGTGGCACAAAATTCGTGAATAATGAGAGAATTTGCAAATAATGGTGTAGTTAGGGCGTTACCTCAGATCATATTTTCTGATCTGTGGGCGTTGCTTATTGTAAAATGTAAGATCAATCATTACACAACATAACATCATGCCGCGGGAGACGCTCCGGGTGTCGGGAGTCGCAGGCTGATTCTCGCGGCCACCGTAGGCGCGGGCTTGCGGACTGTGAACGATTGGTAGCTGGCCGTCCGATAAGGGCCAGGCCCGGGTCGATGGCGCGCTGTGTTGTGATCAGTGGTTGTGGGAATAGTACTCAATAATTTAGTTATGTGTCGACAACCGCTGTCATAAGAAACCCAAACTAAATACTATACTGAGTACCGATTTCACGTAGTACATAATATACGTAGTTCGCTCTACCTAACAAATGCGGAAAGCTTGCGAATGACAGAAATCTCCAGTTAAACGGGCACAAAATGGGAGCCGGGATTTCGGTCGGGTCGTGAATTTTCCATGAGACTGCTTCACTTTCGTGGACCCAGGAATTTCGTCCACTTACCTACTTTCTGAACAACGTGCGTCTATGTAGTAATTTACACTTCTGGAATTTAAATGTAAAAGTCTATTTGATAGACAGATAGAAATCGGATCTGGAATGTACTTGAATCAAAACTGAAATACGTTTGTAGAATGTCCCTAAGTAATGTCTATAAAAATATATTACAAACTACCTGAATTATTAAAACAAGAAGACAAAATTAATAAAAAAACTAAAACAGTTTTAATAAGAAAATGCTATTTTAGTACAAACGAAATTTTAAACTACAAAATATAAGTTCTAACCTAATAAGTATTAGACTATAAATATAATACAAAAAACTTTAACTTAAATTTAAAAAATCTATCTAAAATTCAAAAATCAAAATATTTTATTTCACATAAGCCTTCATGGGCACTTAGGAAACTTCAGAACCTAGAGTGCACAGTTCCAATTGGTCGTTTCCTATGGAGAAGGGCCGGTAGGAAACTCAACGGTTAATCTTTTAAAAATAATTGGCTTTTACAATGTTTTCAAACCACAGCGTTAATAGGTATGAGAGGACAGTGTAGGCCCGTCAAAAGAACAACGTACTTAAAAAAAATTGGTCTACAAATCTACAGTATTATTCAGCCCGACATTTTAACAAAACATAAAAAAACTATATAAAATATTATTCAAATAATAAAAGTTAGAACAATGTCTAAATTAAAATTGTAGGTACTTAATGTCAAATAAAAAAGACTATGTCAAGGAAGTATGTAAAAGGAAAGTAATAAATTAAAATAAACATCGTAATTTGGGAGCAGTTAATAGACATTTACATATTTTTGCCGTTAATGCCACAGGCCATGGAAGCCACATGTCCCGGAGGACACGGTGGAGCATACGGTGGAGGTCTGCCCGGCTTGGGCGGAGCACCGCCGTGTCCTCACGGAGGCCATAAATTAATAATGCGTCAAATTGGGGATAGCGCTCCTTGATGGGCGCGTCCTATTACTGGTTGAACGTACTACGCGTTGCGTGAGCTCAGTACAGAACACGCAAGCTAACCACTCAAGGTCACTGGCATATATCTGAGTCTTAACCGTCTTTTATAAGGTGTCCGTATTAATAGAGGTGAAAAAAAAAATGCATTAGAAAGGTCACGTGGTACTTGTAACGATTTGAACCGTACACCTTAGGTTTCTGCCTGGAGGTGTAGCAATACACCTCCAGGCAGAAACCTAAGGTGTGACAGTTATTACCAAAAGTTTGACGGTTGTTACCCAAATGCCCCAAAGGGTAATGTTTGTTTTTAAACTGGAAGATTCTACGAGATCCTAAAACAGGTAATCAATACTTTATTTGTATTCCACAATATGTACTTAGGTGGTAACTTAAAATTATACGTGATCATTGTGGACCCTGGCGGGCACAGCAAAATAGTAGGAGATATTGTAATTTTAAATATTATATTAATTAAGTACTACTATTACTACGTTGAAGACAAGGAAGTTTCGCATTAATTCCTTCTGCATATGTGGCTTCCCTTTTTTTTTTTTTATTGGGTGGGAAATTATCAAATAACTTCTCCCGCTCTGGGCCGAGCGGGAGGGCGTGTCAGACTTTTACAGACTAAAACCCACCCGTGTTCCTTCCGTTGCCTGTGTGCCGGGGCCACGATATCCCTTTCGGACAAACTCGCAACCCTGGCAGGCACTGGCCCAAACGGACCCCGTCAGTTGGTGCTGACATCTCTTTGAGGCGCGCGTGAAATACAACGCGCCGTCGACCCGGCCTTTTGACGGGCCTACGCTGTCCTCTCATACCTAATACTACTGTAATTTGAAAACATTGTAAAAGACAATTTTTTTTTTAAATAGTAACCGTGGAGTTTCTTGCCGGCTCTTCTTCATAAGAAAGGACCAATTGGAACCGTGCACCTAGCTTCTGACGTTTCATAAGTGCCCATGTAGGCTTAAATAAAAATATTTTTGATTTTGATTTGATTTTAAGCGAGGAAGCCTGTCTATGTGTGCGTGCATTTTAGCGCGTTGTATCAAGCCAGCTTTCTGTACTAGGCATATGGTAGTATAATTTTGATAGATTTGATATAATGAACGCGTGACCTAGGCTTTGTGAACGCGTGACGGAGGCTTTGTGTCATTAATTACATCTGCTAGTAGCCGGTTTTAACTGCCCACTCTAATCAAACACACGCTTGAAATTGACCTTTGAAATTATGCGTATTGCTGAGTTGAATGGAATAGAAGGGATTCGCTAAATGCTTTACTAATGTATTTTTTAATTCTAGTTTGACCGACCGGTTTCGAAGTCAAACGGAGGTTTTAAGTCGGTGTCTTTGGATCTGTATTTTAGTTTTTTTGCCACCGACTTCCGAAATTAAAGTTATTATTCACTTTATAGTGTATTTTTTGGTAAAAAGTTTTTTATTTTTTTCACTTTTTAGTGGGTTAGTTTGTAATTTATCTAAGTTTCAATAGGCTTATGTCAAATGCTCATCACCTTTTACAAAATATTGCTTTTCCCGATGCAGGGCCGTTAATTGTTGAGGAATTCTCCTGGTCAGAACCTGAAGAACTGGAACTGATGGTGACGAGCATAAATTGCTTAGCAACCATAAATTAAAGTGCCTAATCGAATCGCAACCTTGAAATACTTATTATTAAGCAGTTCCGGTGGCCATCTGTGGTCTTCATCATCAGTTTCACTTCACGTAATGGTGCTTTTCGAGTGCAAATGCATGAGTACTATAAAAAATACCCAAATCGCTTAATGAAGTGCCTATAAAATTTGAGGAATTCCCCCGATTTTCACGGGATCCCCTTATCAGAATCTGACTTGGTGACAATGGGGCCACTTCGAGAGGATACTCTTTCGAACAATAAAATAATTTTGCTAATCCGTCTGTATAATAATATGACGGAGTTATGCCATAAAAAATATGAACATAAAAAAAACATTTAAAAAAATATAAACATCCGAATTGACAACCTTTTAGAAGTCGGTTAAAAAAAAGAGTAGATTTGCTCTCGCTACGCAATGCTACGGCGCGTAGCACTTTGCTACGAGCTACGATCGCGTAGTCTACGGGAATTTTAGGTTTTCGAATCTTCCTTTCTTGTACTAATTTTAATACCTACTCCAATATATTATATATTGGAGTAGGTATTAAAATTACTACTAATACTAAAAATCTCGAATCTTCCTTTCTTGTACTAATTTTAATACCTACTCCAATATATTATATATTGGAGTAGGTATTAAAATTAGTGTTTAAAAGGGGCTTGTGGCTAAGTTATAACAGCCACACGGGCCCATCGACCAGGTTAAGCTACGCTTGCCGCGGTTGGTCCGTGGACGGGTGACCATCTTTACATACCAAGACTCCGTGCCTCAGAAAGCACGTTAAGCCGTTGGTCCCGGCTGTCATCCGTAGATCTTTAACAGTCGTTACGGGTAGTCAGAAGCCCAAAAGTCTGACAACCAATCTTACCAAGGGGTATCGTGTTACACAATACCTGGTTTGCGGTGGTCAGTTAAGCAGTCACTCCATTTAAATACTGATATTCAGCTGCCGGTTACACTGGAAGCCAACCCCAACATTGTTGGGAAAAGGGTAGGCAGACAGAAGTAGTAGATATTAGGGAAGCACGAACGTAAGATCAAATCCTTTTCTTCACCATAAATTTCATATTTATTGAGTGATTTTTGATGTGAAACATCTATAGCCGCACGTAACCGATTGCTGGCGGGGCGACGCAAGCCGCGTGGCGACGCAAGCCGCGTGGCGACGCGTCGCAACTATACAGTCTAGATGTAGTAGTGTGTAAATAATTTTGATGTTTCACATCTGCCAAGCGTCCCGTGTCGGCTATCGTCATTTTAATTCACCGCCAGCCGGTATGCATTTAAACGGAAATTTCAGAGTTATTTTCAAAACCAATAGCGTAAAGTCATCTCGATTAACTCTTTTCCTTGATTTTGAATATAATTATAAGTGTATCGGCGCAGGATAGCCTTTACTCAAACTCAAATCATTATTTCAATTAAACCATTTGCAGGCACTTTTGAATTGTCAAGAAATCGGTCAGTTACAAATATGAAGCAAGTTGCCTATTCCAAATAGTAGGTTCCTATGGAGAAGAACGGGCAAGAAACTCCACGGACATTCTTTTAAATTAAAATATTGATACAAAGTATTGGTTACATACATTATACATATTGAAATTATACATGTGAGAACGATGCAAAATGTCAGAATCGTGCGTGATAAAAATATTAAAAAAAATAAAAACAAAAATAAGCCGTGGCAGCTAAGAGATGACCAGTCCCAACTGACAGCGCCCGATCACGAACATGGCGCATGGATCAGCACCATTCAGCTCACCAGAAGTGATCATCGTATTAGTGGTTCAGCAGCTTTAATATCATCAGGATTGTGCTGGAATATAGCAGTTCGTCATGGACGTGGTACGGCAGCAGCTCTCTGATATCTTCTTCTGACATCAAAAGACAGCCGCCACGCAACCATCGATGCGACGCTCTGCTAGAGTGACTGTCAGCAGCCAGGGTCACTCTTATCTGACCTTTTCGGTGATTCCAGTAACTTCGTAACAAAAATAGACGGCGCCACTTGCTGCTTTTCTGAAACCTTCACCAATTTAAAGATAATTTAATTAGTGATCTTTTATTATACGCGTTTTATTAAAATATTCCTTTTGTTTTGTGCATAATAAATGAATAATGCGTTAAATTGGGGACAGAACTGGAAATTGGGAACGTACGACGCGTTGCGTGAGCTCAGTACAGAACACTCAAGCTAACCACTCAAGGTGACTGGCATATATCTACGTCTTAAATCTACGTAAATTCTATCGTGTTATGTGCCTGAACTGTTATCCTCTGTTTCAGGCGAGGCAAGGTATAATAATAATATTTTTAAATAATCACATTAATTATAAAAATATAGTCATCGAATAGGTATTTAAAAAGGTGTAAATAGTACAAAAAAAAACCTACTTGCAAAAATACTTAGCTAAACGTAATTACTACAAAATACAATTTTTATATAAGTAGGTACAACTAATTATTTCTCCGTATCTTCAACTACTTTGAAGGGCTTCCTTGAGAGTTATTTTGCAATTATTATAATTAAGCTTAAACTTGTGGAACAATTTTATTTATAATTTATTATGTTATCTTTTTAATATTTTTTATTATTATTATCTCCTCTCAATCAGAGCGCCTGCCATCTTATCTCTTCACCACCCTAGGTTGACTGGCAGAGAATATCTAAGGCATTATTAATTCCGCCTTTGTAACTTATTGTCTGGGAAAAGTTTAAATAAATAAATAAATAACGAAGGCTAGAAATCAAGGTTGAGAGTTACACCCCACCACATCCTACATTGTCTTACATTTCATTAATCAAATTACTAATACTTCAGCGGGTTCCCTGTTCGAGACATTAATATCATAAATTAGCTTTACAATGTCAATTTGCCTGCGAAATCATATTAGCCCGATCATATTAACAAGAGTGGCGGGTAGTCGGTAATAAAGGTATCTACGTCAAATTAGTTTAAGACACCTAAATATCAAGGCACGCAGCAATTCTGGGTAAAAAGTCGCAAGTTAACTCCTTTCCCGGCTGTCATTCGTGGATCTTTGACAGTCTTTAAGGGTCGTCAGAAGCCCAAAAGTCTGACAACCAGTCTTCCCATATTACCCAGTAACTGGTTTGTAGAGGTCCATGTAGAGGTCCATGTAAAATACTGGTTAGACTGGAAGCTGACCGCAACATTGTTGGGAAAAGGCTAATAATAGGCTTATAATACTTATACTACATTAATAATAATAAACAAATTTTAAGCGAGTAAACAGCAATATTTTAAATGAATACTCGGTGATTTTTAATTCACTGTTAACCTTTTAGGAGGTGAAAGTACTCATGATTATGAACAACTTTTACTATGAGACCAAGTGCGAAAAAGCAAAAACAAAAACATCTGTTTCATACATTTTCATCAGGTAACTATTTCATTTTTTTATGAAACAGCATTTTTTTTTTCGCGGCGTCCATCGCAAGATGCATGCCGCGATGTACCAGGACCTGCACCCGTGACATAAAATGCTTTAGGCGATTTTTATGGACTACAACTCCTCGAAAATAATGCTTACTTGTTTACTCGCTTAAAATTTGAATGTATAAATATAATAAAGATAATTTATAATAAATGATTAGATAGACTAGCATAAATAATTTTAATGGAATAAGTGAATGGTTAATAGATTAAGTTAATTAATAAAAATATAAAATACAATAGGATATATAAAATAGTTCAAACTTAATGATAAGGAAAATTAATAAAGCGCTCTTCCTCTCTTTACTTATTGAAAAATTGCTGTGCCGGAAAGGGTCCATAATTGTTTTTACTAATTTTTACCACCTGTAAGTGTACATTACGGATTGCAATAAACGATTTGAGATTTGAGGCTAGGCACATGAAATGATGCCCGGATGATACAAATTGCCGATAACATACAGGGTGTAAGGGACAGCCCTCCGCAGACTGATGGAGTGAATTCAGTATATCGTACTAAGATGACCGGTACATGAAATTATTTCAGGAACGTTATGGGAATCCAATGAACCTGATTTGTCGCGGCGGGGTAGACGGCCGCGTTCGCTGATTTCAGGCGTCGTTCGTTAGAGAATTCCAACATCCATTGCAGATTTATTTATTTTAGCTGTGTTATTTACATTAATGGAGTACTGCGTACAGAGAATTTGATTTTACATTGAAATAAAGGAATAGTAACTGAAATTACGATAAAAAAAATTAAAAAAAATCTGAGAAAATTTTCAGTGGAATATGATTCAAAATAAGGAGCTGAATGCACCCTGTTAATTTGCGGAGGGCTGTCCCTTACACCCTGTAGATATAGAGGTATGGATCGTAAATTCAAACATCTACAGACTGTCTACCCGACATAGTATCGAATATTACCTCTGATCGAAACAACCAAAACTTGACCACATTTCAGTTTACCGTAAGTGCTCTCTACCGACTAATGAAGCAATACAACTTTGTAATTGTATTATGTGGGTAGTTACACAAGAGGTTCAGTGGGTAATCGTAGAACAGAGTTTAGAGGGAACATTAGCAAAATTCACTGAGCATTGCTGAACTAGTGAAATGTAATCTGCACTAAAATTATAAAAACCGACCAAGTGCGAGTCGGACTCGCGCACGAAGGGTTTCGTACAATTATTATCTAAGGTAAATTGTGGTTTACGATTTTTGACGTATGAAAAAAAAACTACTTACTAGATCTCGTTCAAACTAATTTTCGGTGAAAGTTTACATGGTAGTGTACATCATATATTTTTTTTAGTTTTATCATTCGCTTATTTTAGAAGTTACATGGGGGGGGGGGGACACAATTTACCACTTTGGAAGTGTCTGTCCCACAAACTATTCAGTTTAGAAAAAAATTATATCAGAAACCTCAATATCATTTTTAAAGACCTATCCATAGATATCCCACACGAATGGGTTTGACGAAAAAAAAAAATTGAGTTTCAGTTCTAAGTATGGGGAACCCCCAAAATTTATTGTTATATTTCTATTTTTGTGTGAAAATCTTAATACGGTTCACAGAATACATCTACTTACCAAGTTTCAACAGTATAGTTCTTATAGTTTAGGAAAAAGGCTGTGACATACGGATGGACAGACAGACAGACAGACATGATGAATCTATAAGTGTTCCGCTTTTGCCATTTGGCTACGGAACCCTAAAAAGGTAAAATTTGTAAGTTTGGATGTAGGAGTTCTCTGAAACTACTCATCAATACGATTTCAAACATTCTTTCATTGATAAAAAGCTACACTATTGTCGAGTTTCATAGAAAAAGTTTTGTTAAAACACGTGGACGAAGTCGCGCTAATTTCAAACACAATTGAGACCAACGTTAGGACTTAGATTTCATAACCGAGCATATTACGTGCCAAGCATCTACATGCTTGGCACGTAATATGCTCGGTTTGAATTAATTATCTACTCATTAAACTCATTAAATGAAAAAGTTGTATTAAAGCCTATTAAAATATATATGTAGAATATTTTAGTAGGCTTTAATACAACTTTTTCATTTAATTGACCCCCAATGTGAATAGTCGAAAGTTTATTTGTAAGCAGCTACTTTGTTTTACTGATATGAGTAGATAATTAATTCAATTCCCAATTTAAAACTGGACAGTTAAGTACTCTTAATTCGATCTTTTCGGAAAATAAATAAAACTTATATAATACATAATATATTTTTAGGGTTCCGTACCAAAATGGTAAAAAGGAACCCTTATGGTGAGACTAAGTCTGTCTGTCTGTTTCCAACTTTTGATGAAAAATGTAAAAAAAATACCGCTCCCCCCCCCCCCCCCAAATCTGAAATTATTCTATGTGATAAAAGTTTATGTAAACATTACAGAAAAAATAAAACGATGTCTCTAAATAGCACAGTTTTTCAGAAATCATCAACATCATATATACGTACGGAATAACCCTCGGTGCGCGAGTCCGACTCGCTCCTGACCGGTTTTTATTTATCTTAGATATACATAATATTTATACTTTTAGGAACAACCTGTATCAATCTAAGTCACATTCCTCTACCACTTTTGTTTGAGGGACGGTCAAACCGGTCACCGATGTTCGCTCATTTGTTTAGTAATAGATAAATATTTCGCTAAATACCCTCGCTGTTATTTTTGTTGTTATTTAATTTTAATTCTTAATTAAAAACTTAAGTTTGGTTTATTCTCTAAATTATGTGGTCGATGATTTTGGTGCACGGTAAAACTCTAGAGTTTATGTTTGCGCCAACTTTATACATATGTATAAAAATATATCTGTATTACTGAAAGAAACTTATCATCGATAAATTACTTTAATTCAATCTTTTTGTAAACACTTTCGACGCTTCTTCCGCATCATTTATCTAATAAATCGTTTAACGATACAACAATAAAACTTAAACCTAAGATTAATGTTTTATCCACCTAAGTACTTAAGCTGATCTGAAAGAGAAGTATTTCTCTGATGAGTTTCACACACCTGCACTTGGAAAAAAACAACCACATCTTCCACCCTTGTCTTCCATTACAAATGGCATGTGATAGAAAGAGATAGACGCATCTGTACAGTTTTTAATTAAATTTGAATCAGCTAGACGCCAGTACAAGTGATTGATCGAATCTAAGCTGATTTTGAATCTGTTTTATACAAGTACGAGTATTAGATGACAAGAAGGATAAATTGATTTAGATACATCTCAATCTGTTTTATACAAGTACGAATATCAGATAAAAAAAAGGATAATTTGATTTAGATAAAATTTAATTCGCGTACCCTCTTTTTATTAGGTTAGAAAAGGCGACGAAACGATACAACTTGGTATTTTTAGTCACAGCAGAATTATTATTTGCATTGTATGTAAGTTCTTAAGAGGCGATGGACGCGTAGTTCATACAAACGTAATACTAAAATAATTTGTAAATCAAACATATTTTTAAAGTAGTATATCTTTATTCCGATTGGAATACAGAATATCTAGGACACTGATTTAAACAAGAATTATGAGAAAAATAAGTTTTCTAAATTTTAAATTCCTCATATCTCGTATTTATATCAATGTCCTTTCAAAATATATATTTGGGAACATAGATATTCTGTAATCCAATGGAAATAAATACATACTACCTTAAGAATATGTTTGATTTACAAATTACTTTGGTATTACGTTTGTATGAACTACGCATGCTCCGCCGGCCCCTTAAGAATCATCAATTCTATAATCATTGACAGAACACCTCATCCAGATATTCCTATTTATTTTTACTTGCATTTCAAAGTGTAGAGTGGGTTTAGTTATTAACTCAACGAGCCGCTTAGTCAGCCAATATACCTTATTTAGATTCTAAGAAAAGAACTTCATAATTAATATTATGATCTCAATCTTGTAGAAATAAATAATTAATACATTCAATAACATTCCGTGTGGTGCCAGACGAAAAGAATAGCACCACCGTATTTCTTCCCGTGGGTGTCGTTAAGGTGACTAAGGGACTTACTAGAGAATGGGCAGCAGCGTTCTCTATGCATTTTAACACCACACTGCGATCCCGCAGGCGCCAAGCGTATCGATTATAGCAACCCCCCACCCCTTTGGAGGAGGCCTATGTCCAGCAGTGGACGTCTTTCAGCTGAAATGATGATGAATGACATTCGATAACATTAAGCAAGAGAGAGTAATTAAAACAAATTGTTTTCCGATTGGATGTTAGTTTTCCGGTGGTTAGTTTAAGTATTTTAAAAACCTACTTACCAAAAGCTTAAAAGATCCTTAAAAAGAAAATGGCGAGTAATTTTTCCGCCACTTGTACAGACGTTTAATCCTATCAGGTAAAAGGTTATAGAGTGCTCTTTTATACTGTTAAAAATACAGTGTTTTTAATGCTTTAAGAAACCCGAATTATGGAGTCCCGTGTTGGGCGCCAATTAGAAAAGCGGTGCATGCTTAGAACATTATGTTTCAAAGTGATGCCACTCAATATGAATTACGGTATAAAGGGAATTTAATGAAGCAACATGAGGCTATTAAGTTAACATCGCTTTATTAAGACAAGGTAACCTAGTCCCAACTGGGCGCCATTACAGATAAACCTATTTTAACTTGCACAATTTTTTACATGACTGGTTTTGTCTCATTGAAAATGAAGTTTTCAAAAGGCCAGATGAAGCAGCATTTCGTTTTTCTTTCTTTCGTTCCTATTCCTAACAGTTTCAGACCAAACCAAATTTAAAAATCCACTTTACATAAAACAGCTGTTTTATGTATTTAAAACAACTTCAACATTCCGAAGACGTTGCAAACTTTGAAATACTAATTGCAATTTAACAATTGTCGAAGTAATCACTTTGTCTTTTCGCTACAGCTTGCATTTCAAGTTAACTGCGCAACTTAAGCGCCTGCCGTCTTGAGAGATGAGACACACCACAAGTTATTTCTCATTTAGTTGAGAACTCCCATTTTGCGGGTATGTATACAAAAAGTTGGAGGTTAAAAGTTAAATGTGGAATTAACAGTACGCATAAGTTGTCAAGGTTAAATATGACAAGATTTGTTTCATAAAAAAAGAGTTATTTCTTATGTTTTTGTTTTAGGTACAATTATTCATAATTTGGCGTACACCCACGTAACTGGTGAAATGTGGGTGTACTATAGATAGAATAGAATATTCTTTATTATGTACACCGTAAAAGTTACAGATATTTATTTATTTATCACAAACACTGCTATCATTACAGGAAAAAATCCTATTGCGGTAGTGTGGTCCTTAATAAAAATGTTAGATGCACCACTGACCACACCATGCACCACTGACCACACCCTGCACCATGTTGTGTTTAGATACACCACTGCCTAACCCTTCGGGGATTTCAGGCGTGATGTTTAGTTATATTATGCCTTTCATGATTTCAGTTATCTTTATAATTTAATAGGTAGCAAACAAGTATGCCCATTTAAATATAAGTTGTCACTCCCTATGGTACTCGTAGATGCGTTGTCCACTATAGACAAAGTTGAATTGTGGTACGAGTATGTGTTATTTGTTTTTTTTTTTTAAACAAGACATGATACGAAATACCCTGATTAGAGAAAAGACAAAAGTTATTGATGTTCTCACCAAAATAGACCAACAAAAGTGGAGATGGACAGGCCAGGCCACATATTAAGAGGCATTCAAGAAAAGTGGAGTAAAGTCGTGACAGAATGGTACCCCAGAGATGGCAAAAGGAACAGGGGAAGACAATATAAAAGATGGGAAGACGAGTTGGAGCTCACAGCGGGTCCAAATTGGAGAAGAGTTGCGAGAGATAGGACTCAGTGGAAGTTGTTAGAGGAGCGCAACCTGAGGCCTTTGCCAAAAGGCACACTGAACTAAGAGACATTCTATAAACTACTGAAATAGCACAACACAAAGAAGTTCAGAATAAAAAGGGCTTATTATATTAGTACGTGTTATTTAGCGCCTTATATAGGTATAACTTTACTACTCGTAATCCCCCGGACGAGATCTTGCACAAAAACCTGTACTACACTCATTCTTTAAGTAGTTCAAAAACGGCTTAAAATCCAAATCTTAACAATAAACGAAACATGAACACTCTTTTAAAATATTTCGAAAAGCTTCAGCCATCTAAGTTCATAGCTTAGCTCCTATTTATTTTAACTCCTCATATAGACAAAGTTTGCCCCCATTGCAATGTAATACCGGACTTTAGCGGTTAGGATACAAGCACACAACTTATATTTATGTTGGTACTAATGTGGGTAGTTGAGCTTTGAAGTTTCACTTCATTTCAAATTGAAAACTATTGATTTTAGAACTGATATAATTATGTATAGTGTGGCAGAATCCGGGGCTAATAAAATATGAGGAATATTAACTGATCCTATAAAACTAATTGACTTTGTAATGATGGACACATTTTTAAATTAATGAACATTTTTTATGGGGTGGAAAATCCTCATGGATGTCCTCCGCCCTGCGGCGGGCGGAGGGGTCTGTCAGACTCTTACTGACTAAAAACCACCCCAGTGTTCCCCTCCCACACTTGCATCGGGGATCTTGGGATCTATTATTACTTCCGCAATCCTCGGCTAGTGCCGGCCCGCCTCTGCGGGCTACCTCAAGTCTGGGGGGGGTGAGGTGTTTGACCCCCCCATGACGTCTCAAAGGGGCGCGCGTGGAACACTACGCGCCGCCACCTCGGGTCCAGTGTGATACGGGCGGCGGACGTCCCCAAATCCGCCGTCCCTGGACCCATTTAGGGGGGCCGGAAGAGGGCGTTGTCAGCCCTCAGCCAACGCCCAGAGCGCCTGCTGCGGACCGGGTGAGCGGACAAGATCTCCCGCACCCTTTCCGCAGCCTCCTTCTGCAGCCTCCTTCTGCGACACGACTGTTTCACAGAAGGACACCACCGCGTCCCAGGACTCCTCACTGCCGACCATCGACTCGACCACGGCCGGCAGCGATTGGTCACTGCCTACTCCTGAGATGAGGGCACGGCGTGGCTCCTCCCAAGCGGCACACTCTGCCATCGTATGCCACGCGATGTCGAAGTTGGTCGCAGCTACTTAGCCATTTAGTGTTTTTAGGACCCCAAAGTAGGAATTATTTGAGGTTCACAAAAAGAGGCGCTATCATTATAATATTAGAGTGTTCAATAATATTTGTAAGAGCGCAAAATTGTAATTATTAGAGGTTAAAGACAAAGACATTTATTCGTCGGATATGGTAGGTACAGAGCTGGATAATTGGGTTTATGTTCAGGACACATCCACCGCTACAAACGGCATGACGAATATTAAATATTGCACATAGGCATAAAACCTAACTTATATACTACTTTTACTCTATTTTCCAATATAAAACACTTAAGACTAAATATATATGCTCGATTAAATATATGCCATAAAATATGGCTCCTGCCATCTACACGATACATGAAACACGATAAAAGGAACAAGAAACCTCAAAAATGCAAAAAAGATGCAAGTATGTGTGTTTTAAAACCGCTATTTCTCTCTGCCAAAACCACAAATATACTAAGGGAGAATTTCTCCATTGAAACTGGTTTAGATTGCTGATCACGTTCAGTTTCATTGGCGAAATTCGCCCGAAGCTCTTATAAATACCTAACTTAAATTGGTGACAGACAAGAATTTGGCAGTTACTTTTTATTTCATTTCAGTTGTGTACTTGAGAAGTGGAGAAGTACTTACTTATTCCATGCTTTTAAAAAGTACTTACTTATTTCATGCTCAAGCTGTTACTTCCTGTTACACACTTCCGTCCCTTTTCATGAAAATAATGCAAAACTCCTTTGCATTATTTTATTGATGTGTAACATCTTTCCGCTCACTTTCTGTGGAAGGGATTTCTTGAATAGGGACGGAAGTGTGTAACAGGAAGTGACAGCTTGAGCATGGAATAAGTAAGTACTTTTTAAAAGCATGGAATAAGTAAGTACTTTATAATAGCATGGAATTTGTGTACTCATGGAAATAGTAAGTACTATACCAAGGTTAGATGTTACACATCCTAAGCGACTACTGTAAGGCTCGCTCATTTATTATTAACAACAGCTAGTCGACTGAGATGCGGAGGAATTTTTCGATACCATATTTTATTTTGTTAATACGTAGTTTTAGATAAGTTAGGATATTATATTTCCATTTCATTAATTAATTTAGTAATTATTATTTATGTAAATTTCATTTGAATTCAGAATAAACTGTAGTGCTATTCTGAAAATATCTCACCGTGATAACTTAGGTGCAGTGAGCTTGAAGTGAGCATCAACACACAGTGTCAATCCCGAGCATAAAAATCAAAATCAAAAATATTTTTTTTCACATAAACCTACATGGGCACTTATGAAACGTCAGAAGCATCAATAAAGTGAGCATCAATACATAGTGTCAATCCCGAGCATCAAAGAAGTGAGCATCAATACAAAGAGTCAATCTCGAGCATCAATGAAGTGAGCATCATTACATAGTGTCAATTCCGAGCATCAATGAAGTGAGCATCAATACATAGTGTCAATCCCGAGCATCAATGAAGTGAGCATCAATACATAATGTCAATTCCGAGCATCAATGGAATGAAAGCTCACGTTACCTGAGTTTCCACGGTGAGATTTTTACAGAATAGACCGGCTAATTACTTACCCTTTACATCTATTCAGAAGTAATCTCATTTGTGTTGCGGACAATTAAAAGTGGAATGTAGTCAACGCCTCTTACATTCTAAGTCCCACGCGGTCTCAGATTCTTTGGATACACAGCCTCTATTAATCACTAGCTACTACAATGCATTCTGTGTAAAAGGAGCCCCTAGGAAGATTAGAAAGGGTAGGTATATATTTTTTACATAATGCGGTAAAATATTCTGCAGGCCTAGGGCCAAATTTAAATGAGAAATTGCAGGAATGAAGATACAAATTCTGGGAAGGGTCAAACTATATGTATAATGTTAATTTCGGACGTAAAATTACCTTGAACCGTTGCATTCTGTGGGGAATTTACTTGTCGGATCATGAAGATTTTACTCAGTTAGATTCGGACATCATGTGGGCAAAAGTTGGGTTTCGTGCAATGAAAACACACTGGATGCGATACACAGCGTTTATTGAAATCATAAATTGACACAATCACTACACATTAATAACCACTATAACCGAGCATAACGAATAGAGTACAGTTCCGCGATGTCTTAACTCCGATGCGATCAGACAGATACTGAATCTTGAATGTCCTCCTCGCCATCAGCCCAAAACATCACGACTCTGTAGAAGCGCGCCAGAAGTGTAGGTAGATCACGTAATGTCGCCAGTGGTGGTGCGCTTGCGATCCGTTTCTTGTCCGTACTAATGACTGGATCCGATATACTTAATATAGTATTGACGCCTGATAGGTAGTGGAGCTAAAGTCCAACAGGCATCTTAATTCACCAGACTTTTGTCTGATAGCAACGATATTATGAAAGGAATCATCAGCCACAACAACGCTTGCCAAATATTTATACTACATACCCTATAGGCATAAGGCTGTTGACGATACGATAAAATGATCTATTTAGAACATCATCATGTAAGTTGTGTCTACTTAAAGCACGAATAAATAGATGGATAACACTTTAATCACTTTTATTTCACAACTATATATTAATTAATCACAATAAGACAGTATTTAACAATAGCGATGTTGTTTATACCGCGAGCGTGAGTGAACTAACCCCCTGCCCGCTTGCTCGGGGTTTTTAAAGACTTGGTATCCCCACCGAAGTCACGTCAGCCGATGCAGGTAGCCAGTGATTGGCCGGCAATATTCCAACGTCCGGTGCGGCACAGGTACCCACGGTGCGTCGGTTGACTCGCGATACTGGCGCTATCTATGTTTGGTCGCCGGAAACAGTGGCACCAACAATCATTTTATTCATCGGCTCACTGAAATATAAATTATTCAGCTTCAAAATAAAGTACTTATTAAGAAACCACGACTAATATTGACTCTCAGCCAATCATCTCTGCTTTAGTATTCCATTGAATGCTTAAAATGCCGCGAAAGAAATATGAATTGTGGTATCCCGGCGGTTTTTATTGAAATGAAAGTCCTTTTTAAATCTAAATCGTTATTATTATCGCTCGCTTATTTTCAATCTCCTTTCCAGTACCACCCGAAGCTTATTGTGCTTGCACATGTTGGTTCGCTGGCAAACTCGCGTCCATGCTCGTGATTGGATATGCTAAGCTCCCGCCCGTCTCCACTTTATTTCTTTTGTGCAATTAATTTATGTACAATATGATTCCTAGAACTAAGTAACAATGGCGGCGCCGCTCAAGCTTAAGGCGCTGTCGTGCACATTAATAATACCTAATTCTGCTGAAGTTTTACCAATGATGACTTCAAAGTTGAGAGATTATTCGACATTGACGCTCATTAACAATACAGAAACAGCCTCTAGCGCCGAAGTCTTCATACATATAATCATGTATTTATTATTACACCCAGTAAAATACTTACAGGGAGATACGACATAATTCAATTTTAAATTAGTACATACGGCACAGCAAGCTATACATTTCCAGTATAAGCTGGCTTCTCATTGTTCGAAAATCTTATACAATGCGAGATCAGCCTAAACTGGTTATGTATAGCTTGATGTGTAGCCGTGTGTACAAAGGTACTGCTTATTTTTTAAGAAATTTCCTCCAGCAGACCTGCGAAAGAAGAAATTAAAAATGTAGTGTAGTATTTTTATGTAAAAAATATATTACGTACAAAATTTCAAAACTGTATCATGAAAAATCACAAAGTTATAAGGTTGTGTTGTTACCGGGTTGTCCGTACAAAAACATGCTAACGGCGGCGCCCCCGCGCCTCCAGGGTCGTCTTGCGCTCATTGATAATAATTTGGCAGTAGGTACCTAACCGTACGGCGATTGTATTGTAAGTAATTAAATGGTGGTAACATTTTCCATCAAACAAATATTTTTGGGACAAAATATAACATGGTGTAAAAATTATTGAAATCGATTCAGTTCCTTATTCTGAACAAACTATATTCAGGTTTCGCATATACTAAAAATAATGTTGTATAAACAAAAATCCATCACCACATGCACAACTATCTGCATTTTCACCCTAATAATACTTCTATAAGCAAGGCAAATTCTAAAAGGCTTATTTTTGCCAATACTAAAAGTATTTTGCTACCCGATAATACACGGAACATAAAAGGAAACCATATTTGCAATATTTGGAATATTCTGTAACAAAAATGGCCTCTTAATAATACACCGTACTATCACATCCAATAGAATCTGTGTCGCGACGGTAAAATATTCAAATAAAGGCACAAACGAGGGTGCGAGTACAGTGTTGCTACATATTGTAGCACTTAATGGACTAAGCAAAAATAATAGCTTAGGAAGTTTTAAAAAAATATCGGTCTCCGGTATTTTTAGGGTTCCGTACCTCAAAAGGAAAAAAGGAACCCTTATCGGATCACTCGTGTCTGTCTGTCTGTCCGTCTATCACAGCTGATTTGCTCCGAATCTACTGGACCGATTAAGTTGATTTTTGGTACACATATGAACTTCTGTGACCCAAACACGGACGTGTTTTGTAAGTTAATTAATTTTGGATATGGACGTCACTTTTGGGGGGTAAATTAGAAAATTAAAAAAAAAGTTTTACTGACTGTACCATGTGACACATCCAATGAAAGGACTTGTTTTATAGATTTATGTATATTTTTTTATAATTTTTAAATACATACTTTTGAATTTATTTAAGAAAATAGATGAAAAACTACCATTTCCCCCCCCCCTTATCTCCAAAACTCGTGAGCATATTTTTTTAATAAAAATATAGAAAATAGTTCTTTACTTATAGATTACAGGAAAACCTATAAGAAGTCTGTTATTTTAAAATAACATGGTAAATCACTCAATATTGTGCGTACAAACATACATTTGCAGTTGGAATGTATGGGTAATCATGTTTTTCAATTACAATGTTAAGTTTGTTCTTGGGATAACATCATTCCAACTACAGAACCCTTAATTGTGTGTGGTCCGACACGCACTTGGCCGATTTTTTGAAGGTCAGAGAAGCTCGAACTTTGAACAAACTTGGAAATTTACTGCTCTAATTTGCTAAAGGTAGGTAAATACAGAAGTCTGTATGATATTATTAATGTCCGTAGAATAAGAAATTGAGACGCTTTAAATAAATTAATATAGAAGCATTTCCATTCGTTCCGTTTCGTGTTCCGTTTGGTGCCGGACGTAAAGAATAGCACCACCGCATTTCTTCCCGTGGGTGTCGTAAAAGGCGACTAAGGGATTTACTAGAGAATGGACAGCAGCGTTCTCTATGCATTTTTAAAACCATACTGCGATCGCCAACCCGCCTGCCAAGCGTAGCGATTATGGCTAATCCCCTCTCTTTTTGGGGAGGCCTATGTCCAGCAGTGGACGTCTTTCGGCTGAAATGATGATGATGATGAGAAGCATTTCTTGGAACTTTCTAATTTGCAGTAATTTTGTTTTTTCATTTATGTTTTCATTACCTACATTCATTATCATCATTCAGTAAAAAAAACAATGATATCAAAATGGACGCGATTCTTAGAAACAATAATTTAATACTTTTGCCAGGAAATGTTCCTAAGGTAACAGTTATGAAAACATTCCGTTCAAATCAAATGAATATTTCTCAACAACAATTTCTGATTCAAAATAACGAATTTTCCCGTAACTGACTTCGAAATGAATGAAACGATACGCGCCCACTTTTTTAAAGGTGCATGAAATAAGCGGTGTATCCCCTCCCCTGGCCTTCGTCCCCTGTTACCCTGCCACCCCTTTCCCACCAAATAAATAGGTACAGAAGTTTAGCTCCATACAACGAGCAAAAACCCACGCACATATAGACACGCGTCACACAGCTTCACCAACTAGGTACCCACCCCAGCAAAAGACACGCAAATTTTAATCCGCTGTCTATGACTACTGCGAGTGCAAGCGCACTTGACGCACTTTGACGGCACGGTTGGTGCAGTGGTTAAGCGATTGATTGTTGAGCTGCATGATTACTGACAAATGCTTGCACTGATTCGACAGGTCCACTCAAATTTGTGTGGTTCTTTCCTCAAAAGACCATTTCAGACACGGATCTACATGGTCCTCACATGATCTGATCAAGATTATGTCTGGACTTTAAAAGAGACTTTGACCCCTGAGTTTGTTTCGCCCTTTCTTCTCTTCTCAGGAGTAGTCAGATAGGAAATGTCGGCTACATCCAGATTATTAAAAAAAGTATATATATATATGACGTGTAAAAGTGATTCTAATATCCTATTTACAGAATAAACGATTTCATTTAATTTCATTGACTGCTGCGCTGCGTGTCGCGGGTTCAATTCCCACACGGAACAAATATTTGTATGACCTACAAGTAGTTGTTCCGGGTCTGGCTGTTTATGTATGTGAGTTTAAATGTTGCACCTACAATACAGGAGAAATTCCTAGTGTGCAGCAACGTTTTTTTTTTAAGAACAAAAATAATATATATATAAATAACTTGTGACTGGAATTTGGCCGTGATCGCCGTACGTCCGCGCGTGCGCGCCTGTTTTTCTCGTTGTCTGGAGCCAACCTTTTGTAACTATCTATTTAGTGACCTTCCCGCCTATTCTCAGCACTCTCGAGATGTTTTTATTGCTTATTGGTGCGGTACGTAAGTTACGGGTAATTTGTTTTTTTCTAAGAGAATAACGTGTCAGGCCTTGCTGGAGATAGCGCGTGATAGACGTTGAGAATGAGTCGAGAACACGTGAACTTTGACTGGGAATAGTAGGGGATTGGAAAGGTTTTATGGGTATGTGATGGATGCAATGTTTGTCGAGATGGTTTTGAGGGTCGCGTTTTATAGTAAATAGGAAAATAAGCCTACAGGATAACCGTATGTATAGCATAAAATTTCTAGTTTCGTGGAACATAAGGCGGTTTATGCTGATATATCAAAATAGATGTAAAAGTGTAGTCGACCAAATCACATTTAGAATATTTTAGTCACTTTCTACATAAACAGGTCATTATTCTGTTAATATCTGTGCACGTACTAGTTAGTACTACCGAGGCTTTAAGCTTTAAAAATCTAAAACTTTGTGCAATGTTTAAGATTTGTTATTTCCAATAAATGCTTCAGGCAAAACTTTCAATGTTAGCTTTTACTTTAGGAACATCCTTGTTGATAATTCCATCAATTGTTTTTGCAAACAAACCCCTAGTAATATGACCTCTCGCAAGAACTTCGAAATATCTACACACTTCTCAAAATTGAGGGTAATTCAATATTTTATAACACGCCTCAACAAATGGCGACATCACAATGTGTATCAATAAACACTAAACTCGTTAAAACTTTATTCATTACGCAAAGTTGTGCGCAGCTCGACGTAATGGTATGAATAAACTAAATAAAGACAATAAATTTTATGGCGGTCCGTGGTCCCACTTGGGCGCCAACTACGAAACAAAGTTTTGGGGCTGAATCACTAGTTGTGAAAGCAAATATCATCTGAGTGAGCTATTTTAATAATAGAACATGAAATTAAATTAGCAATTAATATGCATTCGGTTGAAACTAGTAGTCCCGGATTGGGCGCCATTAAAGAATTCGGTTTGAAAATATTTTTATGCTGTGCTTGAATAGAGAATTGAATAGAATTTTCTTTATTCGAGTACCCAAGACTGAAGAGAATTGTTGGTAAAACTTACGACTATGTTAGTAAGCAGAGACACTAAACAAAAACAATACCAAAAAATAACGGTTATTCACCGTTGTGACATCCCATGAGAGACGGCACTACAGTGACCCACGTATACACAGTCCAGGCGACTCGCAACCATGCTTGGCACTGCCACGCACCCTGCGCACCAAGGAAGTGCAACTTTTACGTATTGTTGCATAAAAGCAATCTACATGCACATCAGCAAACATCCCTGACGCTCTACAGAAACGGGGTAACCCCACCAGTATCCTAAACGCATTGTTATATTAAACGCAGAGAGCGCTGTACGATCTTTGCGTATTTCTAGCCCACAGGCTGCACGTGTAAAAAACAGTATAGTAGGCTCGGAAGAGCGGGATTTTAACAGGAATTTACCATCGTGCAAACCTGCAAGCCAGCACGTTTGCTCTAATCGACAACGCCCTCCGCTCACGTTCAATGTCTTCATCGTATTTGTGGTCGGGAGTCAATATATGACCAAGATATTATACTTAAACCTGTAGACTCTCTGCAAAGGTGTACCATAAAGTAGTACAGGCGGTACTGCAACAGGACTTTTACCTCCAGTCTCAAAGACGATGACCTCTGGCTTCTTGGTGTTGTATGCCAAGCCATGAACTTTAGCATATGTTTCACATTGAGCAACCAATTTTCTCAAGCCGCAGACTGACGCCCTCAGCAGTACCTTGTCGTCCGCGTAACTGATATTATTGACACTGGTACCGTATAAATAACATCCGAGCCTGGTACTGCTGAGCTCGCCAATCAACTCGTTTACATAAAGATTGAAAAGCGTTGGTGAGCTCAATCCACCCTGCCAATTATTGACATAAACGAAGGTTAATACAGAAAAACAAGAAATTCATTACTCGGAAAATTGTTGATTTTAAAGCATTCAAGAAAAGTAGGTATGTGCTTAAGAACCACTGAGAATACATATTATAAATAGTAAAAGCTTTTCAAAGAACCAAACCATTTCATAGACAAGATATTCCCTTAGTGTTAGCCAGTATTTGCTGTGTAATTTAAATTGAATTCAGCTTCAACATTCTATATTAATTTCTATTTCAACAATATGGCGGAGAAGATACGCACATTTCAATTTAACATAAGCAAAATTTAAATAACTCCTCGCAGTATATTCAGTATTAAATTACGTCGTTAGTTTTAATATAAACTTTAGAAAGCTTAGCTCTTAGTTAATATTCACTGAATACAGCTTCTAGTATTATAATCAACAGGTTTATACGAAGGCCAGAGGAATCTATTCTTGGATAAGAGGTAAAATTGTAGATTGAAGTGGGAATGGAAACACTAGGGGATTACACTAATATTGGAAAACCTGTCTGTACTCTGTTTCAAGTTCAAATAGCCTTTATTAATAAAATATTTACTATTTTACAACACATTTTGTACATAATTATATTAGGTAATGTGTTTGTTTTGCTCTCCACCATAGGCCTCTCCAGACTTAGGACACGGTTGAGCATACGGTGGAGGTCTGCCCGGCTTGGGCGGAGCACCGCCGTGTCATCACGGAGGCGATCAGCGGCGGCGATCTCTCGCGTCCGGCCCTGGTTGAGGCCATGGTTCGGAGCGAGAGTGCATGGGAGGCCGTCACCTCCTTCTGTGAAGCAGTAATGCTCGCGAAGGAGGAGACGGAACGCGTGAGGGAGAGACAAGGTTCGCGCCCTCGCGCCCCTAGTCGCCGCAGGAGACGCCCCGGACGTCGAGAGTCGCAAGCCGATTTCCGGCCAGCGCAGGCGCGGGCTTGCGGACGGTGAGCGATGGGTAGCTCGTCGTCCGATAAGGACCAGGCCCGGGTCGACGGCGCGTTGTGTTCCACGCGCGCCTCAAAGAGATGTCAGCACCAACTGACAGAGTCCGTTAGGACCAATGCCTGCCAGGGATGCGAGTTTGCCCGAAAGGGATATCGTGGCTCTGGCACACAGGCAACGGAAGGAGCACGGGTGGGTTTTAGTCAGTAAAAGTCAGAGCGGGAGAAGTTATTTGATAATTTACCGCCTAAAAACAAAAAAAGGCCTCCCCAGACCCTCCACAGTTTTCGGTCGTGATCTTTCCTTGTCCATGTCGCCCCCGCTGTCGATCTCAGGTCATCCTCCCACCTACGCACCGATCTTCCACGTTTCATCTTCCCCCTCCGATACCATTCAGTGTCGTCTTTGGCCCATTTATCTGTTTGCTTCTGAGAGTGTAGCCTGCCCACTTCGTGTTAAATTGCTCCTAAATTACGAAACACTTCTGTTGTTTGACAGAATTTAAGAAAATTAAATGGAATCGAAGTAAATGGTAACTTAAAAAATGGTACTTTTCCTTTAACGTATTATATTAAGAAAGAAGCACGTGTTTCTTAGATTTTGTTTTGATTCTCATATCTCGTGAACGTGAGCAGGCCTGAGTTTTAAGGGTGTACAATCCTAACTTCTTAACTAATATTATAAATGCGAAAGTAAGTTTGTTTGTTACCTTTTCACGCTTAAACCACTGAACCGATAATCCTGAAATTTTGCATATACGTAGTCAGGTGTACAGAAACGGACATAGGGTACCTTTCATCCCGAAAAACGGTACTGTTCCCGAGGAAAACAACAATAACGTTCTTAAAATAATAGATGGCACCACGTGACTTTCGACTCATGATTGAATTATGTTATTATAAAAACTATAGTAGTATGTTAAACGCCGCCGTTGTCACCAAACGCCAAACAACAAGCAGAGTACAACCCGAATTGATTGTCAAATTCTAAATTAACGCGAGCGAAGCCGCGTGCAAAAGCTAGTAAAGCATAATTATTCAATCTATGCATAACATGTTCTTATTAACGTAAGTTTCTGACATATTTAGATCACCTTAGCTCACCTTATCACCAAAAATATTTGCTATGGACCTTTTTTTTTTGGGAAATGGGCCAGCTATTGTCCTCGATCTCGTCTGATGAAAAGCGATGGATGAGGCTACGATTGAACGAGCGTGCCCAGATAATGCCCACTCTAACTTTTTAAGGCTGGTGGGTTATATAGGGTTACTAGCTGCGCCCAGTGGTTTCACCCGCACAAGTCTCGATCCCGTGAGAATATCGGGATATACGTTTGAGCGTGAAGAAGTAAAAACACACACAAACACTCGCTCACAAACTTTCACCTTTATAATATTAGTTTTAAAAATATCCGTGATGAGCTAAACAGAAGCCAAATTCCCGTAGTAAAAAACGTTCAAATCTAGTCACAATCGGCGATGGCAAAACTGTCAAAAATTTAGGAAAATTACAGGTATTTTTTGACAGATTTAGACAGAAAATCAGAATGCGAACGTTCTAAAAAATACGGGAAATGTTTGGAAGCAATATCGTTTTTAATGCTTTGGGTAGACATTACATTCTCATTCATTGACATTTCATAAAGTAATTTACTAAAATACTTAAATATTCACATATAAAATTGATGTGTATGCGTTCTAGTTTAACATACGTTTTTGCATAACTTACTTGCATTATACTCGTATGAAGGCGTAATAACAGATTTAAAAGTTACTAAAATCATATATCTGCGCCTTAACTGTAATATTTGCGGACTACTGGACGCTACCCATTATCTTTTGGCATAAATAGTCATAATCTGTATTCTGTACCCATTATCTTTTATCATAAATAGTCTTAATCTAAGTTACCTTTACGACGCCAAAATCTGGCGAGATAGCCGCCTATCGTTTGTGGACAAGCGACAGTAAAAGGTGGCTAAGCCAGAAAGTACTCGGATAAAAATTAAGATTTACATCGCCATTAAACTTAAAACGACATGATGTTTTGAACCCAGCTGCCATTTCCCCTCAACGTTTTTATTTTGACACAAGCCTCTCTTGACAGGCTTCGGTAAGCCTTTAAACTGCCCAAGCATTTTATATATCCCTTGTTTTTATTACTTTTTCCTCTTAAAGTACTTATAAAAGTAAGGTTATAATTTTAAATATTATAGGGTTGAAAATATGAGGGCGTTTAAAAATTTCCATTGTGGGTACAGTGTGTTTTATTTTTGTTGATGATTTTTCTGTAAATGTGAGTTGAAAATGACATTTCATTTGAAAGCAAAACGGTAAAAGAGCTCTTTAGATATTTTTTTAATAAACTTCAGTTAAAGGGATGCGCTAAGGTAGCCCGTGAAATTCAAATGTTCTTACGTTTTTTGCAAAAAATCCTATTGAATGATTATTTCTGAAATAATCATTCAGTAGGATTTTTTGAAGAGAGTTAGTTGTATTGCCGATTCTAATGATTATACTTCTGTAAAGCCATATTTGTTACGGCCGCGAATCATATTTAGATCAACATACAACCTGTTACTGACCTTCAAATTGCAAAAAACTTAAGAAAGCTTTGAATTTCCCGAGCTACCTTAGCGCATCCCCCTTAAATGAAAACCTTGTTTATGAAAGTGAAGTAAATATTGCATTCTGACTGTAGGCGACATTCAGTCAAAGATTAAAAAAAGAAAAGATCATTTCATTTCAACATTTTGATACTTTATTTCTTTTCATCTTACCAACAGACAAAAACATTAGGTATCATTTATTATGCGCATGTACAAAACACACACAACCATGTGCAAAAGGTGCGCTCCCATGGTGCGCAGGGTGTGTAGTAGCTCCAACAGTCAGCATCATCATCATTTCATCCGAAAAACGTCCACTGCTGGACATAGGCCTCCCCCAAAGGGTGGTTTACCATATTCACCACGCTTGGCAGGCGGTTGGCGATCGCAGTATGGTGTAAAAACAACAGTATGCTAAGCATAATTTATATTACAGTCATTGTTTGAGTCCAATCATGTTTAGCCGTAAGTATCGGCGTACAAATATTCCCATAACATTGAAAATAATTAACAATACTTAACAAAAATTGAAAAATTACCTAGAATAGGCTCTTACAAAGTTTATAATTTAAAAACTTTATAAATTAGAAATTATTTTTACGTTATAATGTCAAAATTCCATACATATTCATATAAATTTAATATTGGTGTCATAAATTAGTAAGTGGTAATATTAGTCAAGAAAAAGAAAAACATAATTTACTAAAAATAAACATTTCCGCCCAAAATTCGGACACTATTTATTTATTTATTCGGCTCTTCAACAATGAGTACACTATTACTTTAAAATTTTTACATTGCAAACTTAAGTCTAAACGCCACATTACTTATAGAAAAGCACAGCATGCACTACATTATGCGCAGATAATAACACAATGAAATAATTAAAACAAGTACATTATACATAGTTTAGGTAAAAAAAAAAAATATTAAAAGCTAAATTGATTACAATAAATTAAATTAAAATAGATTAGTATTTATTTTTGATAATTATTATATAAGATTAGGTTAATATTTGATTTTAGACCAGAAACACCCATTATATGGCAAGCACAGTTTTTTTCTATACTATGTTTTTTGCGAAAGAAACATTTTGATAAAATTCACAGCGTTTTTATTCACTTGAGTACCACAACTAAAGCGCGCGTCGCTTCGTAAGATAAAAATAGTGTACATCGTTGTGAAGGCTTAGCGAGCATCCCTTACTTGTTGATGCCAATCCATGACCTTCTTCTCGAAAGGGACGCCCGATCCGACTGAACGGCGTAATCGATCGCCACTCGATTTGAAATAGATTTGGGAGGTAATGTAAGTTGGAGTTCAATTTACGTTATAACGATTTTGAAGTGTTAAAGTAATCGATTTTAACAGGTAAATGGTTATGTTGAGATAGTTAGACCAGTACTAGGACATTGGTTCCACGGCTAATATGACCAGTCCATTGCCACTTCAGCTTGCTTATTCTGTGGGCTATGTCGACAACTTTGGTTCTCCGCCAGATCACCTCGTTCCGGATTCGATCCCTCAGAGAGACTCCAAACATAGCCCGTTCCATAGCTCGCTGAGCGACCTTGCATTTATTGACCAGCCGTACCGTGAGTGTCCACGTTTCGGCTCCGTAAGTCATAACAGGCAGGGCGCACTGATTGAAGACCATCATCTTTAGGCTCTGTGGAATACGTGACGAGCTTATTATGCTCGTGGCTAAATAATGATAGATGCACGGTCCGATCGAAGGTTTACAATTCATGGATGGGTGACCACCCAGTACATATCCAGACCCCTGCGTGCCTCAGAAAGCAGGTTAAGCCGTTAGTCCCGGCTGTCATTCGTGGATCTTTGACAGCAGTTACGGGTAGATTGAAGCTCTAATGTCTGATAACCAGTCTTTCCAAGGGGTGTCGTGTTACCCAGTAACTGGGTTGTGGAGATCAGATAGGCAGTTGCTCCCTGGATCCGGTTACACTGGATGTCGACTCCAACATGGTTGGGAAAAGGCTAAACAGATTGGTTGATTGAGAGGTCAGGTTATATACTGAATGTGTAAAGCTTGATATTTCATCGTGCAGATAATCCTCTTATAAACAAGCCTGATTCGAAACAGATCCTTCCATTTCATTTCTTAAATAATTCAGTGACATTTGAAAAGGAACCTTGTTCGTGTATTTCCAAGTATAAGGTCAGCCAGACCTTGCCAGACGCCTACGCGTTTTGTAAAAGCGTGAAATACGTTTCGGCGACTTTCAATTGAAGATGTAGACAAGAATTGAGTAGATAAAGTGAAATTAAATTGTGAAAAGTTGTATTGAAGTAAGTAAGATAGGTCCTTAGTCAATGCTTTGACACGTAAGGCACATCTTAGTTCGATATGACCTACAAGATATTAAACTACAGCTCCGATACTGGTTGCTAGAAGCCATTTTGTTAGTTAACTCTTAGAGATTTGGTCTAATAGTCACAAAAGCTTATGAAAGAATTGATAAGGTTTCCAAAAACTGGGACTTACTTTCTCGAAATTTTAAAAAACCTCCACACCTTTATTTAAATACGGACTGGGGCATTTAAGACGCAGATATATGCCAGTGACCTTGAGTGGTTAACTTGCATGTTCGTACTGAGCTCACGCAACGCGTCGTACGTTCAACCAGTAATAGGACTCGCCCATCAAGGAGCGCTGTCCCCAATTTGACGCATTATTAATTAATTATACACAAAACAAACGGTATTTTAATAAACGCGTGTAGTAAAAGATCAATAACTAAATTATCTTTAAATTGGTGAAGGTTTCAGAAAAATAAGCTTGGTAGATTTTGCGCCATTCTCAGTTTTTTATCCGCGTTGGACATAATTTTACAAATTAATTTCACTATGTAATATAAATATAATCTAAAATATTCACATATTATGTTATTGAGAAAATGCTCTAATTTATCATATATTTTTTTTCAAATCATTAACACTTCTCGTTTAGACGTGATCTTCAGTATAAAATCATTAAAAGTCGGTTATCATCCCCTTAATTGGCGAAGGTCTTGAAGACGATCTGGATATTGAGAGGGAGCGCAGGGTTTTAGCGGTCAGAGGTTGCTGGCCCGCAAATTTTCCCGCTGCTCTGAGCAAGTAAAGATAACGTTGTTTAAGGCATATTGTCAAAGCTTTTATACGGGAAATCTGTGGGTCAGTCACACCAAAAGATCGCTGGATGTCCTGCGCGTCCAGTATAACAACATCGTCAGGATGATGTTGGGGCTACCTCGCTTCTGTAGTGTATCGGGGATGTTTGCGCTGTATCGAACTGAGGGCTTTCATGCCATCATCCGCATGAAAACTGTATCCCTGATCTGCAGAATGCGTGGCAGCTGCAACGGAATTCTGAAGAATGTCGCAGATAGGATCTCTTCTCCGCTTTGGAGATGCTTTGTTAAGCGGGTAATTTGAATGTATTGTATTGTATTTTAATTTTAATTGGATTGTATGGATCAAGTTATCTGAAATAAATTCATCTTATTTTATTTATTTAGGTACTAAAAAGCTATCGCCAAAATAGGAGTTTTGCTTTTCGAAACTGTTATTTAAATATTCCGTCGGTGCTCCATGGACCAATTGAAATTTGACCAGTTGGTCTATAGGGAAAATTACATGTTTCCATTGTCCAATTACTAACTGGGCTATTCAGTTTTTTTCTACATAGTTTGGAGGAAGGTACCACAGTATCACTTAGTGATATGAAATTTTAAAAGTGATATATTTACTACACTGCTACCTACCAAATAATTCTAGAATATACACACAGATAGACAGGGTGGGCAGAAACTACAGAACACCATCTGATACGATCTGGAGGATCGTAGCAGTTTATTTTGAAAATCCCAAAGTGTGCAAAAGCATAGGTGCCGAGAAAAAGAATCCAGATTCTTTCGCGATTTGTGGGACAGTGGGAGTATTGATAGGGAAGATCACGTGGCGGATCTTTTGTTACCAAACAATAATAAGGCGCGGTCGACGGGACTAGTTTTGGAGGCATATACGAGGCAGTAATAAAATCCGCAAAGACTCACCTGAAAAGAACTGTAGGCGAAAGAACCCTTACACGGTGAGTGTGCCAAATTTCATCTAAATCCGTTCAGCTATTATGGTGTGTAAAGCTTATGGTCAGACAGATTAAAAACTCCTTAAAAAACTTTCTTTTGCTTCGTTTACGTTCATACACGCACGCCGCTTGCGAGTACTGCGCCAGAAAATGAGATATCAAAATCATTGAGTGGCACCAAAGAGATTTAAGATAGATACTATAGACAGGCTATTAAGGCTAGTAATATCATAGAAAAGTGTGATCCATGCTTAGACAAAGAAATGTATAGACGGCGGGTAGCTCCATTTCATTCTCACAAGAAAGGACTAAAGTATTAAGTTATTTAACCATTTATGTACACACATATATATAAACAAACAAGAAGAAAGGAACAGAAAAATCCGTACAAAGGTGATGCTTATTTCTAAAGAAATCTCTTCCAGAATACCTACGATAGGGAAGTCGATAAAGAGATGTAGACAACGTGTGTAAGAGTAGAAGAGAAAATAGAATACATAAAATGAAAATCAAAACACTAATTAAAATACAACAAATAATATGAGTATTTACAAATATACATACTTAAATACATTACGTAGGTACTTACTATACGTAAAGGAAAGGGCAAAGCTATACTATTTCCGTCTCTCAGTGCGTGTCAGTTTTTTCAAGGTCAGCGACATATGTAGCTCAACAAGCTTCGACTGTCATGGCGTTTTTGTGAAATTTGTGACCTTTATATTGGCACTTTTCTACATCTCAGAATCATCAATTTGCTGACTTTTTTTTGTTTTAAAACCTAGGGTAAAGGGTTAGCTTTATGGTATCATAGGGTCCTATATACATTTATGGATATATATATAATATTTATATGTTGTCTCATCTGGCCACGCTACTCGAACCTCTATAGTTTTCATACTCTTAGCATCCATGTCTCAGCGAAAATAAACCGTGGTTTAGTCGTCTAGTCGTTTTATCACTACGAGATTTGCAATACCATATTGCACAATATATTGCATTATACTTTGAAAATAATTTTCTTTTGGTGGCCATAAATGCGAATAGCTACTTGACATGCTGTCGTACACTAGAGTGAGCGACTTTTGCCCACTAGGACAAATGTATCGGATAACGATTTTGTTCGCTATGTGCCGGATTGAATGTCTTTGGGTGACACGAAAAGCGACAAAAATACATGTAATAATACAATACTCGATTCCCTCCAAGTCAATAGTCTCTTCAAATGTAAAAATAACTCGTGAATAATGAAGCTCACAACGTGAATCAAACCCCTATTGTTCTTTGCATACATAGTCGGAACATTTACTGTTTGATCTTCGGAGATCTTTGAATTATACAATATAGCGAACCGTTTCGTCTTGGTATAATTGAACTTCCATCGTATGAAAATAGATTTAGTCTCGTTGGTCCTTAATAAGAAAATAAAGGGAGAAGGAAAGAAAGAAAGAAATAATAAAATTTATTAGGACACAGTTCATGAAACACAAATAAAAAAGTGTAGGATACTACGGGCAGTCTGTGGTGTACTAAATATAGTCTGTGGCCTCCAGTTTTTGATGAATCTTTTAATTAAAACATGTTCATTTACTAAAACAGTGGTTAGCACTAAAAGTAAATTACAGTATTTAATTTAAGGTATATCCGCAGTGGTATCCCGCAAAATTCAAATGTTATTACATAATTGCAATTTGCAGATCAGTTTCAAGTTGTATCTTGATCAAAATATAATTCGCGACCATAACAAATATGTATTTACAGAATTATACTCATTAAAATTATACATCTCTAAAATACTTATTTCGAAAATATACAACATGTCCCAGAATTAACGCACAACCACTTAATTGCTCTCATCATTATGAACAACTTTTACTATGGGACCAAAACTGAAATCGCGAAAAAAAAATCAGCTGTTCCCTACATTTTGACAAGTTATTCGAACATAAATGTAGGGAATAGCTGATTTTTATTTCGCGATTTCTGGTTTGGTGTCATAGTAAAAGTTGTTCATAATGATGACTACAATGACCCCTTATAAAAGAGGTTGTGCGTTAATTCTGGGACATGTTGTATAAACATGGCAGAGGTAAAATTTTAAGTTTTTGAAAAAAAAAATGTTAAATCATCAATGATACTACTATTGTGACATTCTGATCACTCATTGGTGATTTAAGGCGACGATATCCAACTTTTAATATTTTTTTACTGAAGATCTCGTCTAAACTAGTAGTGTTAATGATTTGAAAAAAAAATATGTTAAATTAGAGCATTTTTTCAATAACTACACAAGTGAATATTTTAGATTACGTTTATATTACATAGTGAAATTAATTTGTAAAGTTATGTCTATAAATATATCTATATCTAAGAATGGCGCAAAATCTACCAAGCGTGTTTTTCTGAAACCTTCACCAATTTAAAGATAATTTAATTATTGATCTTTTAGTAAACGTGTTTTATTAAAATACCTTTTGTTTTGTGTATAATAAATTAATAATGCGTCAAATTGGGGACAGCGCTCCTGAATGGGGGAGTCCTATTACTTGCTGAACGTACGACGCGTTGCGTGAGCTCAGTACAGAACACGCAAGCTAACCACTCAAGGTCACTGGCATATATCTGAGTCTTAAGCTCATAACACGTTACTTTTGAGTAGTTTTGAAAGTTGTGGACGATGCGCCTTATATTCATTACGCTTATTGGAATCCAGACCACTAAAGTTCAATTCACTGTAAAAAAAAAAATCCTTAGAAATATGTTTTCAAAACCATTTTTTTTTGGTTTCAAGTTCCGATGAGATTGACCACAGTTTTATTTGTTTAAAGTTTGTACCCCAGTCAGGTCGTCGGACCTGACTGCCGGTGACGTCACCACTTTTTGTGGTAAAGTAAAAAGGTAAAAGGACTCGTTTGATAAAAAGCTTAACTTTGACTTAGCTTTGTTTCTTCAATTTAAATCGGAAAAACATACCATCACCCCTTGTTTCCCCGAAGGGTTGGGAAGAAGTTTATTTTTTATTTTTTTATTCTATTTAGGATGGGTTTGCTCTTGGCCTTAGTCTAGGGCAGAGGTGACAGTGACAAAGTCGACGATGGAGTGAGCTTACCCAGAAGATACCTGTTTACTCTAACTTTGAAGAGATTAGGGTTGTATGCGTTCGGAAACACAGACGCAGGTAGAGAGTTCCACCTTTTTGCTGTGCGCATTATAAAAGTTATTTGGAAACGCTTAGTGCGAATTGGTGGAATAGCAACAAGCAAGGGATGGTAACCTGCAGTGCGTCTAGATGTCCGATAATAGAAGGGGGCCGGTGGAATGAGGTCGTGAAGTTCTTGGGCACACTCACCGAAGTACAATCTGTAGAAGACCGACAAGCAGGCAACCTTGCGGCGATGGGCCAAGCTGTGAAGATTGGCATCCACCAGTTTTACGTCGCCAATGAGCCTCTTAGCTCTGCGTTCCACCGAGTCAAACGCGGCAAGTTGGTAATTTGCTGAGCCATCCCAAAGGTGGCTACAATACTCCATGCAGGATCGGACCTGCGCTTTGTAAAGGGTCAAAAGCTGTCCAGGCGTAAAGTATCGCTTCACCCTATTTAGGATGCCCAGTTTCTTGGCCGCAGTTTGGGCTTTGTACTCGAAGTGTACCTGTTAAATATCTATAGTACTCACGGCTACACATCAAGCTAACCATTTCTAGTATACGCTGACCTCTCATTGTACGGAAATTCTATACAATGCGAGTTTAGCTTATACTGGAAATGTATAGCTTGATGTGTAGCCGTGTGTACCTATATGAGTAATTTTTGTCCCTACACAATAACACAACATGACGCTTGTAATCCCCAAAGGGTTAGGCAGAGGTGTACCTAACTATAGTAACACTCATATTTCGCTAGATATGTTTCATCTTTTCAGCCGAAAGACGTCCACTGCTGGACATAAGCCTCCCCCAAAGGGGAGGTTTGCCGCAATCGCCAGGCTTGGCAGGCGAGTTGGCGATCGCAGTATGGTGTTAAAATGCATAGAGAACGCTGCTGCCCATTCTCTAGTAGTCCCTTAGTCGCCTTTTACGACACCCACGGGAAGAAAAGGGATGGTGCTATTCTTTACGTCCAGCACGACATGGATCCAATTATTTTTAAGTCCCATGTAATAAGGGGCGAACCTATTGCTATCAACCGGGCACAAATCCAAACTCCGGGCTGCTGATGAGAAATTCCAGACAGAAAAACCCTATACCACTTTGCCCGGGAATCGAACCCAGGACGTCTTTCTCAGCAGTAGCGCTTACGATCACTGACTAGACCAATGACGCAGTCAGAAAGACACGGGTAGATAATATCTTTACCTAATATCTATATAGGTATTACCGGGGTAAATGCTAGGCTGGAAAATGAGGTGATAAGGCAACGGTGCAGTTTAAAAGAAGATGTAGTGACAAAGATTGAAAAGAGTATGCTTAGATGGTTTGGTCATGTGGAGAGGATGAGTGAAAGGCGACTAACAAAAGGTATTTATAAAGCAGAGGTGAGTGGAAACGCCGGGAGGGGACGCCCTAGAAGGACATATAGTGACCAAATTGGTGATGTTCTTCAGAAAGGTCAGGTGCGTAGTACTCACAACCAGCGTGCGTGTATGACTAGATGTATGAACGTAGGCGAAGCAAAAAGAGTATGTAAGGAGCGTAGCAAGTGGCGTTCTATAGTTTCTGCCTACCCCCATGGGAAGAAGGCGTGAGTTTATGTATTTATGTATTTTTACCAGACTGCGCGACGCAAAGGAGGGTAATGTGTGGGTGTGTATGTATGCTTGTCCCTTTGTGGCGCTCTAGAGACCAAACGCGTGGGCTGATTTTGATGATTCTGAACGCAATCGATTTGTCTTAATCTTGTGAGTGTCACTAAAGACATGACAATAATCAAAATTCAATATGGCGAAAACCAGACGCATTATTGACAAAAATAAAAATAAATAAGTTGACGAACTATGTCAAATGGGGTACCGTTAAATAGGTATTTGAAAATCATCTATAAGTTTCTCAAATCATTTTTCATTTTGAATTACCATTTAGTATCTATAACGATTTAAAGTTGGTTAGCAACCATTCTCACTTAAATCTTCAAAACTTATATTATAAATGTGATAAAGTTCTTATACAATCGTTTATTAGGTCTTATTAACGTGAAAAATAATTATTATAATACAACTCAATATAATTCTTAAAATCGAGTGACAAACTTAGAATTTTATTGCTTTGAAAGAAAATTAAACGTTACTTTACATAATATTTAACGGCGCAGGATAGCCTTTACCAGAAGTGATCGTCGTATTAGTGGTTCAGCAACTTCAATATCATCAGGATTGTGCCAGAATATAGTGAATATATTCAGTTCGTCGTGGACGTGGTACGACAACGGCTCCCTGACACCATCTTCTGTCATCAGAAGACAGCCGCCACGCAACCATCGATGCGACGCTCTGCTAGAGTGACTGTGAGCAGCCAGTGTCACTCTTATCCGATTTTTCACTCCTGCTCCCTTTAATCCATCCAAAGGTTGTCTGAAAAAGATCGCTTTTAGCGATAAGACCATTGTGTCACCCTATGTAAAATTTCAACATTTATATCTGTAACTTTTATGGTGTACATAATAAAGAGTATTCTATTCTATTCTATTCTTTTCGGGGATTCCAGCAACTCCGTAACAAAAAAAGACGGCGCCACATGCTACGCCATCATATTCATATATTAATTATTCCTAAAAAACCGTCCAAGTGCGAGTCGGACTCGCACACGAAGGGTTCCGTACCATTATTTATAAAAATGGCAAAAAAATCACGTTGGTTGTATGGGAGCCCCCCTTAAATATTTGTTTTATTTTAATTAAATTATTTATTTTTAAAGTGAATATATAACTAAATATTCTGTGAATATTTCAAGCGTCTACCTGTTGCCGTTATCAATATAGAGCAAAAAAGAGGAAAAAAATCACGTTTGTTGTATGTGCGCCCCCTTAAATATTTATTTTTTTCTGTTTTTTGGTATAGCGGCAACAGAAATACATCATCTGTAAAAATTTGAACTGTCTAACTATCATGGTTCATGAGATACAGCTTGGTGACAGACGGACAGACAAACAGACAGACGGCGGAGCCTTAGTAATAGGGTTCCTGTTTTACCCTTTGGGTACGGAACCCTAAAAACAATGCTACTCATTTTACATCATGACGCGCTCTGTCAGCTCTCCAAGCTGAGTCTCAATAATTTTTCAAATGTTCTAAATACGAATTCAGTGGAACAGGTGCTTTAAGCTATGTGAAAACATGAGCGTGTAATCCAAGCTATTAAAAACTGACCCACTCCAAATCGGTCATCCGTCAATAAACTACAAAAGCTTTTAAGCTGATGATAAAATAAAAGGCTTATAAGCTTTTGTTGGTAAAATAATAAACAAAAATAAAGTTAATGGATTATCCATGTCAATATTAAATACAGGGTGGATTTTTGAAGCGGGACAGTAAAGGTACGGTGTTCTAAAATATCGGTGGCAATATTGCTTTTATTGTTGAGGAGTTCTCCTGGTAAGAACCATCAGCTCCACTTCACCATATGCATTATGACGAGCATAAATTACTTAGCAACCATATTAAAGTACATCGTCTCGCAACCCGTTAAATACTTATTATTAAGTAGTTCCGGTGGGCATTTGTGGTCTTTATCAACAGTTCCACTTCACCGAATGGTGCTTTCCGAGAGCAAATGCACGACTTACTATAAAAAATACCCAAATCGTTATAGGTGTGCCAATAAAATTTGAGGATTTTCCCCGATTTCCATAGGATTCCCTTATCTAATTCTGACTTGGTGACAATGGGACCACCTCAAGAAAACATCCTTTAAAAAAAAAAAAAAAAAATCAAAATCGGTCCACATTTGACGGATAAATTGGTGAACATAAGACGGTTAAAAGTCACAAATCGCACAAAACTTTTTCCACCATAACCCAAAGTATGAGGATAAAATTAACTGCTACACAATCATATTAAGTGGATTTAAAGTGACTATCTTTATTTTGCATCCATCACATATAATATTAATTTAGGATTTAAAATTTTGTAGCACATGCTACGGCGTAGTTCGGCGCGTAGCAAAGTAATTTGATTCGGAATAATTGTAGCTATCGTGCAATACGCGAGCAGTGAGTTTCAAATAATTGAAACTCAAAATAATTATTTTGAAACTCAATTCCCTGGGTATTCCATCAGCATGTCGGGACACGTCAATCTAAAAATAATTACAACATACACACGTTGCGACTTGCGTGAGTACATACAGGTTTAAACCGATGTAATCCGGTTAACTCCGCTTGTCTCCGGTTTAACAATAAACCGGTTATGTGTGTGACGTCAACGTGGCGTAATGGAATGTAGGTAATTGACTTCGCGGGTGTCGTTTTCTGACTTGTTCTTCTTTTTGTAGTACGTGATATATAAAAAAAAAAACATATTTTTTTTACCGACTTTGACAAAGAAGGAGTTCATTTTGATTTTTTGTTATCATAGGTTTCTAGTGCTTTAGCTGGGACATACGTTCCTAGTGCTTTAGCTGGGACATAATTTCCTAGTGCTTTAGCTGGGAAGAAGAAGTAACGCAAAAAAACTCCCCAGCAGCACAGCTGTCTGTTTAATTAGAAAAACTTGATTCTATATAATAGTTTACTTAGTTCTCCGTGTGTTGCCAGACGTAAAGAATAGCACCATCCTATTTCTTCCTGCGGGTGTCGTAAAAGGCGATTAAGGGACTTACTAGAGAATGGGCAGCATCGTTCTCTATGTATTTTAACACTATACTGCAATCGTTAACCCGGCTGCCAAGCGTGGTGATTATGGCAACCTACCACTTTTGGGGGAGGCCTATGACCAGCAGTGGACGTCTTTCGGCTGAAATGATTATGAATGATGACTTAATTCTCATCATTATACAACATTATTTATGTAACGATAATATTTACAAAATTTCAAAACTGTATCATGACAAATCACAAAGTTATAAGGTCGTTATGTTACCGGGTTGTCCGTACAAAAACATGCTAGCAAGTAGCTTTTTTTTTTTTTGTTGGGTGGGAAATTATCAAATAACTTCTCCCGCTCTGAGCTGAGCGGGAGGGCGTGTCAGACTTTTACTGACTAAAACCCACCCGTGTTCCTTCTGTTGCCTGTGTGCCGGGGCCACGATATCCCTTTCGGACAAACTCGCAACCCTGGCAGGCATTTGCCCTAACGGACCCCGTCAGTTGGTGCTGACATCCCTTTGAGGCGCGCGTGAAACACAACGCGCCGTCGACCCGGGCCTGGTCCTTATCGGACGGCGAGCTACCCATCGCTAACCGTCCGCAGGCCCGCGGACGGTTAGCGATGCGCGGAGGCCTACGGTGGCCGGAAATCAGCTTGCGACTGCCGACGCCCGGGGCGTCTCCTGCGGCGGCTAAGGGCGTGTGGGCGCGAACCCTGGCTCACCCTCACGCGTTCCGCCTCCTCTATTACTGCCATGTACGCCTCCCATGTACTCTCGCTCCGAACCATGGCCTGAACCAGGGCCGGACGCGAAAGATCGCTGCCGCCGATCGCCTCCGTGAGGACACGGCGGTGCTCCACCCAAGCCGGGCAGACCTCCACCGTATGCTCCACCGTGTCCTCCGGGCGATCCACACAGTGGTGACACCCGGGCGTTTCCTCCCGCTTTATCCTGAACAGGAACCTCCCGAAACAACCGTGTCCGGTGAGGACCTGCGTCAGGCGGAAGGTGAGGACGCCGTGGCGCCTCTCTAGCCACTCCTCAAAGAGGGCTAGCAAGAAACTATTAGTATGTTTTTGTCGTCGTCTTGCGCTCATTGATAATAATTTGGCAGTAGGTACCTAATCGTACGACGATTGTATTGTAAGTAATTAAATGGTGATAACATTTTCCATCACACTTAAATATTTTTGGGGCAAAATAACATGGTGTAAAAATTATTGAAATCGATTCAGTTCCTTAAACTGAACAAACTATAATCAGGTTTCGCATATACTAAAAATAATGTTGTGTATAATTTTATATGCATATTGACATTAATGAATATTATAATTATACAAAACTACTTGAGTATTTACTTTGAAAATTATTATATTGATTACATTAATTTATTGTTAATGTGAGCACTGTGTTTAGTTTTCATTCTTTTTTTTCTCTTTCTCAGTTAGTTTTAGTGATGGTCTGGCATTTTGAGCACTTGAAGCCAAATGTCCTTTCTTTGGTATTTTTCGTCGAGCCCAATTACTTGACGAACAATACCAAAGAACTCTTTAATTCTTGAGTGGAGCTGCATGATGACTAACAAATGCTTGCACTGGTTGGACAGGTCCACTCAAATTTGTGTGGTTCTTTCCTCAAAAGACCATTTCAGACACGGATCTACTCAGCGGCCCTGTTATGACAAAACACTGCAACCCGGGTTGCATTGTTTTATGGTAATACAACTCAGAATAATCTACGCGATGTAAGCTTAGTACGGGTTCGATCTACAGTTCAATAATGGCTTCCATTATCAAGAAAACTCAATATTACACTTCACTGTAGCCTGAAGTTCGGATGAAATGTTATCGCTAAACGCTGTACTCTAGATTGCAGCGTTTTACCGTGATGGTGGAGCGGGCGCACGGGTCAAGCGTGCGCGTCTTTTTATTTTGGTAAAACATTGCAAGCTTAGTTTGCTGCGTTTTGTCAGAATAATAATAAACAATTTAACAGAGCGAGGGCGCGTCAGGCGCATTGCATTGCAATATTTTACTGTTCATCAATCGCTGTAAGTAGTTAGATGTGTGATAGTAAATGATTAACAATGCCGAAATATGAACGCATCAAAAAGATATGCAGTTTTGCTGTGCTTGGAAATAATCCTCACAGTAAGTGTGTGTTTAAATTTATATCTCAGATAGGTTTAATAGGTAAACATAATTATAATACTTGATGACAAGTAGGCTGAGTCAATACAGAGTCAATAAACCAGTTGAGTTTATCACTTAAAAATGCAGTAATCAAGGATTACATCGTTATGTCATACATAACAAAGACGAATATTCGCTAGCTACATGTTGTTGTAACAAAACATGTTTATTTAATATTTTGAGGTCTCTTTGAAAAATACGATAAACAAGTTAAAATGAAAAAAGTAAATAATACGACAAATTAGTTAAAAAAACAACTGAACGTTTATCTATACGAGATAAAATTTGGTAACGAGCTAAAGATCTAAACTTTTAAACCCGTTTTTCTCAAATTGACGTTTCACAGATTACAGCGTTTTGTCCTAACAGGGCCGCACGGTCCTCACATGACCTGAGCAAGATTGTCTGGACTTTAAAAGAGACTTTGACCCCTGAGTTTGTTTCGCTATTTCTTCTCAAGGGTAGCCAGATAGGAAATGCCGACTCCATTTAGCTATTTTTTTTTTTTAATATGACGTGTAAAATTGATTCCGATATCCTATTTACAGAATAACCGATTTCATTTCATTTCAACACAAGACATTAAATTAAATTATTTGCCATAATATCTAGCTAGCTAGCACACATCTTTATGTATACGTTGAGTTTTTTTCCAGACGTAAATAAATACCTATTATTTACTCAAAAATGCTTATAATGTAGACATTATTCTGACAACTTTCTTTGAGCAAAGTCGACCTTTCCGCGCTACTTGAACCGGCGCCAACAAAGTTGGATGGAATTTCGTTGCTGGTGAATTTCAGTCACCAGCAATTTCCTTTGAAAATTCATTACTGTCGAGTTTTGTTTTCAAAAATTGTCAGGTGTAAAAAAAAATTATTCAGAATTTGGATGTATCATCATCATTTCAGCCGGAAGACGTCCACTGCTGGACATAGGCCTCCCACAAAAAGGGGGGGGGGGGGATTTGCCATAATCGCCACGCTTGGCAGGGGGTTGGCGATCGCAGTATGGTTTTAAAAAATGCATAGAGAACGCTGCTGCCCACTCTCTAGTAACTCTCTTAGTCGCCTTTTACGACACCTACGGGAAGAAATGGGATGTATAAGTACGGGTAGTAAAATCACCATAAAAATGATGTATTAATAAAAATGATTCATTTTTAATAAATTTTATTTTTTTGTAAAAAAGTAAATATTATTAATAGTAATACTATACTATTTATACTTAAATTTGTATTAATATTTTTTTCTGGTTTTATTTAAATTACTCGCATTGTTTGAGTAAAGCACTATACAAGGCTTGGCCCGCAATGACTGCGTTGCTAGCTAAGCGTTGCTAAACCTTCAGCTTAGCATAGCTACGCTCTCGGCCTTTAAGCTTGGTCATCATTGCATCCCTTGCTGACCGCGCAGTGTTGGCCTGGAGCTGCGCTACGCTGCGCTTTCGGCCATCATCGACGCTGCCAGCAACGCAGTCATGACCGCAGACCGTGGCAGTAATGTACTATAATTCTTCCTTCTTTCTTACCATGCGGTTATTTTTTTTCGTTCTACTGTCTCTGGTTAGACTTCTTCTTTTAAAATCTTAGATGATATTTTGGTGATTATATTCATGTATTTCTTTTATTGTTCTAGGTAAGCACGTCAGCACCACAAATTGATGTTTTATAGCCTATTAAGATTGAAAAATACAAGTAAGTAATTACAGTTGAATAGAAATCCTTTTTTGACGTTTTCAAACTATATTCAGGTAAATACTAAAAATAATGTTGTATAATCAATCCATGACTTTTGAAGGTTAATTCTGTACAAATATCACCATGAAAAATTTGGTGCAGTAAGCTTGAATTGAACTGTTATTCCACATAATTCTAGCGATTGATTATACAACATTATTTTTAGTATTTACCTGAATATAGTTTGTTCAGAATAAGGAACTGAATCGATTTCAATAATTTTTACACCATGTTATATTTTGTCCCAAAAATATTGAAGTGTGGTGGAAAATGTTATCACCATTTAATTACTTACAATACAATCGCCGTACGGTTAGGTACCTACTGCCAAATTATTATCAATGAGCACAAGACGACCCTGGAGACGCGGGGGCGCCGTTAGCATGTTTTTGTACGGACAACCCGGTAACAACCTTATAACTTTGTGATATTTCATGAAACATTTTTTAAATTTTGTACATATATTCTTTACATAAAAATACTAGACACGTGTTTCGGGTTTCGAATATACTTAAACTAATATTGTAAATAGATAGATACAATATTATAATGAATAAAATTCCAAATGAATGACTAGGTACATAAAGCTCTCTTTTCTGTCTGCTACAGAAAAAAACTGGCATGTCTTAAATTACACGAGAACAAAAGCCAAAATATTTCTTTTATAACGCACGAGTATTGTACAAGCTAAAATCACGAAAAATATAATCAATAAAACGTCGCCAAGCCGTCAAAAATGTTGTAAAAGCTTTACATTCCTACGCCATTGAGTAGGGATGGCGAACCTTTCAACGAACAATTTCTAAATTTTTGTCTTCAAGGTAAGGTATAAATTTCATCACCATTGAAACATTCTTGATAAACTTTCTTCTCGAATTTGCTTGACAAAAATAATATTATTTCTACAGTGAATTATCACTGTAGACATAATATTATTTTTAGAAGACAAAACTAATGATAATTCACTGTAGACTAGTTTTTAGGTTCGCGACCACTAATTACGTAAACAGCACGTTGATATTATCTAATAAAGATGAACTTAAGTTATCCCGATATAAACAGCCCTAGTTTAAAAATAACTTGTGTTAAAATTATAGACCGTACGGATACTGATAACAATAATAATTGAGTTGTTGATAGTTTAACATAAGTTGATCCTGACGAACTGCATCTTCAAAGCGTTAAACGCCTCGACAGCACTCGTAGGTGACACGACGATCAGCAAACCTGAACCCTTAGGCATAGCCCGACTGGACAGCACTACAGGTAACGCACCAAAACGTACTCATCGCTCTCGAACTCCAAGCTATCCGGCTGGTAAAAAGAACCAGAGGCACCAGCTTGGTGGATATCCGACGTCCGGAAAAAAAAACTCTGAGTCCTATTATTCAAAAAATTCATGAAAATATAGCAAGGTTAAAAATAATAAATTTGTAAAACGTAATCAATATCTCTCATCCAAAAACTCCAATGCCTCTGTTGTGCCAATGGTACTCCACCCCTGTCATAGGGGGTATAGGATAAAAGCTATCGACACCCCGCCACTTGATAAGTGACATCACAAATATGTAATAGGCAGAGCGCATCAATACCTTTGCCCGATTATGTCGCGGAGGAAAAAATCATTTTTTTTTCCATTGTCGAATTCGAATGTGAGTTCCTTTTGAAGTTTCGATCTTTTATATTGAAATGGAGGGAAAAGGTTTCAATCATTTATGCAGAAGCACATCGACATCAAATAATTGATGTTTGTAGGTATATTTTTCTGTGTCGGAATCCTAACGCTTTGCGACCTTTACAAATTCTGACAAAAAAGTCTGACTACCAGTTTTAACAAAGGTTATCATGTTACTCAGTAACTGGGTTCTGGAGGTCAGATAAGGCGGTGCTCCATATGAGACACTGGTATCTGGGTCTTCATCAGGTTAGATTGTAAGCTGACCCCACCTTAGTTAGGAAAAGGCTAGGCAGATTGACGGTGACCTTTACAAATTCATAATACCCAACTATTTATGTAAATAGGTAGGTCTGTGTGGTCATCATTTCAGCCAAAAGATGTCCACTGCTGGACATAGGCCTGGGTGGTTTGCCATAATCGCCACGCTTGGCAGGCGAATTGGCGATCGCAGTATGGTGTTAAAATGCATAGAGAACGCTGCTGCCCATTCTCTAGTAAGTTCCTTAGTCGCCTTTTACGACACCCACGGGAAGAAATAGGATGGTGCTATTCTTTAGGTTCGGCACCACATGGCACGACAGATGAAGACGATTATTATATTTTTACTACTATAACGGGTATTTTCAAAGATATCACCATCGTCTCCTCGCCCTTTGTCCCATGTGGTCAACTCAACACCTGGGCTTCTTCCATTCTCCCTTGTGCCCTGGCGACTGAGAGTATGTCATGGTCACTCAGATGTCTCACTGATGGTGGCGTGTGTGTTGGATAATTTAGCTCCCTTCAAAATGGTTGAGCTGAATGGTGCTGATCCATGCCGTGAACGGGCGCTGTCAGTTGGGACTGGTCATCTCTTAGCTGCCGCGGCTTATTTTTAATTATTTTAGTTTTGAATTGTTTTTGATGTGAAACATCTAAAGGCGCACGTAAAACCGATTGTTGGCCGATAGTGGCCGATCGCCACGCGGCATGCGTCGCCCCGACGCATGCCGCGTGGTGATCGGCCACTACACAGTCTTTAAAGTAGTAGTGTGTAAATGTGTGTATAGTGTGATGTTATACATCTGCCAGTCGTGCCGTGAGGCCTCAATTTTTAGGGTTCCGTACCCAAAGGGTAAAACGGGAACCCTATTACTAAGGCTCCGCCGTCTGTCTGTCTGTCCGTCTGTTACCAGGCTGTATCTCATGAACCGTGATAGTTAGACGCTTGAAATATTCACAGAATATTTAGTTATATATTCAAATTAAAAAAAAAACAAATATTTAAGGGAGGCTCCCATACAACAAACGTGTTTTTTTATGCCATTTTTATAGATAATGGTACGGAACCCTTCGTGCGCGAGTCCGACTCGCACTTGGCCGATTTTTTTATATCTCTTTATCACGGACGCTTCTGATGCTCTGCATCGTTCTCACATGTATAATATCAATATTTTAATTTAAAAGAGTGTCCGTGGAGTTTCTTGTCCATTCTTCTCCATAGGAACCTACTACTACTCTTTGGAATGGGCGACAAGCTTCATACTTCTAACTGACCGACTTTTTGACAATTCAAAAGTGCCTGTAAATGGTTTAAGGCGAGGATAACCGACTTTTAATGATTTTATACTGAAGATCACGTCTAAACGAGTAGTGTTAATGATTTGAAAAAAAAATATTTTAAATTAGAGCATTTTTCCAATAATTTAATATGTGAATATTTTATATTAAGTTTAGTGTAGTTTACATAGTGAAATTAATTTGTAAAGTTATGTCTAACGCGGATGAAAAAAAATCTACCAAGCGTATTTTTCTGAAATCTTCACCAATTTAAAGATAATTTAATTATTGATCTTTAAGTATACGCGTTTTATTAAAATACCTTTTGTTTTGTTTATAATAAATTAATAATGCGTCAAATTGGGGACATCGCTCCTTGATTGGCGAGTCCTACTACTGGCTGAACGTACGACGCGTTGCGTGAGCTCGGTACAGAACACGCAAGCTAACTACTCAAGGTCACTGGCCTATATCTGAGTCTTAATTAAAATAAATGTTTTTTTTTTTAGCTTTGTGTTTGTCAATCTTCACGCTATCATTCTCTACCTTTTTAACCGACTTCCAAAAAGGAGGAAGTTATATGTTCGGCTGTATGTTTGTTTTTGTTCACCGATATCTCCGTCAATTATGGACCGATTTTGAAAATTATTTATTTGTTTGAAAGGGTATGCTTCCGAGGTGGTCCCATTGCTACCAAATCAGAATCTGATGAAGGGATCTCATAGAAATCGAGGGCAACCCTCGAATTTTATAGGCAAACTTATAGCGATTTGGGTATTTTTTATAGTAACTCGTGCATTTGCTCCTGAAAATCACCATTTGGCCACCGGAACAACATAATAATAAGTATTTAACGGGTTGCGATTGGATTAGGTACTTTAACATGGTTGCTAAGCAATTTATGCGTATGGTGAGTACCATATGCATTGTGACGAGCATAAATTGCTGCAGTTCTCCTGGTTCGTACCAGGAGAACTCCTCAACAATTAACGTCCCAGCATCGGGAAAAGCAATATTTTGTAAAAGGTGATGAGCAGTTGACTTTAGGCTATTGTAACTTAGATAAATTAAAAACTGACCCACTAAAAAGTGAAAAATAAAAAAACGTTTTAAAAAAAAAAAATTACCGACTTCCAAAAAAAAGTGAAAAATAACTTTAATTTTGGAAGTCGGTGGCAAAAAATTAAAATACAGATCCAAAGACACCGACTTCCGAAATTAAAGTTATTTTTCACTTTTTTTTTGGAAGTCGATTATTTTTTTTTTACAAAAAGTTTTTTTCTTTCATATCATCGAATAGGACCATGACAATGTATAAGTATTTGAAACAGAATCAGCCTTTAAGGGACACAGGCCTCCTCTCTGTGAGAGGGAGTGTGCTGTAAACCACGGGCCCAGTGCGGGTTGGTAGATGTCACATGTCTTCGATTTTTTTGTTCTAGGACAAGCCGTTTTCGTCACAATGTTTGTCTTCACCGCTTTTAGAGCAGTGTTGATGAAATAATTTACACAAAGTAAAGTGCTTGCCTTGGTTCGAACTTACGACCTAACTCGTAAGTCGCGGTCGTTTCCACAGGGCCACCGCAATGTAAATAATGTAAATGAGTTCCAAGTCTTTTAGAAGGTTGTAAATACAAAAATGTGCAATGTGGGTTGCACTTTTCAAACATTCTTTTCTTGTTGGTAAACCTTCCAACTAAACGAAAATTCTTTGTTCAAAAACTGGGCACACTTCAATAATACTACAAGCGAGGATCAAAACCACGACCTTTCACTCACTTTAAACTTCAAAGAAGTTCTTCATGCATTATTAAATTTAAAATAAATCCTGCTAAGGTAGGTATTAAGACACTGACAACAGGTAAACCGCTGTCACTGTCAGCCTGTTTACAAAAGAAAGAGAAGCGCGATGACACAACGCTTGTTATGTGGCAAAATATGAAGCAATTATTTATTTACTTAAAAATTTGTTGAGTAAACCGTACGTTGATATTTAATACAGATATTTTGGTTTGAAACTCAAAGTAAAGAGTTAGTTTACCGTTAATTTGTCGGTGTCCAAGCAAAAAGGGTCCAGTAGTGGGGTATTGAGTTAAGACTAGATTCGGTATCAAGAATAGTCTTTTGATAATAAGGATTTCAAAAATATTCATAAACTGCCACATTTTTTTTTACCAGATATTTGAAGTTGAAACTCTGAAAAAGCTTGATTTGAGAAAAACCATTTTCAAAGTTTGATATTATACCACTGCAGGTACCTTTTTTACTAAAATTTTTCTTTGTTCTTATTAATTCTTAAGTCATTTACTATACGAACTTGTAGACAATAGAACATTAATTAATAATCAATACAAAAGGTCGAAATGCAATTTTGTCACCTAACTTTACAAAACTGCGAAGAGCTCGGAAAGTAAATGCCGAGAACTGGACCCTTTTTGCTTGGACGCCCACATTTTAATGATATTTTCCATAGGGTAACACAAAGAGCGGTCTAAAATATACACCGTGGCATTTTAGCCGTCTCGTACAACAATCAATCAATCAACTCAGCCTGTATCAGTCCACTGCTGGACATAGGCCTCTCCCAGGTGGCGCCACAACACCCTGTCCTCCGCCTTCCGCATCCAGTCTGTCCCAGCCACCTTTTTAAGGTCGTCGGTCCATCTAGCTGGGGGGCGTCCCACACTACGCTTGCCGATACGTGGTCTCCACTCCAGGACTCGTCTGCTCCAATGTCTCGTACAACGTTCAAAATAAAAAAATATGACGCATGACGTAGTTTGAAACACCCTGTTACGAGCCTGGCGTTCCAAGGACGGTGCGGAATGGAGTGCAAGGCTCGCACCGCACTCATAACAGGGTGTTTCAAACTACATCATCGTCGTTTTTTTTTTTTTTTAGTTATTCAAATGTTAATAATTTGTTTTCTTTTCTGAATCCAATGAAAAGTTAGTTATACATCGTGGAATTTTAATCATTTTAACTTTTAAAATCCACGATGTATATATATCTTTTAAAGACAATCTTTGGATGGATTACGAGTAAAGGAGAAAGTAGAGACAATACTGCAAGTAGTCGGTGGTGTAATATTTACGTATACAAAAAATACAAAAAAAACCAGCTAGGTACAATTCGGACTCGCACACGAAAGGTACCGTATTAATACTTAAAATCTTAAAATTTTAATATTTAATTTAATGAATAATGAATACTAAAATACATAATGCTTTTGTATGACATGTAGTCACTTTGGGTGAAAAGTGTATAATATATATTGTATGTACCTACAATGCCTGAAATAAAATGATATTTTTTTTTATTAAGATCGAGCAATAAACGCCGAAAACAACACATTTCTTGTATGGGGACCCCCTTTAATTATTAACTTTATTTATTATTTGTGACAACAAATCGGCAATAGAAAAAGACAATCTGTGAAGGTTTCTACTTTCTACCTATTACGGTTAGTGGAGTCTTAGTAATAGGGTTCCGTTTGGCACCCGACGTGTACGGAACCCTAAAAACTATAACACTAAATTATCAAATCAGTATCACGACCAAATAATTCCAAGATCAAAAATGAAGAAATAAAATCATAAACCAACATTACATTAAAACGGTGTGCCATCACAAAATTAGGCGATGGACAGACCAGCGGTCGACCCGCTTAGGGGGTGTACACACACGCCGGTCCCCATTTGCATGCGTAATGTGTTTGCCGTCGGTGTGGGCGGGTCGAATCTGAATAGCTTCATCAACCCACGCGTTCGGGAGCCGACAGAATTGCAGGCGTTGTTAGATCAAATGGAGCGGATGATAGAATGAAATATTGTGTGTTTGTTTGTGGCTATCTAAGATAGTCATAAAATATTATATATTCTTATGTATACCATAAAAATCACTGATACAATTATATAAATTTTACATAGGGTGACACAACGGGCGGTCTTTTAAAGACAACCTTTGGATGGATAAATGGGGAGGGAAGGAGAGACAATTCTAGGTAGTCTGTGGCAACATTTAACCGCTCGCTGGTGAATACAATGCCTATCTTAGATGATGATCCGAGTGGTATCCATGGAGTTTCTTTCCCGTCTCTCCATAGGAACCTACTACGCTTTGGAATGGGCAACTATAGCTTCATCTTTCTGACTGACCGACCCCTTAACAATTCAAAAGTGCCTAGCCTATATACTACCTCAAACGGCTTAGCATGATCCTCCGTTATGTCGAAAATAAATAAAATAAAATAAAAAATAAAAAAGCCTCTTTATTTCATGCAGACTTTGTTACAGTGCAAATATTTTTTATATAATATTTCGATTTTCATTGAACTAATTTAAACTAATTTCATGCATTAGGTTATGGAACATAATTTATTATTAAATACAGAATAAATCATAAGTTTCAAACGCCTCATTTGACATAGTCACATAACGATAGATAAATATATATTTTTTTTTTTGTGTTGTTAATATTAATTAAAATAATTTAAATTATGAAAAAATACAATATTTCGTCGTTACCAAAGTAAGTAAAAATATTATTGATAGTTATAATTTAGTCTTTAAAATTCATATACCTAATAATAATCAATAAATAATTCCAGATAAATTGTAAGTAATAATAAATAATTTGATATTTTTAAATAAGTAAATAAATAACACTTAAATTAAGTTGCATGAACCCCTCTGTGGGTAAAGGCCTCCTCCAGAGCCTTCCATTCGTCTCTATTTGATGCGGAAAAAGTCCAATTATTACCGGCGACCGCCTCTAACTTGTCTTTCCATTGTGCCTTTGGTCTACCTCTGCGCCTGTAACCGATGGGCCCTCTCCACGTTGTGACTGTTTTACTCCATCTAAAGTCCTTGTATCTGGAAACATGTCCAGCCCATTTCCACTTTAGGTTTTTAGCGAAGGAAACAGCGTCGATTACTTTTGTTTTTTTCCAGCAGAATGTTTAATTTTATCTCGTAGTTTAATTTTTAGCGTACTTCTTTCCAGCGCTCTTTGACAAGAGGTTAGTTTTCTCGTGGCTACAGAGTCGAAAATCCATGTTTGGCAACCGTACGTGAGGCAGGGTAGAAGGCAGGAATCTATAATTTTCCTTTTCCATTGAATATGGATGTTTGATGTCATTGCTTCTTTGTATGACCAGTATTTTTTCCATGTAGTCGCGATTCGCCTGTCTATTTCTTCAATGTTGTTGTTTTTGCGGAACGATACAAGTTAAGATATGTCGAAAATACTGCAGCATTAATTTTAAAATAAATACATGGTACAGTGGAGGATTAATGTTAAGTACTCTGTTTGAGGAAAACACGATTCCACAAAATTCCAAAGTTACCTCCAAACCAAACAATAAACCGCTGGTATTAAAAAAATACTTCAAATTAGATAATGAAACTTTGCATATTAACTGAACTAACTATAAAGCAGATCTTATTTTTTTTTTTTTTAATTCACCGTAAAAATAAATAAAATAACTATCGGTGCTTTGGAGTCTTCTCCCTGCCACCCTGTCTCGCTTGCTCGCGTGACCACCAGCAGTAGTGTGCGAACGAGATAAAAAGTGAGGTGGCGCTGAGGTATTATAGACTCTTAATTGGTTTAATTGACATACATGTTTTGAGTTTGAGTTTGATTAATAAGCTAGCATGTATTTCTGGCACCCTAATTGCGTAATCAATAAATATCCATTGATTGCTTCATATGTTCGAAAAAATTGTCTGCTCAACAACTTAAAGAACGCAATGGATGTTGTTGAACTGTCAGTATAAGATAAGACAAGATAAGATAAAATAAATTTTGTGAATTATGATTACAGTAATCATAATCATTTAATCATTTGTTAACATAGGTACAATAAAATTGTTGTTATAGAAAAAAATACAAGCGCGCTATGTTATACCAGAAGGCGTACAAATATTAATGGATGTCATTGATATATACTAAAAATTTATAACATAATTACAATAATCAAACGATAATAATTAATCTTCTCAAAAATAAAAAATTACATGTCAAAATAAGAGAAAAAAAAAAATAAGATTACTACGTCAATATTCAAATAAAGTTTAAACAAATATAAAGAAAAAAGTAATATAATAATTAAAAAATGATACAAAATAAAAACAGAGGCATGCAATGTTAAAAAAAAAAAAAAAATATTAAACATACCAGGTCAATGACTACCAACTAAGGTCAAAAACAGTTATTGCATTTTGTCTGTCAAAAATTCCGAAATGCTGTAATAAGCTTTATTCAACAGAAAAGATTTAAGCCTTTTCTTAAATAAGTGTATGTTTAATTCTTTAATTGAACTAGGTATTTGGTTGAATATGATTGGTGCCATACAAAAAACACTTTTTTGCATCAATGCTGTAAGAGCCCTTTTTACGCACAAGTTATTATTCTGTGGTCGAGTTCGTTTATGATAAAATGATAATCTAGTAAACAAGTCTGGATTGGTCATAACAAATACAGCTACCTCAAAAATATATAAGCAAGGAAATGTCAATAATTTGTATTTGATAAACAATGGCTTACAGGAATCTAAACTGTGGAGTCTGAACATTGACCTAATGCACCTTTTTTGTGCTTTAAAAACTAATTCCCTATTGGTTGAGTTACCCCAGAAAATGACACCATACCTCAACACTGAACTCACCAAACCATGATATGCTGTGATTATAGCATCGACGTTAATCACTGGGGTCAGTTTAAATAGGGCATAAGCTGATCTGCTAATACGTTTAGTTAGCTCCTCCGTGTGTTCTTTCCAGCCCAATTTTTTGTCAATCGTTAATCCTAGGAATTTGGATGTATCTACTTGTGTTATAATTGTATTGTTATAGCATACTGTCATATTGGTATTCGCACGTTGGCTAAACATCATTAATTTCGTCTTATCAATATTTATTTTCAAATTATTATTATCTAACCATTTCACTATGGAGGTTATTGTCTGAGTAACAACGTCGTTGTGGTTTTGATCATCAGTACTCCTAATGGTCACAGTGCTGTCATCAGCAAACAATGACATAGGATTACTTGTTACTTTTGGCAGATCATTTATGTATACTATAAACAGCGGGGGCCCTAAGACGCTGCCCTGGGGTACACCATAAGCAACTGTGCGATAACTTGACTTATAGGTTCGTTGGCATTTCGTTTTGGGATCTATATCGGTAACTTCAACATACTGTTTCCTGTCCCGCAAAAATGAATTTATTAAACTGAGAATATTCCCTCTAATACCGTATGCATCCAGCTTATTGAGCAGGATATTGTGATCGACATAGTCGAATGCTTGAGTCATGTCACAATAAACTGAACAAACAGGTATTCTTTTGTCAACATTCGTAATGACATTATTCAAAAAGTCATATATTGCCATATTGATGGTTTTATTTTTCCGGAAGCCTTTCTGTTCGTCAGTTAAAATGTTTCTTTTATCTAGATATTTAAAGATTTGAATATAAATATATTTTTCAAATATCTTCGATATTACCGGCACAAGCGCAATGGGTCTATAAGACTCCATGCATTGCTTGTCTTTTTTTTTTTTAACAATGGTTTAATTACAGCTGTTTTTAGGTTGGTTGGGTAAGTGCCATGTGATATGCACAGATTGAGAATATGGCTCAAATGTCCACTAATGCAGTTAGCTACATGTTTAATTATTTTGGTAGAGATGCCATCATTACCTACACTACCCGAATTTTTCAAAGTTTTAATTATATTATTAATGTCATTGTCATTGCTTGGTACCATAAACATTGAGTTACTATTATTTTCTATATTTTTAGTAACTTGTATACCGCAATTCGTTATAGGTTTTATTTTATCAACGAAGAAGTCGTTAAATGCGGTCGCTAAATCAGGTGGATGCGTACCTATTTTATCTCCTATCTTAATACCATGAATTAAATTATTATTGGGCATGTTCAGTTTAGTTTGGTTAATTATTTCCCACGTAGTTTTAGACTTGTTAGATGATGATTTGATCTTGTAGTTATTCTGAGCACGTTTCGTTAATTTGCACTTTGTACTTTGCAGATATTCCCCAAATTTATTCATATTTACTAGATTATAGTCACGGCGTTTGATATACCAATGCTTCATAACACATATTCTTTTGGTTGGAACCTTGAGTATTTGACAAGTGTGGTCTGAAAGAGCAAAATCTATTACGTCTACGTCACAATTACATTTCTTACCCAGATTATGCGCAAAAAGGTCTATGCAAGTGTTACTAGAGAGTCTAGTCGGCTGATTAGATGCCAATTTGAAATTAAAATTGAGTAGAATACATTCCAGTTCTAATGTGGTGTTACTACGCTTCAAAATATTAATGTTAAGATCACCACATATTACAACATTTCGCTTACTTTTCTTTGTTATTAATTGACATAATTTGTACAGTTGCTCAAAAAAACAGGTCAAATTGCTTGCATTAGGAACTCTGTAGATGCAGATTACAATGGTACCAGTATGCGTCAGTTCTATAGCACAACATTCGAATGTGCTACTTATTGCTATGTTCAGAACTTCAGGAATTTCTTTCCAATGGTGTCCCTTTTTTATCAAGATACATGAACCCCCTCTTTTAGTATCTTTCCTGCTAAAACAAGTAGCTAGATTGTAGTTCGGGATTGAGAGATACTGCTCATAACCAGCCATCATAAAATGTTCCGTTATGCAAATAACGTCAACGTCAACATTTTTGGCCATGAGTTCTTCTATACATATAGAGAATGCATCAGCTTTATTTAATAGTCCTGCAATGTTTTGATGTAATATATTAATATAGGTATCATAGAAAAAACTGTGTGTCCAATTGTTGACTATCGGGTATTATATACTCGTCTGGCATCAATAACTCGTATTTTTTAATACCGTCAATAAACTCGTCAATATCTTTGAAAATAGTCTTCATTCAATGACTATTTACAAGTCCCAGTTTGGTAAACATTGTTGAATCAAATGCTAGATTTTTGTTTGAGTCCAAAAGATATGCATGCTCATATGTCAAAGTGTCCAGATACAGTAAGTTATTTAAATGCTCTACTCTCCAATTATACATATTTCTTTGGTAACTGCAGTTATATGACGGTGTACAAATAATAATGTTCGTAAAGTTAACTTTTTGTAAGGTAGCTCGCAAGTGAAAAGTCAGTTGGAGGTAGTCACATGTAGTCTTAAAATCTTCCTCTCCTATTAGAATTATGCAGAAGTCTTTCATTGTAAACGTTTCCAATTTTGTGTCGTGCACCAGTTGCTGTGTATTGCAATGTGTCTTTATGTAATGGCATATATTTACCGAATGATTGTGAAGGGTTTGGTTGGCAATATTTCCAATGTCGTTCCTGTTATTGGTACTCAGGATACAGATCTTACTGTCATTTTTATGTGGGATTTGTTGTAGTTTTGTCTCAACACTGCTAGTTTTATTTTCGATGCGAGAGGGTGATGATGACGTATCTTTTTCCTGGTTCGTTATAATTAAAGGTTCTGTTTGTGTTCCATTGTTCTTATTTAAGGATTTATTTATGGGAGTAGACTTTTTGTGTTTATTAACTGGGCTGCTAAGTTTTGCGAAGAAATCATTTTTCCTTTGCAAGTCCAAGTTTATTTGCTTAAGGTTGCTATTTTCTAAAGAAAGAGCCTCGATTTCTTGATGTGCGCTATCCAAATCTAACACAAACTTGTCAAGCTGTTCCTTTAGCTTTGTAATTTGTTGTTGTTTAGCATCATTAATGTCATCATTGGATAAGTCGGGTAGGCTGGAAACAGTATCTTCGAATGTACTATTATTTTTTGTTTCGTTATTAACGTTGTTGGAGTCCGATTTGTTACGAGTACGGCGCATAGTAATGTTCTCGAAGAAGTTCATTTTGTTTGTTCCTTGACGTCGTATCACACCCACTTAGGCTAAGGTAAATTAGAATTAATATAAACAAATTCTTAATTCACAAAAAGTGTACTCGCTTCAATGAGATTTGAACCAGCGCCACACAGATAGCATTGATTCCGCTGTTGATTTAGCGACTAAGCCAACTGAACGTTACTTGTTAGAGTTGAAATTATTGACCACTTGCGGCAAATATTTTACGGCGAATAGGTAAAACAGTTAATAGGCCCCGTGACGGTTCAAATTTAAATCACTGTGTGAGTCACTTTTGCACTTCGTCTTTGTTATTATTGATTTTTTTACACTTGTTTTGATAAAACTGGGTCACAGAATGATAAAATGTTTATAATCTCTTCGTTATTTTGATTTTTATTGCTGATTTTTGTTCAAGTTTGATAATTAAAAGCAGAGTTTATTGTTAACGGTATACTATGTTAACTTCACAATTTGTGTAGAGAAATGCGTGGATAACACTGTCACTTATGAATTAGGTGATGTTTTATTGGTTCACTTAGTATTATTCACTTATAATGCACTAATAGTATTTTTAATTATTTTTAATAACAGAGCGTTTGTTTTTACTTTAGACTAGACGCAGCGCCATCTAGTGAATGAAAGTCTTATAATTAATATGAGGTGGCTACATGTTTTACCATTTATGGCGTACAAAATTAGTTGCACTCAATGATATTATATTAAACAGTTAAGTTATACACTCACAAAACAACCGAAAAAAGCACACATACCCACTTTTCATTCATTTTACATTTCACTACAAGTAAAGATGATAGAAAAGAGATGACTCGATAAAAATAACAAGAAAGAAAGAGACAGCTAGTGTTGTCAATTGCGCGTGAATCTAAACAAACATTATTCTGGCCACCAATCACGGAATGTTGGCATCACAGACTTACAAATACGTCCCAATTAGGACATTTTCGAGTCTTCAGGATTGCGCGCTCACAAAATATCTGTTTAATATATCATTGGTTGCACTAGACAAACAACAGAAAAAAAAATGAATGTGAATTAGACCACACGACTGAAGTAAAACTTACAAAATATTAACAATAATTATACTTCCGTAACGCTCTCGTCACTTCCGTAACGCTCTCGTCATGCATTCACCAGCTTACTCCCCAAGTCAAGCGTGCCCAAAGAAGTTTTACTTCAAAAATACAATTTCAAAATTTAATTTTAATTGTAGTATGTTTCGCAAAGGTCCCGTGTGGTGCCGGACGTAAAGAATATCTTCCCGTGGGTGTCGTAAAAGGCGACTAAAGGACTTACTAGAGAATGGGCCGCAGCGTTCTCTATGCTTTTTAACACCATACTGCCGCCAACCCGCTTGCCAAGCGTGGCGATTATGGCAACCCTTTGGAGAAGGCCTATGTCCAGCAGTGGACGTCTTTGGGCTGAAATGATGATGTTTCGCAATTCGGTCGGCCCAGGTCGGTTTTAAAATTGTTAAGCAGTGGGTGTTAATATTTCTCTGATTTATTTTGGTGCAGTTTTCGAGTCAGCTAAATAAATTCCCTCGACACGCTGTTTTCCTCGTTCGTTGCTTTTTTTAGTTAAAAAAATTACAACTTTTAATGGTCTGTTAATTTTTTTGCGTCAATATTGCAGTGGTTCGCTTTTTTTAAACTAGTAAAATCTGTAAAAATATTTTGTAGCCTTTCCATATTTATTGCAAGAGGCGTATCACATAATCAGCCTGTAGTGTTCCCACTGCTGGGAATCAGGCCTACTCTCTTCGAGAGGGAGTGAGCTGCAATTCCGTGCTCTTGTTTCATATGTATTATTGTATATATGTATATATTTATTAGATAAGTGTATGCTTTGTGTATGTATGTATTTATTGTATATGTTAATGGTACACCACTGACTACCTGCAGTATTGTCTCTCCTGCTCCCTTTAACCCATCCAAAGGTTGTCTGTAAAAGATCGCTTTTAGCGATAAGACCGCCCATTGTTTCACCCTATGTAAAATTTAAACATTTATATCTGTAACTTTTATGGTGTACATAATAAAGAGTATTCTATTCTATTATATTCTGTAATCCACCACGCGGGCCCAGTGCGGGTTGGTAGATGTCACATGTCTTCGAATTTTTGGTTCTACGACATGCCGATTTCCTTACGGTGGTTTCCTTCACCGTTTTGAGGCGTAATAGAATACTATAATAATCTCTTTGAATCTAATCATTATAAGTGAACTCTATTCTTTGTGAGTACAATAAACTAAATCTAATACTACTCAAAATTAGGGACTAAAATCTTTTACCAAATCCCTTTCACACTCAAAAATATAATAGAATAGAATATCTACTTTTTATTATAAACACCATCCGAATAACAGATAAAATATTTAGAAATTTTACATAAAGTGACACAATGTGCGGTCTTATTGCTAAAATATTAAAATGCATGTAACCAAAAACAAAAGATACACGAACTGCAAAACGAAATGTGACAACCGAACAGGATTACAAAAGATTTGTCACATTTAGCAAACGGCATTCGACGTTTGAATATCCCACAGTCGAGCCGAAACGAGCACATTCAATTCCCTATGGCCGGCATTCCGCAAATCCTTGATACGGTCTGCTAAACGATGCGACTGCATGGTGCCTAATCTCCGCAGTCTGTGGACTACAGACTTCAAAATGCACTGTAATAAATTCTCAAAGGATAATATGCGTGGGTGTGACAATGAATTTACTTGCGTAGATGGGTATTTAAAGCCCTTAGATTATATACTTGTAATATAATCTACGTTAAAGCCATATGCAAGTTCTAAAGATAAATTGCTCATTTCAATTTACTACCCACATTTAAAATATATTTTTATGAATAAAACCTCTTTGAGTTATTTAGCGGTTTTCTAGAATTATAATTAAGTTTTCAATTAAGTGTCTAAGGTATTTGTAATAAGAAATAATTTAAAACGAATGGAAGAAAATAAGTTTAAATAAATTTTTGAATTCATTGAATTAGTTTGAATTTTCTACCTATTTCAATAGACTTAAGGAGGATGCGCTAATGTAGCACGTGAAATTCAATTTTTCTTATTTTTTTTGCAATTTGCAGGTCAGTAACAGGTTGTATTATATGTTGATCTAAATATGATTCGCGGACGTAACAAATATGGCTTTACAGAATTATAGCAGCTAAAAATTTGCTGGAAAGAAGAAGTGGCGCAAGAAACTCCCCAGCAGCACAGGTGTCTGTTCAGTTAGTAGAACTTGATTCTATCCAGCGTTGGTTCAGCCTTTAGTCACCACACCCACTTAAGACGCTGACAACAGGTAAACCGCTGTCACTGTCAGATTGCATACAGAAGAAAGAGATGCGCAATGACTCAACGTATGGCGTAAAAATGCAAATAAAATCTTATAAAATTAGATATTAACTAATTAATAAAAAATAATCCATCACCGGATGCAATTAGGCATTTACAATTTTATGGTATACTTTTTATTTATACCTGTTAACGAAGAGATAAACTGCTTTTAAAAATAATTAAGAGTTGTCTTTGAAGATTTTTTTGATGTATTAAATTATGTTTTGAGTTCCATCACCGTATGCACAAAAGACTTGAAAATATCATCCTACTGTTTTTGTTTTGGAAAAAATATTTACTTTTTCTCTCCGAAATCTCCGCCTTAAAATACTCCACAGCTTTGTCAAAAGCGTGTCGCACCGAATTATATTGGCCAGCGTGAAAGCCACACGACCCGTCAAATTACGTAAATCCTCAGCTTACAGGAGCCATGTAGTTTGTCAGTGCAATATTCAAATGGCTATCCGAACTAATAAATTAGAATCCACTCGCTGTCACTGAATAATCACTCTGTTACACTGCGCGAGTATACTGCACTAATGAGACTTGTTACATTAGTAATAATTGATGGCTGTATTTTGCATACTAAAGTCGAATTATTAATTCACTGCAGTAATCTGACATGTGCTGGCTGTCAATTTGTGTAAAACCGGTCAAGAGCGAGTCAGACTCGCGCACCGAGGGTTCCGTACGTATATATGATGTTGATGATTTCTGAAAAACTGTGCTATTTAGAGTCATCGTTTTATTTTCCTGTAATCTTTACATACACTTCTATCACATAGAATAAGTTCAGAATTTTTTCTATGCAAACTTTGGAGATAAGGGGGTAACGGTATTTTTTTTTACATTTTTCATCAAAAGTCGGAAACTATGCTGCCTAAAAAAAAAATGTTTGAGAATGTGCAAATAGCGTTCTTTCATATGAGAATACGTACCCCACATGCCCTAGTAGCCCCACTTTAAATTTTTAAGACCCCCTTTCAGTCCCTTTTGCAAAAAATATATATTTTTTTTAATTTCTTTCTTGTTTACAAAATAGTTGGGCAAACGTCATCTAAAACTATTCTAAATTTCAAGTTGATAGCATTTAAGTACTTCTTCAGATATTTAGGTGTGACAGACAGACTTAGTCTCACCATAAGGGTTCCTTTTTACCATTTTGGTACGGAACCCTAATAAATGGTCATATTTATTGCAATGGTGATCGTTTAGTTTAATCGATTTATATAAGTGTAAAATAATTAAATGTAGAATAAATAAGTGTTAAAGTCTAGAATACAATACTACGTTTTCCATTGAGTAACTCACAACTTCAAAAAGTCACATTCAGGTATGACTTAAGGATTAGCTAAGCTGGGCGGCTTATGCTGTTAAAAAGATAAGACAGTTAACAGATGTAGAAACCGCGCGTTTGGTCTATTTTAGCTACTTCCACAGCATTATGTCGTATCGGCATTTTACTGTGGGGTCGGGCTGCTGACATTGAGTCCATCTTTATTTTGCAAAAGAGAGCTGTCAGAGCAATTTATTATCTAAGTCGCCGCGAATCTCTTAGGGAACTATTTAAAAATATTAATATAATATTATGATATTTTGACGGTACCTTGCCAATTCATTTACGAAAATATTATGTATGTAAGGAAAAATAAGTGATATACATAATTTTAATACTAGAAATAAAGACAAAATAAATCAACCCTTTTTCAGATTATCTAATACATAGTACATACATCTTTTATGGGGTACTGTGTTAAATGTTACAATAAAATACCTTGTGATATATGAAAGAAAATTTAAAACTCATATTAAAAGAACTCTTTGTAAACAAGCATATTACAAATTAGAGGATTATATCAAAGATAAGAATGCTTGAAAACATGCTGGTCCAGCTCCATAGGACAATCTAGAGTCTAGACAAAATCAAACAGGCTGCTTTTTTAAATTGTTTAATTTATTATTTTTATGACATTTATTTTAAATTCTGTGATTGCCTTAACTCACACTGATATTATTTTTTAGGTAACCGTATATTTTTTTTACAATTTTTGTAAATATGTGAGTGCACCTAGAATCAAATTACTATACCACAATAGGTAATAAAAAGAGTTAAGAATGAAGCAATAACAGGTAAATTAATTATGTGATAGGTAGGTGCATCGTTTTCACATAATTATAATTATATAAAATATTGTACAAGATTTAAAAAAATAAATAAAAATGAAAAAGTGTTTATTCAGATGAGTAACGATGGAGTTTCATGCCCATTCTTCTCCATACGAAACTACCTTTTGGAAGGGGCGACTAGAATCAATTCTATTTTTTGTAAATATTGACTTTCAAAAGTGCCTTATAAGGGCCTATTTGAAATAAACAATTTGACTTTGACTTTAATTTGTTAGATATAGTCTTAAGAGGTGGTCCTGAAAGAAAACTTCTAGATTCTGCTCTCAATACTACCACCATAATTAAATAAATAAAATTAGTTTAATTCAGACTAGTTTTTGTCCATATTTTGTATTACCTACATTAATCATCTTAAAACTAAGTTTGTCATGACGCGATCAATTAATGCATTAGGTAACATAAAATCCAAATAAATAATTGTAATAAATTAAAATTAAATTAAAGATACTTAAATTAAAATTAAATTGAAAATAAATTAAAATTAAATTGAACTAAAATTGAACTAAAATTGAGACAAATGCGTTATTGAAAATAAATTAAAATTAAATTAAACTAAAATTGAGACAAATGGGTAATTGAAAATAAATTAATACAAAACTTCATCAGGCAACATGATGACTCTCCCCACAGCTACCGATACTGGTCTGTCAGCAATCATCTTTAGGATTATGTTGCCAGTTCCTCGAATTCGGTGAATTAGGCTGACTTTTTGTGCATTATAGCGTAAAAGTCATCCACAGTTAGTCGCACCACAATCCTACCAAACCACACTTTATCTGATAACAGCTGATAACAGTCCCGGGACCAATTTGACCAGTTTTTATTGAAACCGCTGACCCACTCACTTAATTTACAAGTCCGAATGAGAGTTTGCATTCCAACATGTCCCAGAATTAACGCACAACCTCTTAGGGGGTCATTGCACGCATCATTATGAAGAACTTTTACTATGGGATCAAACCTGAAATCGTAAAAAAAAATCTGTTGTTCCCCTACATTTATGTTCGAATACAGGCTTCTACATACTGGCGCGACTCGCGACGTGACACAAAGGCACCACTCGTCGCGCGACACGCGGGGCCTTTGTGTCGCGTCGCGTGTCGCGCCAGTATGTAGAAGCCTTAACTCGTCAAAATGTAGGGAACAGCAGTTTTTTTTTTCGACATTTCAAGTTTGGACCCTTATTAAATGTTGTTCATAATGATGAGTACAATGACCTCTTAAGAAGTTGTGCGTTAATTCTGGGACATGTTGTGTACACAAATTAATTAATTTCTTCGACCTACTACCCACTTATTTCTTATACCACAGAATATATTGGTACAGAAGGTCCCGTTCATACAATTTGCCCAGCCTTTTCCCAACAACAATGTTGGGGTCAGCTTCCTGTCTTACCGGATGTAGCTGAATACCAGTATTTCACATGGAGCGACCACCTATCCAATCTCCACAATCCAGATACTGGGTAGAGATCGTTGACAGTCGTTACGGGTAGGCAGAAGTCCACCAGTCTTACCAAGAGGTGGGGGGCGGGGGTTTTACCCAGTAACTTGATTGTGAAGGCCGGGTCATAGGTGCATTTTCACAGTTATTTCCTGACTCCTGACTCCTGTCTGTGTGGTGCCAGAGGTAAAGAATAGCACCAACCTATTTCTGCCCGTGGGTGTCGTAAAAGGCGACTAAGGGACTTACTAGAGAATGGGCAGCAGCTCTATGCAATTTTGACACCATGCTGCGATCGCCAACCCACCTGCTAAGCGTGGTGCCCAATGCGATAAATGCGCTTATCCTAACTTAATTATCCTAAATACTTATATTCATGTACCGACCTATAACAAATTACAAACAATGCATTCCTTGTGAATTATGGCAACCCCCCTCCCCTCTTGGGGGAGGTCTATGTTCAGCAGTGGACGTGTCTCGGCTAAATGATGATGATGATGACCTGACTGCGGCGAAGCCAAAACACACACACATAAATACAGGTCAAACACATAACCCCAGGAGGGTTGTTTGTCCTGTATGCATGTATGTGTGGTGGCATCAACATCGCCACATGCAAACTACGCTTCACACTGACGTCACGCAAAATCCTGCATCGCGCAAGCAGAGTTTACCGCCCGACGAGCATATACAGGGTGGAAGGGACATCGACGTGAATCCGTTTACCATGGATTCAGTACATCATTCCTGACCCCCCTGCGTTAAAATTTCTCGTCGGTAATTTAAAAAAAAACAGGTGTTTCCTACCGAAGTGCAATACTTACGCGGTCAAAATGTATGGAACAGCGAATTTTTTTTTTAATAACCGACAAAAAAATTTAACGCAGGGGCGTCAAGAATGATGTACTGAATCCATGGTAAACGGATTCGCGTCGATGTCCCTTCCACCTTGTATACAACATCCCGACATCAACCGTCGGGCAGTTGCCCACCAGACACAACACTCGTCTAGTCGGGGGATCCTCCCTTTTCTATGGAGGATGAGTGAACTTCACACCCTGTTCCTCATACCTCTCAACTGGTGACCCCGAACAAGAACGTCAACGTAGCCTTCGTGCAACTACAACATCAGCGTGACTAAAGGATTGCGAATCTATATTTGGAATTCTTGGAATTCATAGCAATTTGAAACAATACAGTTTTAATACGCCGTGTGATTGTTCTCGTTACTTAGAGCTCTGTGATGAAATAACTTTTCCAAGTCGGATAAGTTTGGCGACAGTGATTCGGGACGTATTTTGAACTTTTCCCTTAGTCCTGTACGCTGTACTGATTTGCGTTCATTTGTTTGCGTGGATTGGTTGATATGTTTTACATAGTAAAAGCAAGATTATACGCCCAGTTTCCCATCAGTTCAGTCTATTATTCTAGTCAGAATGACGGGAGAATGATATTAGAATATCATTCTCCCGTCATTCTGACCCACGATATACTGATGAAAATTAAATAATATTCGTAAATTCGCTGTGATTGATAAAATACTGATAGAAAACTGATCGTGTAAAAGGCTTGTTGTTATTCTCAGTCACCGTCCGTGACAAATAAAAGCACGACGTGTCAAGCGACACATCGGCGGCGTGCGCGCAGCAAGCGTCCCTGCCGCCACCACCCCCAATTTTAATTGAAAAAGACTACTGAAAATGTTAATCCAAGACTAAAGAATATCAAGTAACATGACAGAAAAATCCAATTTACTTGATTGTAGCTTCCGAGTTACTTTGCTAAATCCAACAAAGCACGTTGTAGTGACAGTGGTGCTTATGTCATAATAACCAAGTTAATTCGTTATAGTTACCGATTAAATTGATTTATAATAGCAGACTAAATTGTTGTAACTAAAAAAAGGAAAAGAACAAAAATGCGTTTATTTGCGGTAAACATAATAAATATAAAGGAAGAACACAAATACAAAAAAGAACAAATTGGGGGTAACTACTGAGTTACTTTGCTAAATCCAACAAATTTACTAAATATATAAGGTCAAATTAAATTAGCTGGCGAAACTCCGCATATGTGATGGGTACCTAAAGTCCTAAACACGACAAAATAATAATAAAAAAGATTAAAGTAATTATTTTTTTTTTTTGGTCCGCGACCGCTCGCTGATTGTGTTGTTACTTGAAGCGTGAGTTAATAAAATCTGTTTTATCGTGTTGAGATATCGATACCCATCACGTCTGTGAAGTTTTCACAAAAATAACGGATTTTTAAAGTGACTACGATACCGGCGGTTGATGACCGGCTCTTCTCCATAGGAAAGGACCAATTGGAACCGTGCACCTAGCTTCTGAAGTTTCATAAGTGTCCATGTAGGCTTATGTGAAATAAAAATATTTTTGATTGATTTGATTGATTGACCCCAATTTTTTTTTTTTTTTTTACCATATTTAGGTATCGATACCCATAACATCTGCGGAGTTTCGCTAACTAATTTAATTTGACCCTGTATAGTTAACCAAGTCACTCAGTTAATAATACAATTAGGTGTGTTAAGTTTAAAGAGTGAATAGCAAGTCAAAGCCAGTCAAGCCCCGCCGGCACCGATAAGGTGCCGAGAATAATAGATTAATTAGCAGTAGGTATTTGAGGTAACCAACCTAGATTATCTATTTCTTTATAAATTAACTAAGTTAACGTTACCAATTTAGGTTAACCAAATTCATTTGTTCAATTCTAGCAACAAACTTTGCAGGCTCCGTCCGAACCACGTCCGAACCAAGTCACTCGGTTGTAAATAGCAACAACTTGTTTATTTTTGGCCGTTTTTCCGTGTGATATCAGTTAGGTCCTACTTACAAATGCAACACTGAAGTGGTTTTCGTTATGTCGGCTATAATGCGTCAAATGAGAATATGAAACACCCAAAACTTTAACAATTCTAAAATAAAAAAATTGCCAGCAAGGCCAACAAATTCTCTTTCATAATCCGATTTCTATTACCACTAAAAGCTACTCTAAATCCAGTGCAGTGCACTAACAATCTTGCAAACAGACCATGCAACAGTTTGCCTTCTAATCCTGAGCGAAGCAAGCGGATTACAGCTTCGCTTTGCTCGCTCCGCCTATCCGCGCAAATGACGATACAGGTCGCGTTGATTGTTAGCTTGGATTTCATTGGCCATCTTTGTGGATTATAGTGTTTAGTTGTGCTGGTTGGAATTGGGTTAGTGTCTTTGGGGTTTTTAATTTAAGGTGATACGTAAAAAATAAATCATAGATAACTGGGCGGGCATAAGAAAGTGACAGAGTCTATTACTTCCCTATGCGAAAAAAGAAAGCGCAACAAAGCGCTGGAACCAAAATAAAACAACGTAAGAGCGCCAAACCAATTTTTTGTTATTTTTTATTAATTAAAGCTATGTATCAAAAATATGTTCAGTCAGAGTTTTCAATTACCTAATACACACATTTGGAATGAAACTACTTAGGATTTTAAAATTACCGGAAAAAATAAAAAGTCAAAAATGGCTCCATTCAAAACACCATCTACATCATCCTTTTCAATCAGCAAATGTCTCCATACACGAGTTTCTAAGGCCTGAAACTGCGTTAAGCGGGCACCCGCGCGGTTTCATATAAAAGTGCTCCGTCGCGTGGACCCGCGCGGACGTCCGTCACGGGGTGGCGCGCCCCGTACCCACGCAACGGGGCCCGCCTCCGTGCGACGGAACCCGTTGCGGGGTCACGCGCGGTGCCCGCCAGCGGACCGGTAACATGATTCATGTAAAAGAGGCATTCTGAGAACACATTTTTATCGTAGGTGATTATGTACTTAGATTGAGAGTTCAACATGGAAAAATCGGCTAAGTGCGAGTCGTACTCGCGCACGAAGGGTTCCGTACCATTATCTATAAAAATGGCAATCACCTTTGTTGTATGGGAGCCCCCTTAATTATATGTTTTATTTTAATTTAATTATTTATTTTTAAAGTGAATATTATACTAAATATTCTGTGAATATTTCAAGCGTCTACCTGTTGCCGTTTTCAATATTATAAAGAAAAGAGCAAAAACGATAAAAAAAAATCACGTTTGTTGTATTCCCATACAACAAACGTGATTTTTTTTGCTCGTTTTTGCCCCCTTAAATATTTATTTTATTCTGTTTTTTAGTATTTTTTGCTATAGCGGCAACAGAAATACATCATAAATGAAAATTTCAACTGTCTAACTATCACGGTTCATGAGATACAGCCTGGTGACAGGCGGACAGACAGACAGACTGAAGGTAAATTGAACTAGCGACACTGCGTAAATAAAATAATCCGGTCTCCGCGACGGCGACCGTCGCGTTCCCACGGAGCCCACCCGCGTGTCCACGCGCGTAGACACGCGACGGTGGCCCGTCGCGGGCGCCCGCTTAACACAGTTTCAGGCCTAAGAAGATAATCTTGCTTTGTGGTACTAAAACAATACTCGTCCCCCGCTGTCAAAAGTACCGGAGACGTGTATTTTTAGCGCCTTCGTTATTCTGAGTGCTACGCCTTGACGGTTTTATGGGTACCTACCCTATTGCTGTCTTGTCGAGGAAAAGGTTTGAGATGCCGCAGGTTTTATAAATCCTCCATTATAATGTCGGAATATTGAAATGGATGACGTTTTTTCTATACTTACTTATACATTTTTTTTTGAGTTGAGAAAGTCTGTTTTTTTTTTTGTTTTATCGTGTTTAGATATTGAAACCCGTCCGTGAAGTTTGCACAAAACAAATGTTTTTGTAAACTGATATTTTAAGTACCTGCGGTAGACGATCGAAATCAAAAACCGGTCAAGTCAGACTCGCGCGCACCCAGGTTTCCGTACGTATAATATATATGATGTTGATGATTTCTGAAAAACTTTGCTATTTAGAGACATAGTTTAATTTTTCCTGTAATCTTTACGTAAACTTTTAACATATAGAATAATTTCAGATTTTTATCTATGAAAACTTCGGCGATAAGGGGGGTATTTTTTTTTACATGTTTCATCAAAAGTCGGAAACAATGCGGCCTAAAAAAATAAATAAAAATGTTTGAGAATGTGCAAACAGCGCTCTTTCATATGATAATCCACATGCCTTAGTAGCCCGCCCTACTTCAAACTTTTAAGACCCACTTTCAGTCCCTTTTCCAAAAAAGTTAGATTTTTTTAAATTTCTTTCTTGTTTGCAAAATAGTTGGGCAAACGTCATATAAAACTGTTCTAAATTTCAAGTTGATAGCATTAGTAGTTCTTGAGATATCCAGGTGTGACAGACAGACAGAATAAAAAATAATCTTAGTCTCACATAAGGGTTCCTTTTTACCATTTTGGTACGGAACCCTAAAAACCTTAAATTATTATTTTTTCATGTTTAGATACCGATACCCATCACTTCTGCGGAGTTTCGCTAGCAATTTTTTTAGTTTTGCCCCTTTATTGGCTATAACTGTCACCCATTACCAACTCCGCCATTCCACTTAACCTATCCAGGCGATAAAAAAAGAAAAAAAAAAAAAAAAAATCTACAAAAAAGAGAATAATCTTAGAAGATAAATGAAGATTCAAGTGAATCTTTATTTATCTCCTAAGAAAAAATGACTACCAACTCTTAGTCTCTTTTTAGCACGAATACGAAACTACATAAGGAAAACATAACAAGGAAACCGAGTCTGGTATAATAAATTATATTACTGCAACAGTCTGTGCCATTAGCTCAGCGCTGAAAGTGGAAAATCATACAGCGCGCTTATATTTAGGCAAACATTTAGGTGTAGCTATGTGCTATTGAAAACGGGCATTACTTTTTTTATTAAATAGACAAGCCCATACGATTAGTCACAAGAGAAAACTTTAAATAAACAGCATTTTATCGGACCCACAAGTTCCGCTCACCACAAAACGAGGAAATCTTAGTAAAATTAGAAGAAAATTACTTCATAATGGTTCTACCCCAAATTATAGCCCATAGTTAGTGCCTGCGCACCCCGAAAATTTCGTTTTAGAGAGTTATATCAGCGGTAAAACTGAAGATATTTTGAAGATGACCCAAACTCATTAGAATTGTAGTTATTAAACTTTAGGAATATCTTTAAGAGGGTTGAATATGACTTCAAAGGAGAAATTACAGTATAATGTATCACTTATTTGGTCAAAGACACTTATCCCCAATGGTGTTTTTAACTCAGCCTATCGCAGTCCACTGCTGGACATAGGCCTCTCCCAGGCTGCGCTACAAATTCAAATTCAAATCTTTATTGCATATCACATGTGTGTACAAGTTCTTAAAAATGGTTATAATGTTCAGATGGACCCTGTCGGGCACAACAATTTTTTTACAATATTATATCATACAATCAGAAGACAACACCCTGTCCTCCGCCTTCCGCATCCAGTCTGACACAGCCATCTTCTTAAGGTCGTCGGTCCATCTAGCTGGGGGGCGTCCCACACTACGCTTGCCTTGATACGCGGTCTCCACTCCAGGATTCGTCTGCTCCATCGGCCGTTGGTCCTTCGACAAACATGGCCAGCCCACTGCCACTTCAGTTTGCTTACTCTGCAAGCTATGTCGGTAACTCCGGTTCCTTTCCGGATAATTTCATTCCTGATTTTATCCTTCAAAGAGACTCCAAGCATAGCCCGCTCCATATCGCGCTGGGCGACCTTGAATTTGTGGACCAGCCCGACTGTCAGTGTCCACGTTTCGGCACCGTATGTCATGACGGGCAGGACGCAATGGTGTTTTGGGTAAAGCAAATGCGTTAACTCATTAAGAGAAGGAAGGAGCATTAATTAGGAGAAATATTTAACTGATCTTCTAAACACTTATTTACCTTCTAATGATGCACACTCTTATATATTAATAAACCTCTAAAAACTATTTGGGCTTCTAATGGTGATCGCATTTTTAAATAATTGAGCCTCTTTTTTAATTTCTGGCCTTTTCTAACAGTTGGTTGCAGTAACTAAGCTAAGATATCCTGATCAAACTGGTTATGTTAGAACTGCGTGGGATTATATTGAGTGCAGCGAGCGGTGCCGCTGCAGAGGCCGAGCGAAATTGCTCGTAGTTACTTGGCAATTTAGTACTTTTACGACCCAAAATAGGAAGTATTAGATGTTTATAAAAAAGAAGTGCATTCATTACATTAGAGTGTACAATAATATTTTTAGGTAAGCAAAATGGGAATTATTTTACGTTCGATTTCATATCAGCCATTAAATTAATCACTACGCTTGTGTGTTAGCGGTCTGGTAAGTTGATGATTACTCCGCCATAAAGCCCAATTTACATACTTCAACTTTCTTGCCTGTGGCAATAAAGAAGCAACAAATGAGTTGAATCGTTTAAACACTGTATATACTATACTCCATTGGTAGGTATAGGTAGTTAAATAAAGGTAAACAAAAAAAACCATGTGACGAGACAGCTGTGAAGTAACCGACTAAACGTAATACCTGTCACTTCAGTTGTCATGCTACTTCACAGTTATGCTCTTCAATTTATCAACGTTATAATTCGTTGACGTTTTGAGAACCTGTATTTTTGGGCTCTTTACAATAGACACATGACAAAATATTATAGTATTATTATTAATCTAATTTAAAAATTGTGCTCAAGCAGTTACATCAACGAAGAGTAGTTTAAGAATAAAAGATAAAGTTTAACATACTATTATAGGTATAACATCTTAAATATGACTGACATATCAACGCACAGCCCAAACCGCTGGGTCTAGAGATTCCAAATTTGGCACGCATGTTCCTTATGAGGGTGCACTGAGAAAGGATTTTTGAGAATTCCACCCCTAAAGAGGTCAAATAGGGGATGGAAGTTTATATGAAAGTTCGTCAGTTTTGAAGGTAGGATCTTGAAATTTTGTGTTTAGGCTGAAGTTTGAAAATTAATTTACAGGTGTCTCAGCGTTTTTGTTGATTTTACCCCCGAGAGGTTAAAAAAGGGGATGAAGTTGTATATGGAAAGTCCTTAAGTTTCGAAATATCACAAAATTTATTATCTAGGCTTATGGTTGGAGACTAACGCAACGATGTTGTTAAAAAAAATTCAAACCATAAAGGCCCGGTCCCACTTAGACGGACCGTCTGTTTTTTTTTTCACTAAGACGGTCCGTCTAAATGTGAACATTGTCATATAAATTGTACTGCCACTGGCATATCCGTCTCTTTAGACGGACCGAGAAAACAGACGGTCCGTCTATGTGGGAACGGGTCCTTAGAGGTAAAACGGAGGATAAAATTTTGTTTGTAATAAAGTTCTTTATTTTGTTAAAATCACCAATATTTCGGCTTATGGTTTGAAACTATAGGCATCCGCTAAGAAGTGATTTTTCGAAATTCAACCTTTAAAGGGGTGAAAAAGGGGGATTTTGTTTGTATGAAAAAATATATTCCTTGAGATTAACTCAAGGAATATTTTTTTTTTAAATTTACAAAAGCAAAAGCTAGTACATAATATACCGTTAATAGGTACTATAATATTTTTATTCCACCAATTCGCACTAAGCGTTTCCAAATGTCTTTTATAATGTGCACAGCAAAAGACAAAACTCTCTACCTGCGTCTGTGTTTCCGAACGCATACAACCCTAATAAAATTGGAAACTTGGTACGAATACTAACCTAAGTAAATGATAAAGTTTGGTTTTTATGTTTTTTTTTAACTACCCCTAATAATATGGAGATATCATATATATATAGCGTTGGAAGCCACAAAGCGGCGGCCGCTAATATATAGCGTTGGAAGCCACAAAGCGGCGGCCGCTACATTGCGGTGGCCGCTACATTGTGGTGGCCGCTACATAGCGGTGGCCGCTACATAGCGGTGACCGCTACATTTCGGTGGCCGCTACATATCGGTGGCCGCTACATAGCGGCGGCCGCTACATTGCAGCGGCCGCTACATTGTGGTGGCCGCTACATTGCGGTGGCCGCTACATTGCGGTGGCCGCTACATTGCGGTGGCCGCTACGCAAAAGCTAGTATATTAATAAAAGAGGAAACTATCGTAAAAATCAAAAATCCATTTAATTTGGTTATAAGTTACAACGTGTTTTTAAACAAGAAAGTCCCCCATCCGCTCCGCGCAGGCGTCCCTCAGGGCGCTGTGCTGGCACCGCTGATATTCACTATATTCACTAGTGATATCCCCAAATGTAGAAAGGCGCAGTTAGCTCTGTTCGCAGACGACACGGCCATCTACTACTCCGGCCTCAGGTAAGACAATATCGCCCGCATCCTTCAGGCCGAAGTCAACAGACTCGCGGCCTGGTTCAGGAAGTGGAGGATTGAAGTCAACCCTGATAAGAGCCAGGGGGTCCTATTCTGTAGGCCCCGGCGATCACCCGCCCTGCCCCAACCGATCACCATGTTCGGCAAGCCTATCCCTTGGGAGAAGCGAGCCAAATATCTCGGTGTGGTCTTAGACCATCACATGAACAGGTGCGCTCGCGCGCCAGTTTTGCTCTCGGCCGACTACACTCCGTACTCAACCCGCGCAGCAAGTTGTCCCTTAAGTGCAAATTGCGTATTTACACCGCGTGCATTCGACCGATCATGACTTACGCCTGCGTAGTCTTCGCTCACGCAAAGTCATATCACATTCATAAGATGCAGACGCTTCAAAACCGATTTCTCCGTAGAATTACGAAGGCTCCTTGGTTCGTTCGGAACGAACAACTTCACGTAGACCTTAAGATGCCTACCATCAAACAGTTTATGAAGCGCCTTGCAAAGCGCTTTTTCGAATCCGCGGAACGTCATCGCAACCCCTTGGTTGTGCAGGCCGCTAGTTACAGGCCTTCTGCCATTAGTCAGACTCGCCGACCGAGGCACACTCTCTTAGATCCGGATGACCCCGTCACTCTCCTTCAGGAAAGCAATAGGGCCACGAGTACAGTGCACAAAATACACAAACCGACCTTCCGTCCTCGCCGCCGAGGTACCACGCGAACTTCCCGAGTAAATGGTAATAAAAGTCCTCCCCCCCGTCCCTTGAATGTCGATGCGCCAGCCGCCCGGTTAGAGGCTGAGAGCGCCGTAGCAATAAATATAATATCCCCTGATAATAATCATGATCAAAATGTTGATCCAGCCCGTCCCCAAATTGTTACTAATTTTGTGATCCCCCAACGACGCCCTGAGCCGAGGTCCGTACCCCACAGGGGGTGCCCTTAGTGCGCTGTCGTTTAGTTTTAATATATATAATTTGCGCCCTGGCTGGAGGCTTTAAGATTAAAAACCTTAGGGCAGCCACAGGAATATCCGGTTAAGTAGCAACGACCTCTCTAGGTCTGCTACGAGATGCCAAACAAAAAAAAAAAAAAAAACAAGAAAGTGTCATCTATAAAAACCCTTTTTACGATTTGTTTACCTTTATTTAACTACCTAAACCAATGGAGTATAGTTAGCAACTTTTATTGTTGCTTCAACTTGAAGCTTAGGTTACGGTTAGTGTAGGGCAGAGGAAGTGCATGTCGTGACGTAAGAGAAGTCACAAGAGCACTCCATAGTCACTTAGAAATCAAGTTTTGAACCCGAATACTCTCCAAAATACGAATCTGACATGTGAAATTTGAAAAAGTAACCTTGGCACTTACCAGCAGGGCTCGGAAATCGCTTAATTTTCTGTGTAACCTTAACCGTTAACCTTAATTTGCATCTTCGGAAATAAAAAATAACCGGTTTCCTACAACCTGTACAACCTGGAAACTGCAATGCCTGGGGCCGTAAGTTCTTTCACTGTTGCACAAAAACTTTAGGTACAAGCTTTCAAGTCTTTTACAGTTCAAGCAGTGCGGTATGGAATGCCTTGCCCGTGTCGGTAAGGCGTGCTCAATCTTTGTCCACTTTTAAGATTCAGGTAAAAAAGCACTTCCTCTATCCTTAAACATCATCATTACATAATACAGTTCCCTGCTCTTGTTTCATGTGTATTATTATATATATGTATAATATATATTTATAAGATAAGTGTATGCTTTGTGTATGTATGTATTTATTGTATATGTTAATGGTACACCACTGACTACCTGCAGTATTGTCTCTCCTGCTCCCTTTAATCCATCCAAAGGTTGTCTGTAAAAGATCGGTTTTAGCGATAAGACCGCCCTTGTTGTTGTGTCACCCTACGAAAAATTTTAACATTTATATCTGTAACTTTTATGGTGTACGTAATAAAGAGTATTATATTCTATTCTATTCTAAAAAGCGGTTATTCTACCCATTTTCATTAGCTAAGTAATCAAGTTCCTCTAAGTTATTAGAAAGCTATTGAAATTCCAGTCGTTTCAGAACGTTTTTCATGAAAAAAGTGTAATTAGTGGCAGACATTACGTCAGGAAGTCATTAGTGCAGTTTTTTATTAGTAGTTAGGTACTAAGTTATTGAGAAAAACTCGTTAACTAAAGGTTAGCTGGTAGGAAACTCAAGTTTGAGTTAAGTTCGCCTTTGTGGGGAAAAAACTGTGACCCACCCCTGCTTCACAAGGTTTTGATGACTTAATAAAACATCGTTTAATATGATACCCTCCCATAAATAAATATCACCCGTCTCCACTATTCCAATGCTTACTCAAGGATGCATATCCGGTAGGCTCTATATAATCCTTCCATATCCCAAGAGCACGTCTTTGCAACCATTATCGCACCTCCTGGTCTACTTTTTGAAATGCAATGGCCTCTGTAGTCTTAAAGTCGTCGGTCCATCTAGCTGGGGGGCGTCCCACACTATGCTTGCCAATACAAGGTCTCCACTCCAGGACTCATCTGCTCCATCGGCCATCGGTCCTTCGACAAACATGGCCAGCCCACTGCCACTTCAGTTTGCTTACTCTGCAAGCTATGTCGGTCTGGTTATTTTCCGGATAATTTCATTCCTGATTTTATCCTTCAGAGAGACTGTAAGCGTAGCCCGCTCCATAGCGCGCTGGGCCTTGAATTTGTGGACCAGTCCAACTGTCAGTGTCCACGCGTCCACATAGAAACATAGGTACTTCTAATCTGAAGTACCAAAGTTTTCTTTACTTCTGCCAGGTACTCGTATCTACGACTTACGATGAATGTTGTCAAGACGAAGGTTATGGCAAACATCTACAGCAATTCAAATCCTTCTGTTAAATTCGGGAATCAAATGTTGGACATGGTTGACCAGTATGTATATCTACAATGTCTTAAGGGTGCTATCACAAAAAAAAAGTTTTTCGTCAATTTCTTATCTAATTGTGAGAAGGCTTGAAATAATTAAAACATTAAGCGATAAAAGTACAGTTTTCGTCGCGATAAACTATTCGTGTCAGTCTCAGCACCTGTTATAATAGTTTCATCACTTTTGTGCTCTCTAAAATATGCTTATTTCGCCGTTGATTTACTTAGTGAAAATATTGTATAGGAAAATTTTAAATCATAAAATAAAATTTTGATTTTATCACACGGATAGCTGAAGCCCAGTGTGTGAAAAATTAAATTAAATAAAATAATAATCTTAAATTTCTTGATAAGGTTTGTTAAATAATAGGAAAAAAACGAAAACACTGTCGGTAACGTTTTTTTTTTATTTTTAATAAAAGAATATGGCCAAGATAGATATACTGATCAACCATCTCCAACATTTGATTCCCGAATTTAACAGAAGGATTTGAATTGCTCTAGATGTTTGCCATAACCTTCGTCTTGGCAATATTCATCTTATGTCGTCCCTTAAAAAAAGCATCATCTGCTTGGATACTTTATAATGTAAAGACAAGCAGCCTGTTTTCTTCAACATAGCGAAGAGTAAGAAATTCCATAGGTACAAGTCTCGTAGGTAGGAACTGGCCAAGCGATTGTCGCACTTATGTCTTTATACTCAAGTGAGGAACAAAGACTCACCTTCGATTTTTTTACGAGACTCTTTAGGCAATATTTTCGCACTGAGATTCAAAATTTGTTTATATTCAAAATTCAAAAGTAAGGCAGTCCACGCTTCTGGGCCAACATACTGTTTACATGCGTCAACTTTTTATCTCCTTTCGGTTATCGCTTATACAGGGTTATTTTTAAGTCATCAATAACCTCTTAAGGGGTCATTTTACTCATCATTATGAACAACTTTTACTGTCAGACCAAAACTGAGTCACGAAAAAAAAACAGCTGTTCCCTACATTTATGTTCGAATAATTCGTTAAAATGTAGGGAACAGCTGCCTTTTTTCGCGATGTCAGGTTTGGTCCCATAGTAAAAGTAATAATGAGTAATGATGAGTACAATGACCCCTTAAGAGGTTATTGACGACTTAAAAATAACCCTGCATTGAAGGCAAGGAACTCTCCTCGTGTAAATGAACCTTTATAATTAAAGCTAAGTGATCCAGGGTGTGGAAGGTCAATGTTGGTGGTCAGACTTAAGTAAAGCATTATGTAAATCACGCAACAAGTTGCCATGTTAGGGTTCGTCTGTTAAATCCGGGGGATAAAAGAAATATTCTCTCATTTTATACGGTAGGAAGAGTAAATGTATGATTAATATCATGGTTGGCCGAATCTTTTATGGGTTCAAAGCTTGGAAAGTCATATTCTAATTGTCGTTATATTATTTATGTTACAAAATTACTAAGTACCTACATACAACATGACGCTACAATTGCGACATTCATTTAACACACAGGTAGGGCTAGTAACCAGTAATTATAAAAAATATAATAAGATTAAATAATTCGTACATTGAAAATTTAAATTTTTCAAACAAACTAATAAATAAAAATCAAAAATAATAATAAAAAAACCTCAAAAAAAATAAAATAACCAAATAAAAAATACCCCTACCGCCGCCGCCTAATTCATCATTTATTTTTCATCAATTAATAAACTGCTCTCTCTTTACTTCAATTCGCCTACTCTTTGCACGATATTCGGCTTAATTTCATTGATGCGATGTTGTGAACCCCGGCCAATGACCTCTGCGCGTCAGTTCAATAAGTACAGGTTGCTCCAAAATGCTATTTTAGAAAATTGATAATAAATCAATAAATAATAACGTTTAATGAAATTAAAATATCTGCAAATAAAGAAACCACGAAACCGTATTAAATTAATGTCGCCGTTAAAGCGGCACGCTGTATGAATCTCATAACTTCTGCACAATGATTCAACGATGTATTTAACTTTAAATATGGCTGGATTGGAAAACGTTTTCCACCCTACCCTGTGTATGAACGTTTCTTTTCCAATATTTATAGCCAAAGTATCGTATGTGAGTACGCTGCTAGTTAGAAAAGGTCACAAACCACAAGTAAAAAGAAGTAAGCAGTTGATACATCTATAACATTATAAAGAGGTAAACTTTGTGTGTTTGTAAGTTTGTTTGTAGGGGGTAATCTCTGGAATTACCGCAGTTAGATTTCAAAAATTATTTTTGCCTTCGTAGACCAATTTTTGAGGAAGTTACATCACGCTACAACCCTTAGCAGCCAAGCAAAACAAAAAAAAAAGGCTGAAAGAACGTTAAGGCGACGATAACCGACTTTTAATGATTTTATACTGTAGATCACGTCTAAACGAGTAGTTAATGATTTGAAAAAAAAATATCTTAAATTAGAGCATTTTTGCAATAACTTAATATGTGAGTATTTTAGATTATGTTGATATTACATAGTGAAATTAATTTGTAAAGTTATGTCTAACGCGGATAAAAAACTGAGAATGGCGCAAAATCTACCAAGCGTATTTTTCTGAAACCTTTACCAATTTAAGATGATTTAATTATTGATCTTTTAGTATACGCGTTTTATTACAATACCTTTTGTTTTGTGTATAATAAGTTAATAATGCATCAAATTGGGGACAGCGCTCCTTGGTGAATTTATTATTTATTTTATTTTCTCCTTTCTTAATACTGGCTGAACGTACGACGCGTTGCGTGAGCTCAGTACAGAACACGCAAGTCTTAAGCGAAGTAATATCACGGGCGATGCAACGCGACACAGTGGGTCGGGGGAACAAGAAATTTCACGAGGACGCAGTTGCGAGCTGAAGCTAGTTAGTTAAATAATGAGACAACAGTAGTAGGTCCTTCTTTTCCCCGCCGTGTCTTCACGGAGGCGATCGGCGGCGGCGATCTCTCGTGTCCGGCCCTGGTTCAGGCCATGGTTCGGAGCGAGAGTGCATGGGAGGCCGTCACCTCCTTCTGCGAATTAGTAATGCTTGCGAAGGAGGAGGCGGAACGCGTGAGGGAGAGGCAAGGTTCGCGCCCTCGCGCCCCTAGTCGCCGCAGGAGACGCCCCGGGCGTCGGGAGTCGCAAGCCGATTTCCGGCCACCGTAGGCGCGGGCCTGCGGACGGTGAGCGATGGGTAGCTCACCATCCGATAACGACCAGGCCCGGGTCGACGGCGCGTCGTATTCCACGCGCGCCTCAAAGAGTTGTCAGCACCAACTGACGGGGTCCGCTAGGGCCAATGCCTGCCAGGGTTGCGAGTTTGTCCGAAAGGGATATCGTGGCCCTGGCACACAGGCAAATAAAGGAATACGGGTGGGTTTTAGTGAGTAAAAGTCTGACACGCCCTCCCGCTCCGCCCAGAGCGGGAGAAGTTATTTGATAATTTCCCACCCAAAAAAAAAAAAAGGTCCTTCTTTTCTGTTGTTATTGGTATTCCTCATATCTCCAGTGGAACGCATGAGTGGGCTTTCATTGCTAAATTTTTGGCACGCAAATAATAACACAACATGAACATGCTGGCCCGCAGGTTCGCTCGATGTACAGACGCGTTGAAAGTAACTTCATTCAAAGCATATTACACATCTTTATACTCAGAGAGCCTGTGGTTCAGATATACCCAAAGGTCTTACTATTTATTTATTTTAATAATATTTTAATGGCCTGGTTGCTGGGACCTTTTAGCCAAGTCTTTATTTAGTTACAAAACTTGTTTAATATTGATGAAATGAATTATATTCAATGTATGATGATGATATCCCCGCCCGCTTCCCTTGAGTTTCAGACTTCAGTAAAGATGTGGCTCTTTACTGAGACCTCACGCGAACTTCTTGAGAGAACTTGAAGCGATGTTGCACTGTTTTGTTTCATTTGCCTACACTTAATGCACGTTCACAAACACTTAATGGTTAATAATCCACCATTATTACACATTAATATTCAGCTAAACACGAATTTTGGAAAATTAAACAAACTGCTGAACATGACGCTTCACTTTCCCGCCAAGACGCCTTCTTACAATTCTCTGCGCATCCAGTTTAACAATGCCTACAGAGCGCTGTTACAGTAGTACCCAATTGATATAGCTTACCGATGTACCTGCGCAGAAGGTGAATTTTAAAAGTGCGGGAAATGCTATTGACCAATCGGCACGCTCCACGCACCACGGTTCTTTTTCCTGTACCGCTATTGGTCGGCAGCTGCCGCCATGTTAGCGCGCGCCGCGTGGCATGTTTGTCAGCCGCCATACTTCTGATCGAGTGCACGCTAGCAGTTCCAGTGTATTATGAACCTTATAATAGTGACCTAAGGTTGATTGTAAGTTTTAAGCATTCTTTCGTTAATCTTCGGGGCCATACTTTCTTTTCTGTGCGAACGAAGATTCACGACGTGCCTTATCAATTGGGTACCACTGTACGTCTACAGCGCTTCTGCAGTGCGTCAACAATATTCGCTGATTCGCGCATAGACGGCTTTGATGCCACCTGGAGCAAAAAGACAGCCTTACTCTGCTAAGCAGATTGCGTGGAGGCAGTAACAGCATCCTGAATGTAATAATAATCTCGTAATAATAAAATTAACAGGAAAAAAAATAAAAAAAATATTATTACGCGGTCGCGCGGTTTCATTATTTTTTATTATTTTATTTATTAATAAATAATATTGAATTAATTGCATAGGATATTTATACTGCTATCGGCTAAATGTACACCTTTTGTAAACGTTTTTTATTAAGTATTAAAAATAAATAATATTAAGCACTAAGTTTGACAGTCCACAGTTGTGGAGCTTCACCCAGAGGACTAAAGTCTCTCGTACTCGTAGTTATTGGAAACTAATATTTTGTTTAAGTTCATACTATCAATATAAATGTACCTAAATGTAATGGATCAACGGTTGTCTGAAATTATAATAATAAATATATAAAAATAAATAAATATCATCGGAGCATGTTGAGAATCCATTGATCCCGGTTGTTAGGCCGTGTTCATCTAACCCGCGCCGACTACGCGCACGCCCGCCCCTCACACGCGTTCGCCACGCTCAAATCCGCTCACGCCACGCGCCCGCCTTGCATCCGCTTATACTACTTATTATTTAATCAAAAAACGCCCTTGATCATAGTCAATATGGCACTAGCCGAAGCGCGGGCACAAGACGTGTGCAGTGCGTGTGCGGGGGAGCGTGGGGCGGGCGCGAGGCGGGCGCATGGCGTGTGGCACCACTCCACTTCGATAAATGCAATTTGAGATCTATTGATGTGTCATAAGACTCAAATTATACTATACAACAAATTTCAAAGCGAGCGGGGCGAGCCTGTGGAGTGCGCGTAGCGGGCGCGTGTCGTCTGAACGCAGCCCTATTCATGAATCTGAGTCTCTGAGACAGATCAAATTCTCAGCAACTGAAGTTTTTTCTATAAAAAACTGAAAACCTTATTCAAGTCATAATCAAATTTGAAAAGGAGAAAAATTAAGAATAGAATATTGATGGCCAGCTAGAAAAGGTAAACTAATAGGTTTAAGCCGTAGAGGTCATGCTGCAATACCTGTATACTAGTTATTAATATCACAAAATTGATTATTATAATAAGCTCGACTTCTTTTTATGAAAAATCTAATATCAGCCAAATATGATTATACCTACCAACCCCTTCGCAGATTAAACTATTCCTATACCATTTTATACCCAAATACAAATAAATACACGAAATATAGATTCGTAAAGAAATTCACGATACATATCAAGTTCGAGCCCGGGGCGAAAAACTCCGTCCAAAAATAAAACAAAAGGGTTTTTCCCACTCTCTTCCACAGAACCCTATTGGATACGTGTTCCGAATATAGGATTAGGTTCAAAACAATACTTTTATTCGTCCCGCGTGTTATTTGGATAAGTACGTCATTGCTGCCGACATCTTGCAGGATGAAATGTTTTTATGAAGATGGCAGGTTTGGGATAGATTTGGAATAATATATGAGTATTAATCATTCAGAGACAAAAACGACACTGAAATTAGAGAACGGACAAAAGTTATTGATGCCTCAACCCACTGCAAGAAACTTAAATGGAAGTGGGCTGGTCAGGATAAAAAGAGATGGACTAAAGAAAATACTACATGGGCTAGGAAAACATCGTGAGGAAACCGGCATGTCCTAGAACCAAAAATTCGAAGGCATATTGACATCTAGCAATCCGCACTGGGCCCGGGTGGTGGATTACAGCCCACTCCTTCTCCAAGAGAGGAGGCCTGTGTACCAGCAGTGGGATTATTGGCTGATTATGTAAGCCATTGGTCCCGGCTGTCATTCGTGGATCTTTGACAGTCGTTACGGGTCATCAGAAGCCTGAAAGTCTGACAACCAGTCTTACCAAGGGGTATCGGTAGGGGGGTACATAATACAGTTCCCTGCTCTTGTTTCAGGTGTATTATTGTATATATTTATTAGATAAGCGTATGCTTTGTGTATGTATGTATTTATTGTATATGTTAATGGTACACCACTGACCTACAGTATTGTCTCTCCTGCTCCCTTTAATCCATCCAAAGGTTGTCTGTAAAATATCGCTTTTAGCGATAACACCGCCCATTGTGTCATCCTATGTAAAATTTAAACATTTATATCTGTAACTTTTATGGTGTACATAATAAAGAGTATTCTATTCTATTCTATCGTGTTACCCAGTTACTGGATTGAGGACCAACTGCATATCTGCCAGGCAGTCGCTCCATGTAAAAAACTGTTATTCAGCTACATCTGGTGAGACTGGAAGCCGACCCCGACATAGTTGGGAAATGCTCGGCAGATGATGATGATCTAAGCCTAGTTTATAGACTTATTCGCAACGTTATTGATCTTCATACCTGCTCGAAACTGGCCAGCCATTTTGCCTAGTATTGAGAAATGATAAACTCATTAATTATATTAAGTGAAGGTTCTATTACGCAAACCTAGACTGCACGGTGGTTAAGCGATTGACTGCTGCGCTGCGTGTCGCGGTTTCGATTCCCGCACGGAACAAATATTTGTACGACCTACAAGTAATTGTTCCGGGTCTGGCTGTTTGTGTATGTGAGTTTAAATTTTTGTAAACGCACCCACGATACAGGCGAAATTCCTAGTGTGGGGCAACTTTAAAAAAAAACAAAAAATTGAACCAGAACCAACTTGCACTGCGAAAACTTTCAGTTTTCAGGAGACATTCAGTTTTAGACAAAATCGAAACTGGTTGCTATTTTAACTGTGTATTTTATTATTTTTATGACATTTATTTTACATTCTGTTATTACCTTAACTTATTTTTTTTGTTTATGTTACAATGTTTGTTAATAAATATAGCACCATGTATCTATCACATAAATAATCTGTCATTGCTTCATTATTAATTCTTTCTACCTATTGTGATATATTAATTTTATTTAAGGTGCATCGTCTTCACCACATATACATTATAGATTTTTTATTATAATTAATATACAATGACATGAATATTTACTTTGTAGGGTATTTTTAATTATTAATGTGTGTGTGCTTGCGATGTGTTGATCATGGTTCTCTCTCAGTTAGTTTTAATCTTGGTCTGGCAGTTTGAGTAATTTATGCAGCCTACTCAACTGTCCTTTCTTTAGTATTGTTTATCGAATCGTTGAGCTCCTTAATTTCTGAGTTAAGCTGCACGATTACTGCCAAATGCGTGCACTGACTGAATAGGTCACTCAATCTGTGTGGTTCTTTCCTCAAAATACAATTTCAGACACCAATCTACATGGTCTTCATATGATCTGACCAAGATTATGTCTGGACTTTATAAGAGATTGTGACCCCTGAGTTTGTTTCTGCCTTTCTTCTCAGAGTAGTCAGACAGGAAACGCCGACCTCATCAAGTTATTAAAATATGATTGACGTGTAAAAGTGTTTGTAGAAACCTACTTACAGAAATAAAATCATTTTATCTTTAATTATTTAATTCGAACACAAATTATTCATATTTTTGTTAGTAATACTTACAAAACTATGTTAGTAACACTTCTCATTAACTTAAAAAAAAAAAAAAAATAAACAAAAATAAAAACAAAATAAGACTAATTCAAGTACCAATAACTATGTCCGTTTCCCGCTGCACCAGACCTGCAGCTGTGCATACGGGTCCAGTGCCCCAAGAACGGGCAATCAGGCTTATTAAAAGCTTCTACATACCAGCGCGACTTGTCGCGCGACGCGACACGGCACAAAGGCCCCGCGTGTCGTAGGACGAGCGGTGCCTTTGTATCGCGTCGCGTCGCGCGACAAGTCGCCCCGGTATGTAGAAGCTTTAAGGCGACGATAACCGACTTTATTGATTTTATACTGAAGATCACGTCTAAAGGAGTAGTGTTAATGATTTGAATAAAATATATGTTAAATTAGAGCATTTTCTTAATAACTTAATATACGAATATTTTAGATTATGTTTATATTACGAGAACATAGTGAAATAAATTTGTAAAGTTATGTCTAACGCGGATATAAAACTGAGAATGGCACAAAATCTACCAAGCGTATTTTTCTGAAATCTTCACCAATTTAAAGATAATTTAATTGTTAATCTTTTAATATACGCGTTTTATTAAAATACCTTTTATTTTGTCTATAATAAATTAATAATGCGTCAAATTGGTGACAGCACTCCTTGATGGGCGAGTCCTATTACTAGCTGAACGTACAATGCGTTGCGTGAGCTCAGTACAGAACACGCAAGCTAACCACTCAAGGTCACTGGCATATATCTGCGTCTTAAGTCTAGTTGCTATTAAGGAAAATAATATTATCAGTCTTAACAGCCCTAAGTTTAAAAACGAAACTGCAAAGAACCAACTCATAAAAGCAGCCAACAATAAAGTAAAACACACAGAGCAGTATTGGACGTTAACAGTCCGTTTACGTCCACATACGTCCAGCGTGGGCGAAGCAATACAAACAGTATATTTATCAACGTCCACACTACTGCACTGACAGAAATTATTAACCCCAAGAATGAAAGTAACGAACACTTGCGGCGGACTTCGGCTTTGCTCGGGAGTTTTCGGAAAATCGGGATGTATTCACGCTTTTTTGGAAGTACGGACCATAAGCATCATTCCCATAACTGGGACACAGGCCTCCTTTTTTCGAGAGGGGTGAGAGTGGGCTTTAAGCCGCAGATATATGCCAGTGACCTTGAGTGATTAGCTTGCGTGTTCTGTACTGAGCTCACGCAACGCGTCGTACGTTCAGCCAGTAATAGGACTCGCCCACCAAGGAGCGCTGTCCCCAATTTGATGCATTATTAATTTATTATACACAAAACAAAAGGTATTTTAATAAAATGCGTATACTAAAAGATCAATAATTAAATTCTTTAAATTGGTGAAGGTTTCAGAAAAATACGCATGGAAGATTTTTAAGTGGCAGGGCAGGGCCCATTGCACGCAGAACAGATGGCCGATGGGGCTAAAAGGTTCTTGAGTGGCGACCGCGTACCGAAAGACGCAGCGTTGGAAGGCCTCCTACAAGGTGCATCGATGCGGGAAGCATAGAACCGGTAGTATTGTAGTGCTAGCATGCGATGTCCGATGATTACTCCGTACTTTGATATGTCCGAAAATTCGAAGAGATGTGACATAGTCTAATAAGTGTTAGTACAGTTATACTGTACCCATATGTATAAAAAAGCCTCATTCATTCATTTCAGCCGACAGACGGCCAATGCTGGTCACGGGCCTCCTCTTACGGACACCTATATGTCCCACTAGGTGACTAGGGGAATAAAAAACAATAAAATATCTTTTAGAAATACAAACAAAAAAAAAGCCGTAGTTATGTACAATAAATATTACGATCGACACACGCCCGCCGTTCCAACATCACTTGTTTATGCTATAGACTATAATAAAATTGTCTACAGTATAGGGTACCAAGATATTAGTAACAGTGTAGACAAAGTTTACACCTGATAATTCATAAAGCTTCTAAAGTTGAATTAAATAAGTAACTAATAAATAACACAACCTGCCAACAGAGAGCTCAACTTCAAAATTAAGAAATAAATAACATAATTATAGCTCTAGGCAACATTTAAGTCTTCAACATTGAAGTCAGTGCAGACTTCGAACATAATTCCCGCTCAAGCAGCCATTTTACTGTGGTCACAAAACATTATACGCGGACCGCGCTCGGACATAAATCACAGCTTTATATTGCTGGTGCACGGAGTTAGGGAAAATGGAATAGTCGCTGGAAAAATTGGTTTAAGTTAAACTTAAGTAAGAGAAAATATTTAAATAATTTTATTAAAATTCAAATAATTCAAGTTCAGCTATAGGTAAAGTGAGATAACTGATTAAAAAGTATAAAAGTAGTGCAAAATCAAAAGTAAACGTAATTCCACTGACAATGCAGGTTTTTACAAAGTAGGTATTTCTATTATTAACGTCCTTACCGAAGCTATTCACATTTACATCGACCTACGCTTGCCAATCGTGCACCTTTGCCACAGAATAAGTAATTGTACTAACGTCTTTGCTGTTTATCTTTGTCGAGAGGATTTCGTGAAAATAACCTCTATGTAAGACTTGTAACATTCAAATCAACTTAAAAAGTCGATAATTATTTTCTATAAAAAATTTAATCACATTTTAAGTTGTGAATTTAATACCAAGTTTTATCAAAAGTCGCTAATTTTTTTCGATTATAAATTCCAAAAAAACGACTTATCACAATAATTCTAAGTTAACCTCACGTGCAAAGCTGAACGTGATGCCACCATTTTCAAAGTGAAGTAGTTTTTAACACTTTGCTCTCGTTTTTAATATTCTAAAGAAAGATGTTTAAAAGGGAAGGTGTCTGAACCTATGACCTCACTTTAATGTTTTTTAGATCCCTGATTACACATAAATGACGGAATTCGGTTTAAGGTGTTGGTTAAGTTATTTCAGCTTGCCAGAAGTCCCGATTTTGGCGGGACGTCCCGATTTTTAGTTTTATAAGTGAACAGACAGCTGTGCTGCTGGGGAGTTCGTTGCGCCACTTCTTCATCCCAGCTAAAGCACTAGGGAGTTGTGAAGGGTGGGCGTTTTCGGGGGACTGTCTCATGTAATTTTTGACGTTCAAAAAGTGCTAATTCTCAGCCTAGTTTGAATAAATGACTTTTGATTTTTTAGCCCAAAATTAAATGTCCCGCGCGGGACAGGTCCCGCTTTTCGGGGATAAAAAAATAAATAAGTAAGTAATGTATTACTTTGATGCTCTGAAGACTAACTTAATTGCCTGAGGTAGGTACAGGGCAAACCATACAGTTATTAATTAGTAGATATAGTAAAGTAACGTATTTTCATTACAATACAATCATTGTAAACTTAATTTGAAACTCAAATAAAAGGATAAGTAGTAAAAAGTAAGTGATTATTTACGTTTTCTTATTATGTCCCGCTTTTGATGACAGAATCCCGCTTTTTTTACTCAAAAGGTTTCAAAACCCTGATTTACCCGAAAAAAAAACTGGCAACGCGATAATTGTTCAGCTAAAGTTGCCTTTTAACCGACTTCAAAAGAGAACGAGATATTTTTTTTTTTTTTTAATTTATATTTTTCAGTATTTTCGTTAATTGCGAACTGATTTTGGAAATAGAAACTTACGCGGTGTTCCCATATAAATTGTATTAACTTTGCTTGGGTAGTTTTTAAGTTACCTTCAATAATACGTAGTTTTCCCACTTAGATGGATTATGTTAAAATAACTTCCTCTCACTGTTATTTACATAGCAGGTAGTAATATTAGAATTTGTGTGGGGTAGGTACCACAAATAAAACGTGAACAATATCTTTAATTTCGAAAGTCGGTGGCAAAAAACGAAAATACAAAACCGAAACAAAACAAAACCCAACACCGACTTCCGAAATTAAAGTTCTTTTTCACTTTGTGGTGGTTTTTCTTGGAAGTCGGTTGTTTTGTAACAAAGAATTCGCTTAAGAAAATGTTCAAAAGAACCTCCTGTTGCAAAGTCTAGAACGTACTTGAAAGTCAAATAAAAGGCCGTTTCCAGTAACTTTCAACTTAAATTCTTTGAGCTACGTTCATTTCAAGTTTGGTCTAAAATTAGATCAATACCTCGTAAACTATCAAAACTTCTATATTTAGAACTCACTGCTATGGCTTTCATCATGCTTTTGTTTATTATTATAGGTATTTTGACCTACAAGGGTAATATTGACCCTTGCCTATTTAAGTTCCGGGGCATTTCAACAGTATTATTTATCACCCTATATCCAAATTTATTTAAGGGCGGCGCAGGGACTACCAAACTGAATTTCGACAAACCATTACGATTTGTCGACACGACACACGATTTTATTTCGACAATATGGAACTCCGATACGTCTTCATTTCGACAATACTTTAGTTCGAAATACCTAAAATCCGACACTACTCTACTCCGACAAAGCGTTACTTCTACATGACTTAAGACGCAGATATATGCCAGTGACCTTGAGTGGTTAGTTTGCGTGTTCTGTACTGAGCTCACGCAACGCGTCGTACGTTCAGCCAAGTCCCCAATTTGACGCATTATTGATTTATTATACACAAAACAAAAAGCATTTTAATAAAACGCGTATACTAAAAGATCAATAAATAAATTATCTTTAAATTAGTAAAGGTTTCAGAAAAATACGCTTGGTAGATTTTGCACCATTCTCAGTTTTTTATCTGTGTTAGACATAACTTTACAAATTAATTTCACTATGTAATATAAACGTAATCTAAAATATTCACATATTAAGTTATTGAGAAAATACTCTAATTGAACATATGTATTTTTTTTTTCAAATCATTAACACTACTCGTTTAGACGTGATCTTCAGTATAAAATCATTAAAAGTCGGTTATAGTCGCCTTAACTAAGAAACTATGCGACTTCGACGACGTACTTCTTCGACAACAATGCTAGTCCGAAATAAGTAAACATCTAATATTTAATCGAAATAGTTCACATTTTTCTGACTGATGATAAACGAGTGCTCATTTATAAAAGAATACATGTACTAAACTCCCATAATTTCAGAAATAAACGGTCTTGAGTGCAAAGGAAACCTTCTTTATTTTGTAATTTTTGAAACTTAGACGTATTTTTACATAAATAAAAAATTGAGCCGCCGCGGGATGCCTGGCAGATGTGAAACATCAAAATTATTTACACACTAATATATAATTAGAATCTATAGTGGCGACGCGTCGCCACGCGGCATGCGTCGCCCCGCCAGCAATTGGTTTTACGTGCGGCTCTAGATGTTTCACATCAAAAATGTGTGAGATGGCGGGCTTAATTTGTTGGAAATTACCTCTAGTATAACCCCTTTCAAGGAATAGATTGAATTACTGAGCATTCTGTATAAACAAACAAGAAAAACCGGCCAAGTGCGAGTCGGACTCACTCAATTTGTTTTATTTTAATTTAATTATTTATTTTTAAATTGAATATATAACTAAATAATCTGTGAATATTTCAAGCGTCTACCTGTTGCCGTTATCAATATAGAGCAAAAACGAGCAAAAAAATCTCGTTTGTTGTATGGCCCCCTTCATTTTTTTTTATTTTTTTATTCAGCTTTTTAGTATTTGTTGTTATAGCGGCAACAGAAATACATCATCTGTGAAAATTACAACTGTCTAACTATCACGGTTTATGAGATACAGCCTGGTGACAGACGGACAGACAGACAGACGGCGAAGCCTTAGTAATAGGTTCCCGTTTTACCCTTTGGGTACGGAACCCTAAAAACAAAATACATAAAATAAAAAATAAATACTTATCAGTAATGTAAATATAAACATACCGTTAACATAACATGCTGTTATGTAGCGTCCACCGCTATTTAACTTTAGCCAGTTTATTGTGAATGAAAACAAGTTCATTGATATTACACGCAAGAATAACAATTTCCATTGATATTCCGAGTATTATTAACAAAAGAGTGTTTATTTTGATGGCGGAGTTTCGGCCCATTAATAAAAATGCTTCTTTGTTGTCGGAATAATAAACTTTTTATATCGTGTTAGTGTGTAATGGAATACAAACTTTTACAAAGGAACACGATCGGTCAATCAAAAGTTCTCTCACACACACAAACAAGAATTTCTTTTTTTGGCATGTATTTAAGACCCAGATATATGCCAGTGACCTTGAGTGGTTAGCTTGCGTGTTCTGTACTGAGCTCATGCAACGCGTCCTACGTTCAGCCCGTAATAGGACTCGCCCATCAAGGAGTGCTGTCCCCAATTTGACGCATTATTAATTTATTATACACAAAACAAAAGGTATTTAAAAAAAACGCGTATACTAAAAGATCAATAATTAAATTATCTTTAAATTGGTGAAGGTTTCAGAAAAATACGCTTGGTATTTTGCGCCATTCTCAGTTTGTTATCCGCGTTAGACACAGCTTTACAAATTAATTTCATTATGTAATATAAACATAATCTAAAATATTCACTTAATAAATTATTGAAAAATGCTCTAATTTAACATATATTTTTTTCAAATCATAAGCACTACTTGTTTAGACGTGATCTTCAGTATAAAATCATTAAAAGTCGGTTACGTCGCCTTAATTGAATCTCTATTATTTCCCATTTTGCGCTCCTAAAAATATATAGGTTCACAAAAGAGGCGCAATATGTATTAGAGTCTGGATTTGTGCACTGTTAGTGGCAATAAGCTCGCCCCCTATTACATGGGACTTAAAAGCGTTAATTTCATTGTTTAGCAGAAAAATGTTTCGAATTTATGAAGCAATTGGCATTCAAAATCATTCAGAATGACTGTGATGATGCGTGAAAATGTGGGAGAATTGTTTTCTGCCTGTTGTAAACATTACTAAAGTGAGAATTAACTGATTAGTGTTTAAAGACAGTGGTTAAAGACGTACGGCATTTCAAACAAACTTTCAAGCCCTTGTTTTTCGAAATGACTGAACCGATTTTAATGAAATTTCATACGCATAAGCAAGATACAAAGGTCTAAAAAGTTAGTTAAAACATTTTCGAAATGTCTTATTTAAAAATAGATAACTGGAAATCTATATTTCTATGGAAAAATTAATATCGGTCTAATTTGGCTGTAAGCCTGTAACGCTATTTTTCGAAAATGTTCTTTACTAACTTTTTAGACCTATATATCCTGCTTAAGTCTCTCTGCTTTAGATAAGTGTATGCTTTGTGTATGAATTTATTTATTGTATATGTTAATGGTACACCACTGACTACCTGCAGTATTGTCTCTCCTGCTCCCTTTAAGGCGACGATAACCGATTTTTAATGATTTTATACTGAAGATCACGTCTAAACGAGTAGTGTTAATGATTTGAAAAAATTATAAATTAAATTAGAGCACTTTCTTAATAACTTAGTATCTGAATATTTTAGATTATGTTTATATTACTTATTGAAATTAATTTGTAAAGTTATGTCTAACGCGGATAAATAACTGAGAATGGTGCAAAATCTACCAGGCGTATTTTTCTGAAACCTTCACCAATTTAAAGATAATTTAATTATTGATCTTTTAGTATACTTACTCGTTTTATTAAAATACCTTTTGGTTCTTAAAAAATATTTTTTCTCAAACATGCTTGGAAATTCGAATATTATTTTGACAATCTTCTTCGAGATAAATCGAAATCTCTGTACTGGCCAAGCTGCGAGCAGCGGCCACCAACAATTTGTATGAAAATCCATATTGTGTCTTGTTTTAGCGGCCAAATCATAAAATTACATAGTAAACTCAAAATCAGTCGTGTAATTTAAAAACCAACCAAGTGCGAGTCGGACTCGCGCACGAAGGGTTCCGTACCATTACCTATAAAAATGGCAAAAAAAAAAAACACGGTTGTTGTATGGGAGCCCCCCTTAAATATTTGTTTTATTTTAATTTAATTATTTATTTTTAAAGTCAATATATATCTACATATTCTGTGAATATTTCGAGCGTCTACCTGTTGCCGTTATCAATATAGAGCAAAAACCCCCCTTAAATATTTATTTTATTCAATTTTTTTGTATTTTTTGTTATAGCGGCAACATAAATACATCATCTGTGAAAATTTCAACTGTCTAGCTATCATGGTTCATGAGATACAGCCTGGTGACAGACGGACAGATGGACAGACAGACAGACAGACGGTGGAGCCTTAGTAATAGGGTTCCCGTTTTACCCTTTGGGTACGGAACCCTAAAATGCAACGATCTTTTACTCCGAAACATGGCAACCAAGGAGGTAACTTATCAAAGGTTTTATTTAAATTTCGAACTGACTTGCAAATAGAAAGCTGTTTATTGAAAAAAAAACAAACGAACACAATGGCTCGTGAAAAATGATCGTTGTTCGTCATTGAATCTGGAATTTATTTATAATTTACTTAGTTTGAATTTCCGCGCATTATTTGAGAAAAGCACTATACAAGCCTTGGCCGCAACTAGGTATTGATGGACGAACGTGTAAGGCTGCGTTTCCACCAGAGATGTGCGAGGATGCGTAGCGAGGGATGTGTTTGTAAAGAACCAATAGAATCGCTTCATTTACCTCGCCTCGGTCAGCACAGCTCTGTTGGAAGCGGCTCAGCGGAGCTAGATTTTTGCGCATACAAAACAAGCGAGGAATGTGTGCGAGGGATGAGTACGAGGGATGTGTGCGAGGGATGTGTTGCGAGGACTACAGCGACTAGAATCAATTCTATTTTTTTGTAAATATTGACGTTCAAAAGTGCCTTTTATGTGCCTATTTGAAATAAACAATTTGACTTTGACTTTGAGGAATGTGTGTTGAGAAGGATGTGTTGCACATCCAACACATCCTCGCACCACTCACTAATGCGCATGTTCACAGCTCCGCTATACATCCTCTTAGGCACATTTTCATCGCACAGCTTCGGTGGAAACCCCCACACATTTTCACAGCACAGCTAGACATCCTCGCACGACACATTTCCATGGCACATCTCTGGTGGAAACGCAGCCTAAATGTGGGCCTCGGCCCACATTTACACGCCTCTTTTGCTGGCCGCTGCGCAGTAATGTACTATTATATAACATGCATTAGAAATAAATCTAGGTATATATCTAGCGTGGCGCTTTGGTGATGACATTAATTTAACACACGTATACGGTTTCGCCTATACGCTTTATGAAGATATTTTAATTTAATTCCTCATCATCATCATTTCAGCCCAAAGACCTCCACTGCCCCAGTCTCTTTCTAATTTATATAAACGACTTATGTCAAATGGCACTGAATAAAGGCAAAATATTTACCTATGCCGATGACACAGCCTTGGTGTTTCAGGGAGAGACTTGGGATATAGTCCAACGAAATGCGGAGATAGGGCTACATAAAGTCGGCTTGTGGTTGAGACATAACCTGTTAACACTGAACATATCGAAAACCTCTTTTGTACAGTTTACTAACGCTCGCATACAACAACCGAATGTGGCCGTCCGGATTCACACATGCAAATCACCTTTCATTCAACAGTGCTCGTGTTCAACTCTGAGCAAATCTAAGACGGTTAGATACCTTGGGGTTCTCTTAGACGAGAAAATATCCTGGCAACCACATATCGAGATGGTTTCGTCACGAGTCAGGAAACTTGCATGGGTGTTTAAAAATCTGAGGCAGGTAGCTGACAGCGATATTCTCCGTTCAGTTTATTATGCATTGGCCCAATCGGTTATTGGATACTGTATTGGGGTTTGAGGAGGTGCATGTAAAACGCATCTCTTACGCCTGGAAAGAGCGCAACGGTCCTTGCTAAAAACAATGTCATTCAAACCATACAGATTTCCCACGAAGACATTATACGAGTTGTGCCGGGTTTTTACAGTAAGACAACTTTTTATTTTCCAGATAATTACTAAAAGACACGTATCTACCCCATATGATCCAGGTAAACTTCAAAATAGGCGAACAACTCCAAACGTAATTGAATCTGTGAAATGTCGCACGGCTTTTGCAAGACGGCAAAGCGCTTTTCTTTCTGTATATTTATACAACAAAATTAATAGAATCATAAATTTTTATCCGCTAACACTACACGAATGATTATGAGGATATAGAGAAATTAATAAATAATTAATATAATTCTACAAAGGAACACATACATAGAATATACCTTACTTTCATACACCTACTCATACACAAACACGAACACACCAACACGCACACGTACACACCTCCATACACACACAGCACGATATGATAATAAAAATAAATTATATTTTTGATGTTTTTTCTCATATACTTTACTTCATACTTTTAATTTCTGTTCATGTATTTTGTTTTTACTTCTTTTAAAATTGTATTTTGTAGCACACTTTTTTGTCGATTCCTATGTTGACATTATTATCTAAGCCAAATAATATGGGAGAGGGCGCTGACTCCTCACATACAGGTACACCTAGTTCAGGAGTCAGAGGCTTCAAACAAATTCTGTTCTTATCCTATTATGTCAATAAAGAATTATTTGATTTGATTTGACTGCTGGACATAGGCCTCCACCAAACGGGGGGTTCGCCATAATCGCCACGCTTGGCAGGCGGGCAGTATGGTGTTAAAATGCATAGAGAACGCTGCTGCCCATTCTCTAGTAAGTCCCTTAGTCGCCTTTTACGACACCCACGGAAAGAAATAGGGCGGTGCTATTCTTTACGTCCGGGACCACACAGATAATTTCATTAAACGTTATTATTTAGTGTTTTTTTTTTTTTTGTAAAATAGCATTTTGGAGCAACCTGTACTTAAATAACTGTAGCGCAGAGGTCATTTGCCGGGGTCATCGATCGTAACATCGCATCAATGAAATTAAGGCCTGAAACTGCGTTAAGCGGGCACCCGCGCGGTTTCATACAAAAGTGCTCCGTCGCGGGGACCCGCGCGGTCGTCCGTCTCGGGGAGGCGCGCCCCGCACCCACGTAACGGGGCCAGCCTCCGTGCGACGGAACACGTCGCGGGGGCACTCGCGATGCCCGCCAGCGGATCGGTAACACGGCCACGCACGGACTTGTTGACTTGAACTAGCGACACTGCGTAAATAAAATAATCCAGACTCCGCGACGGGTACCCGCGACGGGGACCGTCGCGTTCCCACGGAGCCCACCCGCTTGTCCACACGAGTAGACACGCGACGGTTGCCCGTCGCGGGCGCCCGCTTAACGCAGTTGTAGGCCTAAAACGAATAACATGCAAGGAGTCGGCGAATTGAAGGAAAGAGAGAGCTTTATTATTTAGTTTGTTACACATTTTAATTTTTCTATTTATAATTATTTTATCATAATATATTTTTTTATGATTACTGGCTCTATCCGTGTGTTGAATTAATGTCGCCATTGTGGCGGCTCATTGTATAAAAATGAATCCCTATAACCCTTGGTAACGCCTTAACTTGAGAATGACTTTACCGACTTTATTCATCTTTTTTTAAAGTTTTATAATACTTTGTAGAAATGTAGAAGGCTCTTACGGAAAGAAAAAATTGGAAAATTGCGCAGAAAATTGGGAAACTTCAGAAAATTTAACAACTATTTTTGCTTCGCGCGTTTGACAGGTAGGTAGGTAAGTAGGGTAGATAGATGGGCAAGTAGGGCAGGTAGGTAGGTAGGGTAGGGTAGGATATGGTAAGGTAGATACTTAGTGCTACACGTGCGAAGCCGGGCCGGGTAAAGCTAGTTAAATTAATAAAAAAGCATTACACACACCACCATGCGATTGACGCACACAGACATAGTACCAGGGCCTCATGACTTAAATATAGAGAGGTGATAGAAGTGACAGCTTGACCATGAAATAAGTAAGTACTACTCATGGAATTAGTAAGTACTATTATAGATTGTTTGTTTGGGGGTCGAATTTCGACCAGTGGGCGACCACTAGTTCTTATTAATTTTCCGCCAACTTCTTTATAAGTTTATGCCTTTATAACATTTTGGGGGCGTGCGAAACTGTTCAGAAAGAATACTAATAACCCTTAGTGGGTGGGATTTTCCTGTATCGAAGGCACTTAGTTGCTAAGTTTGACAACATTAGTTCTCTAAATACATCTCGTCAAGAGTGAGCGTTAATTCAAAGTTACTTATGAAGCACTTTTGAACATCAAAATGTACAAAAAATATGAATTGATTCTAGTTGCCCCTTCCAAAAGGTAGTTTCGTATGGAGAAGAATAGGCAAGAAATTCCACCGTTACTCTTTTAGAAATGTTTTACAATATTTTGTTTTAGTACATTTATTATAGGTATAGTTAATTATAAATGTAAAGACGATGCACGTAGAATAAAATTACTATACCACAGTCAAAGTCAAAGTTTTTATGAATGCGATTATTGATGATATAACATGGTCTTAAAAATATTTTATAGTACCTCAAAAAGTCTACCCTATCAGGCATGCATTGTTAAATTACAATATTAGAAATTAAACATTATGAAGTAAATCTATAGAAATTAAAATACAAGATATAATATATTGCAATAAATTAACAGACATAATGTATAAATTATTTAGTTTACGTTTAAATTGTGTTAAGTTTAAATCTTTATGTCATTTGGTAGCTTATTAAAAACTTTTGGAGCCATGCAAAGTACCTATGCTCTTGTGCATAAGGGCGGTTTTAGAACGTCTTAGGCATAATTCGTGTCGATATGTTGGTCTTATGGATCGATAGCTTTGATCTGAAGCTTTTTTAAATAAATCGCCATTTTTCTTTACGAACAAAGCGCCACCACAATTAAAAAATAGTTAAAAAAACCGGCCAAGTGCGAGTCAGACGCGCACGAAGGGTTCCGTACCATTATCTATAAAAATGGCAAAAAACACGTTTGTTGTATGGGAGCCCCCCTTAAATATTTGTTTTATTTTAATTTAATTATTTATTTTTAAAGTCAATATATATCTACATTTTCTTGAATATTTCAAGCGTCTACCTGTTGCTGTTATCAATATAGAGCAAAAACAAGCAAAAAAGTCACGTTTGTTGTATGGGAGCCCCCTTAAATATTTATTTTATTATATTTTTTAATATTTGTTGTTATAGCGGCAACAGAAATGCATCATCTGTGAATTTCAACTGTCTAGCTGTCACGGTTCATGAGATACAGCCTGGTGACAGACGGACAGACAGACGGACAGACAGACAGTTAGTAATAGGGTTCCCGTTTTACTCTTTGGGTACGGAACCCTAAAACTGGTTCAAATTGTGGTATGTGATAGTTTAATATACCCGACCCCTAACGTTGGACCACTTTTTACGCCACATTCTGTATACAGCGTGTATCAGAAAGATGTGGTCATGTTTAAGGGACGTATAGAGCATTCATGGTTTGTATGGGACATGGTTTGTAATCGCCTCCTGCGATTAGATACCAATGATTTTGTCGCTCAAGAAACGTACAAAAGATTGTAGAAATAGAAATAGAAATAATATTGATTTGCATAAAACATGGTGTATAAAGTTGTTTTAAAAATACATTAAAGAGCATACATATTTTGTTTATATCATAGCATGCAAATATTAGGTAGGTCGCCTGGAAGTAAAAAAGATACATTATATTAAAAATTTATCGCCGACTGTGCACGCTCGCCGACGAGTACTCGTTTGACTCAGCGACAAGAGCTGTCAAAGAGTGTTAGGTACCCGCTCAGCGACGCTCGCTTGGTGGACAAAACACTCGCTGAGAGACTGACGCTTGTTAGATACGCATGTATACCAGCGAGTAATCGCTGGTCGCCTTCACGCACTCGCTGCTCGTTGCTCGCCAATTCATTTTTAGTTCCGGCGGAGGGACAGGTACCCGAAAAAGAAATTGCCATCAGGTCCAGTCGACGTATTCAAAATGTGATTGGGTTGATTACCCTCGGGCCCATTTCGAGTGGGTCCAGTTGACCAAAGACTCTTAGACGCCGATTTGGTGACAGCAGTTTGGAAGACACTACTGCTAATCCTTTTGAAAGCATCATCCTACTTGTGGGAAAAACGTGGCATATCCGGGAATGCACGCACCAGCAGCCATCAAATTAATTATAATTAATCTACGACCAAATTCGCTTCTGAAACTTTGACAAATCATTTGAATATAATTGCGAATTTGTCCATTCAATTAATTTGAACAGGAGTCTCAAGAGATCTTAAAGCGATTCATTATGCCAGGTACTCATTCAACCCGGGTAAACCTACAAGTACATGGTACAGGTACATGTCAGGTTGGAGTGTGGATCAAGAGGATTATTAATGCTACCCGCTAATGTTAATTACTTCTCAGGTAATAGAGAGTGAAGCCATCAGTCCTTTTTGTTAGGTTGACATATATACCATGTTTTACGCAAATAAATATTTTATAATTATTATTAAGAAAGAAAAAACTGCCCAAGTGTGAGTCGGACTCGCACACGAAGGTTTCCGTACCATTATCTATAAAAGTAGCAAAAAAATCACGTTTTTTGTATGGGAGCCCCCCTTAAATATTTGTTTTACTTTAATTTAATTATTAATTTTTAAATTGAATATACAACTAAATATTCTGGGAATATTTCAAGCGTCTACCTGTTGCCATTATCAATAATATATGATATGGACTAATAATATATGATATGGAATATGGACTTTTTAATTTGACATTTTAGTAGATATTTTTTTATTTTGAATTATCTTCTTTATTTTTTTTCTTTTTCTATTTTGTCGTTAATTAATGTATGTTCCTGAATTTTAATAATTTAAATCGCATTGTTTAAATTACCTTCTTTTAATAAATTAAATGTTAATATGACATATTTGCACACCATTTGTAATGGTAGAATGTAATTGGGCCACAATATTCTTAAGTTCTTGATTTGTACCTACATTCTAGCAAATAAATAAATTTGAATTTGAATATAGAGCAAAAACGAGCAGAAAAATCACGTTTGAAGGGCTTAAATATTAATTTATTCTGTTTTTGTATTTGTTGTTATAGCGGCAACAGAAATACATCATCTGTGACAATTTCAACTGTTTAACTATCATGGTTCATGAGATACAGCCTGGTGACAGACGGACAGACAGACAGACGGCGGAGCCTTAGTAATACGGTTCCCGTTTTACCCTTTGGGTACGGAACCCTAAAAATGGGTTTCTTGTCACAGAGTACCGGTGGAATTTCTTGCCCATTATTCTACATACGAAACTACCTTTTGGAAGGGGCGACTAGAATCAATTCTATTTTTTTGTAAATATTGACGTTCAAAAGTGCCTTTATTGCCTATTTGAAATAAACAATTTGACTTTGACTTTGACAGAAATCCGTGCATAGAAAAAGATAATGGATGGTATTTAAAAGTACTTCAATTTATTCCCATTTCATTTACCTAATTTTGCCTTCCACCTTCCACCAAATATACTGAATGTGCACCAAAATATGTTAATTAAAATATGTCATAACGAGCATCTATTTAACAACTGTTGCAAATTTGTAAAAATAGTAATACACCTAATTTTAAAAACAAGCATTTATTTTTTTAGTTTTACTTCAGATAATGCACTGCAAAATGTATTTGAATCAAACACCAATTAATGTCCAATGTTACCGGCCAAACCCGATTTCAGGGCAAACTAGTTTAGCCTAGGCTAAACTAGTTCTTCCTATCGGGCTTAGGATTAACTAGTATAGCCTAGGCTAAACTAGTTTGTCCTAAGCCCGATAGGATAAACCAGTTTAGCCTATCTAGTCTAATATGATAAACGTGAAGCAAGCATGCAGCAGGCATGTTTTCTGTCACGGCTCCGGTGCTGCAGGGCTCCAGCGGTCCCATGCGAGCTTATCGTCACAGATGTGTTTCACGCTCACCACCGAGGCTTCGGCTTGCTGGCCGGCACAGCCGGCCAGCCTCAGCCGCGGCGGCTAGCGTTGAAACCACCTGCTCCTCAGCTCGCGGGCCGCCTCGCCCCTACGCGCCTACGCGAATTTAAATAACACTCTAGGGGTAGGGCAGACAAGACTACGTGGAGTCGGTTTTGCTGCGATTCGTTTCTGTCACGCCGCTCCCGCAGCACGCTCAATCAGATTTCAGATAAGGACGTACCATTTTATCCTAAAGCATGTAAATTCTAACTAGGATAAACCGATTCGACCTAGGCTAAACTGGTTTATCCTATCGGGCTTAGGACAAACTAGTTTAGCCTAGGCTATACTAGTTAATCCTATCGCGTATAGGAAGAACTAGTTTAGCCTAGGCTAAACTAGTTTGTCCTGAAATCGGGTTTGGCCGGTAACAACCCAAAATTTTGTGTAACATTCAGGAATATTTGGTGCACGATCAGTATTTTTCGGGGAAGAATAAAATAGTTATTGTTACAATAGAATATTTGCTATAGTGTATAGTGATGATAGATATATAGTGTTATATCTTGGTGTTAATTTGGAATTTGTTTGATGTAACATATTTTGTTGGCCGAGTAGTTTAATTATAGTAAAACAATTAAACGGGCTTAAGATCAATATTTTAGAAATGCATACATAGATGTACCTTAAGATTTTTGGTGAACACAAAAATATTATCCAAAGATAATTAACTCGAGTAGTTAATCAGAAAAATAAAACAAAATAAATTTACGTAGTCACGAGCACAAAACATAGCATTCGGCAGCTGCACGTCATGACTGTGACCCAAAGGCTTCCACAGCACAGCGCTGATTTAAGGGTCGGGTTATCGCCGCTGACCTTGGCCATTCAAATGCGCGTCGCGTTCACGCCGCACCGCCGCGCGCCGGCGCCGTTCGGTTTCATAGGGAATATTTATTTTTAGTAACGAAAATATATGAATATTTGAAAAAATCACAGATAGAATTTATAGGTAATAAAGTACTCTGTTCATACAAAAAAGTTTGCGAGCCGTCACGGGACGCCTGGCATATGTGAAACATCGAAAAAAAGGTCAGCGTCGCGTAGTGGCGGGACCGCGCGCGCGGAGTGAGCGGTGAATCGCCACAGTACAGCATGCGTCGCCCCGCCAGCAATCGGTTTTACGTGCGCCTATACATGTTTCACATCAAAAATATCATGATAATTTCTCAAGTAGTTTGAAATATATTTATTTATTTATTAAAACTTCATGCACAAGTAAAAAAATACTGTACAAAGGCGGACTTAATGCCTGAGGCATTTTCTACCAGTCAACCTTAGGGTGATGCAGAGACAAAACATGGTAGGTGCCACATATGGGATAGATAACTCGAAAATCAAAAATATATACTAATACATACATACTTATAAACAAAATAAAAAGTGTCAGGAGAAATAACGATTGGTGGAGGAGAAAACGAATCAACACTGGGATGATTCTGCCAACTTCTTACGAATATATTCCCGTGCCTTCGATAATATCGTTTTTTATGCTTTATGTAGACATTTCCTCCTGAATTTATTTCATAAAGTATTTTACTACAATACTTAAATATTCACATAAAGAATGATTTGTATGCGTTCCAGTTTGAGATATTTTTTTTGCATAACTAACTTGCATTATATGAAGGCGTAATAATAGATTTAAAAGTCACTAAAATTTTATATCTGCGCCGTAAGGCAGATTTAAGGCATGTGGATCTACCGCGACAAGGTTAAGCAGCTCCTGCCGCGGTGAGTCTGTGGATTCTCTGCACAAGATAATGACAACGTTAAAGCAAAAAACCGTCATCATCAACTGTCAATACACTTTTAGTGTTTAGTACAACTGTGACTTGCTGTAATTTTGGAATCCCCCTTAAGACGCAGATATATGCCAGTGACTTTGAATGGTTAGCTTGCATGTTCTGTGCTGAGCTCACGCAACGCGTCGTACGTTCAGCCAGTAATAGGACTCGCCCATCAAGGAGCGCTGTCCCCAATTTGACGCATTATTAATTTATTATACACAAAACAAAAGATCTATAATTAAATTATCTTTAAATTGGTAAAGGTTTCAGAAAAATAAGCTCGGTAGATTTTGCGCCATTGTCAGTTTTTATCCGCGTTAGACATAACTTTACAAATTAATTTCACTATGTAATATAAACATAATCTAAAATATTCGTATATTATGTTATTGAGAAAATGTTCTAATTAAACATATATTTTTCTCAAATCTTTAACACTACTCGTTTAGACCTGATCTTCAGTATAAAATCATTAAAAGTCGGTTATCGTCGCCTTAAGTGCGACGACTGACTCTCATTCTGATAATCCTAACTAATGCATATTATAAATGCTTTCACGCTAAAACTGCTGAAAGTATATTTTGGATGAAATTTTTCACATGCAGGTTATACCATAATCTAAGTTAGGACATAAGATACTTTTTATCCTGGTAGCAGGTACGTTTCCGTAATTTCCGACCTCCACGTGGGTGAAGCCGCGGGCAAAAGCTAGTTATTTTATTAAATAAATACTGGCAATGAAATTTATTAGGTATAAAATCGAGTAGTACCTACTACTCGATTTTTTTTCTTCCCTACTAAAATAAAAGAGGAATAATAAAAGTTCAAACAACTTGCCAAGATCAAAAAATCAAAAGGATCTGCTTGTCATTCATAAATCCACTAAAAAGATTGGTTTATATTTCCATAAAGATATTTCCATACAAATAAAAGAAAATTCTCCATTCAAATCTAAATTGCCTTTTCAAAAACAATAATTCAAATCCGATCGATTCACAAGTTCTTTATTCAAAAGCGCTCGGTGTTTATCGTGAGAGATCGGATGTAGTCGGCTACCAATCCGTCGCCGGATATTGAGTGAGACAGGAAAGACGGCTTCCAATCAGCTTTTGTTGTTCGATTTTATAGGTATTTCCTTGGCGGAAAGCGAAAAATATAGTTTGCTTTTTGGCCTACAATTGGTTGTCTGTACAAATATTTTTAAGATTCCTCTATTGCGTTATCGAAGCAATTTGATGAATTTTAAAACAGACTCTTGCTTGTGGATAAACAAAAGCGATTTTTGCCATTTTAGCAAAACCTTTTGCTTTGTTGCGGCATCAACATCGCCACAGTCATGCGAACTACGCGTCACACTGACGTCACGCAAAATCCTGCATCGCACAAGCAGAGTTTACCGCGCGACTAGCATATACAACATGTCCCAGAACTAACGCATAACCACTTAAGGGGTAATTTTACTCATCATTATAAACAACTTTCACTATGGGACCAAACCTGAAATCGCGAAAAAAAATCAGCTGTTCCGTACATCTTGACGAGTTATTCGAAACAGCAGATTTTTTATTTAGCGATTACAGGTTTGGCCCATGGTAAAAGTTGTTCATAATGATGAGTGCAATAACCCCTTAGGTACTTTTAACACCATATTGCGATCGCCAACCCACTTGCCAAGCGTGGTGATTATGGCAACCCCCACTCCCCTTTAGGAGAAGCCTATGTCCAGCAGTAGACGTGTTTCGTCTGAAATATTGATGATGATGACACGATATTATACAAATTAAAAACATAATAAAAATAAATAAATATTGTAATTCAAGCGTCAAAAGAAAAAGCAGTGCAGTGTTAAATAATTGTGAAAAGTCTGTAAGCAAAGCATGAATTAACCAGAAGAAAAAATAAATTTAAATTACTTGTAACTGCCCGTGAGAAGTAAATACAGCCGCACCGGCCGCTTGCCGGGGTGGGTTCGTGGATGGGTGACCATCTTAACATACCGAGACTCCGCCGTGCCTCGGAAAACACGTTATGTCGTGGGTCCTGCAGGCGTAGCACGAGATCTCTACGCGTCTTGTCGACGGAAGAATAGACAAAAATGACGTTTCAGTGTAGACAACAGAAAGTTTTCTACTGTCTGTAGCACGGCGATTACAAAATCAAATGTGAAGAGACTTGTCTTCTCTACCCTAGACAACTGTCTACAACGTCGAGCACGACGTACAATCTTTCTCCGATTTTGACAGTTTGAGATAGAAAACATTCTTCCGAAATAGTCTACATACAGAAGGACCTAGACAAGGATTTGCTAGTTGTTTTTTCGAGTAATTTTAGGCGGTGCTTTGTTGCTTTAACATTGTTAGGTTCAAATCACCGGTATTATTTAAGTTTTTAGAAAATTTTCAGCGAAGATGGGAAGACAGCTTCCTTTGCTTGTTTAGCCTTTGAGCTCCCGGGAAGTGAGTTCCTGTAGAATTATAGAATAAGCAAGGAGATTGGGAACTCGGCTAGGAACAGTCGCCCAAAATTTCTGTAAATAATAGATATTTGGTACCTATCAACAATAAAATTTTTACACTATGTTGTCCCTTAACTTTGATTTACTAAATACATTCACAAGGAATATAAAAATCTGAAGATTCAAAATCTTCTCATTGAACATTTATCTCACTGACTACATCTCATAGACTCAGTTTTATACGGAGCTTATACTAATAATTACTTACACAAAATATCGATGAACAACAATAAATAACAATGTAAGTACCTACCTAGTTAAAACATAAAGGCTCCCGTAGACAGGCGCGACGCGACGGCGTGACCCGCCAGTCTGCGGTAGCCTTAATGGATACTTACCTACTTTTTGCGTAACGCACTCAAAATAGTATAGTTATGGCTAGCTATTCAAATAATGGCTGTAAATTATACGCAATAAACACAAATGAGTTTTAAAACTTGGTAGCTTTAAATCTTGTATGCCATAAATCAAAATGTATAATTTTAAATAGACCATTTACGTTTTGTTATTGAAGAAACATGAATTAAAAACACTTTGCTTCTTAAATTTGTTTGAGAACGAAACGCAAAAATACGGTAAAATTAGGTAGTAATACACACCACTAGCGAATACCCCGTTGCTATGGACAAGTCACTATCTACGAAGAAACCCGAGTATAGGTGTGACCTCGTGCTCGCGAAGAAGAGATTACGAGAAGTGTAGACAAGCGATGTCTATTCTACAGTAGAATAGAGATCGAAAACGCCATGCTAAGCCTGCTGGCTGTCATTCGTGGATCTTTGACAGTCGTTACGGGTCGTCAGAATCCCGAAAGTCTGACAACCAGTCTTGCCAAGGGGTATCGGTTACACCACTGACTACCTACAGTATTGTCTCACCTTCTCCCTTTAATCCATCCAAAGGTTGTCTGTAAAAGATCGCTTTTAGCGATAAGACCATTGTGTCACCCTATGTAAAATTTCAACATTTATATCTGTAACTTTTATGGTGTACATAATAAAGAGTATTCTATTCTATCGTATTACCCATTATCTGGGTTGTGGAGGTTAGATAGGCAGTCGCTCCATGTAAGATACTGGTCAGACTGGAAGCTGACCCCAAGATAGTTGGAAAAAGGCTGGGCGAATTGATTTGATTTTCACTGCCTGTAATTCCACATCAACCTCAAAGTATTTTAACTTGAACCCATTCATAATATTGTAAATACTCGTACCAAAATATCAATATTTCGGGCAAAGGACCGAGATAAAGCAAACAATGCGGGTAGTATCAGCTTTTTGTACAAGAATCGGAAACCAATGGAGTGTGCTTCTCGAAACACGAGCTGGTTAATGATGCTTGCACTTTTATGAAACGGTTATTTAAAATGTATGGAAGAAATATTGTTTGAGAAGATTTTTATCACTTTTTACATTAATAAATAAAATAAAATAGAAATCGTTTAATTCAGGTATTAAACACATAATAAAATTACAAAATAAAAAAAATACAATCCATTATAAATTTAAATTAAATTACTTACATGCATCAAAATTAAATTAAATTACAATAGAAATTAAAAATTAAATTAAATAAATTACATTAAATTAAATAAAAATACATCAGCGTCTTAGCATGTACACACAGCTAAGTATTACAGACACTATTGAACCATCACTAATGAACCTTTAACGGGTTAGGTAAGGGGGTCTACTACGAACATTAATCCAAAGTATCGTCCGAATGTTCGGCCGTTTCTTGACTACAGCTAACTATGGCTGACTACGATGAAAGAAAAAAAAAACGACAGTCAAAGAGATAAGCCAAAGTCAATTATGTGACTTTAAGTGTGTAAGGAAGTAGTAGGTAAAGTGGAAGGTAGAAAACGGCCGAACATTCGGCCGATACTTCGGATTAACGCAGCACTACGGTTAACTACGCCTGACCAACGCGAAAAAAAAAAACGACTGTCAAAGACAAAAATGTGATTTGAAGTCGGGTAAAGGCTCAAAGTCAAATAAGGATACTTTGGAAGTCAATAAACGACCGAAGATACTTCGGATTATCACTTCGTAGTAGACCCCAAGGTTAAAACCGTGACCAACTAGCGAGCCGAGCGAGCGCTACATCCAAATCGGTTGCAGTACTTGGTTATTTAGGGTTTTTAAGACCCCAAAATTTGAGGTTCACTAAAAGAGGCGCGAAAATCGTTTTAAAATTTAAAGTGTTCAATAAAAATTTTAAGACCGCAAAATGGGAATTAGTTGTTGTTTGATTACATACGTACAATGTTTACGTAGAAATGTCTGTCTGGGTCATCGAGATATAAGTACTGTACATTAGTACTTATATCTCGATGGTCTGGGTCATTTTGTAGCACTTTGCGTTAGTTCAGACCAAACAGACGAAAAAGAAAATATTCTACAGCGTTTAGGTTTAAATTTTTGTGACAAGCTTTAGTTAGGTGTCACTCATAGAAATTAATAAAGTCTTAGAACTATGTTATTATTATAATGTGCGAAATGAGTAGGTACAAATCGTCCGTCTGTTCGTTAGATTTGCACCCTGCGTTCATGCTAGATCCACAGACACATCTATAACTAAAATGTTCTCTAAAAATGTTGCTTTTAGAGGCATGAGGAACAGGGTGTAAAGTTCACTCATCCTCCACAGAAAAGGAAGGATCCTCCGACCAGACGGGTGTCGTGTCTGGTGGGCAACTGCCCGACGATTGATGTCGGGACGTTGTATATAATATGCTAGTCGCGCGGTAAACTCTGGTTGCGCGATGCAGGATTTTGCGTGACGTCAGTGTGACGTGTAGTTTGTATGTGGCGATGTTGATGCCGCTACACACTTTTATTCACTTATGTTAGCCGCAAGACTGCCGGAGAAAAGAGATTAAAGAAAGTAAGTTCATACTTACCTAACCTCACGCCTTCTTTCCATGGGCGTAGGCAGAAACTACAGAACTCTATGATCCTTAGGTACATACTCCTTTTGCTTCATTTACGTTCATGCATTATTCTGGTCATTCACGCACGTTACCAGAACTACGCACCTGACCTTTCTGAAGAACATCACCAATAAGATCACTATTTATGTACTTCTAGGGCTTCCATTTCCGGCGTTTCCACTCACATCTGCCTTGAAAGTAATTATTTTAGAGGAAAACGGAGCCTAATTATAATTTATCAAAAAAAAGTCTGAATCATAATTAAGAATTCATAAAACCACGCCAAGGTCAGAAAAACTCATATTTCACCAAAAAAAATGGGCAACAAGTTAAAATTACAATTAAGTGTCTCTCTTCATAATTAATGGTATGAGCTAGCTATCTCAGCTGCTAATTAAATTAGAATTTATACAATAAGAGGCATCCAATTAATTTCATACCCAACTACATAGTTGTAGGCGTAACTGTGTAGAATTAATGTTTCAGAAACTTTTAATTATGTAACAGGTGTCTGTTAGGCACGAGTTCAACGAGCGTATAATGCAGCTGAATTTACGGCGATAAGATGGCGGATGAATCTTAGCGAAAAATATTTAAAAAAATATTAAACGTTTATTTTGGAACAATAAAGGCTCGTACAGACTGGCGTGAAATTGTGAGCGTAACCCTTGTCGCACCCGCAATATAACGCAGTTCTGCAAAAAGAGTGTCAATAGCATAGTTATTTTAAACTCAAATTTGCGATGTCTCGAAAAGGCCGCTAAGTTGTAAGTACCTACATTATAAAATATCACCAAAATGTACACTTCGTTTGCAAATAAATCTTTGACTTTGACTTTTGACTTTGAAGAGCCTTAACACAAGAGTAAGTACAACAAGTAAAACGATGATAGCTGCCAAAGTATAAACTGTAGCGCAGCTAACAACGCCCTTCTCCAGATACAGAATGGAATGTTCCATGCAAAAAGTGCTTAATAGGTAATTAATTTAATATAGTTAATTTCATCATCATCATCATCATTTGAGCCGACAGACGTCCACTGCTGGACATAGGCCTCCCCCAAAGGGGGTAGGGGGGGTTGCCATAATCACCACGCTTGGCATGCGGGTTGGCGATTGCAGTATGGTGTTAAAATGCATAGAGAACACTGCTGCCCATTCTCTAGTAAGTTCCTTAGTCGCCTTTTACGACACCCACGGGAAGAAATAGGGTGGTGCTATTCTTTACGTTCGGCACCACACAGACAATAGTAGTTAATTTAGCTTTAATTAATTGATAATAAAAACAAAATATAAGATAAAAATAAACAGTACAGGAGGCCTAAAATGGACGCTTTGGCAGAATCATAATATGATCTGCGTACAATTCATACAGGCATTTCATCTGTTTGACAGCTGCTATTTGACATTAAACTTCACTATATCAATTCATAGTTTGTGGACCATTTTACGAAACTCCATACAAAACTGTCAAACAGATGAATTGCGGGTTATGAATTGTACTTATGATTCTGCCTAAGCGTCCATTTTAGGCCCTCAGGACATATGAATTGGGATGTATTTTGACGTTGAGTTAACGTGGTGAGTGTAGGGTGAATAGATGTGTGGGTGAGTGTTAATGACGTGTGCGAGGGGGAAGGAAATGTGTGCAAAACGCGGAAAACTCCGCTCCAACGAAGCATCGCGCTAAAGCTACGGGTTCGTTGAAGAGCGGTGGCCGCTACTTATCGTGACAGCTATCATGAAAATGATGACAGTGGAGTTGAAATTTTCACAGATGATGTATTTCTGTTGCCGCTATAACAACAAATAACTAAAAAACAGAATAAAATAAATATTTAAGGGGGCTTCCATACAACAAACGTGCTTTTTTTGCTCGTTTAGGCCCGATAACCGTAAAGTCAACTTGACTTTATGGTTATCGGGCAAAAACGAGTATAAAACTTTGGGTACGGAGCCCTAAAAACGGCCAATAGCGTGTCGGACCACGCACAATGTTTAGTTACGTAGTTGGGATGAATTTATCTTCAAAAACTAACTTATTGTAGTTGATAAACATGGTCTCCCATACATCGATTTACGTCACGGTCAATTCTCCAACTGCAAAATGTTGGTCGACTATTACTCGTTAACTTGTAAAGCCTACTTAGCTGTGATAGTTTTCCTTTTTCGTTAATATCTACTTTTAATTTCGTTACATATATTATATAATAATATAATACTGCCATTATTTTTTCCACATATCCAAAAACTACCATTTAGCTGGCAGGGGACTTGACTAACAAAAAATACGAGTGTACTTTAGACTGAAGTAAAACTTACAAATAGTAATACTAATTATACTTCCGTAACGCTCTCGTCACTTCCGTAACGCACTCGTCATGCATTCACCAGCTTACTCCCCAAGTCAAGCGTGCCTAAAGAAGTTTTACTTCAAAAAATCTCCCTTTAAAGCTTAATATTACGCACAACAGGTCCGTACCGAAAACTGGTTTTAACAGACCCAAAATATTTTTGAACGGCCTATCGAATGATACCCCACACCATGGGATAGACGAGAGAAAAAAATATCATCCCCACTTTACGTGCACACTTAATATTTAGGTATTTTACCACTTTGTCGGCGGGATTACCCATGCCAAATTACAGCTTTCTAGTTCTTCGTCTAGTACGTTCTCTGAGCTAAGCCGGGGACAGACAGACAGACATGGCAAAACTATAACCCCTTATTCCAAAACAAGGTTTATCTTCAGACCCAGGTTTAAAACATGGAGCCATTATTGAATTTCGAACTTTATTCCGACTATGGTAAAGTTCCTAAACACAAAACTGTCAACTTAGTACCGAACCAAGTTTTCAGTTTTGTATAAAGAACGGTATTTCAATCACTGTTACGTTCTTATTACAAAAACTGGCTCCATGGTTTAAGCCATGTCAAAATATAAACCTTGTTTTGTAATAAGGCCGAATGGGTTCCTTGTTGACTACAAAACCCTAAAAACGCTGTCTGTGAAAACACACCAACTTACTTTCTTACATAATGTATCAGTGACGTCATTCACCGGTAAATTGCAGATGCTATGTGGCGGCAAGGATATCCTAGGATATCGTAGCTCTGGCAAATTAAAATGTTCCTAAAGTTATTCCTGAGAATGAAAAAGCGACTGCAACGTGGCCACTATACAGCGAAAATTCGTTGCGTATTTTCGCATCGATTTGTCTCTAGCCTAAAAGTGATTGAACAAAATTATGTTCCGTTCGATTTCGAGCATGCTGTTTGTGCCAGACTCAACACAAAAGAGGCACAAGATTTTAACAAAAAAATAAATCTTTGGAAATCAAAGACTTCCACAAGATAGTACATACTAATGACTTACATCATTGTAATAATTACATTATTGGAACCATTTCGAAATTTTTTGAGAGGTTATTATCGTGAAAGTGAAACTTTTGTGTGATCGTTAGTTACGGATTCAGAGAAAAGTGGCTAATCTGATGAAATGTTTAATACTGAAATGTGCCCAAAAAACCTTAGTCCGCAAAAAGTATGCAAAACGATTTTGTTAGAGTGATTTTTTTACATTTTGAAAGACTTTTTACCTACTGTTATTTAGTCCTGTTGTTTAGTTCCATAAGTCCGTAAGTATTTTAATTGCTTTATTAAATTACTAGTTTTATAAAATCTTTGAATTAGCCAATTGTCTTACTGAAACACGTTCAGAACTCTAGGTTATTTTTATACCAAAATTACCCTTTAATTGGAACTGGCAACCCAAAAAAAACTGCTATCAGCGCCCTCTGCCGTCACTTTGTAACACATCAGCGAGTTCAATATAAACGTTTGGTCGCTTCACCGTGAACATTTTGTCGAGCAAACAGGGTGAGCGCACCGGTTGTCGGCCCACTCACATGTAAACATAGGGATGTGCTTTGTTTTTTAGGCAGTTTCGGTGTTGCAATGATTTAAAAGGTACATATTTAATTGATCAAGTAACAATAGCAATAAAGCTTTTTTATTTAGGGTTTTATATTTCTATCTAGTGACGCATCGGAAAACTCCTTTATGTTTGAGACGGAAAACACTTTCTGCCGGTCAAAATCAAAATCAAAAATATTTTTATTTCACTTATGCCTACATGGGCACTTACGAAACGTCAGAAGCTAGGTGCACGGTTCCAATTGGTCGTTTCCTATGGAGAAGAGCCGGCAAGAAACTCCACGGTAACAATTTAAAAAAAAAACGGCTTGTACAATGTTTTCAAATTACAGTGTTAATAGGTATGAGAGGACAGCGTAGGCCCGTCAAAAGTACTAGGTACTTAACAAAATAGAAAATGGTCTACAGATCTACAGTCTATTAAGCCTACAACGTCCTCACATTGACAAAAAATCAATATAAAATATGATTAAAATAATAAAAGTTAGAACCTTGTTGAAATTTAAATTGTAGGTAGGTATAATAATGTCAAATAAGAAAAACATTATGTCAGTGAAGTTTGTAAAAAATGATAAAATAAAATTTTAAAAAAAGTCGAGCTGTTTGCTAACCTTTTAATGTGGCTCCGCAGCGGTAGTCCGCGGAATTCAAATTTTCTTCATTTTTTTTCCATTTTCAGGTCAGTGTCAGGTTGTATCTTGATCAAAATACGATTCGCGAATATAACAGACTTGCTTTTTCCCGCGGCTTCGCCCGCGTGGAGGTCGGAAATTATCCCAAGGGAACTACCGGAATAAAAATAATATAATTCAATCATGATTCGAAAGACACGTGGCGCCATCTATTATCATAAGAACGTTATTGTTGTTTTCCTCCGGAACAGTATTTTTTTTTTCGGGATGAAAGGTATCCTATATGTCCGTTTCTGTACACCTGACAACGTATATGCAAAGTTTCAGGATGATCGGTTCAGTGGTTTAGGCGTGAAAAGGTAACAAACAAACAAACAAACTTACTTTCGCATTTGTAATAATAGTTAGGATATGTATTTACAGAATTCTAATTATTAGATAAAATAAGTAAAGTTTTTTTTTTTGTTTAAACATGTGTAACATGATACATGATTATGCACACATAATTATAGATGGAGACATAGTTTCAACCGGACCAACATGTCCGGTGTCATGTGTGTCATGTCACATGTGTGTGTGTGTGGTGTTGTGTGTGTGTCGTGTGTGTGTGTGTGTGTGGAGAGGAATCATTAATACATCTCTCTAAGACTTAAGAAAAATTAAATTTTACGGGCTACCACTGCGAATCGACCTTAAACATAATTTTGTAAGTTGGCAGCCCTAGTCCCCAACTAGGTTGGGTACCTATGTACACAGTGGAGCGTAGGGGGCGTAGGCGATTTCGATCATACGTCACTTGAGCGAAATGGCAGGAAAATATTTGAACACACAGTGGAAAAGGGTTGAAGAGGTTACGTCAATGTTACTGGTAATATTATGAGGGTGTCAGTCAGTTATTGAGCATAAGTGCAATGTTGTACTTAAAAGGCGAGCTGTTCAGAAATTAATCAAAGTTCAAAATTTCTAACAGATAACAGTCGGACTGCCGACCGAAGTGAAAATTTATCGCTCAACGTGCCTGAAGAAGATTTCACGTCAATTAAATAATGATTATCTAAAACACAATTTAAACAAGGTACAGTATATACAAATTAAACTTTTCACGTGGTCATTTTAACTTCACTTACTAAAGCAATAAAGATATTGAGTATTGAGCATGTCGGCGCTGGCATGGCGGTGACCCGAACTCGTAAGTTTTCCTCTACCAAAAATCACTCAACGAGCCTTTCAAATAACTTCTCCCGATCTGGGCTGAGCGGGAGGGCGTGTCTGACTTTTACTTACTAAAACCCACCCGTATTTCTTCCGTTGTCGAGCCTAACGTAGTAATCACTTCAAAAACAGCTGGTTTTCTGCATACTTTCTACCAAAGTACTAAGTAGTAGGTAAATATTAGAGAGTCTCATTCCAAACAGCAACCGTAATAAATCTAAGAATTTAAATAATATTTTAATGACCTGGTTGCTGGGACCTTTTAGCCAAGTTTTTATTTAGTTACAAACTTTGTATAAATAATGTTGAAATTAATGATAAGTATAATTATAAAATGCATGATAGATGATATCCCCGCCCGCCCGCTCCCCTTGAGTTTCAGTAAAGATGTGGCACTTCACGTGGATTTCTTGAGATAACCTGAAGTGATGTTGCACTGTTTTGTTTCATTTCCCTACACTGATGCACGTTCACGAACACTTGTCGTCACGGTTGGCGCAGTGGTTAAGCGATTGACTGCTGCGCTGCGTGTCGCGGGTTCGATTCCCGCACGGAATAAATATTTGTATGACCTACAAGTAGTTGTTCCGGGTCTGGCTGTTTGTGTATGTGAGTTTATATGTTTTTAAACGCACCCACAATACATGAGAAATTCCTAGTGTCGGGCAACTTCTAAAAAAAAAACCTTATTAGTTAATAATCCACCATTCTTACAAATTAATATTCGGCTGAACACAAATTTAAGAAAATAAAGCAAAACTGGTAAACATGACGCTTCACTTTCCCGCCAAGAAGTCCCTAAGAATGTTTTCAAAACACAAACATTGCCAGCCCAATTTCAACATAACAAATCAACACGCGTTTTATTTCACCTTCACAACGAGAGTTCCCTACAATCACATCACTATAAAAGATAACACATGATTATTATCCATACAGCTGTTCCATAGAACTAGTATTTATCGTAACAGGTATTTCCTTCCAACTAAGTCCAACTAGTCGCGCTTGGAACAACTGTGACAAGTAAATAAAGAACATGTTCCGATCAACACGTCTTTATTCAAGGCTCCACTGTATCACATAACAACGATATTCTTCTGTGATATATAAAGTATTTTAATCTCACGAAGCGACACGCGCTTTACTTGTGGTAATCAAGTGTACAAACAAAAGAAAAGAGCGAGACAGAGCCCCAGCGCTAGTTATCAGCGACAGCCGTCGTTGACGTGATGACGTCAACCGGTGCAGCATGTAATGAGATAAAAATAAGAAATAAAATTAATACAATAATTAGTTCTAAATGCTTAAATAAAATAGATAAATATCTTATAAAATAAATGAGAAAGAAGCCGACAAATGGAGCCGGTTGGGTTGGGCAGCGTTTGGAAAACTTCGTCAAGTCTTCTCGTTGCCAATCCCGCAGTGTTTGAAGACTAAAGTCTTCAACCAATGCGTCCTGTCCGTTATGACATACGTGCTGAAACGTGGACACTGACAGTCGGGCTGGTCCACAAATTCAAGGTCACTCAGCGTGCTATGGAGCGGGCTTTGCTCAGAGTTTCTCTGAAGGATACGATCAGAAATGAAGTTATCCGGAAGAAAACTTGAGTTACCGACATAGCCTGCAGAGCAAGCAAGCTAAAGTGACAGTGGGCTGGCCATGGTTGTCAAAGGACCGATGGCCGGTGGAGCAGACGAGTCCTGGAGTGGAGACCGCGTATCGGCAAACTTAGTGTGGGACGCCCTGCAGCTAGATGGACCGACGACCTTAAAAAGGTGGCTGGGACAGACTGGATGCGGAAGGCGGAGGACAGGGTGTTGTGGCACAGCCTGGGAGAACATATGTCCAGCAGTGGACTGCTATAGGCTGAGTTGATTGATTGCTTATATAAATATAATATCTAGAATGGCAACATTCCTTAACTTCGGCAACGACTCAAGATTATGGCGCACTCCCTCTCACAGAGAGGCATGTGTCCCAGCAGTGGGATCATTCCAGGCTGATTATGTGACAATACATGCTCAGCAATAAAGATTTGATTTGATTACAAGATATTGCAGGCCACTAATGTTCTACCAAATACCTTTCCTTTTTCTGACTTTCACGTTTCCGTAAGCCTATTGAATTTAATCTGTCATTAATTTGATTGTCTCGACAAAAAAAAAGGAAGAACCTTTCCCTTTTCAAGTCGACGCGTTTAAGTATTATTTTGTTTTTATCGTGCCTCTCAGAATAGACCCATTTTCTTGTAGGATAGTGTTTAAAAGAAATGATTTTTCGAAACTCGGGGGTAAAAGTTTGCGAAGTCAGGAATAGCCACGAATAGCATATAAATTGAAGGCACGGGAATATATTCGTAAGAAGTTGGCAGAATCATTCCAGCGCTGATTCGTTTTCTCCTCCACCAATATTTATTTCTCCTGACAGTTTTTATTTTGTTTTTATGTATGTATGTATCTATGTATTAGTGTATTTTTGTTTTTCGAAGCTTGCACCTACCATGTTTTGTCTCTGGATCACCTTCTTTTTTTTTTGGGTTCGGAATTATCAAATAACTTTTCCCGCTCTGGGCGGAGCGGGAGGGCGTGTCAGACTTTTACTGACTAAAACCCACGCGTGTTCCTGCCATTGCCTGTGTGATAATTCTGCAACAGTAATCGCTATATGGAGTTAACTCGGATGACATTTTTGTTTATAGCTAATAGAAGCAAAATCCGGCAAAAAAACGACACCTAAAAATTAAATACTCTAAGTCTATGAAAGTCGATTTTCAGCCCACCATGCGCCGCTTTAAAAAAGCGTCCGTGCATGAGCTTAAAGTTTTTGTATATCAATTTTTCTATAACAATTTGTATTTTATATCATGTTCTGGTGAAACTTTGTAGCCACTTGGCTAGTTTTCATTGAATATGCTTGGAAACTTTTGTGCTAACTTAATTTAAACTTGCCCTGTAAGTTGGCAAAAGAGTTCGCCAATGAATAATGTGTTCCTAAAGGGTAAACAGGATTTTAAAGGTGCTCATTTTTATGAAAAGTAATGTTGGTTAAGTAAGATCACAATAGCAATCTTTTTTTGGTGTTACTGATATTACTCAATATCAGTAATAGAATACATTTCCACTATCCATTATTTGTGAAATACTTACTTTTTTTTCTGACTTGAAATCCTAATAAAATATTTAAAAAAACCTACGCCGGCAAATCGAACCTTTGCACGTTCCGCTACATCACGCACCCGCGCCGGCCGGCAAGTCACCATCAAAATGTCAAGTTTCAAATTTAAACATTTCTAAGTAAACATCATTCGCGATTAATTTATTTTATTGTACTAAGACACCAACATAAAAAATATAAAACACGACTGTCCCAGAATTAACGAACAACCTCTTAAGGGGCCATTGTACTCAACATTATGAACAACTTTTACTATAGGACCAAACCTGAAATCGCGAAAAAAATTCAGCTGTTCTCTACATTTATGTTCGAATAACCCGTGAAAATGTAAGGAACAGCTGTTGTTTTTTCGCGGTTTCTGGTTTGATGTGACTAAAAAAACCAGCCATGTGCGAGTCGGACTCGCACACGAAGAGTTCCGTACCATATTAAGATCGAGTAAAAATCGCCGAAAAAAACACGTTTCTAAAAAGCTAGGTATACATGAAATAAAAACTTATTTCTAACATGTGTGATAGTGGTTAACTTTAATCATTTAAACAGTAAGAAATCAAATAACTAATAACGATAATGGATATAATAATAAACATGGTGAAACGTGGGTGTACTATAGAGTACACCTCTGCCGAACCCTTCGCGTTCGGGGGTTACAGTCATGATGTTATGTTAATTTAAATCATTATTATTAAATTAAGTCTCTGTTTTGTTTAATCTTCAATTGAGAGACAGTTTAGTTAAATTAAATCGGTTCCCAATATTTGTGCCAGCCAGTACCTAGTCATCCTTGCGGTGACATTGACTTTGTATTCAAGAATACTTCACTCCCTATTAGTTTAATTAAGGGGCCGATCACACGTACCACAACCACACCACAACAAAAAAAAAAATACGTTATAAACGATACACTATCACACACACGCACTTAAAAACCCACTCGCATAAATCACCCATGTGCGCTCATTTTTGTATTTTGTATTTTTCTTTTTATATGTTTTTCTTTTTATCTCTTTGCTTGAAAGGTGATCTCCAAAACATGTCTGTTAAACATTAAATAACTGAAATAAACATTTATTTTTTTATAAATTATTTTTATTTCTGTAAGTAGGTTTGTACAAACACTTTTACATGTCAATTATATTTTAAAAACTAGATGAGGTCGGCGATTCCTATCTCTGAGAAGTCGACAGGCCGAAACAAACTCAGAGGTCACAGTAGAATAGTTTGTCACATAGTGCGTGGGCGCGTGGATTACAGCCCGACCCCTTTAAGAGTCTATAATACCCTCAGCGCCGCCGCACTCTTTTCTCGCTCGCACACTACTGCTGGCGGTCACGCGAGCAAGCGAGACAGGGTGAAGACTCCCAGGCACCGATAGTTTAGTTTATTTCTTTTTACGGTGAAAATAATGGTAATTAAAAAAAAATAACATTAGACATGCTTTATAGTTAGTTCAGTTAAGAAGCAAAGTTTATACCAGCGGTTTATTGTTCGGTTTAGAGGTAACTTTGCATTTTTTTTCTATCAAGAAAATTTTATGGAATCGTGTTTTCGTGAAACATAGTACTCAACTTTACCATATATTTATTTCAAAATTAATGTTGCAATATTTTCGACATAACGGAGGATCATGCTTAGCAATTTGAGGTAGTATAGGCTCTTAACGGAGAGGAGGTCTGAGTCCAGCAGTGGGAATGTTATGGACTGGTTATGCTTATGCAAACCCGATCAGGAAGCACAGGAGTGATATTTTTTTAAATGTGTTTTGTTAATAATTTTTTAAATCATCCCTTCTTCCACAGCATGTGGTCCCTGTGGCGCGCGTGGAGCGTGCTAGCCTGTGCGTGCGCAGTGGCAGCGCAGCGTCTGGATCAGGACGCCATCTTGTCGCCGCGGCCGGCCCGGGTGCGGGACCGCGAGCTCGCCAAGCCGGATGAGCCGACATGCGATCAGCTGAAAGCAATGTGGAGGTACGTTATTCAAATAGATAGACAAGAAAGACAGTTTTTGTTCCTTTATAATATTTTTTTATTTATTATTTTAGTTAACTTTATAAAATTCTACAATATTTAATTTTACCTATATGCCTCCTTAAAAATATGGGGCTCTTCTAAGTTCTAAAACTAGAAACAATAATAATGTAGGAGTGTAAAAATAAATTCAACATAAATCTAGGAAATGTATGTGTGTGTGTTTATGTGTGTGTGTATGTGAGTGAGTATCGCTTATTGTCAAATTACCGCATGGTACTTTGTAAAAACGCTTCAATGTCGACATAGCTCTTGCATTTTAGCCAGTTTATTAATGTTTTTTTACATTCTCGATAAGTCATGGCGTCATGGGATAAATATTAAAAAGTTTTTTTTTTTTTTTTTTTTTAAACTTTGCCCCCCAATAGGAATTTCTCCTGTATTGTGGGTGCGTTTACAAACATTTAAATTCACATACACAAACAGCCAGACCCGAAACAACTACTTGTAGGTCATACAACCCGCGACACGCAGCGCAGCAGTCAATCGCTTTACTAACTGCGCCAACCGTGCCGCCGAATTGTCTGGTGAACTGTCGTTTTGGATAATTGTGAGGTTTTAAGCGAGACTTCTGGTACAACAAGATATTTTCTTCTTTTTTTGTTAGGGCTAGAATAATAGCCAAGGGTTTTATGTAGTTTTTAAAGCAGCTTGGAGTACCTTTAGAATTAGAAAAGAAGACAAGATTTTTTGTTGACTCTTCTTGTATTAGTCGCAACACTCGCTCGACTACCATAAGAGGATGCGTAGATCATACAAACGTAATACCAAAATAATTTGTAAATCAAACATATTCTTAAGCCACGAGTAGTGTGTCTTTATTCCGATTGGCATACAGAATATTATCTAGGTTCCCAAATATATATTTTGTATGGACACTGATTTTTAAAACAAGAGTTATGAGAAAAATAAGTTTTCTATAGAAATTTTAAATTCCTCATATCTCGTCTTTATATCATTTTCCTTTCAAAATATATATTTGGGAATATAGATATTCTGTAATTCAATCGAAATAAATACACACTACCTTAAGAATATTTTTGATTTACAAATTATTTTGGTATTATGTTTGTATGAACTGCGCATGCTACGGCCCCTTAACACAAATATTGTTCACAAACATTTTTTTAACAACCTGAAATTAACACACACACACACACAACAACAAACAGACAAATAAAACTAGGAATTGGATGAAACAACCCTACTTGATACCAAATGTTATTTGTGGATTTTTCACCAAGTTTCACGACAGGCCCAAAGTCCCCGGTATGCCGATAAAATATCATCTGCGTTCCCATTTACATAATTGGCATTTCTACCCCCGACCGGAATTCAAATGGCCGATATCGGCCGCCTCTCCCCCAAGTTAGATCTACAGATAAATTGGTACTTTGATAGTAATTGTTTCGTAGACCTACGAACTTGATATAATTTGGGAAGTTATTGGACGATATTAAATGCCGCTTTGAAGGAATATTATTTGTATATATTAGTGATGAATTTAGGATGCTTTGTGTAAACTTGAAACATTTTGAGCTGATTTTTAGGGTTCCGTACCTGAAGGGTGCCAAACGGAACCCTAAGGAATTACTATGCCTCCGCTCTGTCCGTCCGTTCGTCCATCCGTCTGTCTGTCAGCGGGCTGTATCTCATGAACCCTGATAGGTAGGCAGTTGAAATTTTCACAGATTATGTATTTCTATTGCCGCTCTATCAAAAAATAATAAAAATGTAATATGTGGACCCCTTGTTAACTATAAGGGGTCCCCAAACAAGAAAGGCTATGCTTGGAGTTTCCCTACGTGATCGAATCAGAAATGAAGAGATCCGCAAGCGAACCAAGGTAACCGACATGGCCCGAAGAATTGCCAAACTTAAGTGACAGTGGGCAGGGCACATTGCTCGCAGAACAGATGGCCGATGGGGCCGAATGGTTCTGGAGTGGCGACTGCGTATCGGAAGATGTAGTATTGGAAGGCCTCCTACAAGGTAGGCCGATGACATTGTGAAGGCCGCAGGTATCCGCTAGGTGCGGGAAGCAAAGAACCGGTCAAAGTTGCGGTGCTTGGGGGAGGGAGGCCTATGTCCAGCAGTTGACGTCTTTCGGCTGAAATGATGATGATACAAGAAACGTGTTTTTCGGCGTTTTTTGCTCGATCGTATACGGTACGGAACCGTTCGTGTGCGAGTCTGACTCGCACTTGGCCGGTATTTTAATTGTTTGATAGAAATTTACTACTTTAACATTTTGATGAAAAGCAGACTTTTCTTTAGGAACAAGCCGTGTGTCCGATGTGAGTTGTCATCAACAAAAATACAAAAACTACCATACGAACTTTCTACCACGATTACGAGCATGAATTTTTAAAATCCATTATTTTCTTGTTTTAAATGGCATCTCTCACGTCAACCTAGGAGGTTGTCGTCTGCTTAACTGGACTTTTCCCCAGCCATAGCATAAACTTAACTAAGTGACTCACGCTAAAGGCACCCCCTGTGGGGTGCGGACCTCGGCTTAGGGCAACGCTGGGGGAGGACAGCAAGGTAGAGGCAGGATCGGATAAAAAAAAATCTTCATTACTGCTCACCTTCATTATAATATAAGGAACTTTTATACAAAATTCCATGCTTCTAGAACCAGCGGTTCAGGCTGTGTGTTTTCTGTCAGTAAATTGTCTCTCTAGCCGATATCAAAGCCCCTCCATCTTCTTTTTCACTTGTCTTAGCCCTGAATCAGGAGGCCTACTACGAAGCGTTACTCCCAAGTATCGGCCGAATGTTCGGCCGTTTTGTAACTTCTTTAATTTCCTTTTTTGACTTTGAATCCTTACCCGACTTAAAGTCACATTTTTTACTTTGGCTATTATCTCTTGAAAATTCATTTATTACAGATAAGAGGGATCCATATTATGTTAGTATTACAAAACAACTTATATTCTAGTGTTAGTAGTAGTTAAAGGTAGGTATAAAATAAAATTAAATACAATGATGCACACTCCACGCAGAGGACGACCAGGCAAGAAAACATGTTTCCTACCTGAGCAACCTCCGGATAAAATGCCGAATATATGGAGTATAGCTCTCCGCCACAGCTCTCAGGATATAGTTGCGACTACCTCGCACTCTGCTCAGCAGTGACGCGGTTTTTTTACGGATTATAGCATGAAAGCCATTTGTGTGGGTCTCAGCAAACATTTCCGAAGCGCTGCTGAAACGGGGCAGTCGCAACAACATCCTGAATGCATTATTATATTGTACGCGCAGGGCATCCAGCGATCTCTTGGTGTAGTTGACCCATAGATTGCTCGTATAACTTTGACTGTCGTTTTTTTTTTTCGCCGTAGTTAGCCTTAATTAGCCGTCGTCAAGCAAAGGCCGAACATTCGGCCGATACTTTGGATTTATGTTCGGAGTATACCTCACGATCGGCGCAAAATGTTTTTCTTTTTATACATACATAAAATAACATCACGCTGTAATCCCCGAAGGGCTAAGCAGAGGTGTACTATAGTACACCCACATTTCGCTAGTTATGTTGAAGTCCCATGTAATAGGGGGCGAGCCTATTGCCATCAAAAAATTGGGCACAAATCCAGAATCCGGGCTACTACTGAGAAATTCCAATTGGAAAATCTCAATAACTCTTGGCATGAACTGTGAATCGAACCCAGTACCTCATGCCACTAAACCAACGACGCTGTCAGATTCTGTTTTCTTTTCAATTCTACCTTGCCAGCCTTATCAGACACTCCCTTTTCCTTTACGAGTATCTCATTTCTCACAAAATTCAGTCTTTTCATTACATCTTTTTTCTTAAGTAAATGTTAATTTTTACCTCAGCAACTCAAACAAGCAGGTTTTGCTGTATAAAGAGTAATTTAATCTATTTTGACTATATTATACTTAGACTTTAATATCCTGACTTCAATTATTATTTATTTGTTTTGTATTTTGTAATGAAATTTAGAATGACTATATGTTGCAGTTAAATGTATTTTTTCTTATACCTACAAAATTCGTACGCCGTTATTGGCAAAACATGGACGTACACAACATCTATGAATTCAATACCTTGCATGTCTGATTAAGTCAGTTTATGTATACGCATGTTTGTCAAATAAATTATCTTTATATTTAAAGACAGTCAGCAAAATTCGATTTTGCTGCGAGCGTGAGACAAAGTAACTGTTTATTTTTTTTTTTTAATGCCGAGAACAGTGCTCTGTCTACTCACAAAATTCGAATTATTTGAACTTCACTTTGTTCTGTCACTTTCACTTCGATACGAAAAAAGAGAGATAGAAACAAGTCGATTCGAAGTTCAATTTTCAAATTCCATACCTAGTAGGCCCAAAAAAGAAACAAACAATAAATCGTTCGGATACACATATATCCGTAAAATTGCAAATCATCTGTTAAGGTTTTATTTTTTTTAAGAACGTTGCCCCACACTAGGAATTACTCCTGTATTGTGGGTGCGTTTACAAACATTAAAACTCACATACAAAAACAGCCAGACCCGGAACAACTACTTTCAAGCCATACAAATATTTGTTCCGTGCGGGAATCGAACCCGCGACACGCAGCGCAGCAGTCAATCGCTTAACCACTGCGCCAACCGTGCCGTCAAATGTAATTATTATATTTAACTTTGAATTTTTTGATACTGTTTGTGTATTTTTTTTCCTATAGGTAATATATGTTTTCGCTGCTGGTGGTGAAAAGTTGTGTGTTAAACGAGACCAAATTTATTTGCATCTCGTGCTTGGAATCCCTTGCTGCGCTCAGGATTCTAACCTAGAATCATTCGCTTACTCGGGCTTCAATATCAACAGTCGCAGCAAAAACCAACTTTGCTCTCTAGTTGCACAAATTATTAACTATTCTCGGTTGAAAGTTTCTGATGACTAAAAAGTTTACCTCATGGAAGTTTGCATCTTCTTAATTATTTTTAATTTCTTTTCATAGTTATCGGGCTAATGCTTGTATCAGCTTATTACTGCATCTATTGTTTTCAAATAAAACCGTGCAGCGGTCCATTTTATGGGTCTAAATACTCGATTTTCGATAGGCCAAAGCTTGGAATAGTGCCCAAAAAATGGCACTTAGTCATCGAAGCAAATTATTCTGTTGGTAAACGGTCGGGGAGTGTATGAAAGTGCACTTCAGCCCACAAAATGGTGTTATGTTCAATTTTGTGTTTGATAATTATGTCTTATTTTACAAACTCGTGGCTAAGTAATCCGTTTGGTGCCGGACGTAAAGAATAGCACCATCCCATTTCTTCCCGTGGGTGTCGTAAAAGGCGACTAAGGGACGTATTAAAGAATGGGCAGCAGCGTTCTCTCTGCATTATAGCACCATCCCATTTCTTCCCGTGGGTGTCGTAAAAGACGACTAAGGGACTTATTAAAGAATGGGCAGCAGCGTTCTCTCACCATACTGCGATCACCAACCCGCTTGCCAAGCGTGGCGGTTATGGCAAACCCCCCTTTTGGGGGAGGCCTATGTCCAGCAGTGGACGTCTTTCGGCTGAAATGATGATGAATGATGAAGTAATAACAGCTGCACGGTTCAATCCATCAGGTTAAGCTGCGCTTACCGGGGTTGGTGTGTGGATGGGTGACCATCTTTACACTGGATAGAATACTCACCGAGACGCCTCCGTGCCTCGCAAAGCACGTTAAGTCGTTGGTCCCGGCTTGTCATTCCTGGATCTTTAACAGTCGTTAGGGGTTGTCAGAGGCCCAAAAGTCTGACAACCAGTCTTACCAAGGGGTATCGTATTACCCAGAAACGGGGTTTTGGAGGTAAAATAGGCAGTCGCTACATATCATCATCATCAGCCCACAGCAGTCCACTGCTGGACATAGGCCTCTCCAATTGCACGCCATTCAGCTCGATTCTTGGCAACTCTCATCCAGCTGCCACCAGCCACCCTGCGAAGATCGTCGCTCCACCTAGCCTGAGGGCGTCCTACCTTATGTTTATCGATTCGCGGTCTCCACTCAAGAACACGTCTACCCCAACGGTCATCAGTTCTACGGCTAATTTGGCCGGCCCATTGCAACTTCAGCTTGCTTATTCTGTGGGCCATGTCGACAACTTTGGTTCTCTGCCGGATCACCTCGTTCTGGATTCGATCCGGATTCGTCGCTACATAATTATAAAATACTGACCCCCCCACCTCCCTCTGGTCTCTGGCTGCTGTATTCAGCAGCATCTGGTTAGACTGGAAGCTGACTCCAGTATAGTTGGGAAAAGGCAGGCAGATTGCAGACTTTGATATTACATATTTGTGCATAACGCACCTTCTTGAGTTTTGTCTATGTTTTTGATATTATTTTGTATTTCTATTTATTTATTTGCGTAAAACATGGTATAAAAAGTTATTACAGTACACAAAATAGAGCAGACATGTTTTGCCAAGATTAAATATAGCATGCAAATATTTGTAATAAAATTTTCCGTAGCAAAATTATTAGATAATTATTATAATTATTACAACACCACTATTTTCATTCTAGGAATTGTCTTATACTATAGAAGTTGTTATCAATTAACAATTTATTCTTAAAAGCATATCTCGAGTTTAACATTTTCAGATTACTAGGTAATTTGTTATAAATTCGTACACACATAGTTAAGCAGCTTTTATTGTACTTAGCAAGCCTTGGAGCTCTGTTAAGTACGAGTCTGTGAGCATCCCGTCGGCTTCGAGGATTTAAATCGTTTGCTATGTTAAATAATTCCTTGTTTCCATACAAACATGCATATTTCATTAATATACAGACAAGGTAGCGGTAACAATCCAAGTTTCTTAAACACCGGCTGACATGATTCATCAGGATGAAGTCCTTAGATAGCCGTAATGCATTTTTTTTGAGCACCAAATGTTCTATTCTGGTCAGTACTGTTACCCCATATTATAAGTCCATAACGTAATATGGATTCCACATACGCATGGTAAGCTAATATAGCTGTTTTTTGATTAGTACTTTTTTTTACTTGTCTCAGGGCATACAAAAATTTATTTATTTTGCTTGAAACACTGTCTACATGCATTTTCCAATGTAGATCTTCATCAATAGTAACTCCCAGGAACTTGGTATTGTACTGGTTTAATTTTGGGTATATTTATTATATATTGTCTATTAATTTTTATGATTTTTGCATTACCTTTTGTTTTACCAGTTAAAAGAGGAAGTAAAAATTACTACTATTAAGCGCCTTTTTTTAATAATTTAATATAATATATACAGTCCATTTTCACATTAACAATATTAATATATGTATCAGAAAGGTGCTTGAAAGGTGGTCATATTTGAGCGTTGAGCGTTTACGACTTACGGCATTTCATAAAAACTTTCAAGCCTTTTTTTTTTCGAAATGCCTGCATCAATTTTAATGAACTTCATACGCATAAGCAGGACACAAAGGTCTAAAAAGTTAGTTAAGAACATTTTCTAAAAATAGTGTTACAGACAAATTATAACGATTTTAAAGACAATTTTCCATAGAAACAGAGATTTCCAGTTATCTGTTTTTAAATAAGACATTTCAAAAAGGTTCTTAACTAACTTCTTTAATGTTTCGGTATATTCAATAAAAAAAACTATAAATTCCGCATAATAAATGTCGCTTAATACAAAGTTATCTGCATCGCCTTATTTCTAGAGTAAAGAAAAATGATTCAACTTCCAACCGTGTCACCAATCAGCAGGAGGCAAAATGGTTTAAGTGACTACTTAATCATATTAGGAATAGGCTATTTTGTTCAAGTACCAATTGGGTGTTGATAATACAGACAAGTTGACTTAAGCAATGATGAATATTCTTAAGGAGTTGTTTGATGTCTCATGTTTGGAAAGGATTTTATAAAACATGGTTGTTGATACAAAATAATAATGACAGATTTATGAGCAAGTTAAGAAGTTGTAGTATTGAAATGGGTGAATAATTATTATGTCAGAATAAATAAACAATTCTGTTAATTAAAAAATCTTTTATTACGTACACTACATGCGTTTTGTTTCGTAATTTAAACTAATTAACACTCAGACTGTTTGATTGGAAGCTCGCGAAAATAGTTGCAGCGTGTTAGAGAGTATGGCTACCTGGAACTTGAAGAAGATTAAAAGGCCTTGAGATAATAGATAAGATTATATTTTATATAGAAACAAACATACGGGTAGACACTTTTATACAGAAATAAGTAAAGTCCATTTCACGAAAGAAGTCCCGCAGACGTGGCGCTGCAGGCATGGGTTATTTTAGGAATGTTGCTAACTTAGCGTATAATAATAATTAGTTCCACTTATTTCCGCGGGACTTCTTTCGTGAAATGGACTTTATGTCACAGGGTGTGTCACAAACTAAACAATATTTAAACTTAGAAGTAACAAAACTGCCAGGTAGAGTGTTATCATTGAAGTTCCAACACAGCGAAAAGGGATAAATGATTTTATTTGTGTAAGTAGGTTGGTACAAACACTTTTACACGTCAATGACACTTTTACACTTACACGTCAATGGTTGAACGGACATGTCTTATTGAATTTGGCTGACGGCAAATTGGTTGAAGCAACATTGCAGTGTTAGTAGTGGAAAGAAAAATGTATGAAGGTACTTTTCACCTAAAGTTAGCTACGAGTATATCGAAAACCGCTTTATCTGCCATTCAACTGAAACTTTAGGACGCGAATAACGATTTATGCTCTGATTCTCTATTTTTGTGTACAGTTTAAATGAAGTAAGTACTAAAAAAAATTGATGTCGGATCTTACATCATGATTGAGAAAGCAATAAAATTGCACAGTCTTAAGCGCCAAATAATTGCTCAGAATTGTATGAAACCCGGCTCATCCAACGCAGAAAAATTTGCTGAATCCGAAGATGTATATAACTCAATATCGTCCAAAATGTCGCTTCAAACAAATAGCCTTTCACCCCTCGATATTATGTACCTACCTACAAAGTAAAAACAACAATCAAAGTGGATATGACATTTTACAACTACAATAATTATTATAGTTTTAAAATGTCATAAATTATCGACTTTATTTTATTACATAAATTTAAATAAAATTGGTAAAATAATTGATTTCAGAAACCGGGATTGTGTTCAATCAACTGTACAAAAACAAACGTAAAAATAAATTGAAAAATATTTATTTGCAATCAGTGTCGAAAATGAAAAATATTGACATAAAGTGCAATCAATCTTGTTTTCACCCCTGAAGTAAACAACTTATATTTTATTTTGTATTTTCTCGAGCTTGAGGCAACTTTAATATTGGTACGTTGTTCATAAATTCTGTGAAAGGCTATGAGACTAATAATGACTAAAGTTGTTTATTAGCTTAGTTGGAGGATTTTAATTATAAAATGCTACCTACTATGTAGTTAAAGAATAACATAAACGAAATTAAACAAGTATGTATTTAACCAAATTTTCATAATAATTACCAGTTTGCGCTCCTTAAAATATTATTGATCACTCATAAAAAAATTGCGCCTCTTTTTGTGAACCTCTATTAATTCCTATTTTCGGTACCTACCTAAAAATACTAAATAGCTAACTGCAATAAACTTAGATGTAGCGTTGCTAACAGTTCTAACCTTTTTTTTTTTTGTTCACGGGGTGGATAATCCTCTTGGATGACATCCGCCCTGGGGCGGGCGGAGGGCTCTGTCAGACTCATACTGACTAAAAACCACCCCAGTGTTCCCCGCCTACACTTGCACCGGGGATCTTGGGATCTATTATTACTTCCGCAATCCCCGGCTAGTGCCGGCCCACCTCTGCGGGCCACCTCAAGTCTGGGGGGGGTGAGATGTCTGACTTTATGATTATTTATTATATGATATGTCTGATTTATTTTAGACATAAAAGCCGTTGGTTTTTATAATTATCCTTAATTAAGATACCTATGTATCGAGCGAGCATTACAATACGTAACTGTCTTCAACGTGGAAAGAAAAAGATCCAATAAATCATAATATACTAAAGTTTCATTTTGCTTGTATGTGTGACTGTTTCAGAATATTCATGCAAATTAACATAAAAATAGGGAGCCTCATCTTAAGGCTTGTACAGACTGGCACGATATCGTGGGCGTGACAAGGGTCACGCTGCCTGTCGCGTCCGTGACATCGCTTCCGTCTGTACTAGCCTTTAATGTAAGTACGGTGGTATTTGTTTTGTATTGTAATATTGTCTATGAGTCATTGTAACTTGAATTAATAAATTAATAATAAGGGTCCCGTTGGACAGAACCCTAAAAACGATATCAATATATCGACGGCAGCAAAGTAGAAACAGTCAGCTGCACTTTCTACGAAATTCACTTTTTTGCATAATTCAACTCAGAATTCTTTGTTTTATCATAGGTATTTATTTCTGTGTTAATTCTCAATTTTGACTAATATTAAGTCACTTATACAAAGACAACTAGGTACACATTGATGTATTAAATAAGAAGATATGGTACGCGCTCCTCGATGTGGACCGCATAAATTAGGGGAAAGAACACAATCGACCTACATTACTCTCGGTTTGCGAGGAATACCCGAATCGTAGTTTGCTTCCGAGTTGTTATGGGTACCTAAGTAACAGTGACAATTATTGCTATCTCGTTCCCGCCATAGCCCGCGTAATATGCCTCTCTATTTCGGTTGTCGAACACATATGACAAATGACATCGGGTCCATTTAATATTTACGTGATGTTAGAGAGTGGCCTATCTTCCTATTTAATACATCAATGTAGATAAACAATTTTTTTACAAAGTGACAAAGGTAGACACATTAAAAAGAAGAATTATTTTCAAAATAGAAGAAGATAGCTTTGTTCTTCTATTAAACACCACAGTTTTACGTTCAAAGAGTTGTAGAGAGTATACTTTGCGGCCGTCGATATTAAACAACACCCGAAGAAACTACAAAAGGCAAACAACAATAAAACCGAAGCGAATAAATACAAATATTTTATCGAAACTAACCCGTATAAACTTTGAATCTAAATACTAAACAATTTATACCAAAATAAACTAAACTGTTAGCACTAAAACACAATTATTTACGTCAAACAGCTGATATAAAGGCTAGATTTAGCAATTCTATTATTCTGCAAATAATCTAGACCAATTTAAATTTGACCTTGTCCCTATCAACCCCTATTAGTTATAGATACCTTACATACCTACTTGTCATTCTAAAATTAGAACAACTTCGGCTACCAACTGCCCAATGACCAGGTTATTTTTGGCTCTAATTAATTGTAATTAGAAGGTAAATTCCGTGTAGATAATAGCTGTTTGCTATCGTCCTTACACTAGGAATGTTAAATTCATTCCCTAACAATTTCGAGTAAATATCAAACCTCAAATAATTCCTATTTTGGGGTCCTACAAAAATTAAATGGTCAAGTAACTGCAAACAACTTGAATGTAGGTTTCGCCAGCCGCTGCTATGACACGTTCACGGGGTGGAAAATCCTCATGGATGTCCCCCGCCCTGGGGCGGGCGGAAGGGTCTGACTCCTACTGACTTAAAACCACCCCAGTGTTCCCTTCCCACACTTGCACTGGGGATCTTGGGATCTGTTATTACTTCCGTGATCTTTTTTCGATCGATATTTAAGGGGAGTCCTTAAATATTTGTTTTATTTATTTTTAAAGTGAATTTATAACTAAATATTCTGGGAATATTTCAAGCGTCTACCTGTTGCCGTTATCAATATAAAGAAAAAATTACCAAAAAAATCACGTTTGTTGTGTTTTTTAGTATTTGTTGTTATAGCGGCAACAGAAATATATCATCTGTGAAAATTTCAACTGTCTAACTATCATGGTTCATGAGATACAGCCTGGTGACAGACGGACAGACAGACGGATAGACGGCGGAGCCTTAGTAAAAGGGTCCCCGTTTTACCCTTTGGGTACGGAACCCTAAAAAGTTGCAATCATTAGAAGTTCAACAAGTTTTTAGAGGATTAGTTAAATATTTCCCAATTATTAGGTACTAGCAAGACCTAAGCTAGCAGTGAGGTAGGTAAGAGCAGTGGTGGCCCAGTGGTAACTAACGAGTTGTAGGTCGTAGGTTCGAACCTAGACAGGCGCATTACTTTGTGTAAACTATTTCATCTTCACTGCTCTCAAAACGGTGAAGGAAAACATCGTGAGGAAACCGGCATGTCCTAGAACCAAAATTCTTAGACGTGACATCTACCAACCCGCACTGGGCCCGCGTGGTGGATTACGGTCCGCTCCCTCACACAGACAGGAGGCCTGTGTCCCAGCAGTGGGAACATTATAGGCTGATTATGATGAGGTAGGTACACACGGCTACACATCAAGCTATACATTTCCAGTATGCGCTGACCTCTCATTTTGCGGAAATCCTACACAATGCGAGATCAGCTTATACTGGAAATGTATAGCTTGATGTGTAGCCGTCTGTACTATAAAACCATTAAGAAGATGCATTCAGAAAGTTGGCAACGTCCCAAATAGCTGACAAATATTTCGTTGTTTTTATTGAGTTTCTGAATTTAGGTGCGCTTTAAAACTTAAGAGGCCGGTGATGGAGGCGTAGTTCATACAAACGTAATACCAAAATAATTTGTAAATCAAACATATTCATAAGGTAGTGTGTCTTTATTCCTATTGGAATACAGAATATCTAGGTTCCCAAATATATATTTTGAATGGACACTGATTTAAACAAGAGCTATGAGAAAAATAAGTTTTCTATAGAAATTTTAAATTGCTCATATCTCGTCGTTATATCATTGTCCTTTCAAATTATATATTTGGGAGCATAGATATTCTGTAATCCCATCGAAATAAATACACACTACAATAAGAATATGTATGATTTACAAATTATTTTCGTATTACTTTTGTATGAACGTGGGGCATGCGTAGCATTACGCATGCTTAAGAGACATAATAACTGAAATTGCCTGATTATGGTGATCTAACAATAAAGCGCTGACAAGAGGCAAATGATAAAAGTAGGCTTGTCTTATACAAACAAATTGCCAAATCTATATAGTTTGCGGTAGCGGAAAAATATATGTTATTCTTGAACATAGGTATTTCTCAGAACTTGGGTGTTACCAAAACACGTTTATAAAAAAAATCTCGATACTAATAAACGGTAAACTAACTCTTTACTTTGAGTTTCAATCCAAAATATCTGTATTAAATATCAACGTACGGTTGGTATTTAAATAATATCAAGAACGTCTTATTTTTTATTGTCGATTACTCAACTCATTTTTGAGTAAATAAATAATTGCTTCATATTTTGCAATAAATTACAAGCGTTGTGTCATCACGCTTCTCTTTCTTTTGTATGCATTCTGACAATGACATCGCTTTACCTGTTGTCAACGTCTTAAAATAAAATGAGCATGTACCTAATGAGTTAATTAAAAAATTCAAACTTTATCAAATTTGCAAAAAACAAACACAAGCGGTCAATATTTAAAAATCAAACCAAATATCCAAACACATTGGAAATTAGGGTGAATGTACCAAAAAATGTCCAGTGGTCTTGAATAATAGGATTTTAAGCTTCATTTGAGTGTGCACGGTTGGTAAGCCAGACAAAATGTAAAGCTGTCACTGGCACTTAGAGGTCTATCGTTGACCAATCTATAAATAGAGCGTATTTAAAGGTTTATTTTTGGATATTAATTAATTAAAAGCAATCACAGTAACAATATTTCAAAATAATATACGAAGAACTTTCAGGTTGGTGAGTTTTGTACAATATAATCGGATTACGTAACATAAGTACCTAACTCTTATCAGTTTTCGCTGAAATTTCTTTTCCTCGAATTCATGGAGACGTTGTAAGTAATAATATAAATATCTCAAATACTGTTTGAGTAGCTATAGAAACAAACCCATTCTGTTTCGATCAAATGCGTCAAGTTAATGTTACTTATACCAAAATAAATTAGTAATTAAATATTAATAAAATCATGATATTTAGGTCATTATATAAAATTGACGATCTATCATAATCATGTCACCGGGTAGGTACTGAACTTCTTTATTTCTTACAGTCTGAAATAAATCGTGTAACTGACGATTTCACGAACTACACATACAAAATTTTCCCAATAATCTTATTACTTACTATTTTTTTTCTCCTCCAGGCATCGAAACTTAATTCAATTACCAGAGACAGTCCCTCCCTATCTCCCGTTTTACTTAATTATTTTGATACTAATATACATTTTTGCCCACAGATTCTCAAAGCGACAAGCGCGGGCACCCGAGATAATGAATGAAGTGAGCACCTACCGCGACCCCCTGATGTACAACGAGTGGCCTGTCTATACCGCGATACCGCGAGCCGCCCCACGGTAAGATAACACGTACCCCCACCCTATAAAATAAATGTTGACTTTGAAAATGGACAATATATCCGTGACATTGTTTGTGTGTGAATCTTGGATGACAATACGTGCTTTCACCCTTGGTTTTATTTAGGAAAATCTATAAATTTGACTTTTTGAAGTAAGGTCACAAAGACAGGACAGGTCGGCCAGGTCGGCAGGTTAGTTTGTACAGGATATATAAAAGAATAGGTATTACCAACATCTAAGTAAGTAAAATGCATAATAATAATTTTTAAAGCATAATATATCATATTCTTCACTAATAATATTATAAAGAGGTAAAGTTCGTAAGTTTTGATGTAGAAGGTAATCGCCAAAACCTTTCATCCGATTTCTAAAATGATTTCTCTGACAGAAAGCTAAACTATTGCCGAGTGCCCATAGACTATGTTTTACAGTTTATTTGACTTCCATGCGGACGAAGTCGCGGGCAGAAGCTAGTCGATTTATAAAATAATGCAAAATACAAATCAAATCAAAAACTATTATAGGCTGAGATCATTCTCAGCCTTTTTGTGGTGCAAAGTGCATCAGCACTTTTCGATCGTCAAAATTCAAATTACATAAGAGAGTCCCCCAAAAACGCCCACTCTTCACCACTTCCTAGTGCTTTAGCTGGGAAGAAGAAGTGGCGCAACAAACTCCCCGGTAACACAGCTGTCTGTTCAGTTAGAAAACTTGATTCTATACAATATTATGTAAAATAATTTGCATTACGCAACACGAAACGTTAAATTAAATGGTTTTTCATAAAGCTAGCTCACGCCGACAAAAAAATAACAATCGCCGAAAACTATACTCAAGCAGAAATAAAAAATTAAAACTAAAAAACGTAAACAGAACGTACCTAAGATTCCAAGCATAGAAGCCTATCCTATAGACAATCTATTCTCATTCTTACGTCCATGAATTAGAGGGTAAACGTAAACAAACAAGTACCCTCTTTTCAAATAATCCTTAGGTGGAGTAGGAGACTTAGGTGTTAACCACTCGAACACAATGCCAATAATTGTACAGTAAATAGAAGGTATTTCGAAAAAGGCTTTTCTAAATGTATCTACTGTTCGGAGGAATTAAACTCTGAAAATTATGGGATGCCACATGTAACTTCTGAAAAGCAGGGGAATTTAATAAAATGAAATTGTTTATTCTGTAAATAGAATAACGGCATAACTTTTACACGTCATATTAAAAAATAAGCTAGATAGAGTCGACATTTCCTATCTATCCCCTGAAAAGAAATGGCAAAACAAATTCAGGTGTCAAAGTCTCTTAAAGTCCAGACATAATCTTGTTCAAATCATGTGAGGACCATGTAGATCCATGTCTCAAATGGTCTTTTGAGGAAAGAACCACACAAATTTGAGTGGCGTCCCACTCAAATTTGTAGTCAGTGCAAGCATTTGTCAGCAATCGTGCAGCTCAACTCAAGACTTAAGCGCAACAACTCGGCAAACAATACCAAATAAATGACATTTGGGTAGGCCGCATAACCGGCCGATGTTACCAGCATGTTCTTCTAAACTTCTCAAGCATTATTCTAAATGAATACAATAAGAATGTTTTGTTTTTTTCCAACAGGTTCAGATACCAATATCCCGCAATTTCTCGCGAGGCGTACGGCAGAGTGGTGACCAAGGCGCCCCCCAACGTGGTTCGCACTCCTGACTATGATGAGGTAAGTTCACCATATCACAATCAGCACCCACCACATCCGCACCATATAGGAGATAATCAGCCTACAATAAAAAATAAAAAATAAATCGTTTAATTCAGGTATTAAACCCATAGTAAAATTACAAAAATAAAAATATTACAATCCACTATAAATTTAAATTAAATTACATGCATCAAAATTAAATTAAATTACAATAGAAATTAAATTAATTACATTAAATTAAATAAAAAATACATCAGCATCTTAGCATGTACACACAGCGAAGTATTACAGACACTATTTGATTAGTACATGCACATAGTCGAGTCAGGATGGACCCACCGCTGGGACAGAGGCCTCCTCTCTGTGAGAGGCAGTGGGCTGTACCACGCGGGCCCAGTGCGGGTTGGTAGATGTCACATGTCTGCGATATAGGAGCGATTTTTGTGAATTTCGTACCTCAAAAATAAAACCTATACGAAGTCTATGGTGTTAAAATAACATGATAAATCTCAATATTGTGAGTACAAACTTACATTTGCAGTTGAAAAGTATGTGAGAGCATTTTTTTCAACTACAGTGTTAAGTTTGTTCTTGGGATAAAAAACATGATAGATAACATATTCATTGTACGGAACTCTCACCACGCGAGTTCTAATTCGCACTTCAACACAACAACTTAACTTGCTTACCGAGGCACGGACGGGTCTTGGTATGTAAAGATGGTCACCCATCGACGGACCAACCGGGGCAAGCGTAGCTCAACCTGATCGTTAAACGCGGCTGTTATTACTTAGTGACAAATAAGATATAATATATTAATATGATATATGCCAGTGACCTTGAGTGGTTAACTTGCGTGTTCTGTACTGAGCTCACGCAACGCGTTGTACGTTCAGCCAGTAATAGGACTCGCCCATCAAGGAGCGCTGTTCTCAATTTGACGCATTATTAATTTATTATACACAAAACAAGAGTATTTAAATAAAACGCGTACACTAAAATATCAATAATTAAATTATCTTTAAATTGGTGAAGGTTTCAGAAAAATACGCTTGGTAGATTTTGCGCCATTCTCAGTTTTTTATCCGTGTTAGACATAACTTTACAAATTAATTTCACTATGTAATATAAACATAGGTAATCTAAAATATTCACAAATTAAGTTATTGAGAAAATGCTCTTATTTAACAAATATTTTTTGAAATCATTAACACTACTCGTTTAGACGTGATCTTCAGTATAAAATCATTAAAAGTCGGTTATCGTCGCCTTAACCTAACTAAAACTATTAACAAACTAAAATATGGCGTCTAAAAAATCCTCCGCATCGCTGTCGACTGGTAATGTACCCAAGGGACTAGGATATTATAGATTTACTTAGTTATAGCAGTGCAGACAGAGCAAGGGTGGCCCAGTGGTAACGGCCGCGACTTACGAGTTGTAGGTCCTAAGTTCGAACCCTGGCAGGCGCTTTACTTTGTGTAAATTATTTCATCACCACTGCTCTCAAAACGGTGACGGAAATCATCGTGAGAAAACCGGCATGTCCTAAGAACAAAAATTCAAAGACTATGTGACGTCTACCAACCCGCACTGAGCGCGCGTGGTGGATTTACAGCCCACTCCCTCTCACAGAGAGGAGGCCTGTGTCCCAGCAGTGGGAAACATTATAAGGCCGAATAGCTACTTTGATACACAAAGTATTTATTATGACTAAACTTTGTACAAAAAGAATGATAACAAAAACTTTTCATGCGGCCCTGGCGGTTTAGTGCGACTGGCATGTTCGTTGAGAACAGAGGTACCGATTTTTACGGGCTCTTGTGGAAACTCAAGGCATCCTTGCTGACTCGACTATGTGCATGTACTAATCAAATAGTGTCTGTAATACTTCGCTGTGTGTACATGCTAATACGCTGATATATTTTTAATTTAATTTAATGTAATTAATTTAATTTTTAATTTCTATTGTAATTTAATTTAATTTTGATTGTGTTTTTTTTTTGTTTGTAATTTTACTATGGGTTTAATACCTGAATTAAAAGATTTTAATTTTTTTATATTCATTATAAAATATGCATCGGTTGTCCTAACTTTCCGCACGAACTATCTTGGCCCGTCAATATTCCATAACATCACGCCTGTAATCCCCGAAGGGTTAGGCAGAAGTGTACCTATAGTATACCCACATTTCGCCAGTTATGTTTAAGTCCCATGTAATAGGGGCGAGCCTATTGCCATCAACCGGGCACAAATAAAGACTCCGGGCTGGTACTGAGAAACTCCTAATGGAAAATTCCATTAACACTGCCCGACCTGGGTATCGAACCCCCCGTGGTAGACCACGGGGGGTTCGATACCCCGATACGCTTCGGAGTAGACTCCGAAGCGTTAATCCGAACTATCGGTCGAATGTTCAGCCGTTTTATAACTTACATAGTTTCCTTTTTTGACTTCGAATACTTACCCGACTTAAAATCACATATATACATAAGAGCAAATTTATCAGGAGACACTTAAAACTTTATAATATTTTGTTTAGACTACTTATGAAAATCTAAAATACCGTTGGTGTATAATATCTTAAGCTGTTAAAATGTTAAACAAAAAAATATCTTAAAAAAACATCAAAATCATAATCAACATCTTAAATCTTAAAATGTGTTTGACGAAATGTGGAGTTGGCTGGTTTGCGGATCGTTTTAAGGGTTCCGTACCAAAATGATAAAAAGGAACCCTTATGGTGAGACTAAGTCTGTCTGTCTGTCTGTCTCACCTGGATATCTCAAGAACTACTTATGCTATCAACTTGAAATTTAGAATAATTTTAGATGACGTTTGCCCAACTATTTTACAAATAAAAATATATATCTTTTTTGAAAAAGGGACTGAAAAGGGGTCTTAAAAATTTTAAGTGGGGCTACTAGGGCATGTGGGGTATCATATGAAATAACGCTGTTTGCACATTCTCAAACATTTATTTTTTAGGTCGCATAGTTTCCGACTTTTGATCAAAAATGTAAAAAAAAATACCGTTCCCCCCCCCCTTATCTCCGAAGTTTGTATACTTAAAAATCTGAAATTATTCTATGTAATAGAAGTGTATGTAAAGATTACAGGAAAAATAAAACTATGTCTCTAAATAGCACAGTTTTCAGAAATCATCAACATCATGTATACGTACGGAACCCTCGGTGCACGAGTCCGACTCGCTCTTGACCGTTATTTTTCTCTCTCTCTCTCTTCGCCGCAGTCAGCCATAGTTAGCCGTAGTTAAGCAAAAAGGCCGAACATTCGGCCGTTACTTCGGATTTATGTTCGGAGTCCCCCTGGACCTCATGCTCCGCAGTAGCACTTGCGACTACTAGACCAAAGAGGCAGTCATATTCCATATAACAAGAAATATGTCGCAAAAACATTTGATCAAAACTGTGAATTCGTTTCTGTAAACGTTTCTACAATTAAGACGCAGATATATGCCAGTGACCTTGAGTGGTTAGCTTGCGTGTTCTGTACTGAGCTCACGCAACGCGTCGTTCGTTCAGCCAGTAATAGGACTCGCCCATCAAGGAGCGCTGTCCCCATATTGACGCATAATTAATTGATTATACACAAAACAAAAGATATTTTAATAAAACGCGTATACTGAAAGATCAATAATTAAATTATCTTTAAATTGGTGAAGGTTTCAGGAAAATACGCTTGGTGGATTTTGCGCCATTCTCAGTTTTTTATCCGTGTTAGACATAACTTTACAAATTAATTTCACTATGTAATATAAACATAATCTAAAATATTCACATATTAAAATATTGAAAAAATGCTCTAATTTAACATATATTTTTTTTCAAATCATTAACACTACTCGTTTAGACGTGATCTTCAGTATAAAATCATTAAAAGTCGGTTATCGTCGCCTTAAGACGATGCCCTTTGAATTTCAATACACAGCAAATTTGAAACTGGCAGAAACGAAAAACTTTGTTTTCCTATTTCCGTAAACTTTTCGATCATTTGCATTATACCGTTTCCCTTAAAGTCAAAGTTCCGAAGTTTCAAATAAAACTTACAATCGTTTCCAGCTGCTCTCTTGTTAAAAATTTGAGAAGGGAAGTAAATAAGAAATATTACAGGTTTTTCAAGTTAGTTGTATTTAAAGTCACGTGTATTTTATTGCTCAAGGAGTTGAAACTTAAAATACACGTGACTTTAATTTCATTCTTAAACATTTAAGAGGATTTGATTTTGAGGGTCACGTTTTTTCAGTTAGGTACGTAAAAAATAAGGTGGCTTTAAGCACTTTCCTTTCTGAGTGGAATACCTCCTTTCCTTTACGTGGACAGTCGGCCTTTTTACTTCACTATACCTAAAGGCTTCTAAAGACCGGCGCGACACGCGACGTGACACAAAGGCACCGCTCGTCGCGCGACACGTAGGGCCTTTGTGTCACGTCGCGTGTCGCGCCGGTTTGTAGAAACCATACCACGAAACAGGGTTCGCCTTTCGAAGAGTAGGTGTCATAGAATTACTTACGGCCCCTTATACAACATGTCCCAGAATTAACGCACACCCTCTTAAGGGGTCATTGTACTCATCACTATGAACAACTTTTACTACGGGACTAAACCCGAAATTGCGAAAAAATATCAGCTGTTCCCTACATTTATGTTCGAATAAGTCGTCAAAATGTATGGGACAGCTGAGTTTTTTTCCCATGGTAAAAGTTGTTCATAATGATGAGTACAAAGACCCCTTAAGAGGTTGTGCGTTAATTCTGGGACATGTTGTATATTAATTAGATATTAATATAATATATTGTCTATAGATACAATATACCTATTATCTGTACTTATAAGATAATAAATTTAACTAATAATATATTATTATTGAAGCACAAAAGCGTTAAATCACTCGAGTAGCTGTTCAGCTTCTTGTGATCGTTCTCTTTGGTCCATGGTAACCAGATTATAATGAAGGACCGTTATTGATTAAGGATTATCTTGGATAGATTGAAAATTATGAGATAACATAGTAGTAAGTATATTGATAAAGGTGTTTATTTATAATTCCAATCAAACAACGTTGTTTATTCTTTCAAATTTTACGTAAATAGGATGGTATCTACCTAGAAAGGTTTTGAGGTTAGTTTACTATTTTTGTTTTGAAAATTAACGGTCCCCGAAACGATCAATTGAAATTGTCAATTTTTACGTGATCGATGCGCAAATTGATCGTCTAACAAATCCAATTGAAGCGATTGACAATATTACTACAATTCGAATTGATGGCAATTGATCAATTGCAATTGATCATTTCGGGGACCCCTTAAGTTGGTAGGTTAAACATAAAACTCAACGCTTTTCTGATCTGTAATTTAGTACCGCCAATAACTTGGGAATCACGTAGGTATCCAACTCACGTGGTTTTAGGGTTCCCTTATAGGATCACTCGTGTGTCTGTCTGTCCGTCTGTCACAGCCGATTTGCTCCGAATCTACTGGACCGATTTAGTTGAAATTTGCTCAAAAACTCAAACTCAAAGCATTTATTTCAAATAAACCTATTACAGGCACTTTTGAATTGTCAAGGGGTCGGTCAGTCAGAGAGATGAAGCTAGTTGCCCATTCCAAAGCGTAGTAGGTTCCTATGGAGAAGAACGGGCAAGAAACTCCACGGACAGTCTTTTAAATCAAAATATTGTTACATAGTATTGGTTACATCATTTATGTTGAAATTATACATGAGAGAACAATGTAGAAAGACGTGCACGTTAAAAGCGTCCGTAATAAAAATATAAAAAACAATTAAAATACCTTAGTTAACATAAGCCGTGGCAGCTAAGAAATGATCAGTCCCTACTGACGGCGCCCGTTCACGAACATGACGCATGGATCAGCACCATTTAGCTCAACCATTTTGAAGGGAAATTAATGATCCAACACACACGCCACCATCAGCTAGACATTTGAGTGAGCATGACACTCTCAGCCGCCAGGGCACATTCAAGTCAATAAAAGACGTACTCAGAAAATGGTAGGTACATATCGCATAGCGCATGCGAGAACAATATAGAAAGACGTGCACGTTAAAAGCGTCCGTAATAAAAATGGTAATGGTACAATATGAACTTCTGTGACCCAAACACGGACGTGTAACATAAATAAATGAATTTTGAATATGGGGGTCACTTTTAGGGGCCAAAACAGAAAATTAAAAAAAAAGTTTAGCAATCTGAACCGTGTGACATATCAAATGAAAAAGCTTGTTGTAAGGATATTAGATATATATTTTTTTTATAAATTTACAACAAATACTTACTTTTAAAATGATTTAGGAAAGTACATTCAAATTGACCATACCCCTCCGAAACTACACAGAATATTTTTTTTTTTTAAATACAGAAAATAGTTCTTTACTTATAGATTACAGGAAAACCTATAAGAAGTCTACGGTCATAAAATAACATGGTAAATTTCGCAATATTGTGCGTACAAACTTACAGTTGCAGTTGGAATGTATGAGGGAACATGTTTTTCAACTACAATGCTAAGTTTGTCCTTAGGATATCCCCACTACGGAAACCTCATTGGGCGTAGTCCGACACGCACTTGCCCGGGTTTTTTTTGTTTTGTTTTAGGTACCTAATATGTAATGTTTTAGTTTGTCATTTCATTTGTTAATGTTCTCTGACTGCATTTCAGTTTAAAGGCTTCTACATACCGGGGCGACTTGTCGCGCGACGCGACGCGACACAAAGGCACCGCCCGTCCCGCGACACGCGGGGCCTTTGTGCCGTGTCGCGCTGGTATGTAGAAGCCTTAAATCGTTCCACGCAAACGGAGCCGTTGACTCTTTTTTAACCATAAAGTAATTTTTCTCAAACATGCATGGAAATATTGTCATTATTTTCGAAGAAAGAACACGCGAAGTATCGAATTTACGGTCAAAGAAAATCAAATCCATTGCAGGAGCGTTTTTTGAATTTGGAACGTTACAACGCTCCAGCAATGTTGTATGAAACGGCGTGCTGGGGTTATTAAATACTCTTTTAGTCCGAAACATGGCAACCAAGGAAGTAACTTTTTTTTTTTTTTTTTCCTTCTGGCTTCGCACGGTTTGTGCATTTAGCCAATGTCAAGTTTTAGTTCTTGTGTGTGTTCTTGTGTATTGATGAAATTAATTATAAATGCATGATGATGATATCCCCGCCCACTCCCCTTGAGTTTCAGTAAAGATGTGGCACTTTACTGAGTCCTCACGCGGACTTCTTGGGAGAACTTGAAGCGAAGTTGCACTGTTTTGTTTCATTTGCCTACACTAATGCACGTTCACAAACACTTAATGGTTAATAATCCACCATTATTACACATTAATATTCGGCTAAACACTAATTTTGGAAAATTAAACAAACTGCTGAACATGACGCTTCACTTTCCCGCCAAGAAGTCCCCAAGGAAGTAACTTATCAAAGGTTTTATTTAAATTTCGAACTCGCTTGCAAATAGAAAGCTGTATATTAAAAAAAAAAAAAAAACAAATGAACACATTGGCACGTGAAAAATTTTCGTTGTTCGTCACTGAATCTGGAATTTACAAATATTTTACTTTCCCTGCATTCTTTTGAGAAAAGCACTATAATTATATGCTTCGGCGGAAATGGCAATTGCCTGTCTCGTATTAGTGAAGTCATACTCAAACTCATACTCAACCTGCAATTGCCTATTTCATGGCCTTTGCAATAATGTACTATTATGAAAAACTCTGACTGTGACTGACTCCTAAAATAACCGAAAATCAAAACACATCTATGGATTCTTTCGAAGCTGCTAAACTTTAAAGTTGTTCCTTCACATAATTACCATTGTTCTCATCTAAAAATACACTTAGAATTAAACACTTATTTCTCAAATCCATTAATACTTATATTCAGCAAGAACGGTACAAAAACTTGAAACAAAGCCACAACTTTTATACCTTAAAACAGAGAAAATACTTTGAAAAAACGTTGATTACTTTTAGAAATACCTTTTTTATCGAACAAGACACCTTGTAATACAGCCAATAACAACGTTAATTTGAAAAAATAATGTAGACTGGCCAGTATAACTTGACACTGCGGGGTGGCGCTGCTAGTCAAGGAAGGCGTCACTAATCTGTTAAATTCAGTACGAAAGTTTTATTTAATTCCCGGTTTTGCCATATGTCATTATATTCTGGTTATTTTTCACACAATGCCATAAACGGGCGTCGAATTCATTCAAAGCATACAATAGGGAAAGCTTGAAACAAAGGAATGTTTCAAAGAGCTTCAGTCATTGAATAACGTTTCTTTATCGTTTCATTAATTTTGTTCGCCAATTAGTCTTTTAGCTTTCTTGCCGTTAAAAAGATTTGTTTGCAGATGTTCTGGTTAAAGTTTTTTTTTTTTAATGGGACTTTGTTTCTTGTGGAATTTATTTAGTACTAATTGCACGGTTTCGTACTCACTGTATATAGATTACTCTTTATTATGTACCTACACTATCAAGTATAGGCAGGGACGTAGCTACTGCCGTATCAGCCGTATCAATGATAGGTACGGGGCCCCCAATCTACAGGGGCCCCTAGGTATGTAAGCAAAAGTTCATACAATATTATGCAAAACCTCAAATTCTTGTAGATAAGGAGCCCGTAATTAATGAATACCTAAAGAAAATATGAAAATGAACGTAATTGGTTTATGGCTTACTAAGGCATCAAACTACAGGCACTGTCCAACTCTCAAGCCCTTACATTTATTTAATCAAATCACACAGAAAATCAACCTACGAGTCCATGCTCCAATTTTCGAGCTCACTCCGCTCGTTCTTACATCTTATCCTATTCGAGTCAGGGTCCTCCACATTTCTAGCCTGCTTCGCTCGCTCTTGCATTATCTTAGTAAAATTCCAATGAAATCTTCACCAACCCCGGTAAAGAATAGCTCGGCTGGCTCGATTTTGGATTCTCTTAGTAAGGTTACAATGACAGCTTAAGGTCTCGACTCAGGTTGCTATTTAAAAAAACCCTCCTTTTGAGCTTCGCTACAGTCTGATAAAAAAGGCCCCCAAAATATTTTAATACAACGCCCCTTTACTACTACAGTACGTCTCCGGATAGAGGCATACGTACTTAAATGTAAATTTTTTGCAAGGGGTGACACAAGGGGCGGTCTTATCGCTAAGAGCGATATTTTAAAGACAACTTTGACCAACCTTTTTCGTTGATAAAGTTGATTTTATAATATTATTGAACTAATTGATTATCCTTCTATTTAACTATACCTACCTACGTCAGCTCTGACCATGTAATGTTATGATGTTCTTGGCACGGCCCTGACGTTCGTAATATAATTCAACCGAAACCACGTGTGTTCCATGTCCAGTTAGTCAATATAAGTTTACATTTAGATTTATTGTAATTAAAAATACCCAATTCTTTATTTAATTTAGTGTAAATAAAAAAAACCTAGACCAAAATTTAGTGTTGTTCTTCCCTCTTGTGGAGATAAAGGAAGTTACTCATATTTTCAATCGTATAGACATCTGGCCCTGTGGCGCAACGGATAACGCGTCTGACTACGGATCAGAAGATTCCAGGTTCGAATCCTGGCAGGGTCGCATAATATTCATTTTTGTTCTTTTTCTATCTTATTCATAAAATTTAAAATTACGTAAAAATAAATCAAATTAATGACAAAAGCTTCTCAAGAAATCTTATTTATCTTTGATGTAATGAGAAAGGAAATTGATTAATTAAATGGCTGCCGTCTGAGACTCAATTTATAATAATTATTTCAATTCTCTTACGATCTTGACGTAATTGGTCCCAAAAAAAGCTTATTTAATTATTTGAAAAAGAGTAGGCAGATCGCATATGTCCTTGCGCAAAGTATTTTCGTTTAGTTTATTGATGTGAAACATTCATCAACAAACCGATTGCTGGCGGGGCGACGCATGCCGCGTGGCGATCGTACACCATACACTTGTATAGTCTATATTATTATGTAGTAGTGTGTAAATGTGTGTGTAGTACGATGTTTCACATCTGCCAGTCGTCCCGTAATGGCTCAATTTTTTTCTCATTGCAGGTACCTACGTATAGAGTTAAAAAAAATCTTACAGAAACTATTGAACTATTAAAACTTATTACGTTCCCTTGTTCGTTAATCAGGTAGGTTCCTACAAATTGAAGTTAGCCTAAATAAACCGCTAGGTAACACCTAAAAATATTATATAACCCTCAATTCCAAGTCCATTCAAAGCAAATTACGTAAAAACGGTAAACTAGGCAGAAAACATTCTGCCTTTGCCTCAACGAATAGCTATTGTGCACAGTACCTAACCCTATTTCCACAGAATAACTTTAGTGCCTCATTGGGAATCGTCCCTGTGACCTTTGCGAAATGGCCGGTCATTATGAACAGTGGCTGCCCACGCTTAATACAACAGGCATTTATCTTAGACACTGCTTTATTTTGTTATGCTGTAATAAGAATACGGAATGCGGGTTTTCGCGGTAATTTTGGTTTTGGTAACAGCGCCATCTGTTGGCAAGTAGTGGAAGATTATGTTTATTGTTTTTTAATTAAAACATAAAGAAATGATAATTTAAAATAAATAAATGAGAACCTATATTAGTGGAAATTATGTAATTAAATGGTTTTAATTTCAGTAAAAAAAAAATATTAAGAAGTAGGTATTATTATTACCTTTAATTAGTTACTTAACAATGGTTGTTTTTCGATAGTGAAAAAAATCATGGCAGTAGTAGGTATATATATCGACTGTCAGGGTTGCGAGTTTGTCCGAAAATCGTGGCCCTGGCACACAGGCAAATGAAGGAATACGGGTGGGTTTTAGTCAGTAAAAGTCTGACACGCCCTCGTGTCAGACTTATCGAAATTAAAAGGAAAACTATCATAGCTAAGTAGACTTTACATGTCAACGAGTAATAGTCGACCAACTTACATTTTCAGTTGGAGAAGTGACATGACGTATAATGATATAAGGGAGAACATGTTATTCAACTACAATGTTTGGTTAGTTTTTGGGATAAATTCATCCCAAATACGGAACCCTTCATTGTGCGTGGTCCGACACGCACTTGGCCGGTTTTTTTGTTATAAAAATATACCAGTAACAAACTTAGAACAAAAGAAACTCCGAACCTTTTTCAAAATTCCGGAATAGGTATTGAAGTAGCAAGCAAACATAATGAATACCTATCTCAAACGATTTTATTTTTGTCTTAGATGTTCGGCATGCTGAACGTACCACACACATCAGGCAAGATCCTGCGGTACCCTGGACCATCACGACCACGAGGTGGAGCTACCTTCATGGTGCCTCCGCAGCGAGACAGGTGAGCATACCATAGATAATGTAAACCTACCACCTATTTCTATTCTGTGGTACACTACCCTTCTATCTTGAACAGGTTAGAATCATCACCATCTATCTTGAACAGATTAGAATCATCACCATCTATCTATCTAGCCTTTTCGCTACTATGTTTTGCTCGGCTTCCAGTCTACCCGGATCAGCTGCATCCGTATATCATCCGTGTATTGACGGGGTCCATTAGGGCCTGCCAGGGTTGCGAGTTTGTCCAAAGGGGATATCGTGACCCTGACACACAGGCAAATGAAGGAACAAGGGTGGGTTTTAGTCATTACCTCCCGCTCCACCCAGAGCGGCAAAAGTTATTTGATAATTTCCCACCCAACAAAAAAACCGTATATCCGTATAATATCAGAATTTTACATGGAGCGACTGCAATTCAGTTGCTTGGTAACACGATACTACTTGGTAAGACTGGTTGTCAGAATTTCAGGTTTCTGACCTTCGATCAATGTACTATTATTGATCGAAGCTTCTGACTGCGTAACAAACAACTGTCAAATATCTATCCACAAATGACAATCGGGTGAGGCACGTAGGGATAGTTAAAACAGTGATTGTTAAAACATTCGGTAGATAGGGCGATAAACGAAATATTTCAGTGACAAAGACTATTTATTTAATATTAATTTAACATACTCGTATTAATTTAGTATATTAATTTAGCTTATTAATTTAGCATATTAATTTAGCATATTAATTTAGCATGTTAGTTCAGCATATTAATTTAGCATATTAATTTAGCATATTAATTTAGCATATTAATTTAGAATATTAATTTAGAATATTTATTTAGCAGACTAAAAGGCACACAATATAATAAACAGCAGTACCTATCAATCTAATAGCAATCAGTAATACAGTGTAAAGTGCGATGCAAGAAATATTGTGGTGATGCTATTGATTATTCTTTATTCTCACTTGACTACAACTCTACTAAATACTTAAGGCGACGATAACCGACTTTTAATGATTTTATACTGAAGATCACGTCTAAACGAGTAGAGTTAATGATTTGAAAAAAATATATAATATATTAGAGCATCTTCTCAACAACTTAATATGTGAATATTTTAGATTATGTATACATTACATAGTGTAATTAATTTGTAAAGTTATGTCTAACACGGATAAAAAACTGAGAATGGCGCAAAATCTAACAAACGTATTTTTCTGAAACCTTCACCAATTTAAATATAATTTAATTATTGATCTTTTAGTAAACGCGTTTTATTAAAATACCTTTTGTTTTGTGTATAATAAATGAATAATGCGTCAAATTGGGGACAGCGCTCCTTGATGGGCGAGTCCTATTACTGGCTGAACGTACGACGCGTTGCGTGAGCTCAGTACAGAACAAAGCTAACCACTCAAGGTCACTGGCATATATCTGCGTCTTAAGTTCAGTTTGGTAACCTCAGAATTATTTGCAGAAGCCAGTGGTCTGTATCCAAACTTTAGTTTTGCCAAGCAGATTTAAGTTCAAATAAAATAAAAGCACGAGCCTAGTAAAACCCTGCCAGTCTCCCAATACTTACCTATATTTAGGTACCTACCTACATGGAGACAGTGCTAGTTATGAAAATTAAGACATAGTGCCTAAAACTAATTTACCTTTCCAATAAAATATGGCGGGCTGTCCCTTAATAATTAAATCGAGTAATAATATCGAGCCCACTGGGACTTTCCAAAGTAAGCTCGTTAAAACAAATATTTCATACCTACTTAGTACGAAGATTTTTAGAAAGTTTATAATATTTTTGCAGTAGATTCTTCAAAATGTACAGACAATAGAATATAAGAACGACTTTTATGTAATTGGCAACATTTATAAAAGATGTTATAGAAATAAAGTACGTTCTATTTTTAAGCGTAAAAATCTGTTGTAAGTAGGTAGTTCGGGCACGACGCGAAATGTGTTTTGTCATATTTCTTTGTTATTTCTATTTTTAGTTTGTTCTTTTGCGACGTCGCGTCCTGTAAAATGATTTTTTGCTAAAATAAATATTGTTTTATCAGGTTTGAAGCTCTGAAGAAGTTGATCCGTCAGGAACATGTGCGTGAACTGCAAAGGAAATACGAAGCTGAGCAAAAGCAGGAGCTCAAGGACTTGACCTCTGGACGCGGGTAAGGTTCAATTTAACATGCTTTTAATTCTACAAAATATAGGAAACTGAAAAGCAATTTCTTAAAATTTCATCAAAATATTATTGGGTTGAAAGTCGGCAACCTTATAAATTATTCAATTCCAAGAAATGTAAAACATTTCATCACAAAGTTACAAGAACTTCGAAAACAAACAGTAAAAACTTTTTAAGTAAATACGTAGACAGGGAATACTTGTCTACGTGTAAATATAATCTACTAACCTTTAACAATTCAGTGTTGCCCAACTATTCCAAATAATTACCCCACACTTGAAACGTGTTCCCTAAATTTTTCATCGCGGTCGCGCGACCGAAGCCTTACATTTTAACATAACAAAACACGAATCGCAAACTGTTGAGCGTAAGGAAATCTTTTTTAAAACGTCTGGGCGTGTTCATGTTAATCCGACCGTACCGAGGAATTATTGCGAGACTTTTTGTCAAAATTAAAAGTGCTCGCAAAGGGAAATGTAATCTTGAGTACCTAAATGTTGGGATATCGTCTCGTCTTCATGTTCCGTTGATTACTAAATCTGTATTTGAATGATGTGTCATTATTTCAGGGAGATTGCTTTCGTTTGAGGTCGTTGTTTTCCTTTTTTAATTTATATCTTTATTGGAGTTGAAATATCCGTTTTATTAGATGCTATTGATGGAACCCGGGTGCTTTTCGAACGATTGATTTAGATGGTACAGTAATATCTATCTAGATATTTAAAGGAAGTACGTATGAATTTATCCTGAAATTATTAAAAAAAACATTACGTACATCTTAATACAGATACCGTTCATATTTAAAGCAATACTGAGAGCATTAAAAAGGAGTGCCATTTTACCATTGATGACACAATTTCCAACTCACGTGATATTACATAATTAAGGCACCGTCGTCTGATAAACTAATTAGCATCATATCCATACTTTTGGAAGTAACTTTAGTAAATTGTTGATGTTTCTGCAGTGGTGACGACTATGTATACGGCACATATGGAGAACAGGAGCCCCGGGGACTCCAGCCACTGCAGATGGAGTATCCCGCTGATGACCCCACTACCAGGCATTCCAAGTGAGTTCCACACTGTTTCGGTAGTATGCATGTATGCTGTTGGATTGAAAACAAACTGGTAGACCATCTGATGGCAAGAGTTCACCACCGCTTATGGCAGCGCAGATGCGTTGTCATCCCAGAGACACATTTCAGCTTGTCAGTTAGAAAATGACGTCAAGAAGAATAGTCTCTGAAGACATGTTTGGTATCAATACCATTGAGCCATGTGGCTGACTTTTGGCGGGTAGACAGCATCTCAACTTAGCCATCGTTTTTTGACACAACAAACGGTTTCTTTGTTTTCTCTAATATATCAGATAAATGAGACAGACATGTAGTCAAGTTTAATGCTTCTATATAATGTAGGGCGTAATGAGCGTTAGGTTTGACATTTAAATTGTAGGATTCTGTAACACAAAGGAATTTGTTTCTTTTAACTACAGTCTGTATCAAAGCGAATAAATAATGTTATAATTATGAAAATGCTTTAAGAATAAAAGTATTTTGTAAAGGTCAAGTTTTTTCTCTTATCTTTAGAAATGTTTGCTTATTTTTATTACCTTTGTTCTAGGAAACCACCAGCGGGAAGTCGCCAGATATCGCAGTTCTCACGTTACTCCGATGTGATGCTGCCCCCCTCCCGCCGCGCCATGTACCACCCCTACTTTGACTACGCAGCCCCCGAATTCGTCCCCTACTACTGAACCCTCTCCGGGCACTCGGACCCACAGGACGAACCTACGTTCTAGAAAATTCTACTGCAGGGACTATCTCCCTTACTGTACAAAACACGTTATGTGCTTTAATTCCAAATATCAGTATTAAAATGTCATATCGAAAGCATATCTTTAACGCTTTCGCTTAGACGACACTCGTCACTTAAATGCGAGCTTTCTCTGCATTAACTTTCAATATTTTTATATTTATGAAACTGAGATTTTTTCGATGTAGATATGCGATCTCTGAATTTTAATATACCCCCTTTTGAATAATCGCATTGTATTTTTCGATAGGTTTAAGGATTTAGGAGGATTTCTTCTTGGAATGTTCGAGTCCCTAGGTCGAACGGACATACTTAATGTTATACGGTACTTCCGATTCTGACAATAATAATAATACATTATATATACGATTCGAGCAATTATCTTAAATTGCCGTCAATTCCAACTAAGTTAATCGTGACAATAAAAATGTTTAAAAAATGTATTCTGACAATAAACTGTATGGATGTTTACAATTTGATGTTTAGTAGAATTATAAGCATGAGGAGGAAATACCCATTTATAAATTAGGAGTTTAATAAAGGAGTATATGAATATAATGTCGGTGGCTAGCCAGTTGGAAGTAATTATCTGCTTTTCGCTTCGATTCTACGATTCGTTTACTGAGATTTTGTGCGCAGTATTATGAAATAATAAAAGTATTCGCCGTATTCCTTTCTTAATCAAAAAACTTTTTATTAACATTATGAGGTACAGTCCGAGCCCGACGACCTCTAAAGAATCGAAGCGAAAAATATTTCTTCTACCTTCGCCCTTCAAAGAAATAATTTTAGTATCCTTCACTTGCTCATACTCTGTAGATATCTAAAACGATATATTGTAATCAGTGTTTGTATTTTGATTTTAGTGGTTTTATCTTTATGAAAATCATTTAAATGTTGTTTTCCATATCATAATTTAAGTAGTTGACTGCCATATAATGGACATTTTCTGTTATATGACAATAATTGCGTTCCCATATAAGTAATTTAACAGTATTAACGCGTAGTAATAATAAAAATACCTTAGCGTTGGCTTTATTAAAACCTTTATGGTCTGTGTATTCAGTTGTTTCCCGAAATAGTTGATAATTGTTGTGATTAGTCGCTAAGTATATCGTTACCATGTATTATAAATCAAAAGCCTTCAGGACGGCTAGATGGGCTTCGGCTGCGGTAGACGGTACTCCGTCAAACTTCGAGTGATACGAATGCGCAACCGAGTCCCGACAGAAAAATGCTTTAACTACATTTAAATGTTTCATGTTTATTGTAATACATAGTTAATTGTAAATTAGTAATGCGCCGCTCGCGGCTTATTTAATATTTGTGTACTAATGGATCCTAATGTAGGAATGACGCAGCCTCGGAGCGACGAGTACCGGTCGGTTAAGGAGTAACACCAACAGGCATTGATACTTCATTTATTTTAATGATCTCATGTTTATCTTATATACAGAACAACTTAACTTCTTTACTTCATTAGCTACTAACGTGATCTCAACCGGCATTTGCAGATGTGCTAAACTGTATAAATTAATCGGAATCGCACTGAAAGTGAAGGCTGTAATTCTAAGGAAGTTGTTACCTATTTGTGTACTATATATATTATTATATCTAATCAACTATCGACATATAAGTATCGACGATGAGTCGACATAAACTCACAGACTATAAAATTTGGCTTTAAAATTATATTACACGTCATATATTGTGGCTTTAAGAAGTCAATGAATTCATTAATCTTCTATTTATTAACGCGGACTGTCTTACGACGTCCCGTATCCTACATGTTACGATTTAGCGAGATATCTATACATATTTTTATTTATATATAATTTTCTAACAATATTCTGTAGAATTTTACAAATTATTTTATTGTCTTTTAAAGTCATTAATAGTTAGGTAGTTAGTCGATAATACATTGAGTAGTGTTTATTGGATGCGTATTAATTAAAATAGGTGTTTAACTAATGGAAAATATATGGAAACATTTCAAAACCTAATTGTAGTTCTTCACAGTTACATATCCTTGCGATTGCATCGCAGACGTAACTAATACATATGAACTAACTTAGCCATATCAGTATATAAAAATAATTCTAGTGAATTATCGAATGCATACAGCCAACACATGGGTCATTATTGAACAACCCACAATCGGGGAAAAGTTTTTATTGTTCCAACACTTGCAATACCGTCGCGAGCTGTATTCGGATATTCGCAGTAGTGAAAAAAAATGTCAATGAGCTATATTCTTCAATTATCTTGTCAATTTTACAGATTTTAGATATGCATTCGATATTTCAGAAAATAAGACAATATTTAATATAGTAATCACATATAGTTCGCAGCGCGGTCTTGTACAGACAATAAATATGTAATTTGGACAATAAATTCGCGCGTTGCATGGACTATAAAGTTAAATATCATAATATTATAATAAGACCGCGCCTGTCCGTAAGTAGGTATACAATTTAACCTATCCATTGATAAATTAATGTTTTAAAATGTATATTAATTGGTGGTTTTTTTGAGAAATAAAGATAGTTACATACTCCTGAGCATAATTGTCTGATTATTTTTCATTCATTAGCACACCCTGTAAACTCTTCTACCTCTCTTTTAATTTTGCCAAGGGGTAACCTTTTCCCTAGGAGCACAAACACCGGCCTTCCACAAGCAGGTAAGTAATTAAGTAGGTACGTAAATACTAAGTAATTATAGTAGGTACGTGACATTACTCATGTCTTTCTTGGGTTTCTACAGGGTTTAGTAGGTAAACCAAACCACATAAAAAAAAAACTCCGCTGATCTACACTTTAATCTTCCTTTTCCTATGTGTAGAAAGATCAAAAATAATGAAGTACCTACACAGGTTGCAATGAAAATTTTTAGTTTTTTCTTGTAGTTGTTTCTCTCCAAAGACTATACATTTATACTTAACTCTGATATATATGTGTGACGTGATATAATATACAACATTAGTTTTTGTTTAACCTAAACACGAAAAGGGGTCATTGTACTCATTTTGAACAACTTTTTCTATGGTACCAGCCTTGAAATCGCGAAATAAAAATCAGCTGTTCCATACATTTAGTCGATTTCAGTGATCACAAATTTAGGGAACAGCAGATTTTTTTTTCGCGATTTCAAGGTTGGCCCCATAGAAAAAAAAATCAAAATGATGAGTACAATGACCCCTTTTCGAGTTTAGTGTAAACAAAAAACTAATGTTGTATATCATATGACATTTAATCTTACTTTTAAGACAATCACAACAAAATTAATAGCATATGCAAAAAAACTGTTAAAAAAAAAATTCGCTGACCTGTGTTAGAAACATCTTGGCGTCTGATCAATAGCATCACATAGACTATGACTTTTTGGAGTCAGTAAAGACGTAAATTTGTAATAGGAACCTATAAACAGTACCTAAAAAAAATAAGGCAGATGAACAGACCGATGAAAATGAAAAAGATCGCAAGCAGCGGAGATGAAGATGTTAAGACATGACGAAAATTAATAAAGTATGAAATGGGGAAGTTTGAAAGTGGCGCCATCTGACAGACACTTTGAAAGGCAATCGTCTGGCTTGATTGCATGTGATGAAAACGGAAGAAATAGATGTGACTAAAAGAGATGAAAATAAATTTGAATGGAAGGAAGGCCAAAGAAAAGATGGATGGATTGTTAGGAATGTTAAGAAAGAGAGGGGAGTGAATGATAGCGTGGCGGCTGACTGGAGAGAATGGATGAAGTAAACGTTTTGCGCCGACCCCACGTAACATGAAACAAGGGCAGGGAGATGGACAAAAGAAAACCTATGCTAAAAACGAGCTCGATTCGCTCTTGCATTCGACATTATTTCAATAATAATATAATAATTTTATTTTTATTTATAATATTATATTATATAATATTATATCATTTTATTTATAATTTTTAAAAATACATCTTTTTTGCAAAAGGGACTGAAAGGTCTTAAAAATTTGAATGAATTTTGATTTTTGATTTTAGGGGGTCTTTTTGTTTGGGGCTACTAGGGCATGTGGGGTATCATATGAAAGAGCGCTGTTTGCACATTCACAAACATTAAAAAAAAAAAAAAACGTCCCCGCTTATCTCCGAAGTTTGCATAAATAAAAATCTGAAATTATTCTATGTGGTAGAAGTTTATATAAAGATTACAGGAAAAATAAAACAGTCTCTAAATAGCACAGTTTTTTTTAAATTAATTTTAAATTTATTATAATAATAAAATTAACTATGGTGTACAGACTTCTTCTTTGACTAACATCCAGAAGTCCAAACTCAAGGTCTGCCAACGAGCAATGGAGCGCAGTATACTAGGCATTAAAATAACTGATCGTATTCGAAACACAATACTGCGCTCCAAAACAAAGATAACTGACGTGGCTCAAAAGGCTGCCCAACTTAAATGGGACTGGGCGGGACATGTCTGCCCAAACTGTGGGCAATTGGTGCCCTGAAACAGTGCGACGGGGTCGCGGCAGACCACGTAGGAGATGGCGGGACGAATTGGATAGGTTCCGGCAAAACTGGAAGGAGGACGCGCGGGCTCGCGAAGGATGGAAGGAGTGGAGGGAGGCCTTAGCCCAGCAGTGGGACAGCGTAGGCCAGAGAAAAAAATAAAAAATAATAATAATAATTTATTTATTGACACCAAAAATATTAACATTATAACAACCATAATCCGGTAAAAATAATGGTAGGCTATAATGTAATACAACATGGGAGTCCCATGTTGTATTATTTACATTAGATGGGAGCATCTGCAGCCGCACTAGGTGAAAAACCTGTATCTCGGCATACAGCGCCATACCTCTCTGGACACTGGACATTTTTTTAGCCAACATTTTACAATTTTGTTAAATCTTACAGAATAATTTAATTAATATACTTATAATATGTTAGTTATTAAAATAGAGAAATTGATTACACTTAGATAAGTTGTAGAGTGTGGACGGGAGTGAGAGTCGGTGTGTGTAATTCTTAAGCTTTTCTGCATAAATCGATACAGTAAGTCCTAGATTTCTGTATGAATGGACAAACGGATAACCTATCGTATCCGAGGTAGTTTGCGTCATGGAGCTGAAGATGCACCCCCCAGGAAACTGGAAATAATCCTATCGGACCGAATACGTACTGGGTGAGATGTAGCGTCCCCGTATAACATTCCTACAAGTAAGTACCAAAATAGGTGTATCTGAGCATGTCGTCACGACTGAAAGCTTTTGTGTGCGTTACGATTGCTCCGCCAAGTACTCCAAACAAAAAAAAACTTCGCCAAAAAAATTTTCGAAATTTGTCAAAATCGAAGGGAACAAACCAAAAATTTGTCAAAGTAAAAATAAAAAAGTTATAAGGGTTTTAAGTTGGCCGCGCGAACGTAACGTGGAGGATTGCGCAGCCATGGAGATCTCAGCAACTAGTTGGGTTAGAGATCTAATTCTTTTTGTCAATTGAAGACTGAATTTGTCAAAAATTGTCGAAAAAACAATTATAAGCTCTAGATTAATATTTTACGAAATATTCACCTTGGAAGTTATGGCCGCGCAATCGTGCACTTGTCATTTCTTTAACGTTGATTATTTCCTTAAAACTTAAGACTTATACAGTAAAACTGTTACAAGAAGAATGGTCTTAATTTGTCAAAACTAACGAAAGCAATAAATACTACAAAAGTGTAGTTCAACAGACGAAATCAGTACAAAACGAAAAGCACGTGGCCGCGCGGTCGAAACGTTACTTTGTACGCTGATATCTCGTTATCTATAATTGCTAGGATTTCGGTGTGAATATCCAATGTTTCGACATATTTACCTCATAAGAATTACATATCGTTTTTCCCTCAGAACAGTTTTCAACGCGTGTAATCTCAAAAATGATGTTATCTCATACAATGTTCGAGCACGGTAACCATAATTTCGATTTATTCGGGAATACCTCTAACTGGAGACTAACAATTATATTTGACAACAAATAGCTCAATCTGTAAAATGTATTATTAATATTAAATAAAAAACTTGTGTATTACAATAATACGATGTATGTTTTTTTTTTTTTGTTTACTTGAAAGTAATCCTTATTGACAATTCTGATGCAATAAGGCTGCACTAAAGGCTGTACCATAATAAATTATAATATAAATATAAACCAGAAATAGTATTAGAAAGTCAGGACCAGAAAATTAACTGGGATCGAACAATAAACAGATAAAACTATTCATTACAAAAGACCTGACATTACCGTTCACGACAAAACCAATAAAACAGTTGTATCTGATAGATATAGCAATACCTGACTCACACAATATCCGAAAAACTCTGTATCAACTCTCGCCATAGAAATTAAAATTCAATGGAAAGCACAAACCGTGCATATTGTCCCTATTGTTCTTTCATCTACTGGTGTAATACCAAAATCTCTCTCACACAGCCTTAACACACCTTACAGATGCCTACTCACACACTTTACATGCTCCAAAAAGCCACCATCCTTATCACTTGTCGCATCACCTGAAAGTTCCTGACTTCTTCAACACTGTCATCCACCTTCTCTATCTAAAGTTTGCCTTACATACTTGGTCCCAACCCGTGTTTAAGGTTTCTTACCCTCTCTTTAATGAGAAGAAACATAAAGAACCAATAAAATAATAATAATACCATTTATTTCAGGCGACACAGGCCCATAGAAAAATACCTTAACCTAAACATACATCAATATGTATGTTTAGGTTAAGGTATTTTTCTATGAGGTTTTTATTAACACAAGTTTTTTTTTATACAATTAAAAACAAAAACTTGTGTTAATAAAAACCGCTTATGACTATGTTAGTAGCACTGCACTTTGCACTATATTGTGCTGTCTTGTGGACGTCCTGCGGCCAAGTCTTCTTCCATGACGAGGGGCAGATAACAGTTCGGAACACGCACGACGAACGCTCTGAAGTTGACGTTCCGGCGCGAAACATATGGAGATGTGCACATTCATTGTGCAGACGGACTATTTTACCCAGCGCCCGCGCAACTAAACTGTAATTTTATCATAATTTTTTCGTTATTTTTAAATATACTCCACTGCCCTTTTCATTAAGTATATAGCTAGTGAATTGAAATTCTATAGCTTACGAAAACGTAAAACTAATATTCACTATCATTCGGCCGGTTTTCCACTGTTTGATGGTTTGTAAGAAACAATAGAGTAAACACCGATGCGGCACGAGCATCATCACAATGCCGCACACACATGGTTCGCTTTGAAAGAAGCGGTTTTGTAAGCGTAAGCAGAAGCACCAGCACACTCCGTATCTTCACTGCACGCTCCGGAACCACACTGATGGACACGAGGATACACGACGCTGACGACACACGCGTCCCGCGGATCGGCAGACAGTCTTCAGATTCTTCGATGTTCACTTGACGACGGCGCCCGGCAGAAAGGATCTGTACTGGTGCTTCTGCTTAGGCTTACAAAACTGCTTCTTTCGAAGCGAACCATGTTTATGCGGCATTGTGACGATGCTCGTGCCGCATCGGTGTTTCTTTCTTGTTTCTTACAAACCGTCTTTTTCAAGACGATGTCTTCAATGTTTCTTTACGGAATGTTAAAACGTGGTAAGGTAACAGGTTCAGTGGTATGTGGTAAGTAGCTGTCACTACAAGTTATTCCCGACTCAAATCGAAATTATGGTTACCGTGCTCGAACATTGTATGAGATAACATCATTTTTGAGATTACATGCGTTGAAAACTGTCCTGAGGGTAAAACGATATGTAATTCTAATGAGGTAAATATGTCGAAACATTGGATATTCACACCGAAATCCTAGCAATTATAGATAACGGCTAATCAATTATAATATCAGCGTACAAAGTAACGTTTCGACCGCGCGGCCACGTGCTTTTCGTTTTGTACTGATTTCGTCTGTTGAACTAAACTTTTGTAGTATTTATTGCTTTCGTTAGTTTTGACAAATTAAGACCATTCTTCTTGTAACAGTTTTACTGTATAAGTCTTAAGTTTTAAGGAAATAATCAACATTAAAGAAATGACAAGTGCTCGATTGCGCGGCCATAACTTCCAAGGTGAATATTTCGTAAAATATTGATCTAGAGCTTATAATTGTTTTTTCGAAAATTTTTAACAAATTCAGTCTTCAATTGACAAAAAGAATTAGATCTCTAACCCAACTAGTTGCTGAGATCTCCATGGCCGCGCAATCCTCCACGTTACGTTCGCGCGGCCAACTTAAAACCCTTATAACATTTTTATTTTTACTTTGACAAATTTTTGGTTTGTTCCCTTCGATTTTGACAAATTTCGACAATTTTTTTGGCGAAGTATTTTTCTGTTTGGGTAACTTGGCGGAGCAATCGTAACGCACACAAGCTTTTTAATGTTTTTTTATCGATATCGCGAAATTGTCCCAAATCTACTCACGTACTATCTATAACTTTCTTTATGAAATATCAGCGGTGTGCGGTTGATAGCAGTATTTTTTGTCCATTATAAAAAATACTGTTAACATATTGCTAGCCGTTGCATGTCTGCTCGCGGCACATTTAAACCATGAATTATTTAGAATAATATCTGTTTATTTTGGCTTTATCTAGAGACTATTCCTTTACATTCTCAACTAATAACTAAAATTGTATTGACTTGTGACAAAATATACCGACAATTTTGTAGCTTATCAAGTCAGTCTTATATAAAAAAAAATTATATTAGGTACCTACTTACACGAACATGGTAAGGCAGTCGGATCATTTCCCTTGAGTAACATTTACGATGTGGTCGGGATTCCTAAAAATAGAACAAGGACATCAAGTCCCGCGGGTGCGCAGGGAAGAGATGTTACATAAGTGGATGGACCGAAGCTTCCTACAATTCAATCCCAAGTCATTGCAACCATAATTTTACATGCCATGAGTTCGTGATCTGAAACAATAAAAATGTGTGAAAACAATGAAACTGTGCTGAAACAATAAAATTGTCCCTCTGCTCGGCAAAATTGTCCCTTTGCCGAGCAGATATTGCACCTATTGTGCGGAACTGTTGGAGCAGGACACAGCAGCAGTGGTAATGGCATGCAGATGAATCGGCAGATGGGGAGTTTAGAAATAAATGATAGATTGGAATCTGTATGCACCTCAGTATATTTACCTACTATACGTAGCTTGAATGCAATTTTACTTATATTACACAACTGGAATACTTAGATTGATTTAGATTAAATAAAAGAGCAAAATCTAACATACCGTGATCGGTCTAAAAAGGAAGTGACTGTGACAGAGACAAAACAGAACATACAAGTCCATAGATTACAACATAGACAATACTGCTTTAGTTATAATTCTAAGGACAATACTATCCTTTGCTATGGTCTCTAATTCAATGTTATGAATACCTACAAGACGACACATCACAAATCATAACACTTCCCCGTATTCTGAACATTGAAATATACATGCTCTAACATAATATGACATGCTTCATTCATTACATCTTACAACAGAAATGCAATACATCTTCTTATTCATATTCATATTCATTTATTTACGTTCCACAAGGTAAAAAAGATGTTAATAAAAGGCTTACAGCTAAGATCCGTTGTAGACCCTGTCAGGGCACAGCAAAAATGATATAGCTAAAATCAAAATATAATTAAAAAAACAAAATAAAATAACGAAGTCAACATAAAATTAAAAAATCAAAATAAAAAAGTAAAAAAATAAAATTAAATAAAAGAAAAATTAAAACAAATTTAAAAATCAAAATTAAATTTAAGACAATCAAAATAAAACTATACATGAAAACATCAATTACATTCACATAGAATTAAATAACAATAACATAAATAAGTCTAATATTGGAAAACGGTAGATATTTTCTTTTAAAATAATAAAAAGTTTAGGTAGCATTATATTATTACAAATTATTAAAGAGAGATCATATTTTTAGGTCACAAGTTATTAATAATAAGATAAGTTTAACATGTTGTATCACAATTTGAGATAAATAGTGTATTTAGTAGTCATGTTATCTTCCATTATATAATCTTCTTGATAAAATTACACACATGTTTTACAATCATGTTGTTTTTTGTTTCACATGTTTTATGTTTTTTTTTTTTTGTTTTGTTTTTTTTTTATCTTAAAACAAACATGGTGAATAATGATCATATTGTTACTTTTATGTATCTACCTATTGGTTATTTTTAAAGTTATGGAATAAAAAGAATTACTTCTAAGTAATACCTATTTCAAACATGTTTTTTTAAGATACTCGTAAATTAAACTAAAAGATCAATCAAAAAATCAATATATTGGAGTCGGATTCCAGTCTAACCAGATGCAGCTGCATACTAGTATTTTACATGGAGTGACTGCCTATCTGATCTCCACAACCCAGTAACTGATGGGTATTATTACGACACCCCTTGGTAAGTCTGGTTGTCAGACTTTCAGACTTCTGACGACCTGTAACGACTGTCAAAGATGCACGAATGACAGCCAGGACCAACGGCTTGATGAATCGACCCATCCGGCTCATAATACCTACATAGCCACATAAATTAAACTTTAGAAACTGTCGACTCAACAGGTTCCAACTCTATTCCATTAAGGCGACGCTAACCGACTTTTAATGATTTTATACTGAAGATCACGTCTAAACGAGTAGTGTTAATGATTTGAAAAAAAAAATTGTTGTATTAGAACATTTTCTCAATAACTTAATATGTGAATATTTTAGATTATGTTTATATTACATAGTGAAATTAATTTGTAAAGTTAAGTCTAACACGGATAAAAAACTGAGAATGGCGCTAAATCTACCAAGCGTATTTTTCTGAAACCTTCACCAATTTAAAGATAATTTGGTAGTTAGCTGCCTGACATTTGGCGTTGAAAACTTAAAATGAGTTTAGTCTTTTTTCGTTCAGGAGAAGATTATTTACCTACATTAATCCAATTGACAACTTTATTAGAGAGTGCATCGTTAACATGTTCAAAGTTGACTAGCTGACGTTTGATCTCAAATATGCTCTTCAGTAGGTAATTCCACGCCCGCATATTATTTATTTATTTATTTATTTATTTATTTATAATAAGCACACCAACAGCATAGTCACTTACAATTCAAAAATAAATAACATATAAAATTGGCACTTTAGTAACCATGCAAATAACAGGTATGCATGACATTTAACATATGAATATTAGAGACAAAAGAGAAAAAATTAAAAGTGTAAAAAATTAAAAGTGTGTCCAGAGACCCAAATCCAGAACACGACAAAACAAACCAATTTGAGCTACACAGACGTGCACTCTTCGCACTGTTTGAATAGGGAACGCCTGTATGAAACGAAACTCATGGAGAAAATATCAATAGGGTAATCTGTCAAGTTGGACCTTTCATTATATTGCCTTGCCATACGTGTTAGGGGGCTATTAAATGTGGTATTTAATGTGGATGTAGGCAATTCAAAAATACGATGATGACGCTTACTACGTTGGCTAGACCTAAATTTAAAATAGTTTACTAATTGTGCGTCTATTGTACCGTTTATAATTTTATGGAGTATTAGTAAGTCAGAATGGTTACGTCTTTCTTTTAAGCTAATCATTTTAAAGTGCCTTAACCTGTCGCTATAATCAGGTATAGCTTTTCGGATCCCATTCTTCATACATAAATGCCTAACAAAACGGGCCTGAACAGATTCTACATTATTAGTATAAGTTGAATAATAAGGAGACCAAATAGTGGAACAATATTCCAAGGAGCTCCTTACTAGTGCGTTGTAAAGTAAAATAATGCTACTATAATTACGAAAAGGTTTCGACATACGGATTATAAAGCCAAGCATTCTTTTAGCCTTAGTCACCGTGCTATCTATATGTTCACGGAAAGATAGAGATGTATCAAAAAGTACCCCAAGGTCACGGATGACTGACACTCTGCTCAGCACTGATCCATCAATATGATAATCAAATTTAATATAATTCACTTTATTTGTGAATGTAATAGTCTGGCATTTTTTAACATTGAGCGTCATTCTGTTGTTCAAACACCATTGTTGAAGGACATCAAGATCCTTTTGAAGCTTCGCACAATCACTCAGGTCCGATATGCTACAGTATATTTTTAAATCATCAGCGTAGGCCAAACAATTGCAATTTATTAAATCTAAAAGATCATTCAAAAATACCAAAAAAAGCAAAGGGCCCAACTTAGAGCCCTGAGGAACACCAGAGCCAGGAGAAAAAGGTACAGATTCATAACCCGCCAAGGCAACTATTTGAGAACGATTAAATAAATAACTCTCGAACCACCGCAACAGAGAGCCATGAATACCAGCGCAATTCAATTTCATAGAAAGAATTGAGTGATCAACGCGATCGAAGGCTTTTGCAAAATCTGTGTAAACAGCATCAACCTGACCCCTAGCTTCAAAGGTGTTACTAATAAAAGTAGTGTAAATAAGTAAGTTAGACATAGTAGAACGGTTAGACACAAAACCATGTTGCTTCAAACTAACTACATGACGGAGGTGGGAATACACTACATTGTATATGAGTCCCTCAAACATCTTTGCAAATTGTGATATAATAGAGATTGGTCTATAGTTAGTTACGTCATTCATACTACCAGACTTATGTATGGGGATAATGTGTGAGATTTTCCATAAATCGGGAAATGTACCTTCCTTAAGGGATTTATTGTATATTATCTGCAGAGGTATAATAAGGGCATCAATGCAGAGACGAATAAAAATAGGAGGAAGTCCATCCGGACCAGCTCCTTTATTAAGATCTAACTTTTTGATGCTATCTCTAACGTCATTTTCAGTAATGCCAATGGAAGACATACTATAATTAGACGAGGAGTTACCTGGAGACAAGTAACCAGGCTGTTGATTAATACCGTACACAGATGCAAAATAGTCTGCAAATAGATCAGCCACACCACTACCACCCTCACCAACACGATCACCCCACGATACTTGGTCAGGGACGCCTCTGAAAGATCTTTTAGACTTAGTATAACGCCAAAAAGCTTTTACATTTGTTTTTAATTCACTCTCAATTCTTTCTATGTAATCTTTAAAACAGTTATCCATAGCTCTCCCAGCTCGCATCCGTAGGGAAACAAAAGTATCATAGTCACGAGGGTTTTTGTACCGTTTGAACCGAGCTCTGTATTTATGCTTTTCTTTAAGAAGCTTAATCAACGAAGCTGAGAACCAAACTGGATAAGAGTTATTCTTAGGTTTACCCTTCGGAGTATATTTATCTATATTTTCCCATAGTATATTATAGAATGTCAGAACGTGATCATTACAACTCAAATGACAATAATCCTCCCAATTTACTTTACACAGATCACGAACACATGCCTCATAGTCAGTTTTAATGAAAATATATTTAGACTGTAAAGTATTATAATTTAAATTAGAAATTGAAGTTTTAGTTAGGGCTAATTCTAATGGCGGATGATGTATATCAGGTTTACTAATGGGAGGCGCTGAACAAACAGAGAGACTGGAGTTCTCATCCACCAAGATAAGGTCTAGGATATTATCATTTTCATTGCAGACATTATTCATTTGAACATAGCCGGTGATGTTGAGAAAGTCCCTCAACGCTAAAGACTTAGGGTCACTAATTCCTAGAAAGGGGTCATTAGACTGAGGCCATTTCACATTAGGTAGATTAAAATCACCAAGAATCAAAGTGGTGCAATCCATATAACGCAAGCAAATTTCTTCAGCCCTAGCCAAGAATTGTACAAAAATATGGCAAGGTATATAAGACGGTAAATAAACGACACAAATATTCATACAGACGCCACCAGCACTTATACATAACCACATATCCTCAACGGAGGTTTGCCACTCAGTTTTGTTAACAAAATTAAACTTATTACTAATAGCTACCAATATCCCACCACCATAATTTTTAGAGTACGAAGCCTTAAACTGTGCACTACGATCACGGCGTACAACAGTATATCTTTGATCAAAGTATTCAGAGGATAAGAACGAGTCATCTAACCAAGTTTCAGTCAGACAAATTATGTCGTAGACCGAACTTAAAACTGACATTAGTATTTCATGCGACTTCGTTTTCATGCCTCTCACATTCTGATAAAAAATCGAAATACCATCCATTAGACTAAATTCAAAAAAGTAAACATGACTATTATGAACAAAATTAACAATTCAATAATTATACAATTTTGTCTAAACACTGCTCATCCTTAATCAGAATAGTACCCGAATTTTCACTTTTGCATACAAAAATTTTACCGTAGCGAACCCAGACAAACTTATAGGATTTTTCTTTGGCCTTAAGACGTGCAGCAGCATGTAAAGATTTATATGTCGGAGAAAGGTGCTCGGATACATAAACTGGCTCCTTGGTACCGCCATAACCCAAAAGACTTGTATTCAATTTATCATCAGAGTGAGACTTATTGTATCTAGATACTGCAGAATACAATTCGTCGCGACATCTAGGACTACGCAGCTTCACTATTACAGAGCGCGGGCGAGACTTGTTGTTGTTCATACTGGCCACTCTAACGCACTTCATAATATCGCAGTCTTTTAGCGCATATGATACAACATTAGCTAATTGTGTTACGATGGTCGGTAACACTTCACTCTTATTTTCAGGTAAGCCATGAATTTCCAGATTCGCCTCACGCATACTCTGATCAAGGGTGTTTATTTGCGTTTTCAGCTGAGCCATATTCATTTGCATTTCGGAGTTCTGTGTACGAAGTTCGGTGTTCTCACGTTGAATACCCTTGAGCTCAGTTTTTAAGTCGTTAACTTGAGAAATGTCAAAGGATCCAGATAACTTCAACTCATCAACCTGTTTCCTTAAATCATCAATTTCGGATCTAAGCATGCTAATCATATTCTTTACCTCAATACGCAATGTATTCCGAATTTCCTCCCGTATAACAAGTCTTATATCACTGACCTTATCATCCTCGCCTTCAGAGCTATCTTCAATTGTCTCAGACGTCGATTTATCAGGTTCTTGCTGAGATAAACAGCTTGGACAATTCCACTTAGAACGTGCAGTTTTAGTGAGTTTTTTAAATACAGTAGCACTCAGGTTTACGCACAGGTGATGATAGAATTTGTCACAATTAGAACATGTTATTTTTTCATTTTGTTTAACTGGTAATCCACAAGTATCGCAGCTAGACATTTTTTAAGTACACAATCAATCTCCCAAACAGTACAATAAATCCAAAAAGACTAACTGCTATTTGCTAGGTTTGAACTCACGACGACTTGTGTACGGATGTCGAACGTTAGCACTCAGAGCCAACAGGTCTTGTGTGGAATACACGAAATTATGGATCTCCTGTGGTGACAACACGAAGTTATCACAATAGGCGGTAGATTGAAAATAAAACAATGACAACTTGCAACAAAATAGCTTTTGTTAGATCACCGCCACAGTACACTTTGGTTTTCACTATTAACACATTTAATAACACTTTATTCATTTAGAAAAATATATGATTGCAGTCCATAGGGTTCCGTGTTTGAGTGTCTAGACAGCACACAGTTGTAAAATAACTTATTACTATGATTTTAGAATTTAAGTTACGGAGCAGAATTAACGTGACCGTACTATTTGACGTCTCGATGACAGATCTATGATGATGTAGTCTAACGACCCTTTGTAAAACCAAACTGTTTCGGATGAAGTAAATTATGTGTATTGAAATGTCGTAACATTTATTTTAAAATTAATTTTTAAAAGATTTTGCTCAATGTAGGTAATATCTAAATAGGCTGAAAATTCGTGGGATCAGATGTGCTGCCAAATTTGAACGGTGGAATCACTGTCATCAGATCAGGGAAATACACCAAACAATTGCTAAAAAGGGTGAAATAACATCAATTATTAAAGACATGGTATTGTATTGATAATCCCCAAAGGTCAGCAGTTTTTTTTTTGATGTCAAGATCTTTAAAAGATTCTTATATACAGGGTGTTAAAGAAACTGCGTTCCATAGCTTAGGGGTAGGTTCAGTATCGATAAAGGAATCTAGGAAAAAAAAACATGAACTGACTGTTTGACGTGAACTTTGGCGGAGCTACAGTGATACTAAACCTACCCCTAAGCTATGGCAAGCAATTACTAAGTTATCACCCTGTATAAGAATTATGTGCGACACGAGTATTTTCAATTTTTTATAGAGAAAAGAAAGGTAAGACGACCCCTGCAGCTACAAACGTCCTCTAAATAATGTTGGAAGGAATAACACCATCAATGAATGAGTGTTGTCATGAGGAATCTCTTTATGCTCCCTCTCTTGGTCAGCGTACTCAACGCCGCTGTGAGCACTGTCGTGCAAAGGAATTTCAAAATTTCCATTCAAAAAAAAATATGGTAACAGCAGCAAGGAACAAAACTAAGAATTACTTATTTAAATCAATTACCTACAACAAATGTGCTTGGTAAGATAGAACTTAGAACCAAAAGTTTGACTTGACTTCATGATAGTGTAGCTTGTTGTACCACCAATCAATCTGTTTAGTAATATTGGTGTGAAACTCTCCATACAATTAGATAGGACATGTAAAGTTCTCAGATTTCTTAACAGTATCGTTCCTAATGCACATAAAAAATACAAAAACTAAAAAAAAAAATACAATTTTTTAAAACAATTTAATGGGATTTGAACTCGCACCATTAAGTGCGGTAAACGGTCGCCTGACCTTACCGCTAAATTCCCCGTTGACATATTGTTGAATAGCTGTTCCCTTGCAATTTATAATATTACTGCCCCGCTCCTTTATAAAAATAGCGTGATTATTATGTTCCCAGTTAAATTTTTATTAACTAATAAATAAATTTTCATTTTGTGCATTCAATTACGAACAAAAACCTTTTAAAATCAATATTGCTTACCTCCCAGAACATATGGCGTGATAATATGTAGCCTAAAGCCTTCCTTGGTTTACAAAGAACATTTTTGCTGAATTTCAATTCAATCTACCCAGTAGTTTTGGCGTGAAGCCGTACCATACACACAGACAAACAGACAAAAATTCTAAAAAGTCACTTTTTGTCATCAGTTACGTTTACCTAACAAAAGCCACTTATATTTTCTCAAAAATTCTCAATGTACAGTTTTTCTTTCATTTATGTATAGATGACGAGGCAATGTGATAAATAAGGAAGTTCAAATTATAATGAACTATTTCGCCCAATACGTATGAAAAATGCCCCTATTTATTACTTGGACAATAACATTACACTTTAAAACAATAAAATAAGTTAATAATATTGAAGTGAGTTTGTCGAATTATTCATTTAAGCTTATGAGAATTTAGGATGCAAGAACGAGCGAAGCGCGCTCGAAAATTTTAGCAACCCGCTTCAGATATGAAGACGGGCAAATTATTTTTTGACAAGTATAAGTAGAAGTTACGGGGTGGCTTTACGAAGATAAATAGTGCTTGCATCAAGAAAATAAGGCTGCCGCCCCGGGCTATGGCCCTCTAGGCCATATGGTAAATACGCCACTGACGGCTACATTGTCGCGATAAGGCAAACTACACTTCGCGCGCTATCTGTTGTACAGTGAGACGTCGAGGGTCGTGCGAGAGAGAGCGCGCGAAGTGTAGTTCGCGTAGCGTTCTATAGTAGGTAGTCTAAAAAAATAAAAATTGCCAGTTTATCCGACGATGGAAACAAGTTTTCCATCGTCGGTCGGTTAAACTGCCAATTTAAAAAAAAACAATCAAATGGGGCTAAGTGCATGTGCTTTGCGGTGGTTGTGACAAAGATGATGATAAGGTAGCGTTTCTTTGTGAACAAAATTTTCTGACATCTTTTTTCATGAAAGTTCATTTTGCCTTCCTGTGCCGTCCGTTGGGCTTCGCTTAGCATAATCAGCCTATAATGTTTCCACTGCTGGGACACAGGCCTCCTCTCTGTGAGAGGGAGTGGGCCGTAATCCACCACGCGGGCCCAGTGCGGGTTGGTAGATGTCACATGTCTTCGAATTTTTGGTTCTAGGACATGAAGGTAAAACGGACCAATTTGAGTTTTAAGAAATCATCTAATATCATTAATACCTCTGAATCTATGAATATTAAAGTAAGTTAGATTAAATGTTGTTAACCAGTTTAACTACCGAAAATGTTGAATAAAAAGACTAGTTTTTTTTCTACATTAGTGCGCATACGTGGTCCGTTCTGCATACCCGATGAATTTTGTAGGAAACGGGTATTTTATTTCAATTTTGTAATCGTTCGGATTAACGTACTCCACACGTTCGTGCCCTACTCACAGATTAATTAAAGCTGAACGTCAATACAAAACTAGCTAGGTGAAAGTTTGCCAACGCAATCGCTCATTTTCCCCGATTCCCCCGAACTCGGCTATAGTTGCCCGGGGCCTATTGTAGCTGATTGATGCCATAATAACGTTAGATCGATTGCCCAGATAACAGACAGTTAAAAGTTTTAATACGTGCTTTGTAGGTATTCTGTTTGTATCGTGTTGAATGAAATGGAGGTCTGCGTTTTTTGGTGAGTAGACATAAAAGTGTTGACGTTATATTTTACACTTCAAATGTTTAAGACAAAAAAAGATATTTTTTTTTTAATTTATTTCTTATTTGCAAAATAGTTGGGCAAACGTCATCTAAAACTATTCTAAATTTCAAGTTGATACTCGTAGCATTAGTAGTTCTTGAGATATCCAGGTGTGACAGACAGACAGACTAAGTCTCACAAGGGTTCCTTTTTACCATTTTGGTACGGAACTCTAAAAACTGTCGTCCATTTGGGCCGAGTAGGTATTGAGGTTTTGTATGGCCCGTTGATATTTTTTTCGCGATCACGATGGTCGTCCCTTGGAGAAACATCTTGTACCTTTATAGGTAGGTAAACAGAATTAGATACTTACGCCTAACGATAGGGCCTTACAGGCAGACTGGGGCTAAAAATTCTCCTTCATCATTTTCTATGAACCAACGCACACTGAGGCAGGCCGCACTGCTATTATTTGTATAAAAAAGCGTTGCGCTGCGACCCGTTGTGGCTATAATGTGCGCTTGGCTTTATTCCACAAGGACTCAATACATACTTAAAACAAGATATTGTTTGTAATATAAATTAATCATTAATTATAGTTAATTGATCGGAAATTATTCCAATTTTTCAAAAATAGTGATAACTAGTTTTTAAATAATTGAGCGGAGAAGAATAGAGACGAAATCTCACTTACTCAGGAATAGCCAATCGTGGTAACGATCGACCGCACTTCAGTGTTAGGTAATACTGACCTTGACCTTTTCTTTTTTTTTTTTCACGGGGTGGAAAATCCTCATGGAAGTCCTCCGCCCTGGGGTGGGCGAAGGGGTCCAGTGTGATACGGGGCGGCGGTCGTCGCCAAGTCTGCCATCCATACCGACCTTGGCCTGGCCTAGCATAATACGTAGTTTCAATAGAATACACCCGGTTGCATGAGCGATTTTTTATCGCGCACTGGATTATCAACGCTCTGCTTAGAGCCGAGAGTCGAAAATCCAACAGTGTGGACTTTCGACGCGCTGGGATGCACTCTGTTGGGTCCTCTTTTTTTATGTATGGCCTGGCTGTTCCATTGGACTATTGCATGACACACCATTGAAGACCAGTGACTTAATTTCTTACCATATGCCCACAGGAGTGTGTGTGACAGCCGCAACACGGCACAGCCATACATTTTAACCAAGATGAAAGGTTTTGGCTCTACATTAGGTCTGATAACTTTTTAACAGTGAAAGCGTTATGTGACTCTTGGCAACCTACTTTAAATTAACTATTTTTGGTGGAATCGCTATTAGAGATAAGACCTCCGTCGGTTGTACCCTGAATATTAATGGTTCTGGAAAGGCGCTCCCACACAGCAGTTATATAACGTTAAAGAATGTTGCATAACATTTGTTGTCTAACTTTTTTTAACAAATTGTAACAAAAGTTATAAATTGTTAGTGATGTTATACAACTTCATGTAACAAAATGATATAAGTACAACTAATTACAACATGATATACCTAACAAAATTATCACTTTTGTTGTACAACATCATCCGAGTGCCTTTTCATTTGTTTTTGCAAACATAAAATAAAAGCCAAACCAATAAGCACTTCCTCCATTTAGAGCCACTACCAGCTTCCTCGAAAAACCGACCCAACGACGACGATACAACGTTATACGAGTTGAACCAGTGTGGGGGGAGCGTTTATAACATGTAACATTCATAACATGTTGTAGTAAAATGTAATCGTACAACACAATGTTTTATAATTTTAAATGACTGCTGTGTGAGAGCACCTTAAATAATCGGGACCTCAGGAACTATTTGAGTAACCCAAAGTGCTTGGCCACACTGGCAGCGCGGTGCGGGAGAGGCGCGGGTGCGGGAATACGCGCGTTTGTGCCTGTCCGTAGTCGACCGCGCGACATCGCGCGCGGTCAGCTCGAACTAGTTTGAGATCCCTGCTCCCGCGCGGCTTGTGGCTTGCCGCCCGCGCTACAAGTGGCCGCACTCACTACGGCCACTTGTATGAAAGAGCTATGGCGCGAGTTGCCCGCGCGCTCCCCACGCCAAGTAGCCCGCGCCCGCGTGCCCACTATGTACGCTCAAATGTAGTTCTTATGTTTGAGTAAGTCACGCCGCGACCGGCCCGCGCCCGCGTTTGCAGTCTGGCCTCACACAAAAGGATTAAAAATCTTGTAAAAGCAATAAATAAAACAGAAATATAGATAATTTCTTATATATTTTTACAATTGAAATAATACAGGCGGTTACATAAAAAATAAATAAGTCTTCGTAAGATTTACATTACCTTGTGTGGTCTTAAACAAATGTGTACAAAATTAAACAATTTTCGATAAAAAACAACTGTACATGATCGTTCCCAATAAATAAACCTAAAACTGGGTACAGTCAACTCGAGAAATAAAGACAAAGTATATTTTTATATACTTTGTACTGCACGCATAGTAATCATAATTATTTTGACAATTATTATTTTTCTTTACATCATTTTTGCGGCTGACTATACAAAAAAAATGCGATCCAGCGCATCAGATTCTCATACAAAATATAAGTGTTATGGATAAAATGAGTTTACAGTCAAATCATATTTTGTGCTTTCTAGTAAATATTAGTGCTATATCAATGAGTACGACCAGTTTACATAGTTTTCATTATAAAGGCATCCTCCCACTATACCGTACTCTATGGCCGTATCCGACACGCGAGATTGCTACAAAAACTACAAGGATACTTTGACAAATCTGTCTAGTGAGCGGTCTTAAGAGACACCGGAAAATAGTAATCTTTGCATGGAATAAGTTGCTTGTAAAGAATACTTTTTTCGGGTTAGGTTTCAATCAGCACCCTAAGGCCCGCCGCCCTTTGGCGGCACGGCATGGCAAGGTATTTTTAGGCGACGAATAAAAATATAACATAATAGTATGAAAATAAAATTGAAATTTCAATGTTAACGGTCGTAAGTACAAAAACAATACCGCGGTATGCTTTTCATTTAAATTTCAACTTTATTTCCATATTATTAAGTTATATTTTTATTCGTCGCGTAAAAATACCTTGCCATTGCGTAACACACTGTCAATCACAATCTGAATGATTTTGAATTATAGTACTTGAATTTGGGCACATGCATGGCCCTGGCGACTGAATGTGTCATGCTCACTCAAATGTCTCACTGATGGTGGCGTGTGTCATTAAGTTCACTTCAAAATGATTGAGCTAAATAGTGTTGATCCATACGTCATGTTCGTGAACGGGCGCCGTCAGTAGGGACTGGTCATTTCTTAGCTGCCACGCCACGGCTTATCTTTTTATTACGGACGCTTTTAACGTGCACGTCTTCGTACATTGTTCTGACATGTATAATTTCGACATGAATGATGTTACAAATACTTTGTAACAATATTTTGATTTCAAAGAGTGTCCGTGGAGTTTCGTGCCCGTTCTTCTCCATAAATGCTTTGAGTTTGAGTTTGGTAGCTAATCCATTGCTTCATACGTTCGAAAAATTTGTATGCTCAACAACGTAAATGACGCAATGAATGTTGTTGAGCTGTCAAACTTATTGCTACTGATAGTGTGCTATGCAAATACCGCGCAGGTTTTAGTTACAGAGTAGTAGGAAGCGTACTTTAACAATATGGGAAATATCGACTATCATTTTGTTCAAAAACGTGTCATCATGCATTTTCTATACAAAAATTGAACGGTACAATCACTGTTTGGTGTGTTCTTGATTATTAGGTACTTAAATGAAACTATAGTGGACTGTTAGGTTATATTACAAATGCAAAGGGCAAAACTATTATATATTTAGGGGAGGAGAAATGACCGTTCACTCCAAAGCTTGGAACGGAAGATTGGTCCTTCGAGCCGGATCGTATTTAACTGAAAGCTTTCTTCGCAAGCGCTGAATACAGTCCACTAAAGTTTCATTTAAGTACCTAATAATCAAGAAAACACCAAAACAATCACTTTGCTTACAAACTAAATACAAAATTAAGAACTATTTGTGTTATTACAGTGAATCATAGATTTCTTGTCGATGTCATGAAAACTGAAACTATCCTTCTATATCACAACAATTCAAGAACCAAAAATATAGAAAAAAAATTGCAATATTTCGTCGGTTTACATATAAAAAACCACGAATTTTGAACGTGTCAACTAATGTTGCAAACATTAAAAAAATTAGTTTGCTGCAAAAATATTAATTTACTGGGGACAATACACATGGAAAACGAATAAAAACAAAACCATGGAATGCGTCAATTGGACAGGGAAGTATTAAAAATTGGCACAATACAGTTCTTAAGAAGGCGGTATTACGGATAATAATTACTTTTTTTAATATCATCATTATTAAAAACCTTGCAACATTTTTACATCTTAAAAGCTACAGCAACACTTCTCTCGGGCGTACGTACAACATGGAACATTTAGTTTTTACTCTAGCATTCTTTTTGAATTATATAAATATGTGATTTACTAACTATTCGTTGACTAATAGACTTGTTTCAAGCTTCAAAAATACAGAACAAAATGTTCTTACAAGACGTCACACCGTTTGACTAAATGGTTGAGTTACTTAGTCAACTAATACTTGGTATATCGATATAAAGTGTAATAGGGCTTAGTCTACACAATATGAGTGACAAAAATTACTTATTATACTCACACAGTACATATAGTCGTAATGAAGTTAGGCCCAGAACTCACGACCACACACCAACATAAGCCATCAACATAAACGTTTATGTTGTTGCTAGTGTGATTCAGAACCTATTAAACCTAGCTTGTTTCAACACAAAAAAAAAGTTAAATACTTGCACAAACCAGTTAGAAAATATCGAATGACATTCCATGATTGCATGACCATACCCTGCAACAATTTGTCGTTAGTGTTAAATGTTTAATGTTCAAATAAACATTACATAATGTGCAAGTGTATGACTGAGGTTAATTTTTAAAATAATGTTTTGCATCTAAAAGATTATGAAATTGAGCCGAAGATTAGATCTAAACGATATTATGTCAAATGTTAACGTGAGTTCAGTGACAGGATATAGTAAAAAATGTAATGTTCAAAGTCTATTCGGATTGGGTTGCAGATTAACTGACAATAGTAAAATCATGCAAAGGTATCACACGTGTAATCTAAATCGATTTTATCTGTGCGTTACTATGTTAATCTATTGACCGCTTGGTTTTATATCAATTGCCGTGCCACCAGACAAATAAATACCTACAACGAATTGGGTCGTGCAATGAAATAAAAACCAAAAAACGAACATATGTTTTCAGTCGTATAAATAAGACTGAAGCGGCACGGGCACGAAAACCCGATCCAGCCTGTGTCTTGCTGGCGTTCCCCAGAGACGCCCTAAGCCGAGGTCCATACCCCCCAGGGGGTGCCCTTAACGTGTAGCCGCCGCTTAGTTTGGAAGTTTTATGCCCTTGCTGGAAGCCTTAATTTATTGAGGCACCCACAGGAATTTCCGGTTAAGCAGACAACAACCTCCTAAGTTGAACTGCGAGAAGCCAAATAAAATAAAAACGGTTACGAATAATGTGTCGTATTAATCCGACTGGGCCGGTCAATAGGTTAACTATTCAGACTATTTAAGAATATCGTACCATCGCGATCGTCACGAAAAAGAAGATTCGGACTACATTTATCTTTTCAGACAATAATAAAATCAGTCTCTAAAACCTTAATAATACTTTAATATGTTTTATGAAATCACCTTAATTTTTTACTATATCCCGACCACAGCCTACTCCTCACACAAATATAACAGTTAATTATAGAGTAGGATAACCTTAATCTAGTTATTCTAAGTAACTGCGACACTCAGTTGCCTACGTTCACCTACCGTCGTTAAATACTATACATACGCGCATCTTTGGTAAACCGACAGGCGGGATGTTTGCGCGAAAAACAATTTCTCCAATGTTTTTTTTTATGCAAAATAAATGCGCTTACAAATACTTCAAACTGTACTTGCTATGACAATGTAATAATAATAACCGCAAATAATTAAATTGTTCATGATTAGCATTAAAATGCATGGGGATCGGTACAATGTGACCAGCCTATCTATTATGTAGAAATCTCACCCTGAAAACTTAGCTTAGATGAAGTGTCAATTGTGTAAATCCTTAGCTTCAGCATGTTGATTCTGTAAAAATATCACCGTGAATTCTTACGTGGAGTGAGCTGTCAGTGTCATTCCACTGATGCTAGGGATTGACCAAGGATTACATTTACAATCATAATCGACATTTTAATAATATTTGAATGCTAATTTTATTGATTATTTTATATTATTTCCAAGATTACTATTTAGGGGAATTTTAAATAAAATAGCAAAACAGAAATTTTGTCAAACACAATTTAATGTAAAAAAAACAAAATTGAGTTTCTGTTCACAAAATCTCGATTATGATTGTTAATGTAATCTTTGGTCCATCCCTAGCATCAAGTGGGATGTCACTGACAGTTCACTCCACGCTCACTTCATCTAAGTTTTCACGGTGAGATGGTTACAGACTAGCACTGCAGAAGTAATGACAGCCCACTTCACCTAGATACATAAATTATTATTTGATTTTATTTATTATTTATTTCTGTATCTATCCGTGATAGTGGATATCAGAATACCAGCACTGCGGCACTTATTTTTTATTGTCGCAGCATAATGCTGAGATAGGATCCTTTTGGCCTCGTACAGGACTTTGTTTTTATGTTTCTAAGAGTGTGTTTTAGTTTAATTTGGAATAGCGAAACTCGGCAGACATGATGGGTATCGATATCTTAATATGATAAAACAAAAATAAATTAATTTGGTGGCTTTTTTTGTGGGATTGTCGACTTCAGTTAAGGTAGGTCCTTGAAATATTAGTTTAAAAACCTATTATACAAAATCTATCTAACCTATCACGTCTGAAGAGTTTCACTAACAAATTTAACTTGACCCTGTGTTTTCCCGGCGAGATTTTAACAGAATAGTCCGGCAGAAATGTATGTTAAAAAAATATGTCACACTTGCTCTAAAAACCTAAAATGAAAGGGGGAAACGTATCTAATAAAATCCAGCATACCTACCTAAATCTATAGAGCAATATAATTGAAACTATCTATGCGTATATTTATCTAAGCCTAAAATGGCACGCACGGGACCTTAGCGCACAAACAAAACCCGCCATATTCACATTCTAAATACACTTACTTTTCTCTAACTTTCTCTTCTCTGCCATGTGGAGTGATCGAAAATATAAAAAAAAAATCTTTATAATTTTTTGAGCTATGACAATAGCGACTATGACTATGGGAGATCTAAATTACATTATTTCTATGGAACAGTGTTGAACACTTAATAGGGAAATGTACAATTTTTACTTGGTTCTATCTCGATCACTTCACAGCTTTTAAGACGGTTCCGAACTCAACGAGCCAACATACAACTCATAATATTTATGTTGGATCGTGTGAAGGGACACTAAGGACCTCACAGACATCAGACCGCCACTTCTGCTCGCAGAAATATGAGACCACGACCTTTGGTCGCAGAAACATGCGACCACGGTCCTAAGATCCTCAAAACTTGGTAATACCACCACAGAACCCAAACGGAACCGATTACATCTTAATTGACGAACCACTAATAAGCAGTCTTCACAATTATATCGATAATAACTAGATTACAATTATTATAATAAAAAATACTGGACCATAACTTGATTTAATAGGAATTACACGTGTCGGAGGGACGAGTGGGCATAGTATTTCTAATATGTACTCTATTTTTATTACGATAATTTTTATTTTACTTTATTAATCACAAAATATAAATTATTAATAAATTAAATTTTATGATTGAACTAAAGTAGTTGAAAACCATCTACAAACATCCATAGTTTGAGCAAAATTTTAAATAATATTTTTTTGCTAATTTAACATTTATCTTACAACCGAATTGTCCTACTTTACTCATGCAAGTACAGTCAGCTAAAAAAATATATGCCGATGTCACTCGTCGTCCCGACGAATACAACTATACACAATACATTCCTATATAATTTAATTAGAAAATAAAACACAGACGATGTCAAAATATCTCCATAGACGATTAATACATTGCTAGAATAAAATAATTAAAAATATATTTATTTTAAATGCGTAACACATCTATTGCACTGCGTCTAAATTTTATAAATAATTGCTATTGAAAGTTTTTCGGGGTCATTTTTAATGCTAAGGTCAGAAATTACGAATATTTTTAAGTCACTGATTTTCATAATATCGATTACGGCAAAAAACAAGCATGTAAATAGCAAATCGACTGTGAGTAGGTGACTAAAATCGAAAACGCTAATTATTTACTTTCGAGTAGATATCGAGTTTTGCCGGCAACCCTCGACGTGCAAAGTTTAATCATCTGATAAAGTTTGAATTTTTATAGAATATTTTTTTTAATGGACTCTGGATCGATTAGGCAAGGAAAGGCTGAATAATCAACCTACTTGGAAGCGGATGATAAGCGTACTAAAGAAAATAAATACGTTTATAATGTGCGGTGAACATGACGCAAAGAAAGAACACAAACACGAAAAAAAAAGAGTTGAGGAAAATATGTGTCACATCCACGCAAAACAGCCATCGCTCAGCATAATGCTATGTTGCTACAAGAGGCCGCATGCGGCGGGTTCCTAAAAATCCAAGTCGAAAGCGATCGCTCGCAAATCATTAAATAAGTTCAAAGCTAAACGAGTTTAAAACATCGTTCTGTTTCAGTCAATCGTTTGAAGATGACAATGGTCTTTTAAATATGTTTCACGCTAAACGAATTTACTGATCTGTGGTGCAAGGTATTGGCGCTAAAGATTCTGCTCATAATTTTCGATAAATTTACCAAAGGAGCTTGTGATTTTAGTCGACTGTCTAAATGGGGTAGCTATGCAGTTAGCGGCACGGTGAAAATCGACCCGTGTAAATGGCCCATTAGCCATTAAACATCTGTCTTTCTCTAAAAACAATTAACTTAAAAACGATTTTAGTAGTATTTCTGTTATCGGGCCCTATCACAATACCAGCGCTGCGGTATAATTTTTTTTTAATATGGCAGCATTATGCTGAGATAAGAGCCCTTTTGGCCTCGTACAAGTAATTTTTTAATGTTTATTTTTTATTTAAGTATTGTTAGATTTAAATGGTCATTTTTTTACGGTTTGTATTCCTGTGCGTGTCCCAAATAAAATATTTTTCTTTTGCCTTTCTTTTATTTTTCTCGTCGCTACAATAGTGACAGAAACAGCTTGAGACTTATGTTCGACTTAAAGTTAAGATGTCTTTGAGAATCGGCCGTTATACTTGTCAAAAAATAATAGGCCCGTTTTGACATTTAACTTCCGATTGACCATCGCGACGTAACTAGTGAAGTAACCATACGACTTGGTACTCGATTCTCACGATAAATCGATTCAAGTTAAATGTCAAAACGGGCCTATTATTTTTTGACAACTTTAGTGATAATTTCTGACCCTAACATTTTTGCTCTGACTAATGAGAAGAAGGAACAGAAGTAGTTTGTACCACAGTTGAAACGAATTTTGAGCTACAATAATAATTTTATCGAATTAAAACTTGCGTTACAGGGTACTTTTTACCCGACTGCAAAGAAGGGTTAAGTTTTTTGCCTGTAGATATATTTGATATTGTGATAATTTATGTTAACCCTATGACACTAAAGTTTCAACTCGATAAAAAAAACTAACTAAAGCATGAGAAACATGGCCGGCGTAAGAAAAACTGCTAGAAAAATCCATTGAATCTTTCGTTAATATCTCAATACACAACCACATCTTATTTCATAAGAAAAAGCATTAAATTTGTAATAATTTCCATCGACATTAGCTACTTTATTGTTGTTATTTGAGCATACAATCGGAAACAACCCACTATGAACTAAACTATTGGATACTGTCGCTAAGTAAACAGTTAATCAATTCTATACAAAAAAATCGATAATGTATAGGAATTTCGACGCACCAATGTTGAGTATATATTAAAATACGATTATAAGTTATCTACTCTAGCTATTCATTATTTCTGCTTAATTTTTATATAAGTGTATAATTCAAATTTTTGTATAGAATTGAATTACTGTTTTAGTGTTACTGTGTATAAAAAAGACGGGGCTAAGCAACGGCGAGCGAGTAGAAGATATTTTACTGTTCTTGTGTATATATTAAAGAAAAAAAACATGTATTATTTATCTGTGTTCTAAGAAAATATTAGTAAAACCCAATAATCTCTTAACATGATTATAAAAAAGCTTATTAAACTTAAGTTAAATAACAATGAAACATCACTACACTTAAACGACAATTTAATTACAATACGGCCGATAAATCATGGCTGGTGTGAACATAGGCTCTGCGTACTTCCGCGCATATTGCCTAACTCACACTCCTCCTCATCAGCGTTGCCAGAATGTTACTTTTGACCCTCTAATGTTACCTCCATGTTACACAACTCAAAATGTTACTTTTACGTTACTTTTAGGACTTTCCAACAAACAACAAATTATTTTGAAACGTGTTGGCGCACTTGATTTTGTGACCTGACACAAATCAACTGACGCGAAGGCCGCGCGAAAATCTATCACTTCGACGTATCGCTTATTCACTCACTCGCGTGTATTTCTAAATTTTCCATCCCACTTGCCCAGGCGAGCGAGCGAGTGCCTAGGGGAGTGGCGTCCGTGTCAGTTCAGTCAGTTTGTCTTTGTTTTGTATTGTAGTTTTGTGTTTTGTTTGTACTAATATACACTAATATGTACTATACAGTGCCATGTATTAGTGTCGTTTTCCACATATAATAAGGTAATGTCACTTTTCTCGTGAAAATGTTACTTTTTGAGCTGTCTCATGTTATATTTGACTATCTGTCACTGGCAACACTGCTCCTCATGTCACCGTTTTATTCCTAAAAAATGTTACTGCACAGTCTCCTACGCGAAGTTCGGACCGGCCAGGATTGATCAGCCGTATTGTACTATTTGATTACCTTAGTATGGCTTACTGATATTTGTTCAGAGTACATGTGTACGTAATCTCAATATCGACATAACTGTACATCAAAGCTGTTCACCGAAGGGGTAGGCAGGAGTGCATAGTTCTAGTTATGTTGTAAGACACAGACAACACAATATACGCTCTGTTACAGAAGTAACAGAGTGTCTATTGTGTTGTGTTTTCATATTAAATGGTATACGACTCAGATCAACACAAAATCAACATCATTCGATCTTTGAACAGTACAAAAATCGCTGCCCGCCGTCACTTAAAACTCTGTTAATAAAACAATAGACCAATACAAGTCATCTGACTGTTCATAACATGAAAACATGTGTACTATAAGTTACATTAATATTTTATGAGACATTCACATAAAAAATAAACTTATTATTGTTAGAGTAACATATAAAAACGTTCACATTAAACTTCACCCACTCACTCACCCCCCCCCCCCCCCCACACACTCACTTCCCCTTCATTCTACTTAAACTTTGATCAGATTTACCAGGCATCATAAAAACTGATGTGTTATTGACATAGGCTGATTGATCTATTAAGATATAGATGTATCTAGAAAAGTCTGATTGACCTCAAACTGTTCACTTCTACAATTTATTGCGAGATTTTCTGATCTAGAACGGCGTTAAATGAACATGCGACGTTCCAATCGAGCTCAAACCACCAAATTCCCTTAAAAAATGAATGTTTTCTTCGCAATAAGCTGGCATTATTGCAACTATCAGCTCTTGTACAGCCTTATGAATGCTCAAACATAGATTTTTACATATTAGGCAGTATTACAGGTCTCGTATAAACAAGAGATCCCCAAGCTATTCATCGGCTTGTTCTGACATTTTTGTAGCTCTCAAACAGCCTTATCAATGATGATAACAGAGATATTCGCTATATTCGGCAGTTTTATCGTTATTAGCAGATCTAGTAAGCCTCATATAACCATGGGAGACTGAACTGTTCACTGGCCTATCCTGGTATACATTGGTCGTGCATAGCTTGTGGAGCAGACGTTCACGACGCATACCGGCGGGGTAGGCACGGACGTACACAACGCGCTGAGTATTACTTACATGTGATGTGCTGTGGTGTATTACCGAGACTCTTGTTCCGGTGTGTCGGGGAACCTGGGGAATAGAAGATGGTATAATATTATTTTTCTATGTATTTAACCCTTAACTTGGCAAAATGCAAAGCACATGTTGGTACAGTATTCTGGCAAAGTCTATAACTTCAAATTAACAATTTATTTCTTTTTAAATAGCTTTAGGGGGGCTTAAATAGATTGTAGTGAATATTTTTTATGATATTAGTTTGTTACTTTATAAAACATTAATAGTGGGCACTATTAATGTTTTATAACGGTAGCAAAGGGTAGCTAAAATTATTAAAACACATTGACGTTTAATATATATATATTTTTTTCTCTTTAAACAGGCCCGTGCCGGTCACATGCCGAAACTCATATCTTATTTTCATGTGTCCTCTAGTACACTTGCCAAGTTAAGGGTAAGGATTTTGGTCTGTTTTAAAACTTTTTGAAAGTCTGATCTAGGAGAACTGGTCCAAATAAGTGAGTTTTATTTACTGTTAAAATTTCTTTGTCTAAAATAATAGAGGTTTAATCACTTGGGGGCCACCACATTTGCGTTCTAGGCATAGCAAAAGAGTGGTTCAAGTTTTATTTTTCGAAAGTCTGAGGGGTTGGTTACATGTTACATGGGACTTTAATATAACTGGTGTAATGTGGGTGTACGAAAGGCATACCTCTGTCCAAATTTCGGGGATTATAGGAGTCATGCTATGAGTTTCGAGTTGGTCCCTTTGGTAAAGTTGTTGATATTTATGAGTGCAATCACCCATTGAAATATTTAACACACTTATTGCCTTAAATATTACAGAGTTAATGAGCATAGTAGTAGGTAAAGAAAAATTGTTTATTCTGCACAAAAAAAAACGCACGTTACAAAAAAATAACATAAATTATTACTATTTATAAATTACTATATTTTTTAATACACACATAAAAGTAGCCAAAAGCCTCGTATTCAATACAATACAATTTTGACAATTTGACCAAAGACAATTTACATTGTGTTACTAGTAAGTACATTGTCTACATATTTAATCTGTTGTTGTGGTACCTACTGGCAAATGACAACCTGGGATGACAACAAGCAAACAATCAAAACAAAAACAAAACGCCGATTGCAGAGTGCAAAAATAACTACTTTTGTAATAAACAAACTATAATTACAATAACCGTGCGTCGTATCTGTACAAGAACAGGTCTTTAGTAGGACCTATCGCGACCTACCTAATGCGGCGGCAGATCAGTAGTATCGGACTTAAGGTATTTCGAACTTAAGAATTGTCGAAATTAAGACGTATCGAACCTAAGTATTGTCGAAATAAAAAAAATATCGGAGTTCCATATTGTCGGTTTGGTAGTCTAAAATAAGACTAGTATATTATGAGATCACATACCTGTTACTAGTAGTAATCGTAAGCAGATGTCCATAAGCTGCTAACGCGCAGTAGGCAGCCAACAAGGCCGCATGGTGATGCGCGCGCGCGTGGTTGGGCGCAGTCCGCGCGTGCGCGCCCAGCGCGGCCCAGCAGTACAGGCTGGCGCGCGCGGCGGGCGGCGCGGGGAGGGCCGCGGCGTGCGCGCGCGCGTCGCCGCACGCGGCCGACATCGTGCAGAAATTCATGGCTTTCCAGCCGCCGTATCTGGGGGAAAAGGTGGGGGATAAGTCACTCAGAACTTGCACATTTTAGCTGCAGTAAACTTAGCTAAGCTAAAGGCGAATACAGCTAGAAACCCAAGCAGAAAACCTGTTTTACAATTTAAAAAAAAATTGCTGTTGTAATGAAATCGAAATTATGAATCACAACTGTTTTAAAAAGCTAGACTGATAAAACTTTCAAGTCCAATTAAAAACCCCTTAAAAAGTTGAAACTTTCATTTCATTTTCAAATATCTTTATTTATCAATGGAACAATAATTATCAACTGCACTAATTAACCTAAGCTACATTAACTCATTAAAATTGGGGCAGTTTATGAGGCTAGGTATTCGCCTTTCAAAGCTTATTACGACAGATATGTAGTTTTAACTGTTAACAACATAAACTTAACACACAATAAACAAGGGTACACAATGACAATTACGCAAAATTATTTAGTTACTTATAATTTTGCTGGTTGCAGGTACAACAAAACAATATTTAGATAATTTGCTGATCGCACGAAACGACGAAACCAAGCCATGTGACCGATGGATCTATCGGCAATAATGACAAAATACCATAGAACCTTTAAATCCTTCCCTATTTCTCACTTTCGTTTCATAAGGAACTCCTGCGCAAAATTTCATGCATCTAGACCCAGCAGTTTAAGCTGTGCGTTGTCTATTGGTAAGTGAACTAACTAGTATTAAAGATTTTTAATAAATAAATAACTGAAAATTTCTCCACAAAATTTTTACTAAAAACAACAAATTTACAGCTCAATATTTTTTTTTAATCATTCAGTGAAAAGACTCCCTGCTAGGCCTTTAAAACCTTTACTTTTATCTCTTACCCCATACCCGATGGATGACAATAGGCTCGCCCCCTATTACATGGGACTTAAACATAACTAGCGAAATGTTGGAATACTATAGGTATACCTCTGCCTAACCGTTCGGGGATTACAGGGGTGATGTTATGTTATAACTATATTACAAAAAAAAACCGGCCAAGTGCATGTCGGACCACGCACAATGAAGGGTTCCATAGTTGGGATGAATTTATCCCAAAAACAAACTTAACATTGTAGTTGAAAAACATGCTCTCCCATACATCAATATACGTTACGGTCAATTCTCCAACTGCAAATTTAAGTTGGTCGACTATTACTCGTTAACTTGTGAAGCCTACTTAGCTGTGATAGTTTTCCTTTTAATTTTGTTATATATACTATTGCCATGAATTTTTTCACATATCCAAAACCAACCATTTAGCTGGCAGGGGGGGGACACTTGACTCTAACAAAAAATAGCACTTTTAAGCTTAATATTACGCAAACGGATCCCTTAATTGAAAAATGGTTTTGCCAAACCCACAATATTTTTGAACGGCCTATCCAACGATACCCCACACCATGGAATAGACGAGAAAAAAAAAATATCATCCCCATTTCACGTGTAAGGGAGGTACCCTAAAAAAAAACGTTTTTCATAATTTTATTTTACCATTTTTTCGGCATGATTAATATGTATACCCATGCCAAATTACAGCTTTCTAGGACTAAGCGTCTCTGAGCTAAGCTGGGGACAGACGGACGGACTGACGGACGGACAGACAGACGGACATGGCGAAACTATAAGGGTTCCTTGTTTACTACGGAACCCTAAAAATCATAATACTCACTTATCAACAACAACGACCGGCCCATTCTTGTACTCCATCTGGCAGCCGGCAACATATTCGACCAACGCAAACGAATCCTTATACGGCTCTACTAGCCTATCTATCGCCTTCTCCTTCTCACTGTCACTAGCCGCTTGTCTCACACCCTTCACGTATTCATTATCATCCGGCCTTCCTTGTAGGTAATCAGTGGTATCACCATCCAACCACCTACTACACTTTATAAACTTTACACTAAGTTGGTAATCGTCTTGTAGAGAATGTACGCTAACATTTGTGACTTCGATAACTCTGTCTAAAGGTACATCATCTGGTATTTTGTCTACTTTTTCAAAGAAGTAGCATGGACGTCGTAATTCCGCTTCTTCTTCGACTGTTAATGCCGGGGCTACGGGCGGGGGAGGCGGGGCCGTATCGGGCGGTGACCCGGCCGTCCTGTTCCCCCAATCGGGAAATTTAAACTTAGTTGGAGAACTTAATTTGAAGTTTTTCAAAGACATTTTTGAGGGTGATCGGGGCGATTTAGGGCCGTTTTTCTTTTCTGATAAGGAGGAGAATAGATCGCCGTTCGCTATCGATTTTCTTGCTGATAAGTCTCTGTTACCGGTGCTGAGTCGTTCTAATCTTAGTTCTGTTCTGTCAAAGCGGTATGCTGGTTCTGAATCGGTGATAGGTGAACTATTTTCTGGTATTAGCCGTTCGTCGTCTGCACAATCGCTGCTCTCTTGCCGTCTATACCCGTTTGTCTCTGGTTCGACCGGGGATTCTGCGGGCGTTTTTCTGTCGGCTTTCCGATGAGCTACGTACGTGTCTTTTGATACGAAACTCGCTCTGAAGTTGGCAACAAATAGCTCTTTCTCTTCTTCCGTTGGCCAGAAGATTTCACATTCCTGTAAAATAAATTAAGAACTCGTTAGTACCTAGTTAGTTGATGTATATGTATATGATTGGTTTTTTTTTTAAATAAATAAAAATATAGAATAAATTGAGTTGAGTTTGAGAATGAAAATGTCTGGGATGAATTCATTTTTATGGTAAAGTTACGTAAGAAGTATGAAACAAATCTGGCTGTATAAGATAAATACTCCATTATTGGATTAGTTTATGCAAGTGAATGCTTGGATAGATTGACTTTAAAATGGGGAAGGAAAACATTGATAGCGAGGAAACCGAGTTGTGTTAGAACAAAAAAGTCAAAGACAATAATATGGTTATGGTTCACTCCCCACGCACAATGGTCCACATGAAGGACTAAGTGCGGAAACCAAACCCGCTAACATAGAACATGGTTCACTCCCTCTGACAGAGGAAATAGCCCCGAGTCCCAGCAGTTCCAACATTATAAACTGACTATGTTTATACCGTATGTATAACATATACGTATTGAAGTGACTTCTTCAGTTGTCTTGTCTACAAACATTAGTATTATTACATTATCTATAGGATAATCCCTGACGTGGTTCCGTGTGGTGCCAGACGTAAAGAACAGCACCTTCCTATTTCATCCCGTGGGTGTCGTAAAAGGCGACTAAGGGACTTACTAGAGAATGGGCAGCAGCGTTCTCTATGCATTTTAACACCATACTGCAATTGCCAACCCGCTTGCTAAGCGTGGCGATTGTGGTAACCCCTCCCCCCCAACCCCATCCCCTTTGGAGGAGGCCTATGTCCAGCAGTGGACGTCTTTCGGCTGAAATTATGAATCTATGACGAATATTTTCAAACATGTCTCTTACCGGATCATTAGTATCAGATAGCAACAACACGAGCTGAGCAGTATGGTCCCACAGCAGTCGCCATAAATCAGCTGCGGAGTCGGCAGGATGCTGAGCGACCGCGTACTCACGGACTCGTCGTCTGCCGCAAACCCAGGATGCGTTTACGTATTCACTGCCTGGATACACAGAGATTTTAAGTTATAAACGTAATATTGATTGATTACGGATTATCACCCTTATTCTAATATGAGCAATAAATAACTGTCACCCAGAAATAATTACTCCAAATCCTCGATTTGAGAAAGAAGGAAGTACGGGGAATCTTCTTGGAATTCGGTGGTATTCACATGTACCAACATATAATAGCATGATGTAAAATCGTAAATATGAATACACTTTGCCGAATTTATATGAACTAGCTGCTGCCCGCGTGGTTTTTTCCAAAATAAAAGCTTAAGTTACTTCTTATAACAGCCATCTGGCAGTGACTCGTCAAAATTGGGCCAAAATTGGGCAGCTTTGGAAATTAGCCGGAACAAACAAAAATTTAAAAACCTATAAAAGCACCTTATAAACTTTCACATGCATTTAGTAAAAAGCAGTCATTTAGACACTACAAACAGACACGTCAATTTTTATTTATTTGTATAAATATGCCTGTAGGTATGTACTAAGGTATAGCTTATGATGCGACAGGGAGGCGTACTCCATTTTTATTTTTGCATATTTTCCGTTGGCATTGTTTTCACGAAAAAGCAGCACGATTTTGTGTAAGAAAAAATATGTTAATACAGTGGAAAATCTAAAGTTTTCAATTACTAACCTTCAACACCAGGTTTCGGTACTAGCATGACTCTTGCGGAGTCTGAAGGTAGAATACCACCAGGCCTGTTCTTATCTGCGTTGTGAGGCGCACGCGCACACACGCTCGCTTCCACGCACGATCGGGTTATTAGCTGTAACAAGAGTACAATTAGGTTTATATTTACGTTTAGGACATTAACCGCCATATTACAAAACAAGATTTATATTTTGACATGGCTTAAACCATGGAGCCAGTTTTTGTAATAAGAACGTAACAGTGATTGAAATACCGTTCTTTATACAAAACTGAAAACTTAGTTCGGTAGTAAGTTGTCAGTTTTGTGTTTAGGAACTTTACCATAGTCGGAATAAAGTTTGAAATACAATAATGGCACCATGTTTTAAACCTGGGTCTGAAGATAAACCTTGTTTTGTAATACGGGGGTAAGGGTCTATTCTATACTACCTCAGCGCCACATCACTCTTTATCTCGCTCGCACAAGTAGCTGGCGGTTACGCGAGCAAGCGAGACGGGGTGGCAGGGAGAAGACTCCAAAGCTCCGATATTTTAGTTTATAATTTCTTTTTACGGTGAAAATAATGGTAATAAAAATAAATAACATAAGACCTGCTTTATAATTACTTCAGTTAATTTGCAAAGTTTCACTATCTAATTTGAAGTATTTTTTTAATACCAGCGGTTTATTGTTCGGTTTGGAGGTAACTTTGGATTTTTGTTTTTCTATGAAGAAAATTTAATGGAATCGTGTTTTCGTCAAACATATACTTAACATTATTCCTCAACTTTACCATATATTTATTTCAAAATTAATGCTGCAATATTTTCGATATAACGTAGGAAATGCTAAGCCATTTGAGACTCTTAATGCAGGAGGAGCTCGAGGCTAAGTAATTAATAACAGCCGCTCAGATCGATCCTTCAGGTTAAGCTACGCTTGCCGGGGTTGGTCCGTGGATGGGTGACCATCTTTACATAACGAGACTCCTCCGTGCCTCGGAAAGAAAGTTAAGCCGTTAGTCCCGGCTGTCATTCGTGGATCTATGACAGTCGTTACGGGTCGTCAGAAGCCCGAAAGTCTGACAACCAGTCTTACCAAGGGCTATCGTATTACCCAGTTACTGGGTTGTGGAGGTCAGATAGGCAGTCGCTCCATGTAAAATACTGGAATTCAGCTGCATCCGGTTAGACTGGACACCGACCTAGTTAGGAAAAGGCTACGCAGATCAAAAATCACAAATATTTTTATTTCACATAAGCCTACATGGGCACTTATGAAACGTCAGAAGCTAGGTGCACGGTTCCAATTGGTCGTTTCCTATGGAGAAGAGCCGGCAAGAAATTCCACGGTTACTCTTTTTTTTTTAAAATGGCTTTTACAATGTTTTCAAATTACAGTGTTAATAGGTATGAGAGGACAGCGTAGGCCCGGCAAAAGTACCAGGTACTTAACAAAATAGAAAATGGTCTACAGATCTAGTCTATTAAGCCTACCACGTCCTCACATTAACAAAAAAAACTGGCCAAGTGCGTGTCGGACCACGCACAATGAAGGGTTCCGTAGTTAGAATGAATTTATCCCAAAAACAAACTTAACATTGTAGTTGAAAAACATGCTCTCCCATACATCGATATACGTTACGGTCAATTCTTCAACTGCAAATTTAAGTTGGTCGACTATTACTCGTTAACTTGTAAACCCTACTTAGCTGTGATAGTTTTCCTTTTAATTTCGTTATATATACTACTGCCATGAATTTTTTCACATACCCAAAACCAACCATGTAGCTGGCAGGGGGGGGACACACTTGACTCTAACAAAAAATAGCACTTTAAAGCTTAATATTACGCAAACGGATCTCAGAATTGAAAAATGGCTTTGACAGACCCACAATATTTTTAAACGGCCTATCCAACGATACCCCACACCATGTATTAGGCGAGAAAAAAAATATCATCCCCGTTTTACGTGCAAGGGTGGTACCCTAAAAAAAATGTTTTTCATGGTTTTATTTTACAAATTTCTTGGCGTGATTAATATGTACACCCATGTTAAATTACAGCTTTCTAGGACTAAGCGTCTTTGAGCTAAGCCGGGGACAGACGGACGGACGGACAGACAGACAGACAGACGGACATGGCGAAACTATAAGGGTTCCTTGTTTATTTCGGAACCCTAAAAAACAATATAAAATATGATTAAAATAATAAAAGTTAGAACCTTGTTGAAATTAAAATTGTAGGTATTGTTAAATAACAAAAACATTATGTCAGTGAAGTTTGTAAAAAAAGATAAAATCAAATTTAAAAAAAACATCGTAATTTGGGAGCAGTTAATAGACATTTAATTGATATGAGTGCAGACAGACGATAGGGATTAAAGTGCATGGTAGTAGGAGACTGTCATGTGCTTTGATGACAGAAAAGGATAGACAGAAAATAATAATTATTATTCCAAACTAGCTGCTGCCTGCGTTTCTTAACACTCATATTATTTTTAATTAATTATGCAGGAATGCTTTATTTTCACTCACCAGAAACTGTTTCTCTAGCAAGTTGACAGGCGGCGGACCTTGGTACGTGTGATGTCTGTTCGCTAACGATCTCATGCGTTCTAACAACGCATAGTTTTCAGCACGATTCGCTCTGGAAAACAAACATATTGTTAATCAAACGCTTAAGAGGTGAATGAGGTAAAAGAGCAGAAAAAATAATAATATTAAAATTAAATAAAAATTTAAATAAGACATTTCGAAAATGTTCTTAACTAACTTTTTAGACTTATGTATCTTGCTTATGCGTATGCAGTTTCATTAAAATCGGTTCAGTCATTTCGAAAAACAAGGGCTTGAAAGTTTGTATGAAATGCCGTAAGTCGTAAACGCTCTTAAGCTGTACTTTTTGTATCACGTAATAGTACATTATTGCAAAGGCCGTGAAATAGGCAATTGCAGGTCGAGTATGAGTTTGAAGGCGGAGCCGTAGGCGAGGATTTCACTAATACGAGACAGGCAATTGCCATTTCCACCGAGGCATATATAGTGCTTTTCTCAAAAGAATGCAGGGAAAGTGACGACACGGTTGGCGCAGTGGTTAAGCGATTGACTGCTGCGCTGCGTGTCGCGGGTTCGATTCCCGCACGGAACAAATATTTGTATGACCTACAAGTAGTTGTTCCGGGTCTGGCTGTTTGTGTATGTGAGTTTAAATGTTTGTAAACGCACCCACAATACAGGAGAAATTCCTAGTGTGGGGCAACGTTTAAAAAAAAAAGAAAAAAAAAGAAGGAAATTATTTATAAATTCCAGATTCAATGACGAACAACGATAATTTTTCACGCGCCAATGTGTTCATTTGTTTTTTTTTTTTTCAATATACAGCTTTCTATTTGCAAGTCAGTTCGAAATTTAAATAAAACCTTTGATAAGTTACTTCCTGATTGTCAAACGAATTTGGCGACTTCTTGGCGGGAAAGTAAAGCGTCATGTTCAGCAGTTTGTTTAATTTTCCAAAATTTGTGTTTAGCCGAATATTAATGTGTAATAATGGTGGATTATTAACCATTAAGTGTTTGTGAACGTGCATTAGTGTTGGCAAATAAAACAAAACAGTGCAACTTCGCTTCAAGTTCTCTCAAGAAGTCCGCGTGAGGTCTCAGTAAAGTGCCACATCTTTACTGAAACTCAAGGGGAGTGGGCGGGGATATCATCATCATGCATTTATAATTAATTTCATCAATACTATACAAGAACTAAAACGTGACATTGGCTAAATGCACAAACCGTGCGAAGCCAGAAGGAAAAAAAAAAAAAAAAAAAAAGTTACTTCCTTGGTTGCCATGTTTCGGACTAAAAGAGTATTTAATAACAGCACGCCGTTTCATACAACATTGCTGGAGCGTTGTAACGTCCCAAATTCAAAAAACTCTCCTGCAATGGATTTGATTTTCTTTGACCGTAAATTCGATACTTCGCGTGTTCTTTCTTCGAAAATAATGACAATATTTCCATGCATGTTTGAGAAAATTAATATTTGTCATAACAGAACTCACCTCCTCATCTCCTCCTTCTCCATTTCACTCATATTATTATACGCCTGCATCTTCTTGCTATACGTATCGGTAGACCGTGGCGCTAAATCGTACACTCCTTCACTCTCTTCACCATTCACCAAAATCTCCTTAGGTTCATCAGTCCCTTCCGAATCTTTAACCGACTTCGACTGCTCACTGTTCAAATCATCTGTCTTTATCGACATTTGACTACCATTCTCCAAAACTTCCTTTTCACTAGGATTTTGACTGGACTTAATACTTGATGTTTCACCGTTTTCTACGCCATTTGACAAGTCATTAGTGCTCTTATTCTTGGAAGGATTAAGGTCTAATACTGCTAGTTCTTCGTCGGAGATTGGTTCTAGGAGTTTGGTGAGGTATTGTCGGGCTTTAGGGAATTCTACTTCGGTGTCTCCAGATCGTACGTGTTCGAGTAAGGCGTCGTGTACGAAGACGTACTGTTCTTCGGTTTGGACGAGGTGATTGCGTTGAGTTCGGGCGCGGCAAAGGAAGCCGAGTGGGGATAGTGTGCCGGTTAATTTCAATTGGTTGAGTTGTGCGTCCAGGACTATGTATGTACCTGTACGTCCGACGCCGGCGCTGTAAAGGAAGAGTTTGTTGTAGATTGTGGTTTTGACAATTGTTTAATAAATAACTACTAGCTGTCCGGAGCGACCTCGTTCGCGTGTCCTACCCCTACCCTATACCTAAACAGTCGCGGGCGTGTGCAATAAAAAAACTCACCAAATTTCATCAAAATCGGTCCAGCGCTTTCAGAGTCCATAGAGGACAAACAAACATTTATTTTTATTTATATATTAGATAGATAAGAGAAAAAATATTGAATAAAACCTTTTTATATGGGATTTGAATCACAATGAAATAATAAATCCGCGCCCATACTTGGATATGACCTCTTCAGCTTAAACTAACGACTCACTGTGAGTCCAGAGTCTAAAGAATGATACGTGAAATATCATCTTATTCCGGCCTTGTCGTGATTATAAACACATCTCTGAAGTCAGCCTCCTCAAGGCGCCATCTCCACAGGCGAGAATCGTGGCGATAGTCTGTCCGTGCCATCAAATTCAATAGAAACGCTATGAATCAATCTCCACACGGCAATATCATCGCGGCGATAATTTGAAGACACAGCATGACTATCGCCGCAATTCTCTCGTCCGTAGAGATGGCGCCTAAAACACCGCTTATTCTACAATCACAGTATCTCTTATATATAATAATGTATATAATTACACATAAAAATATACAATTAGATATAGTAATCTTCCTAAAATGAGCTGTAAGTTTTAAGATATATTTATCATCATCATTTCCGCCAGAAGACGTCCACTGCTGGACATAGGCCTCCCCCCAAGGGGTGGGGGCGGGTCCATAATCGCTACGCTTGACAGGCGGGTTGGCGATCGTAGTATGGTGTTAAAATGCATAGAGAACGCTGCTGCTCATTCTCTAGTAAGTCCCTTAGTCGCCTTTTATGATCCACACGGGAACGAATAGGCTGCTGCTATTCTATACGTCCGGCAAAACACGGTAGTTAATGTATATTAAGTACCTGCAATGCACTAATACTGTAGAAGGATGTTTCCCAGCAGCCTTTACAAACGGCAGCACGGCAAGTGGGTGCCTGGGCGTGCCGTGGTCAGGCCACACTGTGTAATGGTACTGCACCACGCTACGACCTTCACTGCCCGTACCAGAACTGTCGCCGCTGCTTGGTGAACTTCCCTGTTGAAAGAAATATAATGTTATCTCTAAATCAATATTTTTAGGGTTCCGTACTCAAAGGGTAAAACGGGAACCCTATTACTAAGGCTCCGCCGTCTGTCTGTCTGTCTGTCACCAGGCTGTATCTCATGAACCGTGATAGTTAGACAGTTGAAATTTTGTCAGATGATGTATTTCTGTTGCCGCTATAACCACAAATACTAAAAAACAGGATAAACTAAATATTTAAGGGGGCTCCCATACAATAAACGTGATTTTATTTGCTCGTTTTTGCTCTATATTGATAACGGCAACAGGAAATTTGAAATATTCACAGAATCTTTAGTTATATATTCACTTTAAAAAAAAAAATTAAATTAAAATAAAACAAATATTTAAGGGGGGCTCCCATAAAACAAACGTGATTTGCTTGCTGTTTTTATAGATTATGGTACGGAACCCTTCGAGCGCGAGTCCGACTCGCACTTGGCCGGTTTTTTAAATATATTATGACCAAAATTTCAAAAGTAATAATTTAAACACAGAAGTTGATAAATTTGGTATAAATCATAACTAACAAGTTTTATCTGTAACATATTACCTCTCGCTGTCTGTGGGAGTGATTTCGGGAAAAGGGACGGAAGTGTAAAAGAGGAAGTGACAGCTTGAGCATGGAATAAGTACTTTTTAATAGCATGGACTTAGAAAGTACTTTATAATAGCATGGAATTAGTGTACTCATGGAAATAGTAAGTACTATATAGATTGTAAGTAGAGGGGGTCTAATTGCGACAAGTAGGCGACCACTAGTAATTAATAATTATTCGAATATTTCAAATATTCAGTTTTTTTAAATTCTGAGGTTAATTTCTGTCGCTGCTCAGTTGTTTATTACCAAGGTGAGATGTCAGATATTACACATCATATGCGACTACTGTAAGGCTCACTCATTTTTTTTTTGCAATTTCTTGGTTACACACTTTGTTCAACATAAATGATGTAACCAATACTATAACAATATTTTGATTTAAAAGAGTGTCCGTGGAGTTTCTTGCCCGTTCTTCTCCATAGGAACCTACTACGCTTTGGAATGGGCAACCAGCTTCATCTCTCTGACTTACCGACCCCTTGACAATTCAAAAGTGCCTGTATAGGTTTATTTCAAATAAATGCTTTGAGTTTGAGTTAAACACGTATTTCCTAGAATAAGTTTCATGAAATTTCCGCATAATATTTTTCGTTCAATGTTATCGCGTTCTCATTTGCTTGTTGCTTGTTGTTTCATCCAGCGCAAGTGAGAACTACTAAGTTCTCACTTGCGCTGGATGAAACAACAAGCTTTTCGATCACGCTGGCGTTGACGATAGACGGACCGGGAAGGGCCCTCTTAAGGCGACGATAACCAACTTTTAATGATTTTATACTGAAGATCACGTCTAAACGAGTAGAGTTAATGATTTGAAAAAAATATATGTTAAATTAGAGCATTTTCTCAATAACTTAATATGTGAATATTTTAGATTATGTTTAAGTTTAGTACATAGTGAAATTAATTTGTAAAGTTATGTCTAACGCGGATAAAAATCTGAGAATGGCGCAAAATCTACCAAGCATATTTTTCTGAAACCTTCACCAATTTAAAGATAATTTAATTATTGATCTATTAGTATACGCTTTTTATTGAAATACCTTTTGTTTTGTGTATAATAAATTAATAATGCGTCTAATTGCGGACAGCGCTCTTTGATGGGCGAGTCCTATTACTGGCTGAACGTACGACGCGTTGCGTGAGCTCAGTACAGAACACGCAAGCTAACCACTCAAGGTCACTGGCATATATCTCCGTCGTAATACGCTTACTTCACTACAGTCGCTCCGCAGGTTGTGTACTCGCATGTGTCGCACGGTGTAGGCGGCGCGGACGTCTTCGTGTAGCAACGTGACGCGCACGCCGCCGAACTCTGCCGAACTACCGGCTCCACCCGCTGGCCAGTACATGTCGCATTTGCGCTGTAATAAAAGAAATAATTAAAATCGTCTGCATAATAAAAACTAAAGAACTATCGCAAAAATATAGGATAAAAAGGCCTTAAAATGGGGCTTAAAGTGGGGGGGGGGGGGGGGTTGGCAAAATCGCCACGCTTGGCAGGCGGGTCAGCGATCGCAGTATGGTGTTAAAATGCATAGAGAACGCAGCTGCCCATTCTCTAGTAAGTCCCTTAGTCGCCTTTTACGACACCCACAGGAAGAAATAGGAAAGTGCTATTCTTTACGTCCGGCACCACACGGAACAAATTAGGGGATAAAGATAGTGATTACAATACGCGAATGTGTCAATCTTACATTTCTCCTACTAACGATTTATATATTTATTAATGTGAAACATCTATAGTCGCACGTAAAACCGATTGCTGGCGGGGCGACGCATACCGCGTGGCGACGCCTCGCCACTATACAGTCTCTATATGGTAGTGTGTAAATAATTTCGATGTTTCACATCTCCCAGGCGTCCGGCGTCCCGTGACGGCTCAATCCCCGACGAAAAGTGTGTGGTGTTATAAGTTTGACCGCTATGTGTGTGTGTGTATGTGAGGGGGGGGAGGTGTCTGGCACCGTATAGCTCTTAAACGAATGAACCGATATGGATGTGGTTTTTTTTTATTTGAAAGCAAGGTTTTCTAGCGGTGGTTCTTAGACATGTTTTAACAAAATCGGTTCAGCCGTTTCAAGGTTATCCACTCTTTTATTAGCTGCGGAAGGGATCTTAGACGTATAATTGGTATATTTACAGATTTGTTTGGATTCGTTTAGGTGGAATGTGTCAGAAGACGCGTCTCCACGCGGGGTAGCGACCTATGTAGTTAGTGGATTTTATGCCGAACAAAAATTTTGTGTTTTGATCAAAAAAACATGTTTTACGACCGAAAAGTATGTAAAAACCAGGAATTACGACTACCAAACAGGATTCGAGTCCGCTGAAAGCGCACCAAAATACAGGTCAGGCAGGTAAAAATTTAAAAATCGTAATTATCATACCTTCTTTTGTAACAAAGTTTAAAAATGTTAAAATAAAAATTAAATAAAAAAAAAAACCCCATAGCAAAAAAGAAAAGCTAATATTTAAAAAGTCAAAAATAATAACTATCCTTGAGCCATCAAATTTGATTGAGTAATTTCTATATATATTTTAATTATAGAAATTGATGAATGGCACGATACGGTTTGCTCATTGAAATGGCGCTATTATGTCGCGGCGGGGTACCGCTAAGTTTAAAGCAATAACTAAATAGCTAAAATAGGGTGATTACAAACTCACTTAACAATTTAACACCCAATGGAACTAAATTTGCAACATTACAGTTACAAGTTGGTCAGAAATGCTAGTAAATTAATATGTAGATAGTCAATCAAATGAAGGGTCTGACTTACTTAAGCGGTTGTTGTTTTTTTTTTTTGCGATTTCATAGTTGTACCCATACTAAAAGTTATTCAGATCGATAGTCTAAACCACCTCTTTAAGTTTGTTAGGTAAATTTTGAAACATCTTATTTAATTAAGTACGTACTCGTCCCCTCTCCACAAGGTTGGTGATCATAACGACGGTGTGCACTCGGTGTTGCCAGATCATGCGCCAGAACGCGTCCAGTGTGGCCGGCGTGGGCCCCTGTGTCGCGATGTACCGACGACGCCACACTAGCCATTCTAGTTTCACTCTGGTTGGGACGCCGTCTGTGGGAAAAAAAGAGGTTTTCGTAAGTGTTGATAATACAGTGTGAGTCTTCATAATGTGCACATATCGAAATGAGGGAAACTTAGCTTAATTTTATCGACGGAAAAAATAGTTTAAAAAAATCTAAAAATTTAATTTAATTTTTATAGCATTTTTTTAATTTTGTTCGCTGCTGTGACCCCTGTGTAAACAAATCGGTATAACTTTTAAACTAAACGATCTGTCACGATGAAACAAACTCAGTAATGACTGGAAATAATAGGGCGTCTTCATAAAATAAAAACTAACGAAAAACTCGCCCTCAATTGAGTATTAGGGTGATTTTATAACAAACATCGGATATTTGTTGATAAAGCGGCACCAGAAATACATCATATGTCAAAATTTCAACTGTCTAACTATAACGGTTCATGAGATACAGCCTGGTGACAGACGGACAGACAGACAGACGGCGGAGCCTTAGTAATAGGGTTCCCGTTTTACCCTTTGGGTACGGAACCCTAAAAAAACAATTATAAAGACCACAATTATAAACATATTACAGGCTTCCCTTGCTCAGAATGTGAACCATACAGTAATGGTTCAGGTACTGGCAATCGAACCTCTGTGCGAATGCCCTCAGGGTGCCGCTGGAATATGTTATGGGCTTTTTATAAATGTATAGACAATTAATAGAAAATTAAAAAACACTAGTAAGGTTATCTGTCTCCGTTAAAGTACAAACAAGAAGTAAATTAAGAAAAATAGTGGTTAGTAGAGGAAGTAGGCTTCAGTATTTATTTTTAAATAAGGATCTACGATATATCGATTATTACAGGATCGATTGAAGATTGATTTTTGTAAATAAGTTAATCAAATAAATCAACAGATAAAAGGTTCAAAGTTGAAGTCGGGCGCTGTCTCGACTCGTAATAATAAACTCTTCTTATTCTAAAAGATTTAAGATCTTTTATACTGCCGTAAAGTTCTGATGAAAATTAATAAGTATTTGACTTTATGAGCGAGTCGATGAGAGTGGTTTATTTAATAAGAGCAGTGCCAGATTAAGCAAGCGCGAGGCCCGTAGTAAATTCTGTCGAGGGACCCTTGATCTGCTATAGGTTCTTGAGTATAAAGTGCAGGTAAAAAAAACATTTGGTTAAAAGATAATAAATTATTGGTATATGATTACTAAATTATAATAAAAATAATGTAGACTGTAAGTCTTACAAATAAATAGCCAATTTCAAAAATTTTAATCAAGTTTATTCAATTCTGTTAAGCATCCACACAGAATGTCGAGTAAGGGTGCTCGCACACGTCATACTTTTTGTAGAGCCGATTATCGGGCCGCCCGGCCGATTCAAATTCTATACATTTATACGAGCTATTTTATGTAGAATTCTACTCACCACCTCCTCGCTTGATGACTATTCTTAGTCGGAAAAGATGTTACGTTTCACGTTTTTGTGATATCATCAAGTAAATTCAATAAACCACGTCTTAATAAGTTTCACTCAAAAATTTACGCTTAGGCGGAGATGGGGGCCCACTTTTGCGTGGGGCCCGTAGCAATTGCAACTCTTGCTACGTGGTTAATCCGTCACTGAATACGAGACTTGCTACAACTTCAAAGCTGTCTCGAGTGTCTTTTTTAGTATGATAAATAAGTTGGTGAAGGCTAGTGAGTTTACGACTAACTCTCGGTCACCAAAGCCTAGTTTATGGCGTGCCCTGAATTAACATTTTAAAAAGCTGGGAAAGTAAGTTTCTATGAACATATCACATATTGGGGTGACGATTCTTAAGGGAGGTGTATTTTAAATAGTGGTTATCTTTTATACGATGATCACTCACCAATATCAACATACACGTCGTCCAGTTCCGAGTCAGAGTCGCTCCTGTCGCTGTCCGAGTCGGAGTTCTGCTCGTCCGACTCCACGATACCGGAGAACTCTATGTTGAGGAATGCTGACTCTATGCCTTCGGCTAGGTTGGGAGGCGGCTTTGTTGGTTTTACTGATGATTGTCTGTGGAGAAATGAGCAAAAATATTACTGATTTTATTATAACTCTAAAAGTTGGTTGGACCGCAGTCGGTTTTCCGATAATCAGGAAAAGGTCAAGCATTAATGAAAATATTCGAGCTTGTTAATCACAAATTATATTTTTTTATGTAAGTCCTTGGTTAAATAAACATTAATTTGTATTATAATTTGTACCTTCCTTGATACCTACAAGAGTCGACTTCTGTAGGGTACAATCATTCAATATAACAATTTTGAAATTATAATTATTTCTGTAGTACAGCTTTCAAATACACTTTTACAAGACACTAAGCTCAAATCAAAGACAAATTAGAAACACAAAATAAATTAGAAAATAAAAATAGTAATTGGGCGTATTGTACGCCTCAACACGTAATATCGCAATTTTAAACTCGTTCGGAGTGGGATTTTTATAGAGGCGAAAATCCCACTCCGAATGCATTATCTTTTTAATGTCAGATCTTAAACATAATTAAGACTTTAAGAGCTTTACCGATGAGGTCTGTTCCTCCTCTCCAGCTTCCTGCGTATCCTGGCGATGTGCTGCGGCTGCAGCTGCGGCAGCATGCCGTCGATGAAGTTGGCGTTGACGTAGTCGCACGCCGAGCCGCGCCCCGCGCCCACGCAGCCCGCCGCGCCGCAGCGCCCGCCCGCCGACACGCACACGCGCGAGTGGTCGTCTGGGGCAACACAATTTGTTAAGAGCATTTACACCTTACTACATTTCATACAGACTTTCAAATCCTTGTTTTTCGCAATGACTGAACCGATTTTAATGAAACTACATACGCATAAGCAGGATAGAAAGGTCTAAAAAGTTAGTAAAGAACATTTTCAAAATGTCTTATTTAAAAACAGATAACTGGAAATATCTGTATGGAAAATTTAATATCGGTCTAATTTGGCTGTAGCACTATTTTTCGAAAATATTCTCTACTAACTTTTTAGACTTTTGTATCCTGCTTATGCGTATGAAGTTTCATTAAAATCGGTTCAGTCATTTCGAAAAACAAGTCCTTGAAAGTTTGTATGAAATGCTGTAAGGTGTAAACGCTCTTAAATAATTCCAGACATTGAGATATTGAGATTTCTTCTTAGCGTCTCGATGGCAATCTAAATAGAAGCACCTTTATAGTTGTCAAAAAAATAATAGGCCCGTTTTAACATTTAATTTGAATCGATTTATCGTGAGTATCGAGTACCAAGTCGTATGATTACTTCACTAGTTACGTCGCCATTGACAATCGCGACGTAACTAGTGAAGTAACCATACGACTTGTACCTGAGGGAACAGCAGATTTTTTTTTTTTCGCGATTTAAGGTTTGTTCCCATAGTAAAAGGTCTTTATAATGATGAGTACAATGACCCCTTAAGAGGTTGTGCGTTATTTATGTTACATCTTGTATTCATTTTGTGGCTTCTTTTTAGTAGGTCAATCTGAAGCCTTGGTTGAAGTTGCGACGCTCTTTGTTATGACATCGTATTATGAGATCAAGAAATTATATTTTTATTTTTATTGAAAGGAACAGCACACAGTTATATTATAAGAACTTACAATTAATTTAACATAAACAATTTTAATAATAATATAACCCACAACGCTGTCCACAGGTAGACATAAAAGTAAAGTGGAAAGATATACCTTATCGCTATAAGTTTCAGTCATTACACAACCAAGAACTGCTCGTACTGCTACTAAGCAGTACGAGCAGTTCTTAGTTGTGTAATGAAGCAGCTTTATTAAAGTTAAATTTTGATAAAGGTTACATAATATAAAAATATTACCTTATAAAGTTTGATGATTTTCAGAAAAGATACAAACATTGGTTTTATTTAATAAAGAGGAGCGGGTGATGCTTTTGAATCTATTCATTGAACAATTGAAGATGTCAATATTTACAAAAGTGCTATTGTATGAGTCAACCATACGGCGGACAGAATTAGTTCGACATGAGTTCACTGCAAAAAGAGTACAGTGGTACCCAATTGATAAGGCGCGTCGTGAATCTTCGTTCGCACAGAAAAGAAAGTATGGCCCCGAAGATTAACGAAAGAATGCTTAAAACTTACAATCAACCTTAGGTCACTATTATAAGGTTCATAATACACTGGAGCTGCTAGCGTGCACTCGATCAGAAGTATGGCATGCGGCGCGCGCTAATATGGCGGTAGCTGCCGACCAATAGCGGTACAGGAAAAAGAACCGCGGGGCGTGGAGCGTGCCGATTGGTCAATAGCATTTCCCGCACTTTTAAAATTCACCTTCTGCGCAGGTACATCGGTAAGCCATATCAATTGGGTACTACTGTACCTGTGCGTACCTGTCGCCTGTGATAGGTTCTAGGTACAGCGTAACAAATCATATTATTTAGATGTATACAGTTGAATTTATTTCTGACATTTTTATATAAAACTAGCTGCGCCCCGCGGTTTCACCCGCGTAAGTCTCGATCCCGTGGGAAAGCCACCCTTAACACTTAGGGGTATAAAAAATAGATACTAGCCGATTCTCAGACCTACTGAATAAGCATATAATATTTCATCAAAATCGATCAAGCCGTTTCGGAGGAGTATGGTAACTAACATTGTGACACGAATTTTATATATAAGATAATGGCTTCAAGGTATTTTCTACGAGAGCTAAGGGGCAGGAGCTTGTAATAGAATATCTAAAGTGTCAATCACTTACATGCAGTAATATTCAGGTACCGGTTTTTCAGTCTATTTTCAGGCCTATGACTATGGTGACTGGTGTGACCCAACGCGGCAGACTTCGCTACCACGATCTCGTACTCTTTGCTAAAAAGAAAAACAATGAATATTATTTTCAACATTCAGCAATTATTTACAAAAATCTCCGAAATAACAGAGATTAAAAAAATCATTTTTATTTTGGCGTGTTTAGATATCCCATCCAACTGCGGAGTTTTGCTAGCTAACTTGATTTGACCCTGTATAATGAAAGTGATAAGGACGGATTATTGAAAATAAATTTTCTAAAGGGGATGAAAGTTTGTATGGAATGTCGTCATATTTACTGTTGGGAACACGGGTTGTATTACCTAAATCCAATATCTCCATCAGCATGCAAAGCCGCTACATGTGCTGGAAAGCTGGTCGCAGCCACTGCTGGCTGCTGGCGGCCCGCCATGCGGGGCGGGCGTGAGGGCCCGCATGCGTCGCCCGCACCGCCCGCTACTCCATCCACGCCGTCTGCCGCGCCCGATGCGCAGGAGACGAGCGGGGAACAGTTTACAACTACGAGACAGTAAAGATAGTAATATAAAGCTTTGAAACGAACAAAGAACTGTGTCTTTGAAACCACATAAGTCATTATGTGGTTTCAAAGACACAGTCAAAGTCAAAGTCAAATTGTTTATTTCAAATAGGCACATAAAAGGCACTTTTGAACGTCAATATTTACAAAAAAAAATAGAATTGATTCTAGTCGCCCCTTCCAAAATGTAGTTTCGTATGGAGAAGAATGGGCAAGAAACTCCACCGGTACTCTTTTAAAATCTTGTACAATATTTTTATAGGTACATTAATTATATAATTATATGTGAAGACGATGCACCTAGAATAAAATTACTATACCACAATACACAGTACATACAGTTCTTTGTACGTTAAAAATAATATGTAAGTGACGACATACATATTATTTTGCCTAGTGACACGTATTCACTTAATTTTATAATATTACTCATGACCATTAAATCAGATAATCATATTGCTGTCAAGTTTTCGAACTGTATTATGTCAGAAAACAATACTATTCGTCCATAATTACACCAAAAGGCGAGTAAAGGATTTCTTCGAGAATTTCGCCAACAGGATCTGTTTGAGCTCCACAAAGAAAAACATTACAACTTAGTCCATGTTCACAGCTGAACACCTAGGTTACTGCTATAGTTTGACCGATACCGCTGTTCCGCGCCTTAGGTACGTGCGCGGCTCACGGGGGAGGGGGCAGTGCAGCCCCCCCCCTCCTCGCCACGCATTCCCAAAGCGCGGTACAGCGGTACAGATAGTGCCATCCACGGTAAGAATTACCAATGAGTGCGCACGCACACTACGATGAATAAATCAGCTCGGATCGAACTCTCCACACCCCGCGGCCCCCCCAACCAAAAATGTTATTTATTTAAATACTAGCTTTCGCCCGCGACTTCGCCCGCGTGGATGTCGAAAAAAAACAGCTTCTCTATTAGCAGCATTCCCCCAAAACATTATACAATATCTTAGTTGGAACCAACGTAAACGTGGTAAGCAGATAGGAGTGCAGTTTGATTTACAACTTTACGGAGGATATAGATAGCATATAAATATCAACTTCGTTTGGTACATACTTGTTCAATACGAGTATACGTGTCCTCTATTTTGATACTATGTCTAAGTCTATTTGTAAGAAATTTTGTATTGTTTATTTTTTCTACGTTTTTGTTCTTAAATAATAATGTTTATATACTTACCAACTTTTAAGTTATTCAAGGTACTCAGTAAAATTGTCCCGAAAACTTAATTACCTCTTTTTCCGATTCTCGAAAACTCCATATTTTTTTTTTTTTTTTTATTTGTCTAAAGTATGAGCATTGCGTTTCAAGTTAATCGGACCTTGCGTAAAGATTTTTAAAAACAAACTGTAACACTCCCTAAAATCCTTTTGACGGGTAGTTTTGAAAAACGCAACCGTCATGACAAACTTTGTTATTTAAGAACGTATTCTTGCTATGATTCACGTTTATTAACTCAAAAAATATGATTGTTCATACAATCTAAATCCCTTTTCACCCTGATAATATTGATCCAATTTTCAAAAACCGAATCTTAGAGTTCGCCTACAATGTATGGAATGTAAATAATTATATTCTCAAATAAAATTATTATTATAATAATTAAAAAAAATTGATGTCAGTCAGTCAGGACTTCGCCCACGACTTCGTTCGCTTGGATTTCGTACTTACCTCCACCTCCTTTAAATGGTGTAGTATTAATTATTACGATCTTTATTATTAAATAGTATTCTCTATTTCTATCAAGTAACGACTGCCTCGTTAGTCTAATGGTCACAAGCACAACTGCTGAGCATGAGGGGTGGGTTTGATTCCCAGGTCGGGCAAAGTGTTATTGGATTTTCCATTACGAATTTCTCAGTAGCAGCCCGGAGTCTGGATTTATGGGGCGGTTGATGGCAATAGGCTCGCCCCCTATTACATGGGACTTAAACAGAACTGGCGAAAGTGGGTGTACTAAAGGTACACCTCTACCTATCCCTTTGGGGATTGCAGGCGTGATGTTATGTAAATAAGTACTCGGGCCAAATTTCAAGTTTATATATCAAAAGAAATAAGATTCTGTTCATACAAACTATATCGCCAATTTTTACGCACTGAAAGAGGTAAATTGTTGAAATATCGTTTTTGACGTTTCTATTATTGGACTTATAGGTTATTTATACCAATTTTCAAGTTAATCTAGCCAAGCAGTAAAATCCTTCCTTGTAAATTGACTATCCCTTTTCACCCCATTAGGGGCAGATTTTCAAAAAACCTGATACAATTTATTCTTTATTTTTTTGTTTTCAATATAGATACTGAGTTTCAAGTTAATCGGACCGTGCGTTAAAAATCTTCCATACAAAATTTGATATCCCCCAATCCCCCTTTAGGGGGCAGTTTAAAAAAAACAAAAAAATGTCAATCTTTATACTTTACTTAGGTTAGAATTTGTGCCAAATTTCAGGTTTATTAACACAAGGAATAAGATTTTTCATACAAACAAAATCACCCCTTTTCACCCCCTTAAAGGTCGATTTTCCAAAAACCCCTTCTTAGCTGATGCCTACGTCATAATTTGGAGTTAATCAAGCCACACAGTAGAATCCTCCCTTGTAAAATTGACTACCCCTTTTCACCCCATTAGGGATAAATTTTCTAAAAACTCTGATCAATTTTATTCTTTATATTTGGTTTACAGTATAAATACTGAGTTTCGAGTTAATCGGACCGGTTGAAATTCTATCAACACTGTTGCATTAGCTTAAGCCAACCATAAGCCTAGATAATAAATTTAGTGATTTTTACTGTGAAAATTAAGGACTTTGATACACAACTTCATCCCCCTTTTTAACCCTTCGGGGGTAGAATTATCAAAAACGCTGACACAGGTATAAATTAATTTTTAATCGTCAGCCTATAAACCAAATTTGAAGATCCTAACTTCAAAACTGACGGACTTTTATATAAACTTCCATCCCCTATTTCACCCTCTTTACTCTTTACAAAGAACACACCCTCCAAATTTCATGTCTCTAGGACCAGCGGTTAAGGCTGTGCGTTGATATATCAGTCAGTCAGTCAGGACTTTGAATTTTATATATATAGATTAAAATCTCCCTTACAACTATCATTACAGGTACATTACCTAATGCGATACCACGGTCTTATAATTAACTTACAATCTAAAACTATGAAAAACGTAAATAACTAGTAGTAGGTACTTAAATACCATCTAAAAATAATAACTACTGTACGAACTTCCCTAAATATAAAAAAAAAATATTTAAAATTTAAAAAACAACAACATTATAGCCTACTCTAATCTACACTATAACGCAAAATAAACAACAGTATTTTTGCGTATTCACTCAAATGGCATGTAAATACATCGATCTTCACGTGAAACCGCGCGCGCGCGTTTTCGTGGATGGCACTATCTGTATCGGTCTAACTATATATTAATGTTCCAACCCTATCCTACTATATCCAGGTTTAAAAAATCCATAGCAAAATCATTAAGGGGGATGCGCTAAGTTCAAATGTTCTTAAGTTTTTTGTAATTTGCAGGTCTGTGTCAGGTTTTATGTTGATTAAAATATGATTCGCGGCCGTAACAAATATGGCTTTACAGCATTATATAATCATTAGAATCAGCAATACAACTAACTAAATAACTAACATGAAATAGTCATTCATTAGGATTCAATGAACTTAGAGAGTTGGATTGCTGATTCAAATGATTATCAAATCAAATCAAATATATTTATTTCGGATTCAAAAGATATCCATAGGTGTTAGTAACAATAAACTTAGCCTAGTGTTAGTACAGTTTATTCATGCTATTTAATTTAAGCATGCGCCGGGCTGAGCGCCCATCGCATGAGCACTCATCCACTGCTTCAACAGTGGAGAATCCCACCTGTTTGCCAACGTGTCAAGGATGCCGTTTGCAGTGCCACGCACGCATCTGAGCAGCGAAGCGCTTCGCTTACGGATGATAGCATAAAAGCAATCAGTGTGCGCCTCAGCAAACATAGTCGATGCGCTGCTAAAACGAGGCAGCCCAAACAACACCCTAAACGCGTTGTTGTATTGTACACGCAGAGTCCCGTACACTCGCTGCGTGTAGTTGACCCATAGACTACACGTGTAGAAGGACTGACAATACGCTTTAAAAAGCGTCAGCTTAACTTGCTTACAACGCGCAAATCTACGGGCCAACATGTTGCAACGAACACACAAAGCCCCCCCCCCCGCTCCCTCTCAATATCAGGGTCATCATCCAAGTTGCCTGCGATTATAATTCTGTAAAACCATATTTGTTACGACCGCGAAACATATTTAGATCAACATCAACCTGTTATTGACCTGCTAATTGCAAAAAAATGTAAGAAAATTCGAATTTCGCGGGCTACCCTGATGCTTTTGCCTTAATGACGACAAGATACTCACCCGGCTTTTTATAAGAATTGAGAGGAGCCCTCGCCGCCCTTTCGCCACCTTCCTCCAAATAGTTGTACGCAGCACTAATGCACTTACTCAAACGAGCTCTGCACCTATGAAAAAAATATAGATATCAGCATAACTTCCCTAGTCATCCCTTCATTCGCAGTGGTTATCTTCTACTGAATAAAAAACTAAAATTCAATCAATACAGAGTGTTTGGAAGCTGGGTGCAAGCCTTAAGGGGTTGATGTCAGCACCAACTGACGGGGTCCGTTAGGGCCAATGCCTGCCAGGGTTGCGAGTTTGTCCGAAAGGGATATCGTGGCCCTGGCACACAGGCAACGGAAGGAACACGTGTGGGTCTTAGTCAGTAAAAGTCTGACACACCCTTCCGCTCCGCCCAGAGCGGGAGAAGTTATTTGACAATTTCCCACCCCAAAAACATAAATAAAAGGTTGATAGTTGGCACCATAACAGCAAGTCGGTTTTTGAAGTGCAGTGTCTATGGAAAATTATCCTCAATAATTTACCAAGCACTTTTAAAGTGTAAAACCTATCTTCTCGTTTTTTGTGAGAGTGATTTCGTGAAAAGGGACGGATGTGTGTAACAAGTGACAGCATGCAATAGGTAAGTACTTTTTTATAGCATGGAATTAGTAAGTACTTTATAGATTGTAAGTAGAACAGTTGTTTTTTTTTTGTAACTGGATTGTAGTCGAATTTCGACCAGTGGGTGATCACTAGTAATGAATAATTATTAGAATAAATAGAATAGAATACTCTTTATTATGTACACCATAAAATATACGGATATAAATGTAGAAATAAAAAAAATTCAATGATGAAATGTTTTAGAATTTAACTTTTTTTTAAATTCTGAGGTTAATTTCTGTCGCTGCTCAGTTGGTTATTACCAAGGTGAGATGTCAGATGTTACACATCATATGCGACTACTGCAAGGATCGCTTTTTTTTTTACGAATCTTGTTAGCTGACGCCTAAGTAAAAAAGGATAGCTTGCAAATACCTGCGCTCTTCGGCATCGCAAGCCAATTCCGTGGTCGCTTCTTTCTTGCTTTAGACGTTTATGAGCGTTAGAAGGGACGAGGACATTGCAAGTCCAGGCAGATATGGATGGCTCAGCCGTAAGGGTGCTTACATAAAGAAACAGGTTACCAGTGCAGGCGAGCCTGTACGGGTCGGTACCGATCGGTGCAGGTATAATATTCCCGTGTTATCTTATGCGCTCAGTTATAAAGAAACAGGTTTATACCCCGACTGCTTGTACCGAGCAGGCTTATGATTGGTGGTTTGACCGGTACGTATCAGTACCGACCAGTACCGACCCGTACTGACATATCGGGACCGACCAACCTGTATCCTTTATGTGTGTACCCTAAGACAGACAACATTTATGTATAAACTCACCTCCAGTACAACACGGCGACTGCCACAGCGAAGATCAGCAGCGGACAGACGGCGAGCAGCGCGGCGTTACTGACACCGCGCGTTACCGGCGCGTCGCCGGGAGACATCGCTTCCGAGTGGGCGACACACCATTCACTTGATACCTCCTGAGAGAGAAATATAAGCGTTAAGAGGCGGTGTATGCGTAGTTCATACAAACGTAATACCAGAATAATTTGTAAATCAAACATATTCTTAAGGCATGACATGTAGCCTGAACATTGAAACTTGATCCACAATAATTATTTGAAACCACAAATAAAAGAGCGGAAAATAGAAGAGAAAAACATTTTACGCCGACCCTACATAACATAAGACAAGGACAGATAGATGCAAGACAAATAAACATGGTTATATTTAAGTAATAACGCTAAATACTTGCCTCTGGTTTGGATTCGTCGCCGTTAATGAACGATTTATCTCTGGCAACGGACTGAGTTACTGCGTACACTTTAACTTCGTATCTTGTCATGTTCCACAGGTCCACTTCCTGAAATAAAACAAAGATTATAACTATCTACTTGATAAAAATCTTAAATTAATTCAATAACAGACAATGCACAACCTTAACCGATGGGTCTAGAAGTTTCAGTCTTACATAAGAGTATTTTACAAAAGGAAAGTGAGCATTACGGAAGCATTTTATAAAATTCATCCCATAAAGGGAGTCAAAAATATTGTATGTAAAAAAAAATATACATGTATAATAAAAAAAAAGAAAAAAAATAATAATAAAAAAAAAAAATATAAAAAAGTTTGTATGGCAGTTCATAATTTTTGCCGTTAGATAACCGCCTCCTCCATCCTTTTTGGAAGTCGGTTAAAAATCCCAACAGGCACATAGCTTGTCCCTAGATGAAAATGTCATACTTAGTTTAAAATTGTCAATAAGAAACGCAGTTTAGGTGCTTGTACCACACCCAATAAAATTGTAACCTATATTTTGATTGAAGGGGCGTGCCTTGAAAAACATAATTTTATTCTAACAATCGGCTGTTAGCACTCATATAAATGTTACCGATAGTCTGTATCATCCTGCTACTGGGCAAAAACCTCTCCCCATGATTTCCATATAAATGTACAATCAATATAAGAGATCAGTTTAAAAAGCATTGTTAAGTATGAGTACAAAATGAATTACCTGGTCGATCCACCGCATCGAGATTTATTAAATAACAACTTAACGGTTTTGTACGCTTCAATAGCTCTATTTCTATATATTCAGGGCCAGATTTAGGGCAGGGCAACAGGGGCTCTAGCCCTGGGCCTCCACAAAGAAGGGACCTCCACAATTTATTTATTTTAGATAAGAAAGAAAATACATCCTTTCGTAGGGATGGGTCGTTGACGGTTTTTCCGTTAACGAAACGTCAACGTTGATTTACATTCGTCAACTAGTCGATCAACTAGTTAAATTCGTCAACGAGTTAACATGTATCGTAAACAGTTCATTCATTGAATTGTTTTTATTCGACGCTGGGACGTTCAACGAGTCTCCTTGTGTATCAAAGAAAAAAAATCCCAAAAGTCTGACAACCAGTCTTACCAAGGGGTATCGTATTGTGGGGGTCAGATAGGCGGTTGTTCCATGTAAATACTGGTATTCTCGTAGACTGGATGCCGACCCCAACATAGTTGGGGAAAGCCTAGGCAGATTGATTGTGTATCAAAGAAAAAAATGTTCACATTCACAAGGTACCTTTTTAAGTTGTTTTTTTTTTGTCTGTTCTAAATATATTTTTGGGACCTCCACTTCTTAGTTGCCACAGGGCCTCCACACCTCTAAATCCGGCCCTGTACATATTATACAAGTTTCCTTATATTCATAACTGTCCTACATTTAATTCAAAGTTTCCTTATTTGCTAACATTATTCGAGCCTACTTGTAATTCCGTAGGTTTTTAATGTAAATTATATTTATTTATCTTAAACGTTACAATTACAAACCTAAATATGTGTGCTTCGATTTTTTCAGGATGAAAGGTGATTAAATATAACAATAATTTATCTTTATTTCAGACACACATCCATAATTTTTTTTACGAAGACCGCGCACAAGTACACACAAAAATAAAAATAAGGCGTTAGTAATTTGTTTGTTTACACAATAATTACTAGAAGTCTATTTCCTATTTCTATGCAGGTGTACAATTGCCCAATACACAGTAAATGGACTATTCATTTTGCACGCTAACGTTCACTAAGGGCGCACGCTGGCGCGCCGCAGCGCAGCGCATTCGTCAAAAAAATATTGACCTTGCACCAGTTGAAATAAAGTAGAAAATAAATAAACTTTCATTAGCTCGAGAGCGCGTTGAAGCGGAAAGAGGCGCGCGTCTCAGGTTATTTATTCTCAACTTTATTTTTAGGCGTGCAACGTTGACATTTGTTTGGCAGTGACCACCGCGCCGCGCTGCGCCTCGCTAGGTGTGCGCCGGCCCTAACTTGTTTAATTGTATAAACCAGGGGTCGGCAACCAGCGGCTCTTTCTATGTAAAGTTCTGGCTCTACAATTCCAGACGCAAAAATTTATTATTATTCAATAACTGTAGTTATATTATTGGATTAATCATTTTATTATTCTAGCAGCTAGCTAAAATGCTTTAATATGTTTTTTGCTAAAAACATTTTTTGTATGTTTTTTTATGAATAAGTATTATTTCGTCGTTTATTTTAAATCAAAAATATATAAGCAAATACTATAAAATTGAAACAAAATGTTTAGTGGCTCTTTAAAAACTGGAAAATTTTGTAAATTGTATCATTTGGCTACTCCGTCTCAAAAGGTTGCCGACCCCTGGTATATACGATTCTTATTTATCTTGTTCCCAATTGATATTATTTCCACTTAAACGAATATCAACTTTATGACAATCTATATAAAGTTGATTTCAGAATGACTAGTACTATTGAAAAAGTCATAAAAACGTTTGAAGTTGTGGCACAAACTCACTCACTCATGTATTAAAGTTGCTTTTTCAAAAATACATATTTGTTCACAAGTTTGGAAACTAAATCGCGGACGCAGTTTAGTGATAACAACGAATTTGCGCTTAGTACGTGAACACTCGCTCGAGTATTGCACAATGGGTTTGTTATTTCGCGCCTGCTACTGCGATCACGAGTCGATATGACAGTCTAAAGCCATAAAAAATGCATATTCTGCAGAAAGATATATAAATGCAGATTTTATGAGAGACAGAAATTGGAGCAAAATTGAAAATTACATGATGGGTTGCAGTGGCGAAGGGTGAGTTTATGAGAGACCGAAACTGGAGCAAAAAAATCGTTCCCATACAAAATAATCTCGTCATGATGTCGACGAAATTGAACTCACGGCAAGCAAAGCAAACCAGGCGCGCCTATGAAGTTATTTTAGAGCATAATGTTTTGTTGTTGGGATATACAACATTAGTTTTTGTTTATACTAAACCTCTTAAGGGTCAGGTCTTAGGTCCCTCTCCTCCTACCTGTATTCATCATTATGAACAACTTTTACTATGGGACCAAAATTGAAATCGCGAAAAAAATATCAGCTGTTCCCTACATTTTGACGAGTTCAGCCAACTTAAATGTAGGGAACAGATGATTTTTTTTTTGCGATATCAAGGTTGGTCCCATAGTAAAAGTTGTTCATAATGATGAGTACAATGACCCCTTAAGAGGTTTAGTATAAACAAAAACTAATGTTGTATAGACAAAAAATTGAATATAGGTTTTTTGTAATGTTTTAATTTGATGGTGTATTAAATACCTACAGTGTGATTATATTATTTGGCAATATTAAACACTACTATTCATTTTTCAATGACAGACACTAGAGTGGTAGTGTTCCGAATTTCCGCAGGGAAGCCGGTAGGAATCGTGTTATACGGTGCTTTCGCCCCTGATAGGTTGGTATTATTTTAGTCAATCAATCACAACATAATCTGCCTAGTCTTTTCCCAAATATTATGGGATTGGCTCCCCAGTGTAACTGGATGCAGCTGAATACCAGTACTATACAGGGTCCAAACACGATAATATTTTAATTTGTAGTTTTGTTTTGGGAGTCAACGTCAAATTGTGTTTAGGTATCGATACCAATCTCGTCTGTGAAGTTTATTTTTAAACTGATATTTCAAGTGACTACATGAACTGCGGTCGATAACCCCACAAAAAAAAAACATCAAATTAATTTATTTTTTATTTTATTATGTTTAGATATCATTACCCATCACGTCTGCGGAGTTTTGCTAACTTATTTAATTTGACCCAGTATATAATGTATAGTTGTCAACAAATAAAAGGCCCGTTTTGACATTTAACTTGAATCCATTTATCGTATCGAGTACCGAGTCTTATTTGTTACTTCTTGAAAACTTGAAATATATTCAAGTTAAATGTCAAAACGGGGCTTTATTTTTTGACAACTATAGTGACTGACAATCACAACAGCTAACATGAGCTTATGAGAAACTGGATGACAGGCTTTCAGCATAAGGTTCAGACCACAGATTTAGAGTAGGCTAGATACCACAAGCCGTCCGACCAAGCGTGGCCCGAAGTTTGTGCTGTGCACAAACATTGGGCCACGCTTGGTCGGCCATTATTGCGACTTCCTATTACCAAATTCAAATGTCAAATGAAAAAATGTCAACACACGTCCACTCCTGACGAAGTCTATTAGCTCACAGATGCGCTTAGCGATTGAATTGAGTCTGTTTACGTTGAGCACATCACTAAATGGCTGCGGTGGGTATAAAAATGATGACACGCTCGGTTTTCATACTATCTAAAGCCGTGTACAGATTTGCGAAACGTAGCATGCAATGTAACATGAAAGGAGCATTTCATAAGTGTGGACGCAGGGCGCGCACGAACCGAGCATGAACGTACTCACATCTGTTTCAGGCATGCGCGCGGCGAACATAGCTCAGTCTGTCGAGAACGCGCGAAGAAGCTTTCTTCCATGGTTCGCGCGCGTTCCGCAGTACAGACACACACAACCCGTCCACACTGACGCTCCGTGCACACTGCGCGCCTCTTTGTGTTCGTGCGCGTATTGAGCACGGTTCGTGCGCGCAAGCCGTCCACACTATGGGAATTCTGTTACATTGCATGATACATTGCGACAATGTGGACGGTAAATTCTTTCATTGCATGTTACATTTCATGATACGTTTCACCAGTCTGTACGCGGCATAATGAACTTGCGGTATCTAGCCTACTCTAAATCTGTGGTTCGTCTGGTTTTATACTCAAAATTAAATTGGACACTTACAATTGGTATGGTAGTTTCAATATCATTTTTATTTGTGGGCAGTGAGAGTCTTGTTCGCGGCTGCTGTTCAGGAATCTTCCTCAGGGTCACTACATACAGGTCTAAAGAGTTGTTGTACTCCAGAGGTTGGCGCCATTGGAGGTAAAGAGTACCTGCGAAACACACAAAATTGATTACCGTGCAAATTGATTACTGTGCGTTTACTATAACTTGAGCCGTGTCGCGATTGGTAGCACTGGAATCTTGCAGTCATGTGATTGCTAGTTCTGTTCTATCAGTCGCCATTTTGAACTCTATTAGGATTGAAACTAAATTAACTCTTTTAGTAGAATTAAGGTCAACTGTCTAATTCTGTGTAATTCTACGGAAAAAGTTCCCACTTACAGGGATTGGAAACTGGTTAATTTTCCATGTAACCTTAACCATTATTATAAAGGTTTTCGAACATATTTCGTTAATGATTGAATTGGATTGGATTGCACTCCATCCCCCTTATTACAAAACAAGGTTTATCTTCAGACCCAGGTTTATAACATGGAGCCATTATTGAATTTCGAACTTTATTCCGATTACGGTAAAGTTCCTAAACACAAAACTGTAAACTTAGTACCGAACTAAGTTTTCAGTTTTGTATAAAGAACAGTATTTCAATCACTGTTACGGTCTTATTACAAAAACTGGCTCCATGGTTTAAGCCATGTCAAAATATAAATCTTGTTTTGTAATAAGGCAGCTTGTGTCCAACAAATTATGATTTTGTTTTGTTTTGTTTGTTCTTATAATTTTATTTGTTGTGTTTTACTAACATAGGTCTTAAGCATTTACTAACACAATTATGGATGTCTTTTTATCTGAAATAAACTGATTATATATATAAAATATTTTGTTACGATCAATGCTGTACTTAATGTGATGAAGCAATCTTTGAAGCTAATATCAATTGTATCAAAAATAATTTGTATCTTCGGAAATAAAAATGGCGAATTATAAAACGAACGATAAAAAAAAAAACTAAGCTACTGATGATGAGATACTGTTTTAATAACTTAACTTTAACTAAAAGTGGGTTGTGATTAATCGATTTTAGATATTAAAATTCTAGCCGAGCACTAAATGACTAAGTAAGCGACTAGAAATACAGAGAGGGTGCTGTTATTGAATCATTTGGGTTAGGTTAGAACAGTGACCACGTGGCCAGATTCCCTCTATTCTTGGTGAATCATTTGGGTTAGATAAGGTTGTAAATATGAAAATTAGGTTAACTGTACGTTATAAATATAAATAAAAGCTTCTCATTTTGTATTATAAGTAACTCAAATTAATGTTTGTAAGTTGCTGTTCTGTTGATTTCTCGTCACTCGCAGTCAGTCGCTCACTTAGTAGTAATATAACGTAAATTAATTATTTTTGTCACTTAAAACTTTAACGTTTAAATACTACCCAATAAAAATTAACCAGTTTCAAGCCCTGCCCAATTATACAATACAATCTCCAATCTTATCCAAAATACGAATTACATTAAAATATTTTAGCGTTGATGGCCTAGTAGTTAAGGCCTCGTCTCTCATGCACGAGGTTCTTGGTTCAAATCCAGGCAAGTACCAATATGATTTTTCAATTCATGTGTACTTTCACCGTCTTATTACAAAACAAGATTTATATTTTGACATGGCATAAACCATGAAGCCAGTTTTTTGTAATAAGAACGTAACTGTGATTGAAATACCGTTCTTTATACAAAACTGAAAACTTAGTTCGGTACTAAGTTGTCAGTTTTGTATTAGGAACTTTACTGTAGACGGAATAAAGTTCGAAATTCAATAATGGCTCCATGGCTTAAGCGTGGGTCTGAAGATAAACCTTGTTTGTAATAAGACGTTCAGAGTTTATCTTGTACATTATTGACTATCTAGATATTCTAGACAAAATCAAACTGGCTGCTATTTTAACATGCCAGTTTACATTCTGTGATTACTTTAACTCACACACTGAAATATTTCTTTAATTTTTTTGGCAAACGGATATTTTACAATATTTTGTAAATATGTGAGCACCATGTATCTATCACATGATTAATTTATCTGTCATTGCTTCATTTTTAATTTTTTTATACATATTCTGTAATAAAATTATACAATTTTATTTTAGGTGCATCATCTTCACATAAAATAATTAATGTAAGTACCTATACAAAATATTGTAAAACATTTTAAAAGTCATGGAAAATGCGATAAAACGGGCAGAAATGTGTATCAACACTGGCGGCAGCCACTTGCCGGATATCATCTTTTCCACTTAAGGCGCGGACTGACTACGATTTAAACGCTGCAACTGCACTCACAGAACCGCTTCAAATAAGGTTGAAAATTGAATAAACCTTTGTTTGACGATGTGACTAAGCTGCGAATGGGTATTTATTTTACGGGTTTTATTTAGATTATTCGGAATATACACATTATATTAAATAATTGTCCGGTTAAAGTTTTAAAACAAAGCTAATGCATTTAGAATCCTAAAAAAAAAAATTTGGTTTTCGCTGAAAATACAGAGATATTCGACGCCAAAGTTTATTTTTGTGAAGTAACTTCAAAAAAAATTATTGGGTAAATCAAACTATACTTTACTTTTCTATTCGGTTAATGTTTTTCTATAAACCCTTTTCTGTCCACTGTATTTTTTGCATCGGATATTTTCATTGCGTTACATCATACTAGACTATCCAAGAAACCAGTTTTTGTGAATATTGAGGTAACCCGCGCCTTAACAGAAAAAATTGTAAAGGTCAGAATAAAGATTTCCATACCAATTTTTATTTTTTTTATTTAGTGAAAAAGTTATTCAAAAACAAAATTGGATCACTAATTTTGCGCCACCCTGTATATTTAACCACTTACGTTTACTCTGATCACAGGTTAAGTTCAGTATTATCGGCGAGGACGGCGGGCTGACGTCGGTCAACACGTACAGGGGGTCCGACTTGGGCCCCAGTCGGTCCAACAAATCGGACGACTTTACGCCATCTAGTGAGAAGTTGTAGAAGGCACGCACCCAGATCTTGTAGGGAGTGAAGGGCTCTGAAAGAACAAGGAAACAAAACAGGTTTTAAATATTTTACAAAATCATTATGTACTTCATGGTTATAGAAAACCGCCCTTCATGGTGCACCATTTAAAAATAGCATAGTATTAGATCAGTAACGGTGAAGGAAAAAATCGTGAGTAAACCGGCATGTCCTAGAACCAAAAATTCGAAGACATGTGTCATCTACCAACCCGCACTGGGCCAACATTCTGATCCACAACAATAATATCAATTGGACCATTATTATACACTTAAAAAAAAAATACATATTTTCTACAAAGTTGAATTTTCTACTAAACTACTACTATTTTTTTCTATTCCTACCATTTGTAACCGTGAACTATCCGAAGACATCAAAATGCGCTAACTACTAATCTAGACAATTAAGACAGACTAAAGGTATTCTGTCTCCTAATTGGATGAGCGCCTGTATTTCAAACATACTTCCTCAGTAGAAGGTCGAGGTCTTAATTGATTGAACCAACTTGGTAATTAAAGAAACGTTACGACTTTTAAATTAACACATCCATGCTCATAAAAGAATACAGTCCCACAAATTAAGAAACAAAAATTAAGATATTTACCGCCTTACTACAAAACAAGATTTATATTTTGACATGGCTTAAACCATGGAGCCAGTTTTTGTAATAAGAACGTAACAGTGATTGAAATACCAAATACCGTTCTTTATACAAAACTGAAAACTTAGTTCGGTACTAAGTTGTCAGTTTTGTGTTTAGGAACTTTACCATAGTCGGAATAAAGTTCGAAATTCAATAATGGCTACATGTTTTAAACCTGGGTCTGACGATAAACCTTGTTTTGTAATAAGGGGGTTAGTGTTTAATCCGTTCACAATTAAGTTGCACAAGCTGTCGCTTACCCTCAAGCAGATTGCGTCGTAGAAATATACATAGCAAGTCAATTTCTGGATCGATTCTGGTGTTTTCAGGTTGCCAAATGCAATGAAACTGGTTGGAAGATATATCACTGTAATCATTGTGTACTTATCCATTTCTGTCTTTCGAGGATTAAATCGAGATGTAGGTACTCAAAACTTGAAGGTAGAAAAAGATTAAGAAACTGATGGCCCCTTAAAAATACGACACCCACTTGCTCAATCCCCAATATCAACCTCAAATTCTTACACAAAAACTAAAAACAATCTAAAACCACACTTACTTAGATTTCTCAAGCGGAACCCGACAACTTTCGTCACCTTCCCGGAAGTGTTCAATAGCGTCAAATTCTTCGTCGCCCTCGAATAGTCCTCCATACCCAAATCGCTTGGAAACACATTCTTTCTCTTGACGTCGGTTGACGTCTGTGTACCGTTGACGATGTTCACGTCATACCTTGGAACCCCCTGCTCATAATACAAGACATAAGCGACTTTTGTTGTATCCTTATGTTTACTTTGCCCATAAGACTTTTTGACCACTTCTTTCTGCTCAATTGGATAAACTAATACTTGCAGGTTTTTCTCGTCGTGCAGTTTTGGTTCTGTGCCGTTGTCCTGACGTCTCTTTCTGTGTCTGCGCGATCGTACATCTCTTTTACTCCTATTGTCGTCGATAAGGAGATGAGATGAGTAGTCGTCGTTGTATTTCTGTTTGTCGTTCTTGTACCAGTTGTAGGAGGTGTATTCGAAATCTTTCTGTCTTTCTGGGTTGGTTGCGTCTGGGGACGAGTCTTGGCTCAAGACGTCGTTGACTGGCTCGTCGCCCTGTGGTTCTTGTTTCTTATGTGTCCAGGCTGGATCATCTGGTATTAAAGTTTGACTTTTAGAGTCAAGGTCTGTGTTAGGAAGGGTGCGCAGTGTAAAAGTCAATGGCGGGGCCCATGAGAGGTGGACTTCCTCTGTAGATACGTTATTAGCTGTCAGGTTTTGAGGCGCGGACGGAACTGGAAAAGGAGAAAACAGACTATTAATAATTTTGTAAAGCATCATTTGGCATAAGCTCTATCAAAACAAAAATGACTTCCATTCAGGAATTATCACTATCGCGGAAGATGAAACAGCGATAAGAGGCCCGAAATCCTTTTTCCGATAAGATAGTCTTTAAGACTTCCCACAAAATATACAAACATAAACATAACACACATACACACACACACACACACACACATATGTAAAGACAAACAAGCAATCAATTTAACAAAGTACACACTACTGACAGGATCCTCCGTGTGACACAATTTATCGTTAAATTCTAACTTTCAACCTTTACAATGTTGATTGTGACTAAGAAAAGTTATTATTAGAGCAAGTCACATTATCGTACTTCATAGAATGTATACAAACGTTGTCACCATCTCTTCATATGACAGTTCAGAGCATAAATGCGAAGTTTGTGAATAATAAAATGAACACCTACAGAATCTGTTCCATGCTAGTAAGTAAAATACAGGGTGTCTTCTTTAATTGAAGATTTATTTATTACAAACGAAAATTACCGGATATTGTTCTATAATTATATTATTCAGGTTTGCCAGTTTTATACGGTAAATAAGATCTGCCTCCATTTTTATTCTTAAAAATGCGATCCCTTTTCATCGTGTTTTTTTATACAATTTTAGTACACCTTATTAGCTAACACTAAGAAAGTCACAAATATTCTGCTTTTCGTATTCAAGATTGACCAGGACACGTCCCTTAAATAACGCCAACCGTCGGGACGTGTCGTAAAATCTTCAATGACCAAAATGGTATTCGTTACTCAATGATTTGTTAGAAAAATTGTGTAATTTTTAAATTTGTTTAATATTTTCCTGCCTCGGAAAGCACGTTAAGCCGTCGGTCCCGGATGTCATTCGTGGGTCAGTCGTTACGGGTCGTCAGAAGCCCGAAAGTCTGACAACTAGTCTTACCAAGGGGTATCGTATTACCCAGTGGTAACACTCAAAGTATTGCGATGGTCATGGTCTTATCGATGGTGCATAACGAATTTGCCGCATTCTTACTAAATAATAGACATTAATCAACTGAACAGTTCAGCGTCAAATCAGAATGGGGGCTAAAAAAAGTTGCATTATACTGTTATACATCCTAATTGGCCACCCGTTACAAAAAGAAAAACGTCGAAAGTCGTCCATTGCTAGACGAAGGCCTCCCCAGTGTCTCCACATAGACCAGTCTTGTGCATTCCGCATACAACGGATTAATTCCTCCCCAGAACAAGATACTTAGTTTATTTTTCGCTACATTGATATCCATGTCCAAACATCCATGTTGGGGTTAGGCTCGCCCCCTATTTGATGGGACTTACACATAACTGGCGAAATGGGGGTGTACTATAGGTACACCCTGTGGGTTCACCTCTGCCTAACCCTTCCGCGATCACAGGCGTGATGTTTTGTGATATCCATGTCCACTTATAGATGACCTACTCAGAAACTAAACTGCCACTGGGAAAGGACAAAACAAGGTGCCAATACCTGGCAGGATCATTCCGGATACGCATGACTTTTGTTCGCCTTTCGTCCAGCAGTGAATGTCTTCCGGCTGATATAAATGCATTTTATGGGTGATAAACGTTATTGTACAATGTTCCAACTGCTTAAGCCAATAAACACCACTAACCGCGTAATCTCATATTATCTAAATGAAAAGTCTAAATGTCAGTAGATCACGTAGCACAAATAAACTGTTACTAGATTAGCCATGCCGGCGAAAATGGGCATGAACAAAAACAACAAAGAAAAGGTGGAGATCAAGAAAAAAGCGGCCAAATGGTTCCATAGTTGGGATGAATATATCCCAAGAACAGGCTTAACATTGTAGTTGAAAAACATGTTCTCCCATACATGTCAACTGCAAATGTAAGTTGGTCTATTACTCGTCGACTTGTAAATCCTACTTAGCTTTTCTTTTTTTTTTTTGGGTGGGAAATTATGAAACAACTTCTCCCACTCCGGGCAGAGCCGGAGGGCGTGTCAGACTTTTACTGACTAAACCCCACCCGTGTTCCTTCCGTCGGCTGTGTGCAAGGGCCACGATATCCCTTTCGGACAAACTCGCAACCCTGGCAGGAAATCCTACTTAGCTGAGATAGCATTTCGCCAGTTATGTTTAAGTCCCATGTAATAGGGGAGAAGCCTATTGCCATCCACTATACTTGTCAAAAAATAATAGGCCCGTTCTGACATTTAACTTGAATCGATTTATCGTGAGTATCGGGTACCGTCTCGATCTCTCGTCTCTCAGTTACGTCGCGATGGTCAATCGCGACGTAAGTAGTGAAGTAACCATACGACTCGGTACTCGATACTCACGATAAATCGATTCAAGTTAAATGTCAAAACGGGCCTATTATTTTTTGACAACTTTAGGCGCAAATCTAGGCACCGGGCTGCTACCGAGAAATTCCAGATGGAAAAACCCAATAACACTTTGCCCGACTCAGGAATGGAACCCACTAGACTACTAGACCAACGAGCGAACTAAATACAAAAACAGCACTTCTGATTTCACCAAGATTTCTATTTCTAAAATGTACTCGGTTGCCGATGCATGGAAACTAACAATTAAATATTTTTACTTCCATTACAAAGGATACAACCGTGATGGTACATTCCGCTTATAAAGTTCATGTATAATAAAAGAAGCGATTACATGTTTCCTATAGTGTTTTCGGCCAGCAAAACTGTTAAGGGGGATGCGCTAAGGTAGCCCGCGAAATTCTATATTTTCTTACGTTTTTTGCAATTTGCAAGTCAGTAACAGGTTGTATGTTGATCTAAATATGATTCGCGCCCGTAACGAATATGGCTTTACAGAATTATAATCATTAGAATCAGCATTACAACTCATACCCACTTATTACAAAACAAGGTTTATCTTCAGACCCAGGTTTAAAATATGGAGCCATTATTGAATTTCGAACTTTATTCAGACTATGGTAAAGTTCCTAAACACAAAACTGACAACTTAGTACCGAACTAAGTTTTCAGTTTCGTATAAAGAACGGTATTTCAATCACCGTTACGTTCTTATTACAAATACTGGCTGCATGGTTTAAGCCATGTCAAAATTTAAATCTGGTTTTGTAATAATGCGGTCTAAGTTCAAAATATCTTTTTTGAACTTAGACCGCATTATTACGCAGAAAGTTGTAATGGGAAACAGGAAATTTCACGCGGACGAATTCGCGGGCAGAAGCTAGTCATATATAAGGCAGGGAATAACAATACTGGCATAAAAAAAAATTGTCGGGAGTCAGATTCAACTGTGGCCTAAGGTTCAAATAAGCCTGAAATAACTTAGATGTACCTAAAAACGGGACAGTGTGTTTGGGATAAGCAGTCGTTACGAATAGCCAACTACACTAGCAAATACTCAAACAAACCAATATAGATTTATATACGAGTACCACGCAGTCCAGATTAAAGTTCCCAATTTCAACGAGAGAATACAGGAAGTAGAAACATCCGTAGCTATGTTATCCAAGGAAGAAACCAAACCAATCGACAGCACTTTAAATAAGTATGTGCGATAAGAGAAATCTGCAACGATCTCTCATGCACGGCTCAATGATACTGAAACTAATCACTTTTCACGGTTAAATTACAACGCTTCAATGTTAATTCGCATTACAGTGGCAATACCAATAAATCCGCAAAAAAAACCGTTCAAGAAGTCTCATCAAAGAGAGTGGAGATAAACGCTATTAATAACGTCAGAACTAGTAACTCCGTTCTTATTTGTTTTCGGATTTGTACTTAGCATACACTCCTTCCTCTTCTTTTTGAGTCGATGGTAATTTTTAGGGTTCCGTACCTCAAGAGGAAAAAACGGAACCCTTAAAGGATCACTTCGTTGTCCGTTTGTCTGTCTGTCTGTCTGTCAAGACCATTTTTCTCAGGAACGCGTGTAGGTATCAAGTTGAAATTAATATCAAATACGTAAGTCCGTGGTCCCTTGGAGCTCTAATAAAATCAAGCCTCTAAGTTAAAGCAATAAAAAAATACGGCGATTTATGCGACAATAGATAGATACTCGCAAATAAATCAAAAACTACAGGGTACTTCCCGTTGACCTGCAAAAAATTGTTTTTGCGATTACAAACTTACATTTGCAGTTGGAGACGTATATCGATGTATGTGAACATGTTTTTCAACTACAATGTTAAGTTTGTTTTTAGGATAAATTCATCCTAACTACGGAACCCTTCATTGTGCGTGGTCCGACACGCACTTGGGCGGTTTTTTTTTAATTAGTCGGGCCCAGTAGGTGGCCAGCTGGTCAGTGGCTACGTTAATAGCACCTTAGTCATTTTCGGATGACCACTGCAAATCAGCGCTGTGCTGTGGATCCTCATAACACAGCGTCATGCTGAGTAGAAGCCGTCATTTCAGTCATGACGTGCAGCAGCCGACTATTTCCGTTCTGTGCTCATGATTACTTATATACTGGGTCAAATTAAATTAGCTAGCGAAACTTCGCTGATGTGATGGGTATCAATATCTTAATACGATAAAACAAAAAAAAAACTGACTTTCTTAATTACCTAAAAAAGGGTTCATTGTTGTTTTTTGGGGTCAACGGCTGTATTTACTTGAAATATCAGTTTTAAAAATTGAGTTTTTTTTCTGTGTAAATTTCACAGACATGATGGGTATAGGTATCGATATCTAAACACGATAAACAAAAAAAAACAGATTTTCTCAAGTAACTTCACAACCAGTGATCATTGACCCCAAAAAAAATATTTTTTTTTCTCTTTTTTATCGTGTTTAGATATCGATACCCATCACGTTTGCAGAGTTTCGCTAGCTAATTAAATTTGACCCTGTATATTTGTTTCGTGATTGTGATTGTATACAACATGTCCCGGAATTAACGTGCAAACTCTTAAGGGGTCATTGTACTCATCAATAACCACAAATTTTACTATGGGACCGAACCTGAAATCGCGAAAAAAAATCAGGTGACGAGTTATTTATTTTCGCACATAAATGTAGGGAACAGCAGATTTTTTTTTCCTTGGTTTTTTTTTATTCCGGACATGTTGTATATTTAGTATCCTTTTATTATTCTATTTATCTTATCTTCCCTTAGATATCAAAACCTATTAGTGACAAAAAGTAACCTATTTTTTGGTAGAAGTATTTAAATCACGTAACGTCTACAACAGGTTCAACACTTGTTATTTGAGCGAGTATCCCGCATCCTGCTAGACAGTGACTCCATCTTAATAATTGATTGACACTCATTCAACACCCAGTCAGTACCTAGTCAGTACTGCTAGTACTTTAGCTGGGAAGATCAAGTGGCGCAACAAACTCCCCAGGACATTAACGTTAGAAACTCATCCATCAAAAAGCCAAACGACTTGTACAAAAATTTAGCCCCAATGTCGAGACCGCATGCAAAAAGTAATTTCGCCCAGAGTTTGGCAGTACTTCAATTATACTAGCTCGCGTCATGTTCCGCTTCTCCAATCGGATGCAAGTAGCGGAACATGATGCGAGCCAGTTGAATTGAACTACTGCGGTTTCACTGCTATGGTTTCGCTGCTATGGTTTCGCGGCGGAGGTGTGCTGCCAGCGTGAAAATCCCGTTATCTCGGGATGTATTATAGCGTGTTAGAAATAACGTCCAAATTTTGGGAAGTCCGATTCGTTACGGATCATTCAATCACAATATAAATAGGTGTGACTTAAGTACTGTCAGTAATTTAAGAGCCCCTTTTCCCGAAAGTTTAGGCATGAGACAGCTTGCGCCCGCGTTGCACAGGAGCAGTCGCCATAGCACAATAGCAATGGCGCGGTGCGCGCGAGTCTTTTTTCACGTATTTATTTAATATAAAAAAAATAAGTGCCATATTATAAATCTATTCAATAATATCCCTGTCAAACCCGATTAGTAAATGAAATGTTAAATTTTCATAAAAATTGCGTTCCCCAAGTTTCATACAACTTAAAATACTTCCAAAATCGACTTTACTTCTGATTTTTTTTTATCAAGCAAAATGTTAAATAACCTGTTTTTAACCAATAAAGTGACTAGATCAAACATGTATCTGTACTATATATTTTTTTAAGAATTCAAATATGGTGATTTCTCTGAAAACAACTCGATCTAGAAACGTAAATTTCGGAAAAGGGCCCTTAAACTTACGACATAAATAGAAAAACCGGCCAAGTGCGAGTCGGACTCGCGCACGAAGGGTTCCGTACCATTATCTATAAAAATGGCAAAAAAAAACGTTTGTTGTATGGGAGCCCCCCTTAAATATTTGTTTTATTTTAATTTATGTTTTAAAGTCAATATATATCTACATATTCTGTGAATATTTCAAGCGCCTACCTGTTGCCGTTATCAATATAGAGCAAAAACGAGCAAAAAAAATCACGTTTGTTGTATGGGAGCCCCCTTTATTAAATACTTATTTTATTCTATTTTTTTGTATTTGTTGTTATAGCGGCAACAGAAATACATCATCTGTCAGACGGACGGACAGACAGACAGACAGACGGCGGAGCCTTAGTAATAGGGTTCCCGTTTTACCCTTTGGGTACGGAACCCTAAAAAGGTGGCGAAATCCGTACGTAATTATGGATTCATTCATATTTATGCATTATTTTCATTCACAACAGCATTGCTTATTGTGAAAATTTTATTGAATGATATACCTTTGAAGTCCAATGATCACTGTATTGTTGAATCGCAATTCACTTTGGTACAAAAAGACTCGAGAAAGTTTTTGGAATAAAAGAATCTTGAGGTTGTCTGTAAAAGATCGCTTTTAGCGATAAGACCGCCTATTGTGTCACCCTCTGTAAAATTTAAACATTTATATCTGTAACTTTGATGGTGTACATAATAAAGAGTATTCTATTCTATTCTATTCTTGACGTTGATATTTTTCAAGTAGTTCTACGAATTTACGCCAATGTTGGACTATACTCCTTATTTCAACAAAAATAGGGTTATAATTCAAAAGATATTATCTCCCGACCCAAAACACAATCGCTCTCAAAGAAACCCCGTCCTTAATTACAAAGGCAAACAGCATTCAACATCGCGCTAACTGTGTTAACGATCGCCGAGGCCCATCAGACAGCTCCAAAAACTTCAACCTACTCTAACACTTACCACACAAAAAATAACACCCATTTTTCTATAACATCGAAATAGCAGTGGAAAATGAATGAAAAGTTACCGATTAGGTGTGACAATTAAAGTGTTACGTCGCGCGTCGCTATTCAAACAATAGTATATTATGGAGGTCAGTGTCCCATTGTATAATACAATAACATTGTGTTTTTATAAAACTACAAGTAGTTGCTTTTACAGTTTTTTATATCAATGTAAGGTTTTAGAAGAGAAGCTCCAATATTGCATCTTGTTGAATTTTTGTTTGTGCAAGTCCCGTCTGAGAAGCATAAAACTGAAACAAACTTAAAGGCGATGTCTCATTTTCGCCCATAAAGTGTAAAGTAATAAAAAAAGTGGAACAAATTCCACGAATTAAGGCAAAATATTCTATCCTGAATATTCCCCTGATTACTTAGACACAAAAATAATCGTTTTTCAAATAATTACTTGCATACTGCTTTCGTCCAGAAATCATGTTCCATTAAAACGTATAAGGTGTATCTATTCATACACGAAATCTCTTAAGGGGTCATTGTACTCATCATTATGAACAACTTTCACTACGGGACCAAACTTGAAATCGCGTAAAAATAATCAGCTGTTCCCTACATTTATGTTCTCATAACTCGTCAAAATGTAGGGAACAGCTGATTTTTGACATAGCGTTTGTCATGTCATGGAACATGACAAACGTCAAACATTTTCAGTTTTTATTTAGTGCCTAAAAATATTAGTTATTGTGAAATAAAAACATTCTTTATTGTATTCAGGGGATCGTTTCCGAGGTTTTCTAAAGCGTACATGTTATGGCCCGGAGTCCTATACAAAAATGAAACGTCTCTTCTGGGCCCAATCCATTTTGATTGTCATCTGAACTTTATAATATCCAACAGCGGACTTTTCACACAAATAAATGCACCGGAAAGCAAACATACCTGTTTCCATGCCGCAATTTCTGCTACTCTCTACTTCTAAGTAAGAATGCGACACATAACGCTGTTGAAAGTTAACCGCATCTACAGTTGGCCTCACAAATCGCGATAATGACAGCCGCTGATGTATCGTTAAACACACTGTCATCGTTGAGTTATTTTTATGTCTCACGCAAGAACTGATGACCAACCACTTTCGCACTATAACTTTCCTTGGGAGATTAAAAGAAAGAAAGAAAGAAAAAGTATTTATTGGGACTCACTCGGACAGGAATTGCACCGACCCCAGCGTGGTTAAACCAGACTCGATTACTCGAATGAACCCAAAGATTCGTACTAGCCCCTGGACCCTCAAGTTTCATGGACTACAGAGACCATTGGAGGCATATCAAAGAGTAGACCGGGGGCGCGATAATGGTAAGGAAGACGTGCCCTTTGGATATGGAAGGAATAATAGAGCCGTACCGGATATGCATCCTTGAGCAAGCATTGCAATACTGGAAAGATCTGGTGATCACAAATGAAACTAAAACACACTCTTAGAACAATAAAAAACAAAAACAAATGACTGTTCTTACTGTGGAAATGGTAGCTTCTGTGTGTAGGAAGTAGTAATTTCTCATTTGCATAAAGTAGAGTCAAGAAGGCAAACTGCAAAAAAGATGGCAGGACATGGATAGATTTACTAAAGACTGGCATTTTAAGCCCAGACCCTGCAGTTTGTAAAGCAAAGGGCCTATGCTATGGGGTGTTACAGGTAAGAATAGATATAGAAGACAATTATCACAGCATATTATATTTTATTGTAAATTTACGCTTTTTGCTCTCTGTCCAGCTTCTACTTCCAATTACCATAAGGCCTCCAACAAAATTCTAAGAAAAAGTTCCCGCAGAAAATTACCTCGAATCTTAGCAAATGACTTCCCAAATTCCCAACTCAACTATTGGGTAAAAGTTGGAATAATAAAGAGGATTGCGCAAAACTGTAATCCGGTGCTTGTCAAATAAAATACGCAAAGAGCAAAGGGCCGTACGCGTACGCAATAACTTTGCATCAACAGATCGGCAACAAGTTTCGTTTAGATTTGTTACCGAATATCTTCAGGAATTGGGAAATTGTCTAAAGTAGCGTTGTGTTAAATTCATACAATTGTGTTAGATCTAAGTTGCAACGAGATAACCTCTAATCCTTTGGGTGAAGTGTTAAGACAGTTTATTCAAACTTAAACCGTCTGTGATTGAAATACCGTTCTTTATACAAAACTGAAAACTTAGTTCGGTACTAAGTTGTCAACTTAACGGTAAATTAGGAACTTTACCGTAGACGGAATAAAGTTAGAAATTAAATAATGGCTGCATGGTTTAAACCTGGGTCTGAAGATAAACCTTGTTTTGTAATAAGACGGAAGGTGATTTTGCGGGTTAAGCATAGTGTTGCTCACTTATTGGAAAGTTATGCATTTAAATACCAGTATCATTTACAATTCTGACAATATCATACTGCTAGGTATTAATTAACAATACACTTCCTAAGCAAATCAGCCTAAAACTGATATTTGCAGTTTGTGATTTATGTGAGACAGAAGTAGCAATGTTTCCGAGTCTGAAAGAAGCTTCAGAAGCAAAGAGACCCTCTGCAAACAGAGCTTACAATGAAATAACTCATCTTTAGCCAAAAACAACACCTTCCATTTGAATGTCAACAGGTTCAAAACGAATAGGGATTTATAAGTGGCGTAATGTGGGTGTACGAAACAGCTCTGCTTACACCTTAGAGAAATACAGCCGTAATATTATGTTACCAGCCCACAGGAATAAGGTATTGTCTTTCCTCTTTAACTTGGTTCCTCCGTTTACATCACCCACCCACATTTTCGTTTTCCATTCATGAATAACAAATGATAACAAAATTACGGAAAAATTCCGAATGAATGAATTATAATAATTATGTATAAGTTAAATATTTCTACGGAAGTTATAAGGACAGTTGGATCTGAGAGCGTAATGATATCGATTTGAGCCAGTGCATCAATCTACAATAGCTAGATATGGCACTTAAAAATATGATTCGCGACTATAAAATATATGTATTTACAGAATTATAATCATTAGAACAGTCCCATAATGTGGCATTGGATGACGACTCACAGAGCGTCATTCCAATGCCTTAAATAAATTTATGTATATTTTGTGTTTTTTTTATTTAACGTGCATGTTATTTTATTAGATGTGTATTGTGTTTTTATTGTAATGTTTTGTAACATATGGACTATGTGTCTGATGATAAAGTTTTCTATTCTATTCTATTAATACATCTCTCTACGTTAGTTAGATGTGTTCCCCAATTTTATATGAAAAAGTCATTCAACGGAACAAATCTAACTTAGAGAGATGAAATGATTTTAATTCTGTAAATACATATCTTTTATAGTCGCAAATCATATTTTTATCAAGATACACCCTGACAATGACCTGTAAATTGCAAAAACGTAAGAAATTTTAATTTCGAGAGCTGCAGCTCTGGATTCAACTTAAATAACTTAATACTACAGAGTGACAAAGCACGGAGAAGTCTCGGTGGGTGCTGCTAGAGCCGGCATCGTCAGCACTTTCCATACACACAAAGCGTGTCACCGTATACTCGCATAGCGACACAAAAGACGTAGAGAAACTGACAGCTTTGAAGGCGGTTCGTGACAGAAGGTATGCTCACAACGCACTTTCGGCGCCACAAATTTTATGGATACTCCCGTATCTAGATAGTGCCGGCGCGGCACGGCGATTCTGTGCTCTGCGCTAAATACGGTACATAGACAAGTCGAAGACTGGTTAGGAAACACATGCGTTTGAGTACTATTGCACTTTTCACTTTGTCTGCATCTAATTGCAAGACATAAGGGACCCTTTGTGTATCTTGCAAGTTGGGAGAAGTCTGTATTCAACTGTGGACTGCGATATGCTAAAGTCTAAACTCACGTACGTACGTACGTATTAATTGATTGGAAGAACTTCTTAGCTGAAATAATCATTCAGTAGGATTTTCTGAAATAATCATTCACTAGGCTTTTCTGAAATAATCATTCAGTAGGATTTTAAGAAAACTTAGGGAGTTGTAATGCTGATTTTAATGATTATAATCTGTTATGGGATATTTGTTACGGCCGCGAATCATATTTAGATCAACATTCAACCTGTTACTGACCTGCAAATTGCAAAAAACGTTCGAAAATTTGAATTTCGCGGGCTATCGTAGCGCATCCCGCTTTATCGTATAGAGGTAAAATTTGTGAGTTTCTATGTAGGGGGAACTACTGATACAATTCCGAAAATTCTTTCAGTAATGGGAAACTACAGTTTTGCCGAGTGTCCTATGATATAATAATGTTACGTTGAAACAAGAATTTCACGCGGACGAAGCCACGGGCAGAATCTAGCACTAATATAACATAACACCACACCTGTATTCCGAAGGGTTAGGCAGAGGTGTACCGTGCACTGCATTTATGTAGGTACTACAGATATCTCGGATGTTTTGTGAAGTCTCCAAAACCTTGCGAAGCTAAAACTTAAGAGTCAATTTAAAGAAGTCGGTTACTACCTCAGCGCCACCTCACTCTTTATCTCACTCGCACAAGTAGCTGGCGGCGCGAGCAAGCGAGACAGGGTGGCAGGGAGAAGACTCCAAGGCTCCGATATTTTAGTTTATTTATTTTTACGGTGAAAATAACGGTAATTAAAAAAATATATATATATAAGACCTGCTTTATAGTTAGTTCAATTAATATGCATAGTTTCATTATCTAATTTGAAGTATTTTTTTAATTCCAGCGGTTTATTGTTCGGTTTGGAGGTAACTTTGGGTTTTTTTCAATAAATAAAATTTTATGGAATCGTGTTTTCGTCAAACATAGTACTTAACATTAATCCTCAACATTACCATCATTGATATATTAAAAGCGGTAGATACTGGACTTAACTAAGTGATGTGGTCCTAGCAAACTAGGTGATGCCTGTAGTGGCACGAGCGAGATAGATATTACAAACATGCGTAAGAGACACGATACGCGCGAGTTGCGAGAGAGACTGCGCCGAGCCTTACTGATTGCGATGTTAGCGCGTAACGTATCTTCCTCTTTTTAATATACAGAGTGTTTGGTGCATCGTGTGCCAAATTAAAATGGTCGACTGAAGGGGTCATCCGCTAGCCTTTCAGACCCCTTAACACCCCTCATGCTCTGTGGATTTTTTTTTATCGACTTTTTATTGTTTTCCAAAAAAAAGACCCAAACTTTACATTCAAATACAGATTTTAAAAAAAATATAAGGCGTAGACTCTGAATTTTAATTTTATTTCGATGTGTATTGTTTAAGAATACTTTTAAATACAAAATTAGTGATATTAGTCACCTAGTTTTTTTTTTAATTCACTCGCAAAGGTAAAACTTAAATTAAAGCTGTACATGTTACAGCTATTTATAAGGCTACAAAAAAAAAACCAAAAGCGACCGGGATCTTCCAACTCCCTCATTAATTCTCCAGTCTATCCTCTTTCTAATGATGTGCCACGTGCCATAAAAGTATTTAACAACTTTGTGAACTCGCTAGAATTGTGAATCAAGTCACATAAAACTACATTCCAAATTCGAATGAAAAAATATTTATTGCGGAACTGTTACTTGAGAAAGAGGTAAAATTTGTTTTCTCACTCTTTCACAGTAAAATCTATCTTCTATCTCTTTCTTGCATACCTTAAATCGGTTTGAACAAATCGCGCCGCCCGACCCGCCATTTTTTTAGTCGAGACATGACTGCCTCTGCTACCTAACGTGTGTGCTAGTTCACCATACTCCGCGATTCTTTTATTACTTTGTTATCGTTAAGTTTTGCTGGTTCTTGTTACATTTGTTTAATTTTTGTTGTTATTGTTAAACTTTGAGTTTTTTGTTATTGCAATGGCGACATTCTCTAACGAAGAATATGCGGACATCATGATGGCTTACGGAGCCGCTAATGGCGTCGCTCGTGCAGCGCAACGACTTTACCAGGAACGCTTTCCTGGTAGACGATTACCTGGCCGCAGAGTCTTCCAAGACACATACCGACGCATACGCGAGACTGGCAGTGTTACTTTTAATGAACCAAGGGGCCATATTGTGCGACATAATGTTGAAGTAGACGAGAGAATACTGGCACTTTTTGAAGAAGACCCTACAAGAAGCATTAGATATGTGGCATCACATCTTGATATTTCAATATGGAAAGTGTGGAAAGTACTTCGTCAAAACAAAAAGCATCCATTCCACTACACACCGGTGCAAGGTACGTAATTTTAAACTAACTTTAAACCCGTGCAAGCTTTGTTTGACCTTGCCTTTGTTTAGCAGGTAATGGGTATGGTATGGCGTCACTTCCAGGTAGTGAATCTATTAGCACGAACAGCGGGTCCTTTCTTGTGCAATTACTTATTGCCCAAGAGAAATTTAAAAGAGTTTTTTGTTTGTTGCAGGTCTTGAGGGTGGCGACTTTGAGAGACGAGTGGCTTTTTGTCGGTTTCTTTTACACACGGATGTGGATGATCCTGATTTTTTAAAAAGAATACTGTGGACGGATGAATCCAAATTTACCAAGGATGGGATCCTCAATTTACACAATTTGCACCACTGGACAACGAAAACGCAAAACCCACGTGTTAAAAGACAGAAATCTTCTCAAAGAAGGTTTAGTGTAAACGTTTGGGCAGGAGTGATTGGGAATCAGGTAATTGGACCGCATTACCTGCCCGATAATCTCAATGGCGAAGACTACCTGGAATTCCTACAAAATGACCTGCCCGAATTAGTGACCGATGTGCCCGTATTTAATGAACGTGTGCCCATTGTATTTCAAAATGACGGCTGTCCCGCGCATTGGCGATTGACTGTGAGGGAATATTTCGACAATGTGTTCCCCAAGGCATGGATTGGACGCGATGGCCCTATTCCATGGCCGCCACGTTCCCCAGATCTAACTCCGTTAGACTTTTATGTCTGGGGACGTGCCAAAGAGTTGGTATATGCCACGGAGGTTCCAACTAGGGAGGTATTAGTCCAACGCATAGAAGCGGCATTCAATACTATTAAGGAGGAAATACGACTTCGTACAACAACTGTTGAAATACGAAACAAGTGTCGGGCCTGCATTCGCAACAGAGGCCAACAATTTGAGCAAGATTTGTAACAATGATTAAATAAATGTTAAAAATGCAATTTTGTTTTTTTATTTCAAGTAAATCCCACGAAAGATACAGATATGAGACACGAATTTACCTAACCATAAGAATGAGATAGCAGATTTATAGGTTTGACAGGTATCATTTAAGAGATTTTTTTTTAAATCATAATTTTGAATATTAGCCTTAGGTGACTCGATTCACAATTCTAGCGAATTCACAAAGTTGTTAAAATACTTTTATGGCATGTGGCACATCATTAGAAAGAGGATAGACTGGAGAATTAATGAGGGAGTTGGAAGATCCCGGTCGCTTTTGATTTTTTTTTTGTAGCCTTATAAACAGCTGTAACATGTACAGCTTTAATTTAAGTTTTACCTTTGCGAGTGAATTAAAAAAGAACTAGGTGACTAATATCACTAATTTTGTATTTAAAAGTATTCTTAAACAATACACATCGAAATAAAAATAAAATTCAGAGTCTACGCCTTATATTTTTTTTTTAAATCTGTATTTGAATGTAAAATTTGGGTCTTTTTTTTTGGAAAACAATAAAAAGTCGATAAAAAAAAATCCACAGAGCATGAGGGGTGTTAAAGGGTCTAAAAGGCTAGCGGATGACTCCTTCAGTCGACCATTTCAATTTGGCACACGATGCACCAAACACCCTGTATATCAATGTTTACCATATATTTATTTCAAAATTAATGCTTCAGTATTTTCGACATAACGGAGGATCATGCTAAGCCATTTGAGGTAGTATAGGCTCTTAAGACTCAGATATATGCCAGTGACCTTGAGTGGTTAGCTTACGTGTTCTGTACTGAGCTCACGCAACACGTCGTACGTTCAGCCAGTAATAGAACTCGCCCATCAAGGAGCGCTGTCCCCAATTTGACGCATTATTAATTTATTATACACAAAACAAAAGGTATTTTAATAAAACGCGTATACTAAAAGATCAATAATTAAATTATCTTTAAATTGGTGAAGTTTTCAGAAAAATACGATTGGTAGATTTTGCACCATTCTCAGTTTTTATCCGCGTTAGACATAACTTTACAAATTAATTTCACTATGTAATATAAACATAATCTATAATATTCACATATTAAGTTATTGAGAAAATGCTCTAATTTATCATATATTTTTTTCAAATCATTAACACTACTCGTTTAGACGTGATCTTCAGTATAAAATCATTAAGAGTCGGTTATCGTCCCCTAATACTAGAAACGATTAGTGAAACACAATATAAGTGCGTACCTGTTGAGGACAAACCGTGAGCGAAATAATAATGTGAACCAAAAACGTATGAGTAATCATAAATGCTTTATTGTATAGAAGATACATAAAACAATAGCATAATCAGCCTATAATGTTCCCACTGCTGGGACACAGGCCTCCTGTCTGTGTGAGGGAGCGGGCCGTAATCCATCACGCGGGCCCAGTGCGGGTTGGTAGATGTCACATGTCTTCGAATTTTTGGTTCTAGGACACGCCGGTTTCCTCACAATGTTTTCCTTCACCGTTTTGAGAGCAGTGGTGATGAAATTATTTACACAAAGTAAAGCGCCTGCTTGGGTTCTCGTAAGTCGGGGCCGTTACGACTGGTCTCATCATAAAACCATGTTTCGACATAATAGAGCAACGACCTATGCAGTCTAAGCCCTGTTTTTGTTCAAGACTTCGAAGCTCTTAGATCAATGGAAGGAGCGAGGATTTGGCCACGACTTGGATCTTCCGATAAAGTAAGAGGATGCAGACAGAATCTCACCATGGCCTAAAGACTACAAAAAGTCTAGTATTATAAGCATACAAACCACAAACCCTAACCACGCAAAAATACCTAATAAAATGCCTTCAATGCACTAAAAAGCAAATTGCGGAAACATCCAACAACATAGTTCGATGTCCCTCAAAATTGTTTCTAAAGCTTCGTTTAGACTACGACATAAAATTCGGAAACTAAGATCAGTGTCCGACCTCTTACTAGTGTTGGTAAAATAAAGGACAAATTAAGTGAATAGGTTAACTCCAACACAACACGAGCTAAAACTACTAAAGCAGATCGCTGATGGACATGGGCTATTATTTCCAACAGCGCCATTACGAAAACAATACCCTGAGCTAAAAGAGGACAGGTTTAGCTAGAAATTGGATGGACGGTCACGGTACACATGCTAAGGTAGTGACTAGTGGTATTAATCATCATAAGAATACACTAAAGCGCAAAAGGATATAAGTAAAAAAGTTTACATATTTAATGAGACGTTAAATTGCAAAACACTGGCATGTATCTTACTAGACTTCCTTGAAGCTCAAGATAGTCATAAGTATATACCAGCAATGTAAACTAGGCTTTAAAAGTTACCAACAAAACAATGAACAATACTTTTCAAATACATTTTTTGAAACTTCATTGACGTGCAAGCAACCAGCGATGTAAACAAGACAACAACAAAAAAAAAGAAGATTATTTCAAAAGGAGAATACATAGTTTTGTTCAACCAGCAATGTAAGTGGGGCTTTCAAAACTATAAACAAAGAATATTTTAAAAAGAGAATAAAGTTGTTCGATAGTTTCTCGCTGCCAGTTGCATTGCACCGGCCCCTTAGCATGGACCCACAGAGTAAGGTCAAATCCATTAGCCGGTGAGTCACTGGTATACGGGAATCATGCACGTCGATAGACCATAGTAGACGTAGCTATACTTATTATACGGTTGAAATATATTTAATTATTGTTTTTGACACGTGTTACTTGGATTGGGGAAAGCAAAAGGGGGTATTAATTTGTGATAGACGGTAAAGACGAAGCGTCGAGGACGAAAACAATTCTGGGTGCGTGATATCCATATTCATCTTAAAATAATTGATCAAATTGTAAAACGGGTGCCCCAAACTGCAAAATGAATGCCTCACAAGAAATCTACCACCACAGTAAGTAGTGGTAGATTTTGTTTTCAGTTCCTAAACTAGTATTTCAAATTGGACATATTGAGCCTTATTACAAAACAAGGTTTATCTTCAGACCCAAGTTTAAACCATGGAGCCATTATTGAATTTCGAACTATAATCCGTCTACGGTAAAATTCCTAATACAAAACTGACAACTTAGTTTCGAACTAAGTATTCAGTTTTGTTTAAAGAATGGTATTTCAATCAGAGTTACGTTCTCATTACAAAAATTGGTTCCATGGTTTGCAATGTCAAAATATAAATCTTGTTTTGTAATAAGACGGTATTAGTCCAATTTGATATACTTACAAATTAAACCAAAGTGTTTTTAATAACAATCTGTCAATAGCTATTGAAACTCTAAAATCATTTCTTTTTAGTAGATTTTTTACATAGAAAACCGCACTGTAAATCTGTAAATGGCGGTAATCACAATAAAGCATAGAGATAATATCGGATTGTGGCTTTTGCCCTATTTGTTTATTCAAAGTGCTGCAATGTTATAGCGTACAAAAGAATTATTGATGCATCAGCCAACACTATAGTGAGTTTACGGGTGCGTCGATTTGCGGTTTTTGAAACTGTAATTTATTAGTAGAAAAATTGAAAGAAAGACAGAAAGAAAATAAATTTATTTGACCCAGGGAGCCTTATTACAAAACAAGATTTATATTTTGACATGGCTTAAACCATGGAGCCAGTTTTGGTAATAAGAACCGTTCTTTATACAAAATTGAAAACTTAGTTCGGTACTAAGTTGTCAGTTTTGTGCTTAGGAACTTTACCATAGTCGGAATAAAGTTCGAAATTCAATAATGGCTACATGTTTTAAGCCTGGGTCTGAAGATAAACCTTGTTTTGTAATAAGGGGGAGGGGGTCTACTCCGAACATAAATCCGAAGTATTGACCGAATGTTCGGCCGTTGCTTGATTACGGCTAGCTATGGCTGTCTACAGCGAAAGAAAAACAAAACCACAGTCAAAGAGATAAGCCAAAGTCAAAAATGTAGCTTAAAGTCGGGTAAGGATTCAAAGTCAAAAAAGGAAACTATGGCAGTTACAAAACGGCCGATACTTCCGATTAACGCTTCGGAGTAGGCACCCAGCTTTTTTTTTTTTTCTCTATATTTATTAGGGACTTGGAACCTATAACAAGTCATGTCAGCCCCATCATTTCCTTAACAAGTTACTTACAAAATTTTCTTAATACTATTAAATATAAACTTATAAATTAGCTTAGCTTTATTTATTGCTTGCAGGGTAAGCCAGAATACATTGGAACTTACCTAAATGTAATGCATTCAATTTTAATTTTTTACATAAATGTTGTCGTTCAAAATCATTGCGAATACAATATATAAGGAGGTGTTGGACATCTTCTGGTTTATCACAAGCAGTACAGTTAGGTGACAGGGATTTATTCATTAAAAAGGTAAATTTTTTAAGTGGTACATGTCCAGATCGTATTCTAAAAGCTGCACCCAGGTTATGGCACACAATATTCACACAAAAAAACAAAAATTTAAAACAATATTCTTGGCTCACGGCTACACCAAATAGGCCCAGTTCAGCATAAAAGTCAGACAACTAAGAAGTGACGCTGGTTTTCAACTGGTCTTTATGTTACCCCAATTACACTACCATATATTTATCATACAAATATGATTTCATATCTGTCAAATTCTATGATCATAGTTAAAATAATGATACTGTTCTTCATTTTTACATAATACAGTTATGAACATAAAAACGACATAGGACTTCTTGGCGGGAAAGTGAAGCGTCATGTTCAGCAGTTTGTTTAATTTTCCAAAATTTGTGTTTAGCCGAATATTAATGTGTAATAATGGTGGATTATTAACCATTAAGTGTTTGTGAACGTGCATTAGTGTAGGCAAATGAAACAAAACAGTGCAACTTCGCTTCAAGTTCTCTCAAGAAGTCCGCGTGAGGTCTCAGTAAAGTGCCACATCTTTACTCAAGGGGAATGGGCGGGGATATCATCATCATGCATTTATAATTCATTTCATCAATATTATACAAGAACTAAAACGTGACATTGGCTAAATGCACAAACCGTGCGAAGCCAGAAGGAAATAAAATAAAAAAAAAAAAACGACATACGACTTAATCAAGATGGATAACGACTTGAGCCGTGTTTTCCGTAGCTATGAGTGCAATTTTAATAATTGCATTAAAAAGGAAGATAAAAACGGTTAAAAATTTGTAAAAAGAATACTTACTCAATATCCTTGTAATGGTTTATTATTATTTTTGTTGTTACGATATCCAGTCGAAATTTTTGCATTTTGACGCCATTTTTGAGAAAAGACGGAAAAGATCATAGTTGTACTTGCTAACAAATCAACATCATCACAGCCGAAAGACGTCCACTGCTGGACATAGGCCTCCCCCAAAGGGGGGGGTTTGCCATAATCGCCGCGCTTGGCAGGCGGGTTGGCGATCGCAGTAGTGTTAAAATGCATAGAGAACGCTGCTGCCCATTCTCTAGTAAGTCCCTTAGTCGCCTTAAACGACACTCACGGGAAGAAATAGGATACTTAGTTCTATTCTTTACGTCCGGCACCACACAGACAAATAGAATCCCTTAACTATGACCATAGACAATTTGAATCATATGTAGATATTATACCGTCATAGGTTCTTCATATAAAAATCACTCCATATTTCTATGATAGTCTAGTATGGCTCTCACGGATGTAAATCAGTTTTATAGTGTGTAAATAAAAAATGTGTAAATAAAGCAAATAATAATAAAATCAATTAGATATTTGTTTAAAAATAATTAAAGATAGAGACAGATATATTGGTGTTTAGGAAAAGAAATAAAATTATATGGTTGCACAAGAAACAAAGGACTGTCGTCAATAAATACTAGATAATTTAATCATAATTCATATCAATGAAACATTCAAATTGATCATGTCTAGCTTTCATTGCGCATCCATGAGATACTGCCGTAGGCGTCTGTTAAATGTGTCGATCCTATTAATTGTTCGAATAGGTGGTGGCAGGATATTCCATACTTTAGAAGCCGCATAACGGAAGCTACCTCTAAAAGCTGTTGTACTATAAGACTGAGTCGAGAGTTTCTGCGAGCATTGCCTTCTCCCACGTTCTCGTCTACTCACTATCCAACTCAATCAATTGCATTGACCACTGCCTGAAACGTGTGGTTTCCATGAAAGAACTGGCTCTTTTTCTGTGGCTGTTAAGACTATAAGAGGCAACAAATAATAGAATAGAATAGGTCGATCCTTTTAATTGTTCGAATAGGTGGTGGCAGGTTATTCCACACTTTAGAAGCCGTATAACGGAAGCTACCTCTAAAAGCTTCTGTACTCAGTATTATGAGACTGAGTCGAGTTTCTGCTAGCATTGCCTTCTCCCACGTTCTCGTCTACTCGCTATCCAACTCAATCGATTGCATTGCCCACTGCCTGAAGCGTATGGTTTCCATGAAAGAACTGGCTCTTTTTCCGTGGCTGTTAAGACTTTAAGAGGCAACAAATAATAGAATAGAATACTCTTTATTATATATACCATAAACATTACAGATATAAATTTAGACATTTTACACAGGGTGACACAATGGGCGGTCTTATCGCTAAAAGCGATCTTTTAAAAACAACCTTTGGATGGATTTAGGGGGAAGGAGAGACAATACTGCAGGTAGTCTGTGGTGTACTATTTACATTATTAAAAAAAAAATACATAGATATCACATACTAAACTTATATAAATAAATATATTCAATAATAATCATGAAATAAGTGCAAGGAACAAACACAATAAATTATGTTCAAGAAGACAGTTTGTGTTTCTTCGGACTCGCGCACGAAGGGTTCCGTACCATTATCTATAAAAATGGCAAAAAAACACGTTTGTTGTGTGGGAGCCCCCTTAAATATTTGTTTTATTTTAATTTAATCATTTATTTTTAAAGTCTATATATATCTACATATTCTGTGAATATTTCAAGCGTCTACCTGTTGCCGTTATCAATATAGAGCAAAAAAAGCAAAAAATCACGTTTGTTGTATGGGAGCCCCCTTAAATATTTATTTTATTCTATTTTTTAGTATTTTTTGTTATAGCGGCAACAGAAATACATCATCTGTGAAAATTTCAACTGTCTAGCTATCACGGTTCATGAGATACAGCCTGGTGACAGACGGACAGACAGACAGACGGCGGAGCCTTAGTAATAGGGTTCCCGTTTTACCCTTTGGGTACGGAACCCTAAAAATGGACAATGATTGAGCACGCCATAACGACACGGGCAAGGCATTCCATAACCGTACTGACTGAACTGTAAAAGATTTATTATACAAACTGGTGGCTTTTTTTCATCTCAGTTTCAAGTTAAAATCTAAGTCCCATATTACAGAATGTCACTCAATACTCAAGCATTACTTAAAACTAGTTTCAACCAATCAAATGGCTTGAATCTAGTTTTAAGTAATGCTTGAGTATTGAGGGACGTTCTGTAATAAGAGCGATCTATGAGATTGGATGACTACGGCTCAGCGCAGACAGAACGGAGCGCAGCGGAGAGGATTTTATTAACGCACTTGAAAATAAACTTTAAAATTATTACAATAAAGTGCATAAATGCTTGAACCTGACAAAAAATGCTCGCGCGTCCTCGAAGCATACACGATCCGTAAAGAAAATGCCCGAGTCCGCGCGGGGATTATTCCTCTCTGTCTGCGCTGAGCCTAAGTCTCTGACTTACTTTGAATAAATCTATGAGTTATGTCTATGGATCTATGAGTTTATAATCTGGATTCATTTCAGGCGTAAACAAAACTAATCTATCTACGTCTACGGTTTCATTTCAATTTTTCCACTCTCGTCGTCTCCTGTCCGTCGGGCTTCGATGACCCATGGGGATAAGTAGCGCTACACGCTTCTCCTGAGCATGAGGTTCGATTCCCGGGTCGGGGAAAGTGTTATTGGGATTTTTCATTAGGTATTTCTCAGTAGCAGCCCTGAGTATTTTTTTTTTTTGGGTGGGAAATCATCAAATAACTTCTCCCGCTCTGGGCGGAGCGAGAGGGAGTGTCAGACTTTTACTGACTAAAACCCACCGTGTTCCTTCAAATGCCTGTGTGCCAGGGCCACGATATCCCTTTCGGACAGACTCGTAACCCTGGCAGGCATTGGCCCTTTCGGACCCCGTCAATTAGGGTTAGCAGCCCTGAGTCTGGATTTGTGCCCGGTTGATGGCAATAGGCTCGCCCCTATTACATGGGACTTAAACATAACTGGCGAAATGTGGTTGTACTATAGATACACCTTTGCCTAACCCTTCGGGGATTACAGGCGTAATGTTATATTATGTTACTAGCTGCTGCCCGCGGCTTCGCCCGCGTGGCGATTTCTAAACATATAAACCTTCCTCTTGAATCACTCTATCTATTAAAAACCACCGCATCAAAATCCGTTGCGGAGTTTTAAAGATCTAAGCATACATAGGGACAGACAGGAAGCGGGAAGCGACTTTGTTTTATAATGTAATGATGACTAAGGCGAATTTTTATTCAATTGCAACTTTTCGCCCACGTTTTTTATCATCGCCATAGACGCGAAATGCTGGATAATTCAATATTAGAACTTCCCCACGATATTCTAAGGTGCTTACGAGTAATATTTAAATCATAACCACTAATATAAACATTACCGACGTGCGTGTATGACTAGATGTATGAACGTAGGCGAAGTAAAAGGAGTATGTAAGGAGCGTAGCAAACTAGCAAGTGGCGTTCTATAGTTTCTGCCTACCCCCATGGGAAGAAGGCGTGAGTTTATGTATGTATGTATCATAATTATAAAGGAAAGACCTGCCTAACTGTTCCCTTTGTTACAACAATCGCTGTAACGAGATTATCCCCTCGTTTCGCGTCCGCCGGGACTGATAAAAAAGCAAATTTGACAACTTAATTAGCGCGATTGGATTTTTTGAGGACTTTTTGCCTCCTAAGCAAAGGGATGTGAGTTCGATTCTTGGATCAGGTCATGCATAGCTCCGCTGGTTCTTTTTAACCGACTTCCAATAAGGAGGAGGTTATAAGTTCGGCTGTATGTTTTTTTTTTTGTGTTTGTTCACCGATTACTCCGTCAATTGTGGACCGATTTTGATTTTTTTTATTTTGTTTGAAAGTGTACGCTCCCAAGGTGGTCCCATTGTCACCAAGTCAGAATCTGATGAGGGGGATCCCATGGAAATCTAGGGCACTCCTGAAATTTTATAGGCACACCTATATCGATTTCAGTATTTTTTATAGTAACTCATGCATTTGCACTCGAAAAGCACCATTTGGTGAAGTGGAACTGATGCTGAAGACCACAGATGGCTCCGGAACTACTTAATATTAAGTATTTCACTGTTGCGATTCAATTAGACACTTTAATATGGTTGCTAAGTAATTTATGCTCATCACAATGCATATGGTGAAATCACCATTAGTTCAAGTTCTCCTGGTTTGTACCAGGAGAACTCCTCATCTATTAACGCCCCTGCATCAGGAAAAGCAATATTTTGTAAAAGATGATAAGCAGTTGACATTAGGCTATTTTAACTTAGATAAATTGCAAACTGACCCACTAAAAAGTTATAAATTAAAAATCATTATTAACAAAAAAAAAACAACTGACTTCCAAAATAAAACACTACAAAGTGAAAAATAACCTGAATTTCTGAAAGCGACAAAAATCTTATTCAAAAACAAAATAGAAAACTTAAAAATTATCTCAAAAGGATGAAAAACTATAATAACTTGGATGTTATCAGAATAATGCACACAGTTAGACCAGTAAGCTCTTAACAATTAGATGACTCATGTAAACTTGAGAAGTTAACTGAACTTAAAGTGGTAAGCGGTCATTATAACTGTCTGGTTCTACTTAAAGTGATATGAGTTGGTAAATAAATATTACATATTGATATAATTTCATTTGTAAATCTTTGTCAGTTCATACGGGTAGTCAGAAGGCCAAAAATCTGACAACCAGTCATACCAAGGGGTAACCAGTAACTGGGTTGTGGTGTAGGGTGGTTTTAGAGTTTGTTGAATGGTTAAAATTGATCACATTCATGAATTCTTTCTCACCCCCTGGAAGGATGCTATGAAATCGGAAGTCAGCCATAACAAAACAAAAACCATTTGTCTTTTTATGTATTTATTACTTATATCAATAAAATCTGCCTAGCCTTATCCCAACCATGTTGGGGTCAGTTTCCAGTTTAATTGAATGCAGCTGAATTCCAGTATTTTACATGGAGCAAACGCCTTTCTGACAAGTAAGTCTAGTCACAGACATTTACGAAATATCATCCCTTATCTGTCCAAATATCATGATACAAAATTAACTCATTAACTCAATCTAAATCATTAGTAATTGCAGCTAGTGGAGGAATACTAATAATTATAAAACTGTTTACCTTTTAATAATTGGCTTTACTACTTGATAAAGTAATTAATTAACTGCCATGAATTTATGGGTTAGTTAATTGTTTAAACTAACAATCAGTTGATTGATAAAAAGTTGTTAATGTATGGTTTTATCGAAATCCTTCATTTTCAATCAGAAGACTTTTTAACGGAAAAACTACCAGGGTGTTTTTGATACACAAACCAATGGTCAGATTTTCATCATATTATAAATAAATGCTGGTAGCAGATGCTTTAAATGCATAGACACATGTCCAAGTAAATTTCTAGCCTAATAGTGGTAATATCATTAAAAATCTATTTCTTGTTTATGAACAAAGCCTTTGTGCCTCACATGTTGCAGTAATAATATTTACTTCAGTTTGATGGTACATGATAACATAACTGTTGAAGTTGTAGCTGAGTAGCCCATTCTAATAAGATTTCATACTTCACCATAAAAAAACATTTTCTGAAATAGATGATTTCAGTTTTTCAGTCTACTGTCTACATAGATTCTGTAATATATGAATTATGTTGTATTGTATCAAAGCACATTAGCTAACAGAAAAATAGCATCCAGTATGATAGCAATGTCCATGTGGGATGCCCATAAGTGGGAACAAGTCAGTGACATCCAAACAGGAAGTTTACACAGTAATCAAAAACAAAGACGGTGAAAAATACGGCAAATTCGGCAATACGCCTTGAAGAAGCCTGCGGTTTGTACCTCGCGAACACTTCGTGGGCGGCCTGCCACACATAGGCGTGATACGACAAAACAACAAAAATGCATAATATTTTCCATCTAAAACTATAAAACAATAAATAAACTAGCTAACTCACCGTAAATCTCCTTGATTTCGTTGTCGTTGGCTACATTATCACAATGAACGCACAAAATAAATACAATAAAAATGGCTCCTATGGTGTAATGAATATACATCTTAATAACACAATACGCACGTAAGAAGCGTGCGTAAACAGCTTAAACAGTATTTATAAAACACATTTTCACTTCGTTATCGGATAAGAGCGGAAATAATCTCTTTAACGAGTCATTTAATTCGTATAAATTGTACCAATCGAGCTGCCATCGAACAAGACCCCGCCGTCTGTCATTCGTCATGTCAATAAACAATTAATGTTGCCGTATTATATTTTTTATTTACTACTATTTCAACCAAAAAAAAGGAGTAAAATTTTTTTTTTTTTTCTACTACATCTCTGCAAAACCCAATTATCTACTCCATCTTTTACAAAGAAAATTAAAACTCTTAGCTAGTGCATGGGTTTAGTATCGCGCTGGCACTGTATTGGCCATCTAGTTAGTTCCTTCTGCATTATGCGCATACGCAATGTAGAATTTGATGTATTCTCTTTTGTCCCAGTTTGCTTCAAACCAGGGAATAATGTGTTAGGTGTTATGCAAAAGCTTCTTACGCTCCACGCAGGCAATCCAACACAGGCTACTTTAAAGAGCGCAGTAAATTGTGGAAATAGAGGTATCCACCATCCCAAGACTTCGCAAAGTCCCAAGAACACCTGCCTTCCGGGTGTATTTGGTTAGAAGCGTTAACCAACAGCAGCAGGTAGTGTAAAAAGCAGCATTTGACATACAGAATGGGCAGCAGCGTTCTCTATGTATTTTAAATTTTAACACCATACTGCGATCGCCAATCCGCCTGCCAAGCGTGTCGATTATGGCAACCCCCCCCCCTCCCTTTGGGGGATGCTTATATCCAGCAGTGGACGTCTTTCGGCTGAAATAATGATGACGATGATTTGGAAAGTACTGAACCGATTACGTACGAAATGGGGCATTATAGATTCATCCAACATTCAGTGCGAGTGCGGTGGCCCTGATCAGACTATGCTACTTAATGCTACAGTGTCCCAAATGTCTGTTCACCTGGCACCCTTGACGATCTGAACAACGCCTCTGACACCTCAATGCCCAACCAATGCCCAAACAATGTAGGAAACATAGATGTACCGTCGAAACGAAAAGAAGAAGACTGAAATCATCAACAAGAAATCTGCTGCTCCATACCTTCGTGTTCAAATTAATCCACAAAATGTATGGAGCCGATGATTTTTTTCTGCGATATCAAGTTAGGGCCCTTAGTAAGAGGTTCGTAATGATGACCCCTTTTCAGGTCTAGAGTAAACGAAAGCTAAGCTTGTTTATAGCACACTCAGCTATGCCCTCGGAGCAGTCCTTAATGTTGTCGACTAAGCGTCAATAGAGGAGCATCGTCGAAAAAGTCAAAGTAGACTTCATACCACTGCTGCTTACAAATCAATTTTTTTTCTTCCAAATCATGCATTAATTCATGATTTTGCTTATGAGTTTCTTTTGTACCGAAGGTGAGCGGCTGCCCCATTTCAAAACCTAGTAAGGGAGTATTTTATTAGGGGTTAGCAAATAATTCCATGAAAATTCATTTAAATAGGGGATGGAAATGGGGGGAAAGTTTGTCTCAAAAAATCCCAGTGGGAACACGGCTGGCTTGTACACACGGCTACACATCAAGCTGATCTCGCATTGTATAGCATTTCCGTACAATGCGAGTTCAGCGTAAACTGGAAATGTATAGCTTGATGTGTAGCCGTGTGTACTTATTAGAGAAATCCACATACAAAAAAGAACGAACCTTCCGAATACAAAACCTCCTACTTTTTTAAAGTCGGTGAAATTGATTTCGCCCTGAGTGCCGAATTTCTTAAGGTGCCTATTATACGTATAATAAATAATAATAATACAAACTTTATTGTTCAAGAGAGCAGTAGGTACAAATTCAAAACAGCACTAGCCTCCACACTAGGATTCCCTGTGTCGTGGTATGTATTTTCTACGTAGTACTTAACTACATTTAAATTATAGTTACTCCTAAATACCTCATATAAATAACACCGCTCCTTATTTCCTATGTTCCAATCCTGATAAGAATTTGTGCACTTAACAAAGGAAATTAATATTTTTGCAATATTCCTTATTTTCATTATTCTTCTATCTGGAACTACGTTCGGACTTAGTGGCGAACAGTAGCCGTTACAATACAATACTCATAGAACTCCATCGTACTGTTATGACATCCACATTCACTGATGACGAAATCGATGAATTTGTTATCCGTTATTCTACAAAAAATATAAGTTCTAAAGGGAGTTCTGAGAAAATAAATTATAGTGTTGCTGTGCTTGTGTCTTCTGCAGTTCTCCGCAATCTCTGCTCACCCTGTCTGAAATAAAAAGTACGTGTTCTTTTTATCTATGGCGTAGCGTAAAAATCATGGACAATAACAAGTGTAGCTTTTAGTGTCGCCAGCAAAATAAAATGTTCAATAATAAATAATTAATTGCGTAGCGATAGCGATATTTTATATGTGTTCTGTGTATTTTATGCTTACAGTCGAAACATTAGAGCGTACGAGTGAATTGTATGTACTAGTTTACAAAGTAAATTAGTAAATAATGTCTAAAAAAACCACCAGAAGCAACAATATATTCACATGTTTCATGATTTAGGTTTTATGCATTCCTATTTTTGAAGTTTCAGCTTTATTGGTTGTATTAAAATTTAAATGATCCTGATTTCAATGCAAACTAAAACACAGGTTGCAAGAAATGAGGTATATTGGGTTGCATGATGGGTTGCAAGTGAATTGAAGTGAATAATTGGTAGGTGGCAACACTCGCAGTGAGATTGTTTGTTCGGCTTTGGGTGTCAGCCGCTTTGTAGTTTTGCGTGATAATTATAGAAATATTCAGTGCTATCGTCGTATGAGTGAATAGAAAATGGTTTAATAATCGTGCGATGACTTTTATGTCGCGTTATTGCGCGTATTGTATGTAAAATCGAGGTGCTTCCGCCATGACAATGGGTAGCACCGTCGGGAAGTATCCCGCGGCACTTATTCTATACTTTCTGTGTATGGGACTATGGTATCCAATTTTAGGTGAGTAATAAACAATTTTAGATTGTTTTCAGCGTAAGAGCTTAAGAATTTTAATATCATAAGTGTCTATCTGCGGTTTAGCCGATAGAAACATGGAACATGACAATATTTTTTGCCCTATACGCGCATTTTTTTCAATTGATGTGTTTCTTCAAATTTGCGGTCAGCGGATGCTATTTAGCAGCGCAATGAACGTACTCCTGTTGGTTAAACTTATGTTAATGATGTTTACTCTTATCAAATGCATTTTATTTGATTTGGAACCCAATTTATGAGTCAATATCAGCAGTTTGGTCTAGTTTGATAAAAGGTTGCACTGTTTTTGCGTTCTAAATGATCGAAATGTCACATTACCAAAGTTTTATTGAGGATAACATGATAAATTTACAATTTAAATAATAAATTTATGTAGTTTATGATATTTCTGGATCATGAATCATTAGTGGTCTGTCAGTTATGTTGGTATTTATATAATTATATACTTATTATATACTGATCTAATGAAAAAAAAACTGATGATGAAATGAAATCGTTTATTCTAGAATCACTTTTACACGTCACACAAAAAATTAATAAATCAGAATAGTCGACATCAGCTCAGTTGCTAAACAAGAGAAAAAAAAAAAGAAAAAAAACTTAGATGTAGTCGACATTTCATAACTAACTACCCCTGAGAAGAAATGGCGAAACAAAGTCAGGGGTCAGTCTCTTTTAAAGTGCAGACATAATTTTGGTCAGATTATGTGAGTACCTACCATATAGATCCATGTCTGAAATGGTCTTTTGAGTTCCACACGAATTTGAGTGGAACTATCCAATTTGTGCAAGCATTTGTCAGTAATCGTGCAGCTCAACTCAAGACTTAAGGAGCTCAACAACTCAATGAACAATACCAAAGAAAGGACATTTGGGTAAGCCGCATAAAGTGCTAAAAATGCCAGACCATCATTAAAACTAACTGAGAAAAAGAAAAAAAAAAGGAAAATATTATACAAAGTTTGGTTTTAGCACATTCACGACGGGGTGTACCACCGGTGGAGCATGCCGTACTCGCTGATATGGCGGCGTGTTCCACCGGTGGCCACATCACACTAGTTTAAGAAATAAATAAAATTTGCGCTGCTTTGAGAGAATGTGTTGCAGTTAAAGTTTCCACCATGTAAATTTGACAAATATTCAGGAGTTGGACATTATTAGGCAGGACTTTTGGTTTTTGGGGTGGTGGTCTACCACCGATGGCCATGTGATGATTGCCCGTAGGACAGCATATAACAGTTCATGTGGTCCCGTTCTGAACGTATTAATACAGCTTTTAAATCATTTAATGGGTAAGTTTGGTCAGTACAAAGTTTTTTGTAAAAGTGTATACATTGACCCATGAACGAGTTGCATACAAGGCGAGTGTGATGTACAGCAAGATTGTGTTTATTCCTGGTATACAAACTATGAATATCGCACATTTTCTTAAAATTTGATATAATTTAGTGTACATACAATATATTTTCATATATATACAGGCTGTTTGGCAGAACGTTGAACATAAGAAAATGGTGGATAGGTGGGATCATCTGATACTTACTCAGCCTTAATTTATTTGGCCCTGGGCCCTTGGATATTTTTTTTTGCTTTCTTCTAGTTTCATCACTTAACTTTAAAGTGTAATTTTTATTAAAAATGGGTAAAGCAGGCAATATTTTTTGATCAATTACCAACCTTGCAGTATTAAATTTCGCAAAACATTTCACTTTCCGTAAAGGTAGAGTTTCGTCGAAAATTTCCTACTTGATAAAATTATGAAATAACTCTTATAGGTTTTTTTTATAAAAGCAAATTACATACCATTAGAAAGGTCACACTAGGGATGTTTTGATAGAATTGGAACTCCTCAATCATTTTTTTTTTTTAATGCAAGTTGAAATTAAGATTAAAGTATTTTTTACATCTTTCTGTAAGTTTGAGGACTCATAACTTTTTTCTAGCTAAAATTTGAATACTTAAAGCAATAATTTTATAAGAATAAACCAACATTAAGATTTAAAAAAAAAAAAATTGCCTGTTTTACCCATTTTTTATAAAAATTACACTATAAAGTTAAGAAAGTGGTAAACCAGAAGAAAGCAAAAAAAAAATGTGTTCAGGGCCAAATAAATTAGGGCTGAGTAAGTAGCAGATGACCCCACCTATCCACCATTTTCATATGTTCAACGTTCTGCCAAACATCCTGTATATTGAGAGGCTGCAGTCAGAATATCTATTTCTTTCAATTTTTCATGAAGTGAATCTGTGGACCTAGATTGTAAATGGGTCAAACAGCCCTTTTCTGTAAATCAAAGATATTATTAATGTCCGCACAGGTTCCCCAGAGATGAATCCCATATATTATGACATAAGACTATGAAAATAACTAAAATAAACAATTCTGGCAGTATTTACATCAGTTATCTGTCGAATTTTTTTAACTGCCATAGGCGGCCACACAGCCTACCTGACAATTTTTCTACCTGTGGAGCCCACACGTAGAAAAATTGTCAGGTAAGTAGTACTATTCTTTACGTCCGGCAACACACGGAACACTGCATAGGTATTAAAGATAAAATAATATTAATTTGTAAACATATACAAATAAATATTCTTGAAGATTTTTTCCAGCTTTATGTAATGGCCTACATGTTTAGCACAGATTATGGAAAGTAGATATCTAAATTATTGTAACTGATAAGAGGCCTCTTTTTATCTACAAATAAGTAATCACACATAACATCACACCTTGTTTCCCCGAAGGGTTGGGCAGAGGTGTAGCAGCAGTAGTGCTTGTGACCACTAAACCAACGAGGCAGTCAGTAAGAAAGAAATCAGTAGCTGCAAAATCAATTTCTTGATTAACATCATCATATCAACCTGGAATCCTTTCCTTTCTGCCATACTTCTCGGTACCTACTGTGCATCCCTCTTCGATTTCCCGCAACATTGATAATATTGTCAATCGTTTTTTTGATAATTTCCCATTGCACATGGGCATTGTCTGCCTACAATTGCCCTGTTTAAGTTTATACCCTACTCCTAAGGGCCTGTGTTCACAACGTTTTTTAAACGCGCCGTTTACGCGCGTTTGTAGCGATACAGACACGAGTCAGACGCAGCCTGTAGACCTTCTGTAGGATAAAAGCGCGCCGTCGACGCACGTTTCTAAAACGCGCGTCAACGGTGCGTTTATAAAACTTGGTGTGTACACGTACTTACAGGCCCTAAGTCAGCCAGAATGATTGTAATCTCTGTAAAAATAAAATTCTGTTTATACATTAATGTATTTTCCATTCAGCCTTGGTGGTATTTAGTTACTTATTATGGTGTGTTGTCATAATAAATTATGCTTAAAGGTAGTATATTCATCACTGTCTTTATCTTTATATAAATTGGACAGCATTGTGACTACAGCTAAAACTGTAGTCATAATACTGTAACATTTAAATGTAATGATTGAAACTGTGTGGCTATTAAGAGACTATACTTAACAATTTACAACATAAATAAATAGGGTATAATGTAGTGCACCATTTCTATAAACGTTTAAGGAAAATAGGTTTTTCCCGTTAATAAATACCAAAATACATTTATTGAGAGCAGTGGCGGCCCAGTAGTAACGGCCTCGATTTACGAGTTGTAGGTGATGTAGATGGTAAAGCGGCTGCCTGGGTTCGAACCTACGAGGCAGCCGCTTTACCATATATAAATAATTTCATCACCACTGCTCTCAAACCAGTGAAGGAAAACATCTTGAGGAAACCGGCAGGTCCTAGAACCAAAAATTCGAACACATGTGACATCTACCAACCCCGCATTGAGCCCGCGTGGGATAACAGCCCACTCCCTCTCGAAGATAAGAGGCCTGTGTCCCAGCAGTGGGAACATTATAGGCTGATTATGACATTTATTGACATTCAATTAAAAACTATGTTTAACTGTCCATAATTTTTGTTTACCCAAATTGTTTTACAATTTACACCTTTTTATGATGACAATGACAGATTTTATTTTTGTTTATTCTGTAATTGGGGTATTCGGAATCACTATTAGTCGTTGTATAACAAATTCAAAATACTACTAAAAACTGGTCCACCTACGTTTTATTAAAAAAAAAAAACAAAAAAAAAAAGTTCTTCATTTAATTTGGCTGTTGTTACAATGAGAAAAGTAGGAAGTTCAACAAAGACAATGTTTATTTTGTTTATTATTATTTTAATTCATTAGATAAGGTGGAAAACCAGGGTAATAAAATTATAACTGTACCAACCAATTATATTCAAGAACAATAAGTATTTTTGTTATTGACTCATTTAGCTAATCATCATAGGTATTAGGGAACTCTTCATAATTATTGTAACAAAGAAAAACACACATTGATAACATTCATTCATAAATTCTCATAGATTAATACTTAGCTCAGAATACAGTTCAGTTGAGTTCAGTAAGAATTCTTGCAAGCTTTTATTTATATGACCCTGATAACAGCAGCTGTAGTACAATGATGTTTACACTTTCCATCTGAATCTTTAAAAGGGATATTGTTAGAAAGGCCAATGTGTTGAAAATTTAAATACTATTAAAAGTAGTCTCTTTCAAAGAGGTTTTGGTGAGACTTTAGGGAAGTTATGCTACTAATATTATAAACGCGATACTTCGTAAGTATGGATGGATGGATGTTTGTTACTCTTTCACGTAAAAACGGCTGGACCAATTTTGATAAAATTTTGTATCGAGGTAGCTGACACCCTGGATTAACATATAGGCTACTTTTTATCCCTATATTCCCACGGGATCGAGACTTACGCGGGTGAAACCGCGGGGCGCAGTTAGTACATAAACTCACGCCTTCTTACCATGGGGGTAGGCAGAAACTACAGAACACCATCCGCCTTACATAGTCTTTTTGCTTCGTTTACATTCATATTCATACATCACCAGGCTTAGCACCGTAGAGAAGTAGACAAAAACGACGTTTCCGTGTAGATAGTAGAACATTTTCGGTAGGCAAGCGATTTCTGTTCTACAGTAGAGTAGAAAAAAGTGCACGCCTCATAACGTTCACGTCGTTTTTTTCTTATTACTGCTAATAAGATAATTAATCAAATGAAATAAAATAAAAAACAATTATAAATAATAATACAAAAAATAATTATAAAAAAACAGAAGAACTCTGCTATGGTTTAGTGGCGCCATAATTATAAGGTGAGGAAAAAAAATACTATAATAAATAGATAGATATACAAAAAAATACACAGTCGTATATTAGTTTTTTTTATGAATAATAAATAAACGACAGTGAATTGAACGCTCATATTAATTGAGAAAGTCCGTAGTGTATTACTTTAGAATTTAGATAATAAAAACAAATATTCCGGTACGATAATTTTTTCGACCAATTTCCCACTTGATATTAGTACACTCATATTAACCTGTAAATGCTATATAAATAAAAAAAATCGATTTCAGTTTCGAGAAAACTGCTTTTTTTGAAATGCTCAACGCTTCGCTTATGAGGCGTGCAATAGAATGCGTCATGCTAAGGCTGCTCTTCGTTTGCGAGTACTTGGCACCTAAACTTTCTGAAGAACATCGCTAATAAGGTCACTACATTATGTCCTCCTAGGGCGTCCCCTCCCGGCGTTTCCACTCATACCTGCCTTGTGGCAATAATAATAACTGTGATAATTAGGTAATATTTATCTATTAAACACTTTACTGAAAAAGAAAACACTTTATTGAACACCACATATAGCAAAAAGTACATACATATTTAAATAATGTAATACCGCTTGATACGTAAAGGAATCTGGCGTTACTTTGCAGAAATCCATGACATACAAAATATTGTTTAAAGGCTTCTACTTACTGGCGCGACACACGACGCGACACAAAGGCACCGCTCGTCGCGCGACACGTGGTCGCGACGCGTGTCGCGCCTGTATGTAGAAGCTTTAGGGTGCCCGCACACGGACGTTTATCGCTGAGCGATTATATCGCTGGGCGATTTCTCAGCGATCTAAATTAAAGGTAAGCACAGCATTTAATTCAGATCTCAGTATACAATAATAATTAATATAAAGATGGACAACAATGTAATTAGAACTAATATCAATAATCTTTTATACTTTAAATGAACTTGAATTAAATTAAATAAGATTGTATTAAATTGAAATATCTATCAAACTAAAAACATAAAAAAAAACTCTAAAATAAAAGAAAAGAAACATTATTGTTCAATAATTACATATTATTGAGCACAGCTCTTTTGCGAAAAAAAAAAAACTTGATGTGTGATGCTGCCTGAAAATATCTCGAATTCAAAACCGTGAAAAATGTCGTTATTCTTTCTGAGAATATACTAAATAAGTTAAAAAGGTATAGCCCTGTGACAGAGGGCTTAGTCCGATTTTTAATACTTAGGTACTCGTTCTCGTTAACGTTAACAATCATCATTATTTTGACCAGGCAGCGCTTAAGGCTCCAGACTCCGGCTAGAACATTTTCCATGAAGTTCTCATAGACATTGTTTCACTAGAGTCGTCGCGACTGTCTGCGGGAGCCTTTATTCAGTTGTAGTACAAATTGAAGATTAAGTTAACGTGATCGAATAGATATAAAAACTCGCAGTCAGACCACTGACGGCGAAACTTGAAATGAAATGAAATGAAATGAAATCGTTTATTCTGTAAATAGGATATTAAAATCACTTTTACACGTCATATAAAAAATAAAAAATAAATCTAGATGTAGCCGACATTTCCTATCTGACTACCCCTGAGAAGAAATGGCGAAACAAACTCAGGGGTCAAAGTCTCTTTTAAAGTCCAGACATAATCTTGGTCAGATCATGTGAGGACCATGTAGATCCGTGTCTGAAATGGTCTTTTGAGGAAAGAACCACGCAAATTTGAGCGGACCTGACCAATCAGTGTAAGCATTTATCAGTAATCGTGCAGCTCAACTCAAAACTTAAGGAGCTCAACGACTCGACGAACAGTACCAAAAAAAGGACATTTGGGTAGGCCGCATAAAGCGCTCAAAATGTCAGACCATCATTAAAACTTAACTGAGAAAAGAAAGGAAAACATTTAAAGAAAAAAAAAAAATGACCCACATAGTGCTCACATTCACAATAAATTAAAGTAGTAAATATAATACTTTTCAAAGTAAACATTCATGTAAAATTGTATACAATATTCTGCAATGTCAATATGTATATAAAATCATGCATAATAATTAAAATGTCAAGTTTTATCACAAGGCTAGCAGAGCGAGCAGCTCAATCCCAAGCTTTTTTGTCCTCTAAATAATCAGAAATCTTATAGTACCCTTTTTTACAAAGTTTAGTTTTAATACAGATTTTAAATCGTTTAATGGGTAAGTTCCGAATGTCAGTAGGAAGTTGGTTGTAAAAGCGTATACATTGACCCATGAAAGAGTTGCCTACTCTGTGGAGGCGAGTGCGATGTACAGCAAGATTGTGTTTATTCCTGGTATTTAAACTATGAATATCGGACATTTTCTTAAAATTTGATTTATTTTTGTGTACATATAATAGATTTTCAAGTATATATTGAGAGGCTACAGTCAGAATATCTATTTCTTTGAATATTTCACGAAGTGAATCTCTTGGACCTAGATTGTAAATGGCTCGAACAGCCCTTTTCTGTAAAATAAAGATATTATTAATGTCCGCACATGTTCCCCAGAGAAGGATCCCATACGACATAAGACTATGAAAATAACTAAAATAAACAATTCTGGCAGTATCTACATCAGTAATCTGTCTAATTTTTTTAACAGCATAGGCGGCCGAACTAAGCCTTCCTGACAATTTTTCTACGTGTGGGCCCCATTGTAATTTACCGTCAATAGTTATTCCAAGAAAAACTGTCGACTCAACAGGGTCCAACTCTATTCCATTAAGTTGAACATTAGTAGTTAGCTGCCTGACATTTGGCATTGAAAATTTTATGAGTTTAGTCTTTTTCTCGTTCAGGAGAAGATTATTTACATTAAACCAATGGACAACTTTAGAGAGTGCATCGTTAACATGTTCAAAATTGACTAGCTGACGTTTGATTTTAAAAATGAGTGAAGTGTCATCTGCGAATAATACAATCTTGTGATTATCCCTTATGTGAAAAGGTAAGTCATTTATATAAATTAGAAACAAGAATGGACCTAGAATTGAACCCTGCGGAACGCCCATAGTGACCGCAGATCCTGCAGATCTCTTGCCATTAACATCAACCCTCTGAATTCTGTTGTTCAGATAAGAAGTCAGAAGGTCGAGAGCACTGTCCCTCAAACCATAATGGTGCAGTTTTCTGATGAGTGTATCATGATGAACGCAATCGAAGGCCTTAGACAAGTCGCAGAAAATGCCAAGAGCATCCCGCGACTCCTCCCAGGCCTCGAATATGCTCTTCAGTAATTCCACACCCGCGTCTGTAGTTGAACGACCCTTAGTAAAACCAAACTGTTTCAGATGTAGTAGATTATGTTTATTAAAATGTCCTAACATTTGTTCCAAAATTAATTTTTCAAAGATTTTGCTCAATGTAGGTAATATCGAAATAGGCCGAAAATTCGTAGGATCAGTTGTGCTGCCAGATTTGAACAGAGGAATCACTTTGCTAAGTTTCATCAGATCAGGAAATACACCAGATGCAATACAAGAATTAAAAACAATTGCTAAAAAGGGTGAAATAACATTAATTATTGAAGACATGGTATGTACTGATAACCCCCAAAGGTTGGAACCCTAATAAAAAAATGTTAAGTATTCTGTAAACGATGTTTGTATTAAACATAAAATCAAAAAGTTTGTTTACAACTTTCATATTATTATGCTTTTCTTATCTATATTACATTACTATTATCTGATAATAATATATTAACTGGTTCCGTTTTATCAATAACAAAGCAGATAATTCTAAATCCTTTGCTGCAATCAAATTTTCACCTTAGTGGTTAGTAATAAGGTTTGATTTTGTTTATAGTACTATTTTGTGTACTATTTTATGTATGTTGTTAGTAACCAAAAAGTTTCTTATAGTCCAGCAGCCACCGTTTTTTTTTTTTAGTGAGTAATAATAATAACAGGCTGAATCTTCGTGAGCAGGTTCGGTTCGACGAGACGCCCAAGTTTTTCCTCTGAAATTTTCTCGATAGAGGTAGCTAATGAACAGAGTAGAGGGTCTACTCCGAACCGTTACTCCGAAGCATCGGCCGAATGTTCGGCCGTTTTAAAACATCCATAGTTTCCTTTTTTTTTTTTCTTTCTTGGCAACTGAGCCGGTGTCGACTATTCTGCCAGCGTCACGTTGAGACGGCAGCGCAGAGTGGCGGGCCGTCGAACTTTGTACTTTGTGGTAGTTTAGTTAATAAAATGTTAGTAACTGCAAGGACAGAAACAGGGGTTAGTAAAAACATGTATTCTAATTTACAAACTTATAAAGAATACGAGGGCTGCACTAAAAGTATCGGGAATGGAATATTTCCACTGTTCATGTCATATTCAAATCTTTTTAATTGAAAACTCCTTGGTTTTAAAAATCGAATACCATTTATTTATTTAAAAAAAGATTCTCGGTCTTGTCACAAGGTTTTGTCAAACTTGTTTAGTCGTTGAGAAAATGGAATTGACTCGAGAAAATTCAAGAGCGATGATTTATTATGACTTTCGAAGTGGTTTAACACAAAAACAGTTTGTTGACCGGATGATTTCTGCATTTGGTGATGAAGCCCCATCCAAAACCACAATTTATCGCTGGTTTGCTGAATTTCAACGTGGACGTGTCAAGCTCAGTGATGATCCCCGTCAAGGTCGTCCAAAAACTGCAGTCACCCAAGAAAACGTTGATGCTGTGCGTAAGCTGATTGAGGAAGATCGACATGTGACATACCGCGAAATTCAGGCAACTTTAGACATTGGCATGAGTCAAATACAAATAATCTTGCATGAACAATTAGGTGTAAAAAAAGTTGTTTTCCCGATGGATACCGCATTCGCTCTGTGAAGAGCAAAAAGCGGCTCGCGTTACTTGGTGCGTCAGAACTCTCGAAAGATTCCACGCAGGATCCTCAAATGCTGTATACAACATTGTATCAGGTGACGAATCCTGGATATACGCGTACGAACCCGAAACAAAAAACCAGTCACGAGTTTGGGTGTTCGAAAATGAGTTAAAGCCAACAAAAATTGTTCGTTCACGGAGTGTTGCAAAAAAAATGGTGGCCACGTTTGTCTCCAAAACCGGCCATGTTACGACTATTCCTCTTGAGGGACAAAGAACGGTTAATGCAGAATGGTATGCTAGCATTTGTTTGCCACAGGTCGTTTCTGAACTCCGTAAAGAGAACTGCAACCGCCGCATCATCCTCCATCACGACAATGCGAGTTCTCACACCGCGCACAGAACAAAAGAGTTTTTAGAGCAAGAAAACATAGAATTATTAGACCATCCGCCGTACAGCGTCTAAAATAAAGAATAAATTGCGTGGACAGAGATTTTCATCACCTGAAGAAGCTGTGGACGCCTACAAAACGGCCATTTTGGAGACCCCAACTTCCGAATGGAATGGTTGCTTCAATGATTGGTTCCATCGTATGGAAATATGTGTCAAATTTCGCGGAGAATACTTCGAAAAGCAATAAATACATTTTTAAATAGTAATGTTGTGTCACTTCCTTGATTCCCGAAATTTTCAGTGCCGCCCTCGTATGCTACTATACAACACGAAAACTACACAAAATATAATGCATAGATAGTTATTGTGCGCACCAATTAAAATTTTAATTTATTTACATTTAAAAAAGTGGCTAGAATTTGTATAATTTTGGGGGAGAAGTGGGATAAAAGAGAATGAAAGTTAGTTGGGATAGGAATGTTACATTTGGAAATTTTTCGATTAAAATCAAAGGATTGGGTGTTCAAGGAGCAGGAAAAAAATATATGATCTAGAGTACCCTCCGCAAGGCCGCATTCGCATAATTATTTGACTTTGAATCCTTACCCGACTTAGTTACATTTTTAGGGTTCCGTAGTAAACAAGGAACCCTTATAGTTTCGCCATGTCCGTCTGTCTGTCTGTCTGTCTGTCTGTCTGTCTGTCTGTCTGTCTGTCTGTCTGTCTGTCTGTCTGTCTGTCTGTCTGTCTGTCTGTCTGTCTGTCTGTCTGTCTGTCTGTCTGTCTGTCTGTCTGTCTGTCTGTCTGTCTGTCTGTCTGTCTGTCTGTCTGTCTGTCTGTCTGTCTGTCTGTCTGTCTGTCTGTCTGTCTGTCTGTCTGTCTGTCTGTCTGTCTGTCTGTCTGTCTGTCTGTCTGTCTGTCTGTCTGTCTGTCTGTCTGTCTGTCTGTCTGTCTGTCTGTCTGTCTGTCTGTCTGTCTGTCTGTCTGTCTGTCTGTCTGTCTGTCTGTCTGTCTGTCTGTCTGTCTGTCCGTCAGTCCGTCTGTCTGTCTGTCTGTCTGTCTGTCTGTCTGTCTGTCTGTCTGTCTGTCTGTCCGTCCGTCCGTCCGTCCGTCCGTCCGTCCGTCTGTCGCCAGCTTAGCTCAGAGACGCTTAGTCCTAGAAAGCTGTAATTTGGCATGGGTATACATATTAATCATGCTAAAAAAATGGTAAAATACAACCAAAAAACATTTCCAATTTCCAACATTTTTTTTGTTATGAAAAACATTTTTTTTAGGGTACCTCCCTTACACGTGAAATGGGGATGATATTTTTTTTTCTCGTCTATTCCATGGTGTGGGGTATCGTTGGATAGGCCGTTCAAAAATATTGTGGGTTTGGGAAAACCATTTTTCAATTAAGGGGATCCGTTTGCGTAATATTAAGCTTTAAAGTGCTAGTTTTTGTTAGAGTCAAGTGTCCCCCCCCCTGCCAGCTAAATGGTTGGTTTTGGATATGTGAAAAAATTCATGGCAATAGTATATATAACGAAATTAAAAGGAAAACTATTACAGCTAAGTAGGCTTCACAAGTTAACGAGTAATAGTCGACCAACTTAAATTTGCAGTTGGAGAATTGACCGTAACGTATATCGATGTATGGGAGAGCATGTTTTTCAACTACAATGTTAAGTTTGTTTTTGGGATAAATTCATCCCAACCACGGAACCCTTCATTGTGCGTGGTCCGACATGCACTTGGCCGGTTTTTACTTTGGCTTATCTCTGACTGTCGTTTTTTTTTTCGCCGTAGTCAGCTATTGTTAGCCGTAGTCAAACAACGGCCGAACATTCAGCCGATACTTCGGATTTATGTTCGGAGTAGACGCCCAGGTATAAAACATGTTGATTCGGTGGGGTCTCAAAATTTTCTGAATAACAATAAGTTTTTTTTTATATTGTGGTAATTGGACGATAAACTCGGCAAAACAATTGTCCTACAAAATGGATGGTTTGACTGGAGCGTCCTACACTCCGAATATGTCCAAGTAACGAGGTCATCAAAATTATAGATAACAAGCTGATTTTTTGTATGCAGCTTAATAAATATTTGTAGAATCAAATGGTGGGTGACCATTTGATTCTACAAATATTTATTAAGCAAAAAAAAAAAAACAGAAAACCGTACCACTACATTTGTAGGACTATGTTGCCATTTTCACGGACATCTTGTATTGTCGCCATGTTAAATGTATTATGGAATTTTCTTTCCGAGTATACTATAAATGTCTGAATTATTTCAAAACATGCTATTAACGTAATGAGGAAAAAGTTAAATTAGTATCTACCACAGTATCGTTGCGGTGAGTTGACACTTGATGTATTTAAATTCGTCATTCAGAAATACCTTCGTTTTATCTTCATCAATGCGTATTCGATGATTTTGCCAATGTCAGGGTAGCTAACTTGTAGAAATATTTAATTGATGTACGCTTTTAAAAACAAATGAGCCTCTTTTGGCTTTTTCTGACCTTTTCTTAAAATTGGTCGCAGTAACTAAGCTACGGCACCCCAACAAAATGTGTTAGATTAAGTTAGAGCTGTGAACAATCGCGCGCGAGCCGAGCGAGCGAAGAGAGCGGCACCGCGTCAATGGCCGGCGAGCGCTACATCCAAGTTGATTGCTGTTAATTGGCTATTAGTATTAGTATTTCTAGGACGCCAAAATAGGAACTATTTGAGGCTCACAAAAAGAGGCACATTCATTATATTAGATTGCCCTAATAATTAAATAATATTTTTAGGGAATCACATCGGTAATTATTTGGGGTTTATTTAAACACGTATGCCAAAAAAAAAGTTTCAATAATACTTTGTCATTTGTTACAGCTCAAGGTGAAGTGAGGATAGTCGAAGTATCGCAATGGAAGAATGAATTGGGCTTTGCATCCAGCGTTAGCTGCTCAGTCGCTCCTGACACTGCTGAAATCGTATGGACGTTCAACGGAAAACTGCTGGAAAAAAACGATCGGTAACTATTAGATTAAGTATTTAGTGCTAGTGCTCAACCAACCCTTTTTTTGCTATTCTATATCGTGGCACGCTGCTGACCTCCTGTTTCTCCTTCCAAACTTCTGTCTTGTGCGATCTCTGCCATGTTGGCCTTGCATACATGATCAGATCGTCATTCCAACTTCTCCGCGGGCTACCGCGACGGCGATGTTTTCTCTCAAGCGTCTACTGAGCAACAATCTTTGACCATCTCCCTATGGTCATTCGTGCAATGAACCCGGGGAGATGATAGAGATGATGATGAAGATGGTCAAAGGTTGTCTTGACCAGCCAACTCCCACTTCGTTCTCCAACATCGATAACCCATAAGGCGCGGAAAAAATCAGCTGTAACATACTTTTTTGTAACAGCTTCCCGATTTCAGGTTTGTACCCATATGAGGAGTTCAATGACGCCTTTTTGGGTTTTGAGAACTTTTAGTTTGGACTTCTCATCTTCTCTTTTACTATAGGTCAATATGGTGATCAGAAGCTTATGTTTCAGTAAAAAAATTGGAATAGGTAACACTTAAATGATTCCTTCACGGACCATACTCAATTATTATTACAAATTACAGAATAAACTTGACAAGCAGCAAACGAGAGTTAACCCGTGATGAAATTCAAGATAATAGTTTATTTTTGGGCGGGTTGAATGTATCCACATTGACGATATCAAACACAACCACAGAAGATGCTGGGAACTACACATGCGTCGCCAAATACAAAAACTTTAATGATTCCAAACTGACGATCTTAGATCTGAGTTTCGAAGCCAAGCTGATAAACACTTCTAACAGTCCAATCAGGAAGAATTCCACTCACCTTGCTTATTTTAATCTATCTTGCACTTTCGAAGGTTAGTATTCTAAAGAAAACATGGAAAACAAAAGTTCCACAACATTGTTTCTTCAGTGTTTTTTTGTGTTGCGGGTAACAAGTTGCAGGCAACATTGCATTCAGTTTCGAGTTGCCAGCTACAAAAAATAATGGTGCGCAACTTTTGTTAACAAATAAGGGGCCGGCGTAGCATGCGTAGTTCATACAAACGTAATTCCAAAATAATTTGGAAATCAAACATATTCATAAGGTAGTGTGTATTTATTTCGATTTGATTACAGAATATCTATGTTCCCAAATATATATTTTGAAAGGGCAATGACATAAGACGAGGTATGAGGAATTTAAAATTTCTATAGAAAACTTATTTTGCTCATATCTCTTGTTTAAATCAGTGTCCATTCAAAATATATATTTGGGAACCTAGATATTCTGTATTCCAATCGGAATAAAGACACACAACCTTTAAGAATATATTTGATTTACAAATTATTTTGGTATTACGTTTGTATGCGTACGCTACGTATCCATCGCCGGACTCCTAATACAGGGCTTCATTAAAATGTGCTCAGCTCTAACGCCGCGATGGCGTGATGTTACAGAGTGTATGATTTTAACTAATTAAATATTTTAGCCTACAAACCCAAGGAAGTAAAATGGTCGTTTAAAACAAAATATGGTGATAATAAAAACCTCACTGGAGAGAACTGTACGAAAATTGAGAAGATAGGTCCCAAGCTTATAGTAAGCACTTGTGAAGTAGCAATCCATGGAATTGAAGACAATGGCAGTTACTCCTGCGAGTTGGATGACCCCGTGTCCTCTAAAAAGCATTCAGGAACTATAGAAATCCTCGTCATCGCCAAACCACAAGTGATAATAAATAATGTCATTCCTATAAATACCACTCAAGTGTACATTAACTGGACCGTCCAGGCTTTCAACTCGCCCATAAAAAGGTATTATTTATTATATCTCATTGAAAAGAATAAAGAAGGAGGATATAGACATTATCGAGTACCCCCATCAATTGACCCGCTGAACACCTCATTCGTTTTGGGTGGTCTAGAAAAATCAACGACGTATTCATTCAAGATGCAAGTAGTGACTGACTACGGCGTGAGCGATAGTAGTAAGGAAAGCATATTTAAAAATGTGACGACTCTGTCTCAGGAGCCGATTTTTGTGCCGAATATTTCTATAAAAGGGTTCTCGGCGACTTCGGTAACGATCGGCTGGGCGCCTCCACAAGAAGACATCGCCGGCTTGATACATTACTATTTGCTAGAGGCTCAGAAAAAAGATAATGGGACGGCGATCCTGAATGCTTGTCACGAGCGTAACGACAAGGATCTACCGTACATGTTCGAACATCTGGAGCCGCATAGTACTTACGTGTTTAAGGTAAGTTCCTCAAGTGTCTTATTTTAGCTACTTTTTTGTTCGAACACAGATCAAAGTGGTTTTGGTCTAACGTGAAATGATTTGTTTAAAATTTGTTGGGTAAGCAGGACGAAGTCGGCAGCGTATAGTCAACCACACGTCAATGATAACAGTTTGACATTGACGGCTAGTTTATTACGGAGCAGTAAAAGTGATTTTCGTAGTTCAAGCGTTTCTATTAAGGCGACGATAACGACTTTTAATGATTTTATACTGAAGATCACGTCTAAACGAGTAGTGTTAATGATTTGAAAAAAAAAAATATGTTAAATTAGAGCATTTTCTCAATAAGTTAATATGTGAATATTTTAGATTATGTTTATATTACCTAGTGAAATTAATTTGTAAAGTTATGTCTAACGCTGATAAAAAACTGAGAATGGCGCAAAATCTACCAAGCGTATTTTTCTGAAACCTTCACCAATTTTTAAGATAGTTTAATTATTGATCTTTTAGTATACGAGTTTTATTAAAATACCTTTTGTTTTGTGTATAATAAATTAATATTGCGTCAAATTGGGGACAGCGCTTCTTGATGGGCGAGTCCAATTACTGGCTGAACGTACGGCGCATTGCGTGAGCTCAGTACAGAACACGCAAGCTAACAACTAAAGTTCACTGGCATATATCTCCGTCTTAAAGTGTAGTTGGCTGTACAAGAACCTCTCACGGTGTTCAACATTAAGTTGATAATTACTATAAAGGTTGAAGAAAACCCTTATTTAACATACATAACATCACGCCTATATTACCCACAGGGTTATGCAGAGGTGCACTCACATTTTGCTAGTTATGTTTAAATCCCATGTAATAGGGGGCGAGCCTATTGCCCACGGCCAGGCACCAATCCAGACTGGGCTGCTATTAAGAAATTCCATATGGAAAGACCCTGCCCGACGCTGGATTCGAACCCAGGACCAGGGTCTCAAGTCTGCTATTACAATAGTGTCAGAATGGTCGATCATTGATTTCATAATTGTCGATTTTGACAAGTTTGGTAATCTACTATTATAATGGCGTCATTATGACTTTCCAATGGTCGGCCACTGACACTACATTGAAAGAAATCGCATTTATTGGTAATCTCGTACATAATGACAAATGAATGACATTTCTACTAATGGGTTTTATAATAATGGCAATACGACAATGCCAATATAATAACACAATTCTATTACGAGAACATTGACCGATCAATGATCGACAATTATGAATTTAGCAGATTCCGAACTTTTAGCAAAATGACAATGGCATGAAAATGGGATCGTGTTGGAATGACTGAATTTATAAAAATAGCAGACTTGGGCCCCTGATGCTCAGCAGTAGCGCTTGCACCACTACACCAATGAGGCAGTTAAAACCTCATTTACTATGATATTGTGCTTACACTTTTAATAATAAAAATCATAACCCTCCTTTTGACTGGTAAAAAGCAAACCAACATTAGATAGTACATTACTGCAGCGGCCTGCAAAAAGGGGCATTGATGGACTATCGAGAACATGTGGGGCACTCGTACGTGAATCCATCAATGCCTGGTTGCGGACTTGCGTCCAAGGCTTGTATAGTGCTTTTCTCTAATAATGCGCGGAAACTCAAACTTAAGATAATTATTTATAAATTCCTGATTCAATGACGAACAGCGATCATTTTCACGCGCCAATATGTTCATTCTCGGCTACTCTGGCCAGCTGCCACCAGCCACCCTGCGAAGATCGTCGCTCCACCTAGCCTGAGGGCATCCTACCTTACGTTTGCCGATTCGCGGTCCGCGGATCCGCGGTGGTGTGGTTCGCGGATCGAGCTGAATGGCGTACAATTGGAGAGGCCTATGTCCAGCAGTGGACTGCTATAGGCTGATGATGATGATGAATATGTTCATTTGTTTATTTTTTACACAGCTCTATTTACAAGCCAGTTCGAAATTTAAATAAAATCTTTGATAAGCACCTCTTTGGTTGACATGTGCCGACGTAAAAAGATCGTTCCATTTTTAGGGTTCCGTAGTAAACAAGGAACCCTTATAGTTTCGCCATGTCCGTCTGTCTGTCTGTCTGTCTATCCGTCCGTCCGTCTGTCCCCAGCTTAGCTCAGAGACGCTTAGTCCTAGAAAGCTGTAATTTAGCATGGGTATACATATTAATCATGCCGAAAAAATGGTAAAATAAAATTATGAAAAACATTTTTTTTTAGGGTACCTCCGTTACACGTGAAATGGGGATGATATTTTTTTTTCTCGTCTATACCATGGTGTGGGGTATCGTTGGATAGGCCGTTCAAAAATATTGCGGGTTTGGCAAAACCATTTTTCAATTAAGGGATCCGTTTGCGTAATATTAAGCTTTAAAGTGCTATTTTTTGTTAGAGTCAAGTGTCCCCCCCCCCCTGCCAGCTAAATGGTTGGTTTTGGATATGTGAAAAAATTCATGGCAATAGTATATATAACGAAATTAATAGGAAAACTATCACAGCTAAGTAGGCTTTACAAGTTAACGAGTAAAAGTCGACCAACTTAAATTTGCAGTTGGAAAATTGACCGTAACGTATATAGATGTATGGGAGAGCATGTTTTTCAACTACAATGTTAAGTTTGTTTTTGGGATAAATTCATCCCAACTACGGAACCCTTCATTGTGCGTGGTCCGACATGCACTTGGCCGGTTTTTTAAATTACACGATAGATATGAATTTTCATAGTAATTTATTCGGCCACTAAACACGAAAGATATGGATTTTCATACTAACATTGCCGGCCGCCTGCTCGCATGTATTTGACCAGTACAGCATTTTCGATTTATCTCTTTCGGTTGTGAAAATAATGCTCGAATTTCCAAACATGTTTAAGAAAAATAACTTTTTTCATTCTATTTTAAGGTGCGAGCCTGTTCATACTACTCAAATACCTGCGGTAATTGGTCGGAGGAGATGGAAGCAGCAACCTTGGATGGTGTTCCGGGCGTTCCCAGCAATGTTGACGTCAAATGTAGCGTTGACTATTTGAACCTTACTTGGAACGCTCCCTTCAAGCCTAATGCTGAGATTAAAGGATACACCGTGAGTATAGAAGGTTCTTCTTCATCATTATCATCATCAAAGACGTCTACAGCCGCACATAGGCCTCCCACAAGCATCGTCACATCGACCGGTCCTGTGCGTCTCGCATCCAGCGGATTTCTACGAACTTCGGTAGAAAGTTCTCATAACATAATCAGCCTATAATGTTCCCACCCAGGCCGCCTCTCTGTGAGAGGCAGTGGCTGTAAACCACCATGGCGAGCCAAGAGCGGGTTGGTGAATGAGTGTTGAATTTTTGGTTCTGTAAAGACATGTCGGTTTCCTCACGGAGTTTTGCATTAGGCCGTGTTCAGATAACCCGCGCCGACCACGCACATGCGTTGGGCCCGCCTTGCACCTGCGTTCGCCACGCGCAAAATCCGCGCACGCCACGCGCCCGCCTCGTACCCGCTTATACTACTTATTATTTAATCAAAAAACGCCCTTGATCACAGTCTATACGGCACTAGCCGAAGCGCGGACACAAGGCGTGTGCAGCGCGTGTGCGAAGTGAACGCGTGGCGTTTGTGGGTGGGTCGACTTCGATAAATGCAATTTGAGATCTATTGATCTGTCATAAGACTCAAATTATATACAACAAATTTCAAAGCGAGCGGGGCGGGCGCGTGTCGTATGAACGCAGCCTTAGCGTTTTAGAAGACTTATAAAAATTTGAGAAAGAGAGCAGTGTTGGCCCGAGAGCAGTGGTGGCCCAGTGGTAACGGCCGCGACTTACGAGTTGTAGGTCGTAGGTTCGAACTGGACTTCGCACTGGGAACATTATAGGCTTAAATTGTATTGTCATCAGAACGGAACGAGTATACAAAGTTTCAACACGATAGGTAAAGACAAAGTTGATCAAAATTCACTTGAAACATTTGACCCGAACCAGCTTTTATTCACAAGTGACCCGAAAGTTCACTTGTGAATAAAAGCGTATCATAATTAAGCCTATAGTGTGTCCACTCTATCTCTGCTTTCTGTCAATTTTACCTACACCATTTTATTAAACAAACATCACGCCTGTATTTTTCGTAGGGGTACGTAGAAGTCCACCAACATAATACCGTTTGTTTTTCTTCATTCTCAGATGGAGATAACTGGTAACATGACGTATAAGGACCGCACTGGTGAACAAAAGGATGTTACCTGGGGCCCGCTGTCCAAGTTCATGACCAATGACTCAAATAGCACCAGGTAAGTTATTGTTTATTAATTTACACGCTTGCTCAAAGTAGATTGGAGATTTCAGACTGATTTAAACTATTAGTCCAAGTTTACTCACAACGGCTTTTCCCAATCAACACTGAACCTTTTGCTTTAACTATAAAGTTGAAAATCTTTTAAAGAATTTTGACAGATTGTAGTAGCTTGATGTGCTGGCGTCTGTACATAAACCCAAGTGTACCTTGAATGATCCCAAACCCCAAAATAAATTAAATAAAAATGGAGTTCCTCGTAGTCTGTTCGATTGACCTTTTACATGTCGTTTGACTCCGGATTTTTTATTTGACTGCCTGTGATGTCTTGTTCATACCTTTTTAGTTGGGGTTTTTATCATTGTTGGGTTTTAGTTTTTATTCTAAAACTTGACGTGCGTTTCTGCGCGTAGTAAGTTGTATTGTAGACGCCAATGCATCACCAAGTTTTAGATGAAAACTAATACTGGTTTTGAGCATAAAATCTGCCAGTGCTGTCAAATTATTTATCACCAAAGTAAAACGTTTACCCCCTTATTACAAAACAAGGTTTATCTGCAGACCCAGGTTTAAAACATGGAGCCATTATTGCATTTCGAACTTTATTCCGACTATGGTAAAGTTCCTAAACACAAAACTGACAACTTAGTACCGAACTAAGTTTTCAGTTTTGTATAAAGAACGGTATTTCAATCACAGTTACGTTCTTATTACAAAAGCTGGCTGCGTGGTTTAAGCCATGTCAAAATATAAACCTGGTTGACGCACAATGGTCCACATGAAGGACTAAGTGCGGAAACCAAACCCTATAACATAGAACATAGAACATAAACCTGGTTTTGTAATAAGGCGGTTTGAGACTTTTTATTTTGGTGACGACAACAAGGATTTCAATTTTTTTTCAAAAATGATTTATTTTAATTGTCATACATTTCCTTTGCAGGATAAACGACTTACCTCCAAACACAAGGTTCACGATTCGCCTGAGCGCGATGACGCGTACGCGCCGGCGCGGCGAGGAGAACGTGACGTCATGCCAGACCGAATACGCCCCACCCGACACGCCACCACGCCCGCGATGGAGGAAGGTAAAATTATTTTAATAAAAGGGAATTTCATAACTGCGAGCGTTTTTAAACGGACAACGCCGTTTGTAAAAATAGGATCATACAAATTGCCTGCGATATATACAGGGTGTTAAAGTAACTGCGTGCCATAGCTTACGGGTAGGTTCAGTATCGATAAAGGAACCCAGAAAAAAAAAATACAAACACAATTTAATTAAACATAAAAAAATGATAAGAATCTTCGTACTTTAACGGGCTTAGGACCGTCAAATAAAATAATTTTAATTCTAAACGATTGCTATTTTAAGTTAGTAGGTACACACGGCTACACATCAAGCTATACATTTCCAGTTTACGCTGATCTTGCACTGTACGGAAATCCTATACAATGCGAGTTCAGCTTATACTGGAAATATATGGCTTGATGTGTAGCAGTGTGTACTAAATTAGGTTGATCTAGCAATATTTTTTTTGTGTTTTCATTTTCTTCTTTTTTTTATCCTGGTTTTCTTTATCGATACTGAACCTACCCTTAAGCTACACGCACGCAGTTACTTTAACTCCCTGTATAAAAGAACAGGGCATGTTCGTTCTGCTCTCGCGGGTGAATTACGAGTTTTAGATCGTGGGATCGAACTCAGGCAGGCGCACGACTGCTCTCAAAACGGTGAAGGAAAACATCGTGAGGAAACCGGCAGGTCCTAGAACCATAGATTCAAAGACATGTGACATCTACCAACCCGCACTGGGCCCTCTCGAAGGGAGGAGGCCTGTGTCCTAGCAGTGGGAATGGTGGGCTGATTATACAGGGTGGATTTGTGAGATGGGGCGGTAAGGACAGGTACTTTAACCCTTATCGCTACAAGAAAACAGTGTCAGGACTGTTCGTAACTTTCTGAGACATTTTGATCTGCGTTTACAGATTTTGAAATAAATGTACAGTCGGCAAGAAATGGGCAGTTTTCACAAAATCGTTTTATGATGCCAATCGATCCTGTTCTACTGATCCTGAGTACTAGAAAAGTCAGAAATCGCAAAAAAACCTTTTTTCATACATTTGGTAGGAAAGAATTTTATTTTTTCCTACCAAATGTATGAAAAAAGATTACTTTTTATGATGGAGAGACTAGCCGGAAATAAACAAAAAAATTAAACTTTAAACGAATACGCGTTATAATTTTGTTTGCTATAAGAACATGATAGTTTGTTGCTTGTGATTTCAGGCAGTAAGAGATAAAAAAAATATAATTAAATAATTTAGAACTTTCAGACTTGCAGACAGTCCAGACATGAGATTCACTTTTATTAATATTTTCCAGATCTTAGAAAACAGCACATACATGTTCAAAATGTACCTACCAAGAATTTCAGAGCGAAATGGACCTATATGCTGTTACAGGTAATTTATCACTACATATTATAAAACAAAGTCTCGTCGCGTCTGTCTGTCTGAACGTGATAAACTTAAAAACTTTACCATTGGACGGAGTGATTCATGTGGAAGGTTTAGGTGTAAAATTCATTAAGGGTTTGGCTGTAATATGACGATATAAAATACTCCAAGTAGAATGAATATCAGTTACATTTTAAGCACCGATAACAGGTAAACCGCTGTCACTGTCAGATTGCATACAAAAGAAAGAGATCCGCGTTGACACAACGTATGGCGTAAAAAAGCAAATAAAATCGTTTAAAATTAGATATTAACTAATTCATAAAAATTCATCCATCACCGGATGCAGTTTGGTATTTGCAATTTTATGGTATACTTTTAATTATAATTATACCTGTTCACGAAGGGAGAAACTGCTTTTAAAAATAATTAAGAGTTATCGTTGAAGATTTTATAATGTTTAATTATGTTTTAATTCCATCACCGCTGGCACAAAAGACTTGAAAATATCATACTGTTTTTGTTTTCGAAAAAATATTTACGGTTTAAGAAATGAACTGTTTTAAAAAATCCACATGCTCGACGCAACAGCCTGATACGACTTAACGACAGATAAAAAAAATAGACATAATTATATGGTCTGCTGGCCGTGCGAAGCCGGGGCAGATTGCTAGTTAAGAATATTATCGTTTAAAATTTCGTGGGAACAGCGGCGTTATGTCATTGCAGGAAGGGTGGGTTTCGTAGTTGAAGTGCTGCCCTTGAAATTTGATTCTATACTGAATGGTGTCTATACTTGCAGGACACCTGCAAGTAGAGACACATTCCTTGTTGCTTGCAAATAAGTCAAAATATACATAACGTCACAAAAATAGTTTAGGTAAACCTGTATGTCTACAAAGCCACATGCGAACTACGCATCAAAGACCTGCGGGGCGAGCACGGCCTACTGTGACATGACTTGAGTCATTTTATCACAGTTTGAGCGATAAAACTGTTTTGTCATAAAATGCTAGTATAAATTGACATGACATAATTTATCATGTTTTGTCACAAAAGTCTTGGCACGCCCGTGCTCGGCCCGCTGACGTCATAAATGATGATAAATTATTTTAATTTCTGTAAGTAGGTTTACCGCGCAACTGGCATATACAACATCCCGACATCAACAGTTGGGCAGTAGCCCACCAGACCAGACGGGTTTTGTACCCGTCTGGTCGGAGGATCCTTCCTTTTCTATAGAGGATGAGTGAACTTTTCACCCTGTTCCTCATACCTCTATAAACCTACCAAACTCTGAGCTTTCTTTTTATATTTGAATGCACTCAACAAGTACCCTAGTCATGTCAATTAAAAGGTATAAATAAATTACCGGAAATATTTAAAAATGAACAAAAATTTTATACATTTTTAAATAAACAAAATAAGCACATTGTGGAATGTAATATATATATTGAGTACTAGGTGCGCCCCGCGGTTTCACCCGCTTAAGTCTCGATCCCGTAGGAATATCGGGATAAAATGTAGCCTATATGTTAATCCAGGATGTCAGCTACCTCCATACAAAATTGTATCAAAATTCGTCCAGCCGTTTGAGCGTGAAGAAGTAACAAACACACACACACACACTCACAAACTTTCGCCTTTATAATATTATATATAGTGTGATTAAGTACGTATCAGGGAATATAGCAATCGATAGCAGGGTATCCTTAAAAAAAAAACTTCCCTTTGCTTTGAAAGCATGACTTATGTTGGGCTATTATGTGAAGACGATTCCTTCCTAACTGGTTTATCTATTGATTCCAGGGTGTACATGGTCCGTCTGCCCTCTGGCAACATTGACTGGAACAAGCTGCCGTCTCCGCGTGATCTCGACGTGATAGAGTACAAGGACTCTTCGACTAAGTTCGGCGCTTACGTTGCAGATGTGTTTTCACAGTAAGTCGTGAATATGTTACTTAAACACTTTGATTAATGGAAATCTCGAAGAAGAATAAAATGGCTACAGTGAAAAGAAATATTTAGTAAATTGAAAATTAAATTATCTATTATCGTAATAGCAAAATAATGTCCGTTTTGTTGTTTTTTTTTGCTATTTTTTGCATGCACAATCTTAGAATCTACATGTTAAGACTCAGATATATGCCAGTGACCTTGAGTGGTTAGCTTGCGTGATCTGTACTTAGCTCACGCAACGCGTCGTACGTTCAGCCAGTAATAGGACTCGCCCATCAAGGAGCGCTGTCCCCAATTTGACGCATTATTATTTTATTAAAAAAAAAAGGTATTTTAATAAAACGCGTATACTAAAAGATGAATAATTAAATTATCTTTAAATTGGTGAAGGTTTCAGAAAAATACGCTTGGTAGATTTTGCACCATTCTCAGTTTTTTACCCGCGTTAGACATAACTTTACAAATTAATTTCACTATGTAATATAAACATAATCTAAAATATTCACATATTAAGTTATTGAGAAAATGCTCTAATTTAACATATATTTTTTTCAAACCATTAACACTACTCGTTAAGACGTGATCTTCAGTATAAAATCATTAAAAGTCGGTTATCGTCGCCGTAAATAGTAGTCATCTGCCCTATTTTCACATTACAATGAAATACCAATAATCAAGCTTTTGCCCAGTGGCAATAAACTTGCCCCATAATAATCGACTTAAACCAACGACCTTTGTATACACCACTCACCTCTTCAGGGGGAATACAGACCTAATGTTATCTAAAAAAAAAAACTTGCCTTTCCAGCGACCGATTCCCGAGTGACAACGAGCTAGTATTAGGGGATGACAAAATAATCTTCGACCGATCAGACCCGACCCTAAAGCAGGACAGGTGCCGTAGTTGTCTCAAACGCCCGAAGAGAGTGCACCACGAACTGCCACACGCACCACCCCTCACCACTACCACTGAAAGCACAGATCTGGATGACCCTGATGTTTATGTAACTGATGACCCTCCTCTTCCTAATCTTGATAGGACAAGAAGGTCTTCTGATGGCATGACGTAAGACTCTTTTATTACGCTTGGTTTTAGTTTTTTTATGAAGTATGTTAAAAAAAAAAATTATGTATCGTGTTTTTCGATAGACAGTCCTCGTTAAACTCGATAATAAACTTAAACCTTCCTTACTTATGAGTTCTAAGTTTTGTCCAAGCTGAAACATTCGATCTAGTTTTTTTGTATTTTGAACTTTATTCCGATATGGTCAAGGACTTAGACCATAAGTTCTTAATCTAAAAGAAACTGCCCTTTAACTCAAATATAAACAAAAATAATGTTAATTATGTAGTATAATAACTTTACCACGTTTATAAATAGTTCGAAGGTTGAATAAGACACAAATTGCTCACCCCCTATTATATGGGACTTAAAAATAACTGGTGAAATGTACCCTGTACTTTAAACCTGTGTCTGTCGACCTCTTCGGTGAATTGAATACAGGCGTGATGTTATGTATGTAACTAATGTTTATTTGCAGAGACTATGGGCTTGACCCTACAATGGCAAATAAGGATGATGACTCGGATATCCGCGTAAAAGATGGCCTACTCGACTCCAGCGCCAACTATACGCTCTTTGTGGAACTAATTTGTAAGTAAAAAAAAAAAAAAACTTTTATTTCCAGCATCGCAATAGCAACCTTATGAATAACAAATACTTTTACAAAAAAAATAAAACAGACTTCGAAAAAAAAAAACACTACAAAGTGTAAAATAACCTTCATTTTGGAAGACGGTGTCTTTGGATCTATTTTAATTTTTTGCCACCGACTTCCGAAATGAAGGTTATTTTTCACTTTGTAGTGTTTTTTTTTTTGGAAGCCTGTTTAATTTTTTTTTGTAAACAGTTTTTTTATTTTTCACTTTTTAGTGGGTCAATTTGCATTTATCTAAGTTACAATAGCCTAAGTTCAACAGCTCATTTTCCCGATGCAGGGCCATTAATTGTTAAGGAGTTCTCCTGGTAAGAACCAGGAAAACTTCCACTCACCATAATAATATGCATTGTTACGAGCATCAATTGCTTAGCGACATTATTAAAGTACCTACTCGAATCGCAACCCGTTAAATACTTATTATTAAGTAGTTCCAATGGCCATCTCTGGTCTTTATCATCAGTTCCACTTCACCAAATGGTACTTTCCGAGAGCAAATGCACGAGTTACTATAAATAAAACTCTTGTCACTTCCGTAACACTCTCGTCATGCATTCGCCAGCTTACTCCCCAAGTTAAGCGTGCCTACAGAAGTTTTACTTCATAAATATTCCCGCCGAACATATGTCGGGTCGGCGGACTAAAGCACATAAGTCAAAAAGATGCTTTATTTTTTCTTTGTACCAAAATTATTCATTTACACCAATACATCGGCAGACTAAAGCACATAAGTCATATTCGCTTGTTCGGGCTTGAATCTAAGTAGTGTCCTTTTTCAACCTCTTGAATCGCATTAATCTTGCGGCGTTATAAAAAACATAAGTTGAGTTATGTTAAAAGGAACACTTGAAGCTCTCGGACTTCATGGACGCAGAAAGTGACTTATGTTATTAGGAACGTCAAGTGCGTCCTTTTATCTCGATTTTTAATTCGAGGGTAGGTACTCAAATTATTATTTATTGCTTACAAAAAACTGAAGTGGTAACTGTAGTGATTTGGGTCACACTAGTCGAGTTAGTTTTGCTCTGATTTGTTAACAGAACAGTTGTGGTGTGTGACATTTTACTTGAAAGTATTCCCAATTAATATGGATTGTCAGCGAGGAAAGAAATTAGTTGAGATGGTGATGAGGAGAAACACAAATGTTGAAGGTAAGTTTGCCATGTTTGATTTAAATCAGAAAGTAATATATTTATCTTTCATTGTAGTTTTAGCAGAAATCATCAGTGATTTGTTCATTTTAGCATCAATCATTAATAAATGATTAAAATAATTATTTTTTTAGCCTCTACAGTACGTTTTTTATTTTTAGATGAACGAAATGAACAGCAATCTACAGGCACAATAGCGGAAGAAGAACCAATGCCTTCCACATCATCAGGCCACACTGGCGTCATGTTTATTAATCGAGAAATGGATTTCTCAAGTGATGATTCTGTTCTGGATCCACATTTCGAACTCCCTGAAACAGCAGTAGATTCGTCGACATCCACCGATACTGACCGAAGAGCCGACACGCCACCTGCGGTCGAAACATCTCCAAAAAAAAGTATTCGCATTACGAAAAAAGAAAAGAAAATAAAACGCAACACAGGTCAATCATATAAAACATTAAAAGGTAAAGTTGTTTCCAGCAGAACAATGAAAGAGCTAAGGACGTGTCGAATGAAATGCAAGGAGCGTATATCATTGAACGATAGACAAGCTATTTTCAACGAATATTGGCAAATGGGAACTTATCTCAAGAGAACAACTTATATGGCATCTTTAATTGAAATACACGACAAGGCAACTCAAAGACAACGCACACTAGATCCTGACCAACAAAAGAATCGCATGAAAACATACAAATATTTTTTATTAATTCACGGGAAGCGTGAACCCATTTGTCGGGGATGCCTTTTAAAAACGTTAGGCGAAAGCGATAATTTTATAAAAACAGTTGCCACGAAAAAACGGTCTTCGATAGGTGGCACTCAAACAGATGATAACCGTGGGAAGAGTATCCCCAAACATAAGATTTCTGATGAAAAAAGACAAGAAATTAAGGAACATATTTTATCATTTCCATCCTATGAGAGCCATTACACAAGAAAAACTACATCAAAAAAGTACTTGCCTTCTCATCTAACTATTACGAAAATGTATGATTTATTTTGTGAAAACCGCGACAATCCACCTTCAGTAAAAATTTATAGTCAAGAATTCCACAAATTAGGATTATCGTTCAAAAAGCCCCGTGCCGACACATGTTATACTTGTGACAAATTCAAGATGCAAATTCAACTATGTCAGGAAGATCAGGTGAAAACTGAACTAATTGCTCAACATGAACATCACAAGACTGCCGCAGATCAAGCATACGAAATGAAAAAATGTGATACTCAAGTAAATAAAAGTGATAGTACTGTGCAAGTTTACACATTTGACTTACAACAGTGTTTACCCACTCCAGCCCTCAGCTCTTCTGTAGCTTTCTACAAACGCCAGTTGTGGACGTTCAACCTGACTGTCCATGACAACAAAACTGGAAAAGCTGTGTGTTACATATGGTATGAAACCATAGCTGCTAGAGGAGCTAATCAAATAGCATCATGTCTTTTTAAACATCTTCAAACATACGTACCTGAGAATACAAAACATGTAATATTTTATTCTGATACTTGTGGCGGTCAGAACAGAAATTCTCATGTCAGTTCAATGTTGACTTGGGCTTTGCAGAAATTAGACATAGATGTCATAGACCACAAGTTCATGGTTCCGGGTCATAGCCACATGGAAGTGGACACGGATCATAGCATCATTGAAAAAAAGAAAAAGAAAACGGATTTGCAGATTTATCACCCGCATGATTGGATTCAACTCATCAGATCGAGCAGTAAAAAATTTGAAGTTGTCGAAATGCGTAGTTGCGACTTTTTGGATTTTTCTTCATTGTTAAAGGGTCCTTTAGTATTAAGAAACAAAGATGTAGAAGGGCGACAATTTAAATGGCTCGATAAAAAGTGGTTGCGCTATGATTCTGAATTTGGCGTAGTCTCCTACAAAGACACTTTGGACACGGAATGTAATTTTTACAAATTTAACTTGAAACGTCGAGTTTCTGCCATACCTGACACTATTCCTGTTATATCGGTACAGCCCTTACCGATATCAAAAGAAAAGAAAGATGATCTGATTTCTTTACTCTCCTTAATACCCGACGTTTTTCATAGATTTTATTTAGATTTGCCTTCTGTGAACAATGTACGTAATACTGACTCTGATATTTTAGATAGTGAAGAAGATGAATAAATAGTTGAATATAAATTATAAATATAGGCTAGTATATAAATGATGCATGCTAAACTAATTTTATGTTCATAGAAGTAACTTTTGAATGTCAACTAAAACATAGTTTATAATTAAATTTACTGTTCTCATACACTTAAGTCACAAGTACCTACTAGGTACACAGTGTTCTTTCTAACATAAGTCACTAAAATCGCTTTTTATTATATTTTTTCAAATTATATTTACGTGCATGTTAGTATTAATTAAAAACATCCCAATATTCCAATAAAGTTGAATTTATAGTTAAACGCTATTTTTTTATACAGTTTTTAGTTGTTCCTGAAAAGTTTCACTTTTGGACTTATGTTTTTTAGTCTGCCAGCCCTAGATATAACCTCCTCCATTTTGGAAGCCGTTTAAAAATAGGAACCGTCCTCTTAATTTTATAGACATGGGGAGTGGTGACTAAACGTGGGTTTGCTGTTTGATGATTTTGATGAATACAGGGTTTGTTTGAGTCCAAAACATTTTGGATAAATCATTAAAAATAATGATAAATGATTTTATTTCTGTAAGTAGATTCGTACGAACACTTTTACAGGTCAATTATATTTTAAAAACAGATGAGGTCTGCGTTTTCTATCTGAGTACTCTGAGAAGAAAGGCAGAAAGAAACAAGGTCACAGTCTCTTTTAAAGTCCAGACATAATCTTTGTCAGATAGTGTGAAGACCATGTAGATTGGGAATAAATCCGCAAAATACATATCATAAATCCATCTTAATAAAAATGTTTTCTCATGTTTTTAGCGAGTGCAAATCCAGACGAGACATTATTCAGCGACTACACAACATTCCTAATGCCTGCGCCGAGCCCGCCCATACCTGTACCTTCTACCGCATTTGAGATAGCATTACAGGTAATTAAGAACTTTATTGCAATTCCTTAAGGCTGAATTTAAAATTTCAATCACCGTTTACATGAAGAATGTAAACACATTCATGTATAAAAAGCATGATTTATATTATGTGTGAGAACAGTCTTTTGTCCTGCAGTGGGCCAATGGGCCAATAGACGGCCCCCAGTGGGCCAATGGGCCAATAGACGGCCCCAAGTGGGCCAATAGACGGGCATTCTTTTCCTACTGCGGCTTTTTTCCAACTATGTTGGGTCGGCTTCCAGTCTAACCGGATGCAACTCAATACCAGATTTTTTTAATATGGAGATACTGCCGGTCTGACCCCCATAACCCATTTATTGAGTAACATATAGAATAGAATAGAATACTCTTTATTATGTACACCATAAAAGTTACAGATATAAATGTTTAAAATTAACATAGGGTGACACAATGGGTGGTCTTATCGCTAAAAGCGATCTTTTACAGTCAACCTTTGGATGGATTAAAGGGGAAAGGAGAGACAATACTGCATATATCCCTGATAAGATTGGTGGTCAGATTTTCGAGCTTCTGATTACCCGTAACTATTGCCAAAGGTCTATAAATAGCAGCCGGGTTCAACGACTTAGGCCCCCCATAATATAAAACCCATAAAAGTTCAATGAAATTGACATTGAAATTTCACCTTTATGTCCATCCTATTAAGTTATATTTTTATTCGTCGCCTAAAAATAACTTGCCATGCCGTGCCGCCAATGGGCGCCGGGCCTTAACGTGCTTTCCGAGACACAGAGGAGTCTCGGTATGAAATAGATGGTCACCCATCCACGGACCGACCTCGGCAAGCGTAAATTAACTTGATCGATGGACCCGTGGCTATTATTATTATTACTCACAATATACACAAACAAGCATAAATAAGATCCTATTTATTTATTAGTTAGACAATGTTATCATCATTCGATTCCATGAAAACAAATCGACAGCGTCGGACGATAACTTTCTTAGAGATGCGTAGCCAAGTGGCAATTTTACACAAGCGTTATCGCCTGCCAATCGAACTTCGTTATAGTTGAAGCGATAGCGATTGTAGAAATAGAATAGCTCCGAAGCGAGTGCGATTTGTCTAGGCCTTCAGGTTATAATCAACCTATATTTTGTCGTTCAGATAACATGCGCAGTGGCAGCAGTGATCCTGTTACTGATGATAATCTTCTGCATCATGCAAACACGACGCACACGCAAGATGCCTGCCCACGCGCAATTGGAATTGCACAACCCTATCACTGCGGCTATCAGGTAAGATTTTGTGGTCAACTCGGTTAATTTTTAGCCGTACCTTCGCTTAGAGGTGAAATTGAAAATAAGAGCTTATAAAGATGACGATAGACATCTCTCTCTCTCTCTCTCTCTCTCTCTCTCTCTCTCTCTCTCTCTCTATCCTCTCTCTCTCTCTCTCTATCCCTCAAAATACGCAGTGAAACAAAAAAGAAAACAATATGCGTCGTAGTAATGCAAGAACTAGCTTCTTTTATTGATGTTGTTAAAGTTGGATCTGCTGTGGTAGCCCCCGAAATTAAAAAAAATTCTTAAGTTTTTTGCAATTTGCAGCTCAGTGTCAGGTTGTCAGAATCAAAATATAAAATGCAACCATAACAAATATGTATTTACGGCGTTATAATCATTAGAATATTTATGAGAGTAGTGGTGGCCTAGTGGTAACGGTCCCGACTTACGAGTTGTAGGTCGTGGGTTCAAACCCAGACAGGCGCTTTACTTTGTGTAAATTATTTCATCACCACTGCTCTCAAAACGGTGCAGGAAAACATCGTGAGGAAACCGGCATGTCCTAGAACTAAAAATTCGAAGACATGTGACATCTACCAACCCGCACTGGGCCCGCGTGGAGGATCACTGCCCCCTCCCTCTCACAGAAAGAAGAGGCCTGTGTCCCAGCAGTGAGAACATTATAGGCTGATTATGTTATGTATGTTATATTAATCATTAGAATCATTAATACATCTCTCTTAGTTCCATTAAATATTTGTTCTCATGCAACAAATCTAACTTAGAGAGACGTATTAATAATATTAATAATAATACCATTTATTTCAGGCGACACAGGCCCATCAAGTTAATGATTTAATGTTATCTTCCAGATATTGGGACAGCATCCGGGGTCGGCAACCATTAGTTTCCACCGTCCCGCCGGACATACCTCCCATACCTAAAGAAGAGCTGGCCAATGCGTACGCGCAGAGACAAGTCGACTCCGACTATGGGTTCCAGAAGGAATTCGAAGTAAGTTGCTTTTCTATTCAAGTAATTTTTGTCTCAACATCCTTATACTTCTGAGTCTATGTTGTGCCGGACGTAAAGAATAGCACCACCCTATTTCGTAAAAGGCGATTAAGGGACTCATTAGAGAATGGGCAGCGTTCTCTATGCATTGTAACACCATACTGCGATCGCCAACCCGCCTGCCAAGAGTGGCGATTATGGCGAACACCTTCGGGGGAGGCCTATGTCCAGCAGTGGACGTCTTTCGGCTGAAATGATGATGAGAATCCTTATACTTCTAATATTATAAATGCAAAAGTGAGTTTGGTTGTTAAGTTATTACGCTAAAACGGCTGAATGGATTAGAATGAAATTTGACACATGGGTAGAACATGAACTGAATTAGGACATAAGATACTTTTTATCCTAATATTTCCACGGGTTCGAGACTAACGCCCCGGGCCCATTGGCGGCACGGCATGGCAAGGTATTTTTAGGCGACGAATAAAAATATAACTTAACAGCATGGAAATAAAGTTGAAATTTCAATGTTCGGTATGCTTAAGCATACCGCGGTATTGATGTTGTACTTACGACCGTTAACATTGAAATTTCAACTTTATTTCCATACTATTAAGATATATTTTTTTCGTCGCCTAAAAATACCTTGCCATGTCGTGCCGCCAATGGCAATGGGCGCCGGCCTTACGCGGGTAAATAAAAATAAATAGCCTAATTGACACAAGTTCATTGTCTGTAGTTCTGCACTCTCGGAACTTAGTAAATCATCTACGAACATAGTTTCCCTATACCCATTGTGATGTCAATTTTGTGTTATTTATTATATTGTGTGCCTTTTAGTGTGTGCTAAATAAAATGTATTTTCTTTTCTTTCTTTCTTTTATACAGGGTTATATTAAATTAGCTAGCAAAACTTCGTTGACGCGATGGGTATCAATATCTAAACATGATTAAACAAAAAAAATAACTTATTTTAATGACTTTTTGGGGTCATCAACCGCAGGTAGTGTAGTCATTTGAAATATCAGTTTAAATAATCTTTTTTTTTTGTGTGTAAGCATAACAGACATGATTAGCAACGTACTTAGCACCGAGAGATGTTGATCCAACAGTATAGTTCTTTTCACGTGCTGGGATGCACTGTGTTGGATTCTAAATGCTCAGCTCAACACTAAAAGATGAAAGTCCCGTGCGTGATAAAAAAATGCCTGTGTGTACCACCGCGAAAGTTCCCGGTTGAACACTTTTCAACCTTATTACTATGGGCATAATGGCGAAAAGTGGTCGACCGGGAACGTTCGCGGTGGTACCTGGGCTAAAGAATGGTGACTATTCTATCTGCTAAGTGTAGTGTGAATGGTAATTTTGCCTTTGAGTTAAGCGGTATCTGGGGGTCTACTCCGAAGATAAAACCGAAGTATCGGCTGAATGTTCGGCCGTTTCCTGACTACGGCGAAAGAAAAAAAAACGATGGTGAAAGAGATAAGTCAAAATCTCAAACGTGACTTGAAGTCGGGCAAGGTTTCAAAGTCAAATAAGGAAACTTTGGAAGACAAGAAACGGCCGACCATTCGGCCGATACTTGGGATTTCATGACACAGTATTGACACATGCACCCTGTACGGGCATTGCAAATTGTATAAATATCGAATTGTTATTATAAAATTTTATTATTAATTACATACTATTACTACTATTATTTCGCTCCGGAGTAGTTAATGTAGTTCATCATTTCCATGTTTCATAATTTTCACACCATTTCCAATAATTCTAAACCCCACCTTCACAAATTACCAAGTTGTTGCAGATGCTACCCGAATGCTTCCCCGACCGTACGACACACGCATCCGAAGCTAGAGAGAATCAGCCCAAGAATCGGTATCCAGACATCAAGGCATATGACCAGACCAGGGTCAAACTGTCGCAGATTGACAGCATTACGGGCTCCGATTACATCAACGCTAACTATGTTATGGGATATCAGGTTAGTTCAAGGTCATTTTGTATTCAAGGACATTTTGTCAAGGTCATTTATGATTAAGGACATGTTTTAATCAAGGTCGCGTGCCATATGTGTGTTTCTGTGTGCTATGTGGTCATTGTCATGTCCCTCTTCTGGAATAATTCGTTTTGTTAGGTTTACATAAAGTAAAGGTAGCTAGTATGGATCTAAGAATATGGCCATTATTCTGATAACCTGATATCAATGAATGACCCTATGAAAATGAACGACCAGACCAGGATCAAACTGTCGCAAATTGACAATTGAAGTGAAATAAATCTGAATCGATCGGAATAATTATATCAACGCTATGTTATGGAATATCATATTAGTTAAAAATCTTTTTAGTATCAAGATCATTTTATGTTCAAGGACACTTTAGAGTCAAGGTAATTTAGTGCTCAAGGTAGGTAAAGGCCATTTCGTGTCCAAGGTCAAGGTCATTAAGTGTCCAAGGTCATTATTCCAGCAAAGTTAGTTCTGTGAGGTGTAGGTAAAGTTAAATTACCATATCTATACAATTCTCAAAATTTGCTACCAGAGAAAACACTAGAGTAAGAAATACATGAATCATTGATTATGACTGTCGCACAGTATATAAGTGTCAATAAAAAAAATACAATTATATTCCAAAAGGCATAGTAACACTTCAGATGTAGGCGCCCCGTACACGCGCAGTTGATCAGTACTATATTTTACTCTTTAATTATAGCATCGCTTGCCAGTTTCATACTGCATTTGTTTTTAACCGTTAGAACAGTGGGGTGTTGCCGTGCGACCCCAAATTTGTATCGTAAAATATAGTACAAAACTGCGCTGTGACTTCTTGGCGGGAAAGTGAAGCGTCATGTTCAGCAGTTTGTTTTATTTTCCAAAATTTGTGTATAGCCGAATACTAATGTGTAATAATGGTGGATTATTAACCATTAAGTGTTTGTGAACGTGCATTCGTGTAGGCAAATGAAACAAAACAGTGCAACTTCGCTTCAAGTTCTCTCAAGAAGTCCGCGTGAGGACTCAGTAAAGTGCCACATCTTTACTGAAACTCAAGGGGAGTGGGCGGGGATATCATCATCATGCATTTATAATTCTTTTCATCAATATTAGACAAGAACTAAAACTTGACATTGGCTAAATGCACAAACCGTGCGAAGCCAGAAGGAAAAGAAAAAAAAAAAAAACTGCGCCGTGTGAACCGCCCCTTAGGGTCTACAGAAACAAGGAAAAAAACAGTTGTGTTGTACCTTTAATTGTTATTACTATATTTTAAATGCTTTTATCACCAAATATTATTTTCCCTGTCCAGTTTACCTTATACGTTTTATTTATTTCCAAAATAGAATAATCGAAACCAATTACGTGCATAAATCATTACAAAAACATCCCTTTATCCGCCATTGTTTTGAACATAAGTAGTTAATATACCTATTAGAAGTAGTTTTTCACAAATGTTCCTTCTGTGTTACGTGTGGACATGTTCTAAAATTGTGTTCGTCTTCTGTCCTCCGCTTTCTAAGGACCCTTCGGAGCCTAACCAGGTACCGCGCTCACGTATGCGAAATTAAATTGACTCCACATACCATAACTAAAGCCCTATGGAACCCACATTTAACATAAAACTTTTGTTTTCAACGTCATGATTCTTCAAGTCAATAACTTAATTCAATCAAGGTACTATCGGCAAAATTTAAGCATGCTCAGTTAAGAAAATATTTCAGCGGCAAGCGCAGCTAGTGACAGACCACACCCCTTCCTGGTTTCGCCCAATTAGAGGCAATATGCATTTGTGTGAGTACAGGGCGTGTAACAAGAAATAACAACAAACATAAAAATATTTTGTAAAAATCTCGCTTTGTGCATCCTATTGGTCAAAATGCATGCATCGGGCGGTCGAGTCATGAGACGAGCTATGCGATTATCGCCTTAGAGGTGAGCATGCGGAAGTTTGGCCGATAGTACAAACACTGATTGTTAAAGAAAAGAGAATGGCCCATTTCAAAATGTTGTCTGCTATAAAAGGACAAGCGAGCAACATTCGCCCTTGCTGCCAGGCGCATTCCCCTACAGTTTGGCTGTAATTAGGATTAGCGATACGATATTCTATGATCGATCAAGTCTGAAAAAGATGTCTGTTCTGTTAAAAATGATAATCCTGCAACTGGCAAAGATTTAAATAGTTAGATTCGCCCTGCCGCGTCAAAAGATGGCCGAGTTTGTTTGGTTTGACACCTTTGATACACACAATATCGCAGTCGCCATCGAAACGCCATGTACGCGATGTGGCAACTGACTTCATAATCAAAATATTTTATTTCACCTAAACCCAAGAAAACCCTAGTTAAGATAACTCTTTTCAGAGCATACTGCCAGTCTTTTTACATGTGCAGTCTGTGGGTCAGGTATACGCTGAGGGCATACAACGCACTGAGTGTCCAGTATAACAATGTATTCAGGATGATGTTGGGTCTACCACGCTTTTGTGGCGCTTCCGGGATGTTTGCCGAGGCCAGGGTCGATGGTTTTGATGCCGATATACGGCAACGGTGTGCCTCTATTCTCGGTAGAATACGTGCTAGCTCCCACAGCATCCTGAGTGTATTGTGTGATAGGTGGGACAGCCCCATGCTGGCTCACTGGATACGGCTACACACGTAGGTGTCAGTCGTTTCAATTTTGTATACAAGTGTGGTTTTTCCTAACATTAGGTTAAGACCTTTACTAACAACTTATGGATCTGATCTTGATCTGAAATAAAAGAAATGTATATAAACCCACGTGGGCACTTATGAAACGCAGAAGCTAGGTGCACGAATCCAATTGCTCGTTTCTTATGGAGAAGAGCATGAAACTCTTCTCAATGTGGACACTATTTTTGTGACAGAAATACGGTGAGGGCAAATCTAACGATAAATCTTTGACAACTGGATAATCTTCATGAATCTTCATGAACGTCGTAATTGTAAAGGAAAAATAAAAACGTAGATACCTACATTTTAATGTTATTAATAATGATGTGGAATCAATTTATTTTGTAAACAGCTTTCTGTCCGTTTTGTGTTGTGTTTTCCTTGTTATTGTTACAATGCACTCTTTGTCATGTAAATGCCCACTTGTATAGCACTATAGTTACAGGAAAAAAGACATCAAAATAATAAACATGCTTGCATGCATCATTTGGGTGAAATAGTTTGCAAGTTTGCACTTTCTCAAGATATAATCTAATCATACTTACTAACTAAACCGCAGACATACTAGCAAAAATAGGACAACGATATCACGAAACTCGCAAAAATTAACGGAAAAAACCCTTTTTTTATCTTCAATAATCTTCAACAACACCACTTGTAAAGCCAGAAATGATTAAATTAATGAATTTTAAAGAATAAATAATTAATTCATTCATTCAAATTAATTAGTTATTTTAATTAATATCCTAATCTCAATATTGAGCACGAATTTAACAGCTACATATCGTTAGAACGATATCCTATCCGCCTGCCCATATCACAACACAGCAATCCCAATGTCAAAATGAACATAATTATTGAAGTTTTCGCGCACACAAATTATCATTTTCCCATCTTGATTCAGTAACTCGCCTTCTCAAAGAATAAACATGCCAATGTTATGCCAACAAAGATCTGGTCAATCTAGATGTCAAAAACTAGCTCAGGATTGGTTATTAATTTCGGGCGTAAATGTATGTTCATTCAGCAACCTTCTCAATAAAAAATATGAATTAAATTTATCCTATAACCACTTTTCATAGGAGCGAAAACAATTCATTTGCGCACAAGGCCCGACGGACACAACTGTCAACGATTTCTGGCGCATGATTTGGGAACATGGGTTGGAATTGATCGTGATGCTGACCAACCTGGAGGAGTACTCCAAGGTCAAGTGCTCCAAGTACTGGCCAGAGGAACGCGCGTCGAAAGCCTTCGGGAATATTACTGTGCATCATGTTGGGGAGAAGAGGTAAGTAACTTGGTACATTTTGGAGATTGTTCTCCCAGCTAAAGCACTAAGAACTTGGAAGTGGTGGGCGGGCGTTTTGGGGAATATTCTGAGTAAAAAGTGCAGATTCTCGGCCTAATTTAAATAAATAACTTCTGATTTTGTATACGAAAACGAACGCGTACAACCCTAATCTCTTCAAGGTTAGAGTGAACAGGCTTCTTCTGGGTAAGCTCACTCCATCGTCGACTTTGTCTCTGTCGCCTCTGTCCTAGACTAAGGTTAAGAGCAAACCCATCCTAAATAAAAAAATCTTAATAATAAAGTTATTTTTCACTTTGTAGTGTTATTTTTGGTATTCAGTTATTATTTTATTGTAAAAAGATTTTTATTTTTGACTTTTTAGTGGGTCAGTTTTGAATTTATCTAAGTTACAATAGCCTAATGTTAACTGCTCAGTGCTTTTCCCGACGCTGGGACGTTGATTGTTGAGGAGTTCTCCTGGTAAGAACCAGGAGAACTGCCACTCACCATATGCATAGTGACGAGCATAAATTGCTTAATCGCAACCCGTTAACTAGGTATTCATTGTTATATTGTTCCGGTGGCCATCTGTGGTCTCCATCATCAGTTCCACTTCACCAAATGGTGCTTTCGGAGAGCAAATGCACGAGTTACTATAAACAATACCCAAATCGCTATAGGTTTGCATATAAAATTTGAGGGTTTCCCTCGATTTCCATGGGATCCCCTCATCTGATTCTGATTTGGTGGCTTTTCAAAATCGGTTCATAATTGACGAGAATTTTCAAAATCGGTTCATAATTGACGGAGTAATCGCGTAACAAACATACAAAAAAAAAATTACAAAAAGAACATACAGCCGAATTGAGAACCTCCTTTTTGGAAGTCGGTTAAATACAAGTAAAGTGAATTTTGAGTTAGAGATGTGAGTCCTAGAGTTGCTAGACAAAAGCAGCAAATAGAAACGGCTCTTTTAAATTAAAATGGATGTTTTCAACCCGATTTACCAAACAGTTTTTGATGGAAATAAAATCTGCATATTTTTCGACATTTTAACAAGTTTTTTTATATTATATTAATTTTGTTTCGAGTTTAACCGGGTTTTCTAATAGAAAGCGACGATCGCTTATATACGTTTTTTTTAAACTAAAACATGATAGTTCTAGAAGTTGCATTCGTAAAAAATTGTTATGTGTAAAAAAATGTCGATAGTGTTACATGGAGTTCAAATTAAATGTTATTGTTGCAGATATTCAGACTACATAGTACGAGAGCTGAAGATAACGAAACAGGCTACCAACTCAGACGGACAACCCATAGTTGAGAATAACGGCATCGCTAAGAGGAATGGAGGTAAGAATAAAACATTTTTTTCAACTTTATGGCGTAATCCTCGAAAGTGTGATCCAAGTTATTCTCAAAATTGCCTTCTGACTGCAACTTTCTAGTACGCTGAAATAGCGAGTTAATTTTCTCTATAAAAAAGCTTATCTACACTAATATTATAAATAGGAAAGAAATTTTTGTTTGTTTTTATGTTTGTAGCGAATAGGCCTCGAAACTTCTGAACCGATTTAAAAAAATCTTTCACCACTAGATAGCTACATTATTACGGAATAACATAGGCTATAATTTATATTAAAAAAAATACGGATCCTTAACAAAATTGCAATATTGTAACCCAAGGTAGAAAACCAAAAATAGTTTTTTGCGTGCGCTGCGAAAACTATTAATGATAGAATAGAACAAAATAATGTACTGCAGGTTTATAGGTCTTATTAATGTCTCGACCTCCACGCGGGCAAAGCCGCGGGCAAAAGCTAGTTCAGTAAATATGTTAGACTCCATGACTCATAACTGGCGAAACGTGAGTACTACAGGTACACCTCTGCCCAACCCTTTGGGGAAACAAGGCGTGGTGTTATGTTAGACTCCAGTATTTTAAAATACTCAAAATACAATATTATAAATGTTTTGTAGAACTGCGATTTGACGAAAAAAAGAAACACATCTCAACTTGCTGATCATCAGCAGTGAAAAAAATAAGAAATGTATTTCTATAAGCCGCTGCTGTTGCGATCAGGGACCGTACAGCCCCGGTTAAGAGTTAAGCCTTTCAAAGAGGTAACCCATTCAGTGGGTTACCTTTATCATGACGTAATCCATTGAAAGGGTTTTTTACTAGAAACCCAGTGAAAGGGTTACATGATAACCCATTGAATGGGTTTTATACTTGAAACCCAGTGAAAGGGTTACATGATAACCTATTCAATCATTGAATAGGTTATCATGTAACCCTTTCACTAAGAGACTATTAAATTTTGCCTCTAGATGTCATCAACTCAATCCACCCGACACAATCTTTATCTTTGAACATGATCGGCTACTCTCTCAGCTAAGCTATATTCTCGCATGATTCAGTAAAGGCAAATAGTCCTTCTAAGAATCTCTCCATCTACCAAATAAAACCTCTGACATATTTCGATCCTCTTCTACCTTAAAATATTTCTTCCAGACATAAAAGAAGCATCAGAATCCAGCGCACCCACGTCTCCCCGTGAGGTGAAAGAGAGCGGAGAGTCACGCATCGTGCGCCAGTACCACTTCCTCATGTGGAAGGACTTCGCTGCGCCCGAGCATCCGCACTCCATACTCAAGTTTATTAAGGTAAGCATCTTCCCGCGACTTCGTTCGCGTGGCAGTCGTCAGACACCACAGTATACTAAAATAACAGCCACATTTCCCGCCCGCGTTATTAATTCGTTTCCGCTTAGCGTTCTTTCTGCCTTTTTGCTTTTTACTCGGCTCCTAAGGGTTGTAGCGTAATGTTATGCAATAAGATTTTTTTTCAAATCCGACTTGTATTTCCAGAGATTACCCCCTTAAAAACTTACAAACAAATTCTACCTCTTTATAATATTAGTATTATTAGCAGAGGTCGGAGGTATGTATTTGTCGGGATAGGTTCAGACATCAGAAGTAATATCAGATATGGCAATACAGAAATATATTTCAATCGAACAATCAGTTATTTTAAATCGACAGAATATAGAAATTAAATAGAATTAATTAAATAACTAATAATGGTAGTGGCGGTCACATAGGGCAGTACTGACTGTCAGGGACAGTAGTCCATGCACCCACCGCAATAAGGATAGAACTAATTTGTCGGAGACAGCGTTCCATATCCAATAACCGGGCAGTACTGACTGTCGAGAGACAGTGGTCCGTGCACCAAGACGCATCCGTTCAAAATGCGTACCGACTAGACATGGGTAGTTCGCGAACGATTGAAGGAAATGAACTACTTCATTTCACAAAATAAACTTATCATTCAATCAGTAGTCATTCAAATGTGTCTCTACTTCATTTAGTTCAGTATATCTTTTCGTTCGCAGCAACTGTGATTTCGATTTTCAAATACTTACGCCAACCTATACAAAAAGGTATAACTATACACATTCAACAGAAAACATACTACTTAATGAAAATAGTTTTGCTTAGATTCATATATCATGGTCCTAACTAAGCCTATATAAAGTATGAAGGAAAATTGAGATAGAAGATAGGTATAAAACTGAACTAGAGAAGTGCGTCATTCGCGGTAACTTATCATTCAGTCTCTCGTTATCGAATCGTTCTGATTTGCTGAACTAAATGAAGTACTGAAGTAAATGAGTGGACTACTTCGTTAAGCGAAAAGATATACTTCATTCATTTCTTTTCACTGACACATTTCGCGCATGTCTAGTACCGACTCAATAGCGCACCTCCTTATAAAGGCGATCCGCTAGTGGGGGGTAACGTTACAATATTTCACTCAATTGACTTCAAGTCTTTTAAGTCAAACATCCGATAGAATGAATGATTTGTCTATGGTGCACGTTCCACTAGCGCCATCTAGTCGCCGCCTCTCGCAGCTGTTAAATAATATGGCTTCCGTCATATTAGGTAGAGTTATTTATGTACTTTCATCGAAATGTTGATATTAATATGGATCTTCCCGGGATTTCTAATAGACAATCCCGTGTGACCAACAATATTTCAAATAAATAATAATAAAAACCTCAGAGATAGATAAGACAAAGAAAATAAAGATAATTAGAAAGTTTGAATGCGGAAGAAAGAGACAAAATCTAAGTACATTTCGTTAAGCGGGGAGTTCTCCGCCTTTCCGCTATTGTTTTTTTTTGTTCTCACAAGCTATGTTGTGCGGATGTGGCAACATCGCGCGTGTGCGCATTGGAATTTTGCAACTTCGGACATCCGATGTCGTTGATGTAAATTTGGCAACGTCGCGCGTGCAGTGGTTTAAACTGTGTAAAAGTAAATAACTTTTTATTTAATAGATCACGGGATTTTTATGCTCTTCAAAATTAACCCCGGGATTTGGGGCATAATATCCACTTTATTCTTTCGTAGTATGAAATCAGTGTAAGTACATAAATGACTCTACCTAATTCCGACCTCTGATTATTAGTTACATTTGAGACAAAATATTAATGGAGACTGTACCGTGTCATTAATAATATTCGTTGTTAGTTATGCCACATAAAGTTTCAATCACATACGTTTAAAATTGTTAATCTCTTTGCTAATCAATTTTGCAGAACTTTGAGTTAGTCCAAAAAACCAGCTCATAATCTTTTCCAAAGGCCTTTTTGTATACAGAGAAAGAAAGAGCGTCAAGCAATTTGCTCACTATTTTAGTAATTTCATACCTTCACATTTCCTTACTATGTTTACCTTTAACCCCCAATAAATGCTCAAAGAATTAATCCAAGCTTAATCTAGAATCATATCATTAGGTAATAACCTTTTAAATTTTCTTAACAGAGGGTAAACGAAGCCTGGACAACCATGGTGGGCCGCCCAGTCGTAGTCCACTGCAGCGCTGGCGTCGGCCGCACTGGCACGCTAGTAGCACTCGACTGTCTACTGGAACAGCTGCGCGCCACGGGGCAAGTAGCTGTCTTCAACACTGTCGCCGAACTGAGGAGGCAAAGGAACTTCTTGGTGCAGTCGCTGGTGAGCTTTTATTAATATTTACTATAATTGATATTTGTTTATTAGAAATAATTAATTTACATAAATATTTGCAATAGTAGGGCCTTTTACTAGTACATCAAGCTATACTTTTCCAGTTTACGCTGACTTCTCATTGTAAGGAAATCCTATACAATGCGAGATCAGCTTATACTGGAAATGTATAGCTTGATCTGTAGCCGTGCGTACTAGTGTAAGGCTACTATTGTAAATATTTATGTAAGATGCCAACCCATAGATAAACATAACCTGTCTCTCCACTACTCCAATGCTTGCTCAAGGCTGAACAGTCGGCACGGCTCTAAGGCCCGTATTACAGAACGTCACTCAATACTCAAGCATTACTTAAAACTAGTTTCAACCAATCAAATGGCTTGAATCTAGTTTTACGTAATGCTTGAGTATTGAGTAACGTTCTGTAATACGGGCCTAATAATCCCTCTTATCCCAAGGGCACGTCTTACTGCTCTGTATTCACAAACCAAGTCTTTGTCTACAGAGACATGGTCTTAGTTTTAACTTAGATTCAATTTTGTGTTAAGCAAAGATTCGTGCAAACTCCACGATAGATTAATGTTGTTTTTTTTTTTTTACTTAAATTCTTGTTGGCATGGTGCTTGTACGGGGGGGTGTCACTAAGGGGAGGGTTAAATTTCTGTTATTTTTTGCCTAGGGCGCACCGTTTTCGATATTTGAATTTCAATTCTTTTTTATTACTTTAAATAAAGAAAAACATCTATGATCTAAGCTAAGGATCATAAATGTTTTTTTTTGCAAGTACTAAAGAGTTCATTTTAGCTTGGCTACTTTACGTTTATCTCTGTAATTCGGGGAATAGCCAAATATGCTATCTGTAGTACTGTCCTGTCAAACAAATCGTATAATGGGACGCATACTTTGGCATTTTCATACAAATAGATATCTGTTGTAGGCGATACACCCTCCCATCAGTAGATAGCGTGGGCCGGTAAGATTCCATAATGTCTCATAGATTATTGGGACGTTAAAACCATCGATAGATATATTTTTATATCTCCAGTAGGCCGAAACTGGTGATATATAGGTTATTGGGTTCGGCCGTTAGTCGTTGTGGCAATGTATGTACAGCAGAGAACGTCCTTTAGGTGAATAATAATGGCGATACTAATAATGCGATCTCTGTCCACAGAAACAATACGTATTCGTGTACCGCGCACTAGTAGAATACGCGCACTACGGCGACACAGAGATAAGCGCGTCACGACTGAAACCCGCTGTCGACAAGCTGCGGAACACGCCCGACCACGCCGACAAGTGTCTTATGGAGATTGAGTTTGAGGTACTATAATTAATTATAGTTTTTTTTTTTTACAAATCTACCTTGGGAACTAAAACGGAATTCTGATTGAATGAAACACCGAAAAAAAAAGTGTGCTTTAGACCACACGACTTAAGTAAAACAGAAATCACCGTTCGCGTAACGCTAGCAAAATAAGTTTTACTTCAAATCTCCCTCTCAACTTCCGTTCGCCTCGCCCGATCTCTCTTTTCGTAACGCTCTCGTCACGCATTCACCAGCTTACACACAAGCGTGAGTAAATAAATTTTCCTTCAAAAATGAATCAACGTCGTGCATTCTGCACTGATGTCTTAAGACGGTATAACAGAACCTAGCAAAAGACTCGAGCGTTACTATAATCATAGTACTTTATTTTACAAAAGTATCTTTGAAATTAAAACGGAATTTTGATTGAACGAAACACCGAAAAAAAATGTTGTGTGTTGTGCACAGATGTCTTAAGCCGGTATTACAGAACCTAGCAAAAGACTCGAGCATTACTTAAATAAATGTTTACTTTAACATAAAACGGCTATCCGCGAATTTCACTAGTTAAAGGAAATTTACATGATCGCCTTCCATTCGTCCGAGAACACGTCACAGTCAGATTTAGCGTCCAAGACAGCGTTCAGAGTCAAAACTAGTTTAAAGCCATTTGATTGGTAGAAACTAGTTTTACAAGTCGTACGCAGTGTTTTTTTTTTTTTGAAGTAAAACTTCTTTACTCATGCTTGACTTGGGGAGTAAGCTGGTGAATGAGTGACGAGAGCGTTACGGAAAGAGGCGAACGGAAGTTGTTTAAATTTTAAACATGGAACACACCGCGTCACTGCCGCGGGCGTCGCGCTTAATAGGTTTTTTTTTAAATTCACACACTCACAAGACCGCAGCTTTTTTGAAGTAAAACTTATTTTGCTAGCGAACGGTGATTTCTGTTTTACTTCAGTCGTGTGGTCTAAAGCACACTCGTTTTTTTTTTAAATAATTATGCGACTAGAAATTTTGTAAAATATTCTGACAACATCCTGGCCCTGTGTGTCGGGGTGCCCTGACAAAAGTCCACCTCAACCCTAAAATCCATTTTTAAAATCAAATCAAATATTTCATTGGATTTTTTTTAAAATATTAGATTAGTGTCGAACAGTGTTGCAGCCATTAGCGCCCACCTCCGAGTTTCGAGATTCAACCCACGTTTCAAGGAATTTAACCCCTATATTTTTCCCCATAGAAAATGCTAAACAGTCCAGTAGCAGAGCCGCTAAAGTCGCAGGGCGCCGGCGCGGGCGAGGAACTGCGGGCACGGAACCGAAGCCCCGACTGCCTGCCGTACGACAGGAACCGGGTCATACTCACGCCCATACCCGGGAAGGACTTCTCTACGTATATCAACGCCTCGTTTATTGAAGGTAAGCTGAGAAAACCATCACTAACAGGGGCCGTATTATGAAATATGAATGCCATAATTGTTTCCAGTGCGAAAGAGAGACGGAGCTATCCCTATCCCTTTTGCAACGGAATGTTTGACGACACGATTGGCGCAGTGGTTAAGCGATTGACTGCTGCGCTGCGTGTCGCGGGTTCGATTCCCGCACGGAACAAATATTTGTATGACTTACAAGTAGTTGTTCCGGGTCTGGCTGTTTGTGTATGTGAGTTTTAAATGTTTGTAAACTCACTCACATACAGGAGAAATCCCTAGTGTGTGGCAACGATTAAAAAAAAAAAACAACTGAATCATGTTGCCATTAATACTCCCCCAGAAGATTTCATGTCATGTAAAGATTTGAAGTAATTTGCTTCCATGTTACGAGTTAAATTAATCCTTGTTGAACTTTTTCGCAGCATACGACAACTCGGAAGGGTTCATAATAACGCAAGATCCTCTACCGAACACTATCATGGACTTCTGGCGGATGGTGTCCGAACATAATGTTAGCACCATCGTCATGCTTAGTGAGGTAAGTTGTTTAAAATTTGAATATTCACGACGACGTGGTTTTTTTACTCAATATAAGTACAATTGGTAAGGAAAATAAGTTGTGTGGAAAACTACTAATGGTACTAATTCAAAATAACACGATTTCCTTATTGCTTACATAATCTTCTATAGCCTGGTATGTTTGAATATTAATAGATGGTTGTGTATATCGAACAAATTGTGTAGGACAGATAATGGGCTGGTTGACGGATTTTGAAAAACCATTTAGTAATGTTCCTTGTGGTTTATTTACCTCAAAATATTAATATCTCAGTGAAATATTAACGTTAACAGTACAAATTTTTCATATTTATAATGTAACTAACCCGTGCCCACTCTGTTGGGCGGTAAACATTTTTACTCTATGACACTCACAAATAACGTGGCTTTCTATGGGTAAAAGAATACCTACCCTACCTGCCTACCCACCCTACCTACCTACCAACCCTACCTACCCAACCTACCAACCTAAAAAAAAAAAAAAACTTCACATAAACCATCTACTAATTAGTCCGAACAAAGCCTAAACCTTTTTTTTTATAGGTGAGCCCGTTCTTGAGTTATAAAATTACAACGAAAAGTGGCATTGATTTTTATATATATAGATTTAATGTGATTGTCAAAACGGAAATTATTTTATTTCTGTAAGTAGGTTTGCACAAACACTTTTACACGTCAATCATATTTTAAAAAGTAGTTTAAGTCGGCGTTTCCTATCTCACTACTCTGAAGAAAGGCCGAAACAAACTCAAAGGTCACAGTCTCTTTTAAAGTCCAGACATAATTCTTGGTCAGATCATGTGAAGGCCATGCAGATTGGTGTCTGAAATGGTCTTTTAAGGAAAGAACCACACAGATTGAGTGGACCTGACCAGTCAGTGCACACATTTGTCAGTAATCGTGCAGCTCTACTCACAACTTAAGGAGCTCAACGATGCGACGATCAATACCAATACCAAAGAAAGGACATTTGGGTAGGCCGCTTATATGACTGCCAGACCATGATTAACACTAACTGAGAATAAAAGAAAAGGAAAAAAAAAAATAACCCTATGTGGGTTATTGTTTTTTTGTCTTCACGTTCACAATAATAGTAATGTTCCTTTTGGTTTATTTACCTAAAAATATTAATATTTTGAGTGTTGCGGTAAACTGTAATAAATAGAGTGATAAGAGTGACAGATGAGAAATTAGAGATAAGAGAAGAGTTCTTATCTTCTTATCTAATTAATATTAACAGTACAAATTTTTATTTTTTTTATCGTAGTTTAATTTTGATTGTTAAAACGGGACATTGTGTCATAGCAAGTGACTTTAAGACCCGTATTTATAGAGCGTTACTCAGTACTCAAGCATTACTTAAGACTAGATTCAAGCCATTGGATTGATTGAAACTAGTCTTAAGTAATGCTTGAGTACTGAGTAACGCTCTATAAATACGGGCCTTAGACTTTCATTCTGTCAAATCTACGAGGTTTCACTTTCAACACATTCCTTTCGTACGTCTATTGGTATTGCAAAATAAACTTTATGTCTGCCGTATAAAGTTTGTTTTTACAATTTGACACTGTCGTCTGAAAGTCGTGACGTGTCGCGCACTGAGTTGTGTTTAATGTCACGTGACCAATGGCTTTATCTTTACCCAATTCTCAATAATATAAATTAATCTAAAATCATTTACAAAAATAAGTTGATTTTTGATATTTATATAATTTTGCTCACAATAATTCTAAAATGCAACATTCATATGGTATATTTCTTACAGTCAACTAGCCTATTGATCGCCATAACTACCGGTATAATTGATTGATAACGTGGCAGACAACCCCACCCATGAACCCACTTAAATAATTTAATTTAAACCTTATCTGCATCAAATAAAAAAACAATTTTAATTTGCAACAAAACATGTATGACTTGACTTGCGTTTCCAGTACTTTTTGTGATTCTGGAATGAACTTTCTTTCTATGTTTTTAAAGTTGATATTTGTGTATGTTTTACGAGACATTACTGTGTAAACTATTTCTTTTTCAGCTTGGTGACGGCAAATGTCCCCGGTACTGGGATGACGGCTCCATCCAATACGAACACATTTCGGTGCAGTATGAGGAGAGCGAGTCCTGTCCCTACTACACCAGGAGACAGTTCAGGGTCACCAATGATAAGGTAATACCATAAAACTCGGCTTTATTTATGAAGGAAGATCCTTGAACGCTACGGTCTGAGAATCGGACCAAGCAGACCAACTAAGGGTAGTGAATGGGAATCGCTATTAGAAACCAATGTTCGCTCGCTTTCGCTAACTTGAACTTGACTAAATAATTATAGCGAAAGCAAATTATGGTTTATATTTTAACCCGAAAGACGCAGCTTTTTATAAAATTGGCATTTCTGTGACCATCAAAATAACAGAGGGATTCTCGAATTTTTAAGAACACATTCTAATCTCAGTTTTAATCCGTAAAAAATACCTCCCCCCCCCCCTTTTTAATAAATTTTTGACAAACTTTTGACATCCTTTGTCGCTGGAATCAGATCGGGAGTAGATTTTGTACGTTTTAAAGGAATTGGCTTTTCGGTATCCATGATGACATTGACAAGGAACCTTACAATTGGAATTACATAGACAAGCACTGTTGGCACTGTCTATAATATATTGAGGGAACGTCTGTATGAAGCGAAACTCATATAGAAAAAGTTAAAGTTTCTGCTTGTTGCGTCGCGACTCAACCTTCATTGACCCTTATGAACGCTTTTTGTATGGAATTTAAAATTGACCCTTATGAACGTTTGTTGTATAAAATTTAAAACAAATATTTTGGCATTCTAGAGCGGTGAAGTAACGTGCGTGAGACAACTGCAGTACCAAGGCTGGCCCACGGCGCGGGGCCACGTGCCCGAGGTGACGCGCGGCCTGGCCGAGCTGGCCGACGCCGCCGCGCCCGCCGCGCCGCTGCACCACGCGCTGCACGGCACCATGCTTGTGCACTGCCAGTATGTAGCTCATTACGATATTGGCTTGCTATTGGACAAAGGCCTTTGATAATACACAGCAGGAGAACGCCTGATCATACGTGTTTGTGATCCACAACTGTCATATAAATCCAAGTTTTCTCACGGTGTTTTCCTTCACCATAAAGTCGTTAGGTAGGTAAGGTAGTCGCATATGATGTGTAATATCTGACATCTCACCTTGGTAATAAGCAACTGAGCAGTGACAGAAATTAGCCTTAAAATTTAAAAAAGCTAAGTACTGTAATATTTATTTAAATAATTACTATTTACTAGTGGTCGCCCACTGGTCGAAATTCGACCCCCCTCTACTTACAATCTATATAGTAACTTACTAATTCCATGCTATTAAAAAGTAGTTACTATTCCATGCTCAAGCTTTCACTTCATGTTACACACTTCCGTCCCTTTTCATGAAATGGCTCCCACAGAAAGCTATAAGAAAAGATGTTACACATCCAAAACCTCTTAGAAATCGAATTAAATAAGTCACCGTGACTTGCCCGATTTCTCCAGCCTGTTAAGGCAATCTTCCTAAAAATGTGACATTTAGAGATATGTGAAAATATAAAACGCAGCACCTACCTGCAGCCTAACCAGCTGATTACATTCCGGATAAAAAAAAAACATTGAAACCGACGGTTGTATCGAATGTCATTCTAAAAGCAATTTAGCCTTTTATTTGGGTGGGAAATTATCAAATAACTTCCCTGCCTGTGTGCCAGGGCCACAATATGCCTTTCGGACAAACCCGCAACCCTGGCAGGCATTGGCCCTAACGGACCCCGTCAGTTTGTGAACACAACGCACCATCGACCCGGGCCTCGTCCTTATCGGACGGCGATACAGCTACGGTGGCCGAGAATCGGCCTGCGACTAGCGACGCCTAGGGCGTCTCCTGCGGCGACTAGGGGCGTCAGGTCGCGAAATTTTCCTCTCCCTCACGCGTTCCGCCTCCTTCGCGAGCATTACTGCTTCGCATTAGGTGACGGCCTCCCATGCACTGTCGCTCCGAACCATGGCCTGAACCAGAGCCGGACGCGAGAGATCGCCGAAGCAATTTAGCCTAACAAGACGACTTTCCCATTAGTCGTGTTTGGCATGGTTCGGAGTGATTGGCATGTTGACTTGATTCACCGTTGATGTATTTTACAGATTCGGCACGGAAAGGTCGCCGCTGTTCGTCGCGCTATGCACGTTGATCCGTGCGTTGCGCGTGGAACGACGCGTGGACGTGAGCGCGACCTCGCGCGCTGTCAGGTCGCAACGTGCGCGCATTATTGATACATTCGTAAGTATACACCTTCTTTACTGTTACACAAAAATATGAAGTAGGCACTTACTCTAATTTTACTTCCTTATCACAGGACCACACAAGCGATGTTGGCCCTTATTTTCAGTAGCTCAGTTTCGATTCAGCCTTTGTTTACTTCCTTATCACAAGCGATATTGGCCCTTATTTTCAGTAGGTCATTTTCGATTCAACCTTTGTTTTATGCTAGTTCCATGCCCAGTTACGCTAGCCTAACCGGATAAGAACCTTTCTGTGAAGAGAGGGACATCCCAAGCAGCACTCAAGCGTTTCCAACATCAATATACCAGCCTATATAGAACTTCTTCCGCCTTATTACAAAACAAGATTTATATATTGACATGGCAAACAAACCATGGAGCCAGTTTTTGTATTAAGAACGTAACAGTGATGGAAATACCGTTCTTTATACCAAAACTGAAAACTTAGTTTGGTACTAAGTTGTCAGTTTTGTGTTTAGGAACTTTGCCATAGTCGGAATAAAGTTCGAAATTCAATAATAGCTCCATGTTTCAAACCTGGGTCTGAAGATAAACCTTGTTTTGTAATAAGGGGGCTTGAGTCTCTTCTTCTCGAGTTCTTTTAGAGACGTACAAGAGTGTCAAAAAATGTTTTTGTCTTTGTAAGAGTCATTTATGAGTTATTATACAGCTCAAACTGTATAATATATAATAATAAGCCCTTTTTATTCTGAAATTCTCTGCGTTGTGCTATTTCAGTAGTTTATAGAATGTCTCTTAGTTCAGTGCGTCTTTTGGCAAAGGCCTCCTCTAACAACTTCAACTGAGTCCATATCTCTCGCAACTCTTCTCCAATTTGGACCCGCTGTGAGCTTCAATTCGTCTTCCCATCTTTTATATGGTTTCTCCTGTTCCTTTTGCCATCTCTGGGGTACCATTCTGTCACGACTTTACTCCACTTTTCTTGAATGCCTCTAAAATTGTATAAAATCTTTATTAAAAGATCCGCGTAAGCTTAGGGTACTTCAAAACAGTATTCAAACTCTACTATACAACTTTAAGTATTTTGTGACTGTACTGTAGTATTTAAAGCTGTATACAGGCTGTATTTTGCTTGTGATCACCTACTTATTACAATACGTCTACCATGAGTTTTTATCGAAAAATTACTGGCTAGTGTTAAACTCGCTAGCGTATTAACGTGGATGAAATAGATTTCGATAACGCTTGCACCATGACTTTTACGGAGTCTAACGCAGGCGATAAGGTAATTCAAATTCAAAATAAATAATATGAAGAGAGAACGGCTCATAAGCTAATATTACAGTAAACATTGTTGTAAGTTGTCGGTTCATGGACTACGTACTTATGGCATTTAGTAGTTGTTGAATTTTTAATCCTTATAATATTTCATGTCGTCAATTAAATTTGAAATTTTGTTGACGTTGTGTGGTCCGCAGCGTTTTTGACTTAAATTTTAATTAAAATATATTACAAAAATTGAATATGTAATACAATGAGGACCAGTGGGTCACAATTTAGTATAAGTAGTGTATAGAGAAATGAAAATTATTGTTTTAGTTCTAATGCCATTCTTTGCGTTGACTTCAAATCCGTAACATTATTCAATAATTAGCACGAATGTTCAAATGCTTCTCTAGAGAGTCTATACAGTTGGCCACTAACATATTTCAAGCTAAATAAGCTCTTCTCGACATTATTTTGACTTTAATAGACTCAAAACGTGCATAATTTTAATGTAAACAAATGTTTCACACCTCAAAATGCTAGTGAGCTACGTAACTACTATCGCAAGCGTATTTTTCGATAGCGTCTGTCGAATTAGTGACTCATGGTGCCGTTTTGTATGGTGACAGCTGAAACACGTTAGTTACTATCGAATAGATTACGTTAGGTTTCTTACCTATTGAAATCTATAGTGCTCATGGTACGTATTTTAATTCTTGCTGTGACCGCAAGGGGCGCTGTACAATATTTCATACATATGATTTACGGAGACGCTAGCGAGGTTTGGCTGTGTTAACTAATGGTAGAGGTACTGCTTGATACTTATTTCTGTACAATGGTATAAGCAAACTCCGTTCTCAAACTTACTGTTATGGCGTAATTAAACTCTTATAAATACAGTGGTTTTAAAACTCTTGTAAATACAGTGGTTTTATGACTTCTGTCTATGACGGTGTTGTAAAACTAAAAAAAAAAATCTATATTACAGCTTTAGTCTGTATTACTGACACAGTCGCTAGATTGCATGAATCAATGTTTTCATTGTAAACAAATGCAATATATGGCAAAAAATTAAATATATTTTTACATATGATTTGCAATAATATGTACAAATACTGTGCAGAATGAACGGCGCGCAAGGCGGTAAAGTAATGTACGGTTCCGCATCCTTTACTAATTTGTTGACATCTAATCGGTTTCTTGCCATCTTAACTTGCCTTTTGATTCCCTCAAACTTAGCAGAAGGCAAAGTCTATTTTGCCCTTTCTCTATGGTTTCTATAATTGTAAAAGGAATATTTTTCTGAAAATAAAATAAAACAGGTACTTATAATATTATACACAATACACTATTAATAATACTTTACAACTAGTTTACTGAGGTATAAAATAAAACTTACTAACTATAAAATAAAATTAATTTCTTGTTACAGTTACAATACGAATTCCTGTACCGTGCCATACTGAACTACGCGGAGCTACACAATCTACTCGAAGACAGTTAAGCACAACTTGTTTATACCTTATCTTAGTACGCCCTAAGTAACCACGCTTAGGGCTCCGCCTTCTAAAGGTCCTGTGAATAGATCATGAATGTGTATGACCTTTGGTTCTTAGCACTGCCTAGATATTTAGAGCTCTTTTGTATTAAAAACAAGTGATTTTGCATGAGAAAATTATATTTGAAAGAGTTATAATGAAAATTGTACCAAAAAATTTACGAAATATTGAGAGAGGCTAGTGAAAGCAATAAGTTCGTGTTTCAATATGAGGCATTTAAATTTAAAAAATAAGTGTATTTTTCTTTAGTTTTCTCATTTGGTAAACAAATCAGACGTAATATTTAGATTTTGAGGTAAGTATGTGTTTTTGAAGCACTTTTTAATGTAATTCATAAGCTATGTGTATTTTAAAAAGATCAAGAAGTTAATATACATAAAGTGTATGATTAATACGAAAACGGATCATTTTCGTCGTGTGCTTGTTTACCAAATAAGACACTTTAAACAAAATACACTATACACGATTTTGTATACAAAAGAAAAGTATATAAAAGAGCTCTTCTGTAGATATATCAATGGTACGCCAACCCCTTGTCAGACGCTTTGCGTATTGAAGTGTCTTCTTATTTTATAAACGGCATGGACTATAAGGCCTATTACCATACGGGAAAATGTGACAATCCTCACCCGCCATCTTTGAGCCGACCAAGACAATTAGACAACAGCTGTCAAACGTAACTTCAGCCGAAAATATTGGACGGATTTGAATGGTTCTAAGGGCCAAATCTAAGAGCTGTAAGTGTTATCATTGGTGTGGAATATACTAATAGCTCTTCATCTCGGCTTAGATATGCTGATCGCGTTCAGTTTCATTAATGAAACTGGCCCTAAGCGGGTACGGACCGCATCTGACTCAGGCCAAATTTCACCGATGGAACAATGGAAGTGTCATTATTGACACTGACAGATCTTGAACTCAGTTTAAATGTGCTGATGGCGTTCCGCAACAGTTGTCGAGTTATCTATGTCAGCTAATAAGCGGAATCTATCGAACAATATACAGTTAAGACTAATTTTAATTATACATTTTGTATATTTGGTGTTTTTAATTACAGAACTACATGACATACCTATTTTTTTGACGGCGATTTGTAGAATTGGATCAATCATCAAGATTGGTAGTCTTTTAGATTGATCAATCGCCGTCAATCGTGTGAATGGTGATTGACAATGTGTCTAGAAATACTATGTAATGTATTAGACATAGTTTGAAACTATCCCTACTGCTCACTGTAGGTGCTTTTTATAAATTTTTGACCAGTTTATCTTGAGTACGAATTTATATATTTTATTTTATTTAATATTTTATTAGCATAGAGATTATTATGACGGAAAATGTAGGGCAAAATTGCACTTTGAATTATGAAAATTCAAAGATGAAAGGAATTTTTAGAATTTATAAGTAAACGCACAATTTTAAATTCGATTTTTTATGTGTCTGACAAGTATACTTATATCATAAAGAGTTGTACTTTAATACACGTCTTAAAACGCTTGTGTTAAGAAACGGGCATCGTAGATGTTTTTCTGTAATAATTCCTATGCTGATACAACTAATTGTTTTTTGTTCAACGAAAAATTTAATATACTTTTTATTCGTTTCTATTATGTTATTATTATTACTTTACATAATGTACAAATTAATGATCACGACCTTTTTGTATCTCAATTCTAATTATATTTAGAAAATAGGTTTATAATGTTTATATTAAAAAAAAAACGCTTCAGCTTGGACTAATTTACACGAAAAGTTACGATTTTGTAATAATATGTTGACGAATCGTAATTTTTAACCGATGAATATTAAGTTTTCTAAATTATTTTGATTGTGACAGGGCTTTAAAGAAATGTTTTAAAGGTCGTAATGAGAAAAATATAAATTCTATTTTGAGCAGTTTTCCATACAGTGTGTATCAGTAAGTTTGATGGTCTGTACCACAATACCACACATTTCTGATACACGCTGTAGACACAACTAACCATAATCAGATTTATATAAATTTATGAATAGTAATCAATTGTAAAGACGCAGTAGTTCCCAAAGTATGGGTCGCGAGCTAATATGATGATGATGATTTTTCAGGGCCCACCGCCCTGAAAAATCATCATCATCATTTCAGCCAAAAGACGTCCACTGCTGAACATAGGCCTCCCCCAAGCACCGCCACTTCGACCGGTTCTATGCTTCCCGCATCCAGCAGATACCTGCGGCCTTCAAAAGGTCATCGGTCCACCTTATAGGAGGCCGGCCGTCTTCCGGTACGCGGTCGCCACTCCAGAACCTTTCGGCCCCATCGGCCATCAGTTCTGCGAGCTATGTGCCCTGCCCACTGCCACTTAAGCTTGGCAATTCTTCGGGCTATGTCGGTAAACAAACCCTGCCTGAAAAATAGGCCGACAAAAACCTGCCGAGCCAACGGGCCGGCGACCACTGACGGAGACGGACGGCAAACGCGGCGTTCGCTCTGTGATATTCGTCGTATGCGTAGGTGGATTCCGTAGTCCCCCTGACTACGGAATCCACCGAAATAAATTGGACGTATCAAACTCAATGCGATTAAAAGTAACTAAAACTGAAGTTGATTGTAAGGCTATAATGACAAAAAATAGTTAACAAATGCCTTATAATTAATGCCCATAACTAATCCTACCTTCTCATTAAAACAAATAGCACTCCTTGTATTTAAATATTAGCGCTGGATTGGCGCTGATTTTTTTTTTTCTTGTTTGAACATCACAACTTATTCATTTATAGTTATGTCCGTTTTACCTTCATGAAAACCAAGAGGTGAGTCCCGAATTTGGAACTTTTTGTTAGATGAGTCGCGGGCCAGTCAACTTTGGGAACCACTGGGATCGAGAATTGATGGCAAACATAAAATAATGTATCAGGCAATCGGGTCAATATGACGAGTTTAAGTCATTGCTAAATTCGATTACTCTAAAGATTTCCTTTCGAGGCCCAAAATATTTTAGAAAACTTATATTACCTACATTACACATGCCCTAGTGATAGATCTGTCGTTATAACCTAATACCGTATTATTTTTAATTATTATTGTAATTGTAATTATATTATTATTTTTGGTATAAATCATACCAAATTGAAATCGTGTCCAAAGAAAGGTGTTTAAGAAGTAAAAAATATCATGGAATAAATGTGAAAAATCTACGTATTTATTTTGATAATAATAAAAAAAAATAGAGGCCATATTTGACAGCATTTTTAACAGTTTTATGTTTTACGGTTAGTAATGCAAATTATATTTCGGTGTTTTGTAAAAACCTGAAAAATTAAATAGGAGGCCAAAATGATATGAAATACCCCAAGTGAGCACAAATTTTTAATACAGTTGAGGTGTGTGCGAATTTTGCGACGTGAGTTATCAATGCGTGTGTAGACTCATCGTACGTTTATAGCAAGCAATATGTTTATTTTCATATATGGCTGTGTTGCGTTCATATAAAAAAAAATCGAGATTTTGTTGTTGGTCATTGACACAACATTAATTGGAAAATATATGCATAGCCGACAGTAAATAACCATCATAATTTCACACATGTATGAGCGCCCATTGATGTCCACTGCTGAAAATGGGCTTCCGTTTTTGACCCCCGCTCTTACGCTCAAACTTCAATGGCATCATTGAGGTATACATTCGTTCCGAACACTATCCAAATTCACTATTTTAGATGGCAGTCGCTCCGTGTAAAATACTGATTATTTAGTCACAACCGGTTATACTAAAAGCCGGATCATATTAGATTCATACTAGCGCAGAGTCGAAGCGCAGCGAAGCGTCAATCTAAAACATAACATAGCGAATTCACCCTTATCTCCAACGTTCAATGGTCCATATGAAGGACTAAGTGCGGAAACCAAACCCCCTAACATAGAACACCCTTATCTCTACAACGTACAACGTAATGCACATATAATATTGAGATACCAAAAAAAATACGTGCGAATACGCGCGTCTGCGAGCGACCAGCGTTGTTTGGTGCGCAGATCGGTCACAGTTAGAGATAAGGGTGATTTGCTATGATATTGCTATCTTTTAGACTAACGCTTCGCATCTGCTATGTATTAATCAACCCTATAACCCGTTAGGAGATTTCGTTCTCGCCCTTTGTGCGAACTTCAGGGTATTTTAATGACCATTTCTATGTGAAAGCAGCACGACCAACCGTCACAGCACCTCAGTGTAACTTTTTCGATGTATTTACTATATTTTATTTCATTTAACTTAGTATGAGGGAGAGGGATGCCGTTAGTTCCGCACTGTACGACTGTCGAACTATTTGTAATGTAGGCTAAGCTGTATATTTAGATTTTGTATGAACTAAACGAAATATACAATGTTGATTGTGGTTATATTTGTGAATACTGTTGGCATGTTCATTTGATTTTATCGACTTATATTCGCATTTTTTTAAGTAAAAATCTTTCTATAGGCGCGTTGAGCAATTTTTGGTGAGGGGAAATCTTATAAGTTCGCGTCACCGACATGCTAATGGGACGTGTAGCGCTAGACTGGCGGCGTGCGGTCTGTGTACACACGGCTACACATCAAGCTATACATTTCCAGTATAAGCTGGCCTCTCATTGTCCGAAAATCCTATACAATGCCAGATCAGCCTAAACTGGATATATAAAGCTTGATGTGTAGCCGTGTGTACAAGTAATACGCTTATGGTCGCTGTCATTTCAAAAAGTCGTATGTTAATTTTTATAAAAAAAAATATTATAAAACGACGCAAATATCTATATTCTAGCTTCATTTTGTTTACTACATCATACACTTATTACATTTGAATAAACACAATTAAAAAAATCCTTTTCACGTATATTTTTTTTAACAATTTAAGTAGTTTTTTTGTTTCCTGAAACAGTCTGTTTTTTTTCATGCGACTTTTTGGAATGACAGCGACGATATATACAATGTTAGTTTTACTATTTGCGAAACCCGAAACACGTGTCTATTTTTATGTAAAGAATCTATGTACAAAATTTCAAAACTGTATCATGAAAAATCACAAAGTTATAAGGTTGTTATGCTACCGGGTTGTCCGTACAAAAACATACCAACGGCGCCCCCGCGTCTCCAGGGTCGTCTTGCGCTTATTGATAATAATTTGGCAGTAGGTACCTAACCGTACAGCGATTGTATTGTAAGTATTTAAATGGTGATAACATTTTCCATCACACTTAAATATTTTTGGGAGAAAATATAACATGGTGTAAGTAAATATGATTGAAATCGATTCAGTTCTTTATTCTGAACAAACTATATTAAGGTTTCGCATATACTAAAAATAATGTGGTATATGTTAGTCCAAAGTTTTAAGTTTTGAGTTCTGTCGACAGTCCCCATGACTGCCTATTTTTTTTCGATACAAACTTAATCTTTTTATAAAAAATCCTTACTAAGGTACTCACTCTAAGTGAGGGTAAAGCCAGCTTCGCCTGATGTTGTACAAAAAAGTCTATTTCTTAGAGAAGAAATATGTTAGTAGTGCTCGAATTTGCCTTTAATTTTAGACTAAATTAAAATGTAAATTGCTCTAATATAATTTATTTTTCGCATCTGTCGTCGCGTTATCGCCGCGTAGACGTTGCGCTAGTGTAGCGTAGACATGGTTATATCGAAACTAACGTCGTGTCAGCGTAGCGTATACGGTCAACAAACGCCTATGCGAGATGCAAAGACTGCCGAATAGTAAAAACATTTTTTTTGAATGCCATATTATTTTTCTCATACATATTTTTTTTCCGTTAAATCGAAATGAACATGCGAATAGTACGTATCGTCCACTGATATCAATAGTACGAGATGATGGATGCTGCCGAACACTCGGATGACTGAGACATACGGAGATGGTTCTGTAGGTACAGACGAACTTTCATCTTCATTGTAGCTTTGAGCTCCCCCTTTGGGCGGAGCGGGAGAGCATGTCGGACTTTTACTGACTAAAACCCACCCGAGTTCCTTCAGTTGCCTGTGTGCCAGGGCCACGGTATCCCTTTCGGACAAACCCGCAACCCTGGCTGGCCCTAGATGCTCAAAGTTGCCGCAAATAGTAGTGTTTATAGAATATGCTTGCGTAACATCGTCGGTTTGTCACGAATCTAGTTGAAAAAGCAGACTGTGTCACCAAATTGCGAACGGCTTTGTACCGGCTCCAATATCACAAAAAAGCAGATTTTCCTATCCTTACGTTTACAGCCATTTTGAATGTCAGCATCAGACTTTTTGGTTACTTCAATGCCCCTTACCCCATTGTAAGCTTACTTTCCCCTAAATTGAAGACTGCGATCGCGCCTAATTACTTCTAAATACTTTACACGTATCATGTTTTATTAATATTTAAAAAACAAAGAGCTTCCGGGTCATTGACTTAATAAACATTTCAAATCAATTCAAATACGCTAGCACTAGAAAATAAGTTCGTCACAATCATTTTACGATCATTTCCATTAATCTCCTTCAACATTACTGAATACTCTTGATTTATTTTTTAGATTTCGAATCTCAATCTCCTAGTAGGTATCATTATAAGATCATATTCACGACTTTTTTTTATTTCTATCTCTCAGTGAATACCATTTTGTATCATATAGAACCATCTCTAAAGTATTGCACTAAGGGGACTTGCACAGTATTCCAATTCTTGTAATCATCTACAGTTTTGTATTTACAAACCTGTAAATAATATTACAAGTACACAGGTCTTAACATTATTTTAATTTACTCTAACAAGGCTATGAACCCAAAATTATGACGTTTGAATGACCTAGAGATGATTAAATCATGCATAGTAGTAATGCAATATAATTGACTGAAATTCATTTTGAATAATAAATAAAATAGGTATTTAAAAGTATTATTTAAAACGATTCAGTATTTTCCAATAATTATATTTTCATGAAAGTTATTTTTTGTCAGTACTATTTCATCACAAAAGGAAGTGTAAAGGCCCGTTTCGCAATGCTCAAATATATACTATCAATCAGATTAGTTAATAAAATCTGTTAGTCAGAATTCCTTTGAAATAATCTGAACCGACTTGAGTGGTAAAACTGGACTATAAAAGTTAAGTCATTCAAACGTATACTCACCGTAAAGCGATCTCTCTCAATATTGTGTTCAATATTATAATTATTTAAGTTTTCATTACTTAGGAGTACGTGCGGGTCCCGAGAGCGAATGAAAACAGTGTGTTTTTTTAGCTTTTTTATATAAAAAAAACCTTAGGAATGTTAATACATTTTTTTATAAACAAAACGTAGTTAGTAAGGTAGGCTAGGCATGAACAGATACGTGACGATTGATGCAAGAAGGATTTAATAAATGTACATAAAAACCCCCAAAAATATACCTTCATTGTACAGATGTGTTAATAGTTTTAAAATAGAATAGGTATACGAGCCTAAACACTATCTTTATGTAATCTGAAACCTGCACTTTAGGAATAGTATTGATGTATCCTGAAACATATAAATGCTTAACCCCGCGTTTACACCCATATACATGGTCGACATAAATTAGCTAGCAAAACTCAGTAAACATGAAAAGTATCGTTATCTAAACACGACTAAAATAAAATATTGACGATTTTTTTCGGCGTCAAACGAATGCTGGTCGTTTTGTTAGTTATGTGTTAAAAAATCTGTTTTCTTTTATCGATACTCGTCACGTCTGTGAATTTTACACAAAGAAAACTGCTAATATTCTAGTGACAATATAAAAAAAAAACGATTTTTTATTTTGTTTATGTATCACATACCTACTTGGTTTTTTTTTTAATTTTTATTCATGATACAAGTCTTTCAGTCGAATACATAAATGGGGTTTAACTTATATGTAGTATACAATAGTAAGAGATAATTAAAACAATGTTTTTACATCAGTATATATTTTCATTAATTTTTTTTCCTATTATTCAACCCAAACCTGAAATCGCGAAAAAAAGTCAGCTGTTCCCCCTACATTTATGTTCGAATAACTCGTCAAAATGTAGGGAACAGCTGATTTGTCTTTTGCGATTTTAAGTTTGGTCCCATAGTAAAAATTGTTCATAATGATGAGAACAATGACCCCTTAAGAGGTTGTGCGTTAATTCAGGGACATGTTGTAAACCCATACACGATACCCATCACGTTTGCGGAGTTTCGCTAGTTAACTTATTTTGACGCTGTAGATCTAGCAGTGTTCATAGACTAGAAAAAACAGATATCAAACCTATTAGATAATATTAAATGTGTGCTTGAAATAGAAAGAAGTTGAAAGTATTGAAAATGTTCAAAAATCCCTTCCTGCATCAACCGTTGTATGAACAAACTCCATTTTGGAGAGCGAAATTTATTATAAAAACATAAATACAAGCTCAGACCGCTTCTACATAGTGTAATTATGCGCTTTTTATATTAAACGGGGCTTACACACAGTAACAAGAGGCACTGGGTTATAAATTATAAAAAATGAAAAATATAAGTACGTATTTGACTATAAATGTAATGTTTGACGAATAATGATATCATTTAATGACTGAATAAAATATTTGATTGATGAAAGGAGTTTCTGCCCAGGGGCTAAAACTTATTTATTATAACATCATTGTCTCTTGTTATAAAAACAATCTATGGCAATATTCTGTTGATTTATTTATTTATACATGTATACTTTATTGTACACCAGATTTAGACATTACAAAAAGATTAATATACACTACACGTTGATTGTAATATGTATAATGTTCTATAAAAACTTCAAAGTTATTTAGTTAACAAAATAATAAAAAAAAAAAAACATAAATCGTACTGCATTAAACATATTACAACAGAGAAAAAAATAATCAAAATTATTTTTCAAAAATGGTCTGTTAAACTTCTAAAGATTGTGCGCAATCTTGTTATTTTGTAAATATAAGGTAAGTTATTTACCTGCGGACCCCTTTGTAACTGGTTCAATGATATTTAGACGTTTATTTAATTGTAGTGAAGCATTGGCGGTTGTAAAACTGATTTAATATTAAATTTAATTATGTTTTTATTTTTGTAAATAGATAAGCAAGTCATGTAATACAATATTTTTGAAAATATACCAATATTTAGAAGATACGGCTTTTATTTTTCATAATTAAAACCAAATTCAATAAGAATTTTCGTCACAGGGAATACCTAAGGCTAAATGTCATGCTGAATCATTCGTAAAATTCGATTCTTAGAAACAACAGTAAATATAAATAAATTCCAAACATATATTGGTGGAAAACTGACTGCCTTTTTGTGTCCTGGGTTCAATTCCCAGGTCGGGCAAAGTGTTATCGGGTTGATGGCAATAGGCTCGCCCATTTTTTCATGGAATTTAAACTATGTATAATCTATGCTTAAACATAACTAGCGAAATGTGGGTGTGTACTATAGATACCATTCGTTTCACCTGCTGAAGATCTTCCACTTGGACTCGAGTTACCTTGGCTAACCTGGAAGTCTTTAAACAGACTCCGGACCAGGGGGTCTACTGCGAAGTTTCGGCCGTTTTATAACTTCCATAGTTTCCTTTTTTGACTTTGAATCCTTACCCGACTTAAGTAACATTTTTGACTTTGGCTTATCTCTGATTGTCGTTTTATTTTTCTTTCGCCGTAGACAGCCATAGTTAGCCGTAGTCAAGCAACGGCCGATACTTCGGATTTATGTTCGGACTTGACCCTCATGTTGGCCGAAGAAAGGAAAACCTGTTCAGGTGGAGATTCATAGACAACTCCGCCTTGGAGTGTAAAAGTGGTGCTGTTCCACAAACGATGGGACACTTAATCTAATGTCCTGCGTATCCTACGTCTGCACGTTACAGGAACTGAAGGACCCTAGTGATGGCGCCAAATACGTACTAAGCCGAATTCTGGGCAGAGTCCATTTTTTTTTAAATTACTATCGGCACGCTAAGAAGAAGATAGGTACATCAATTATTGTAGTAATGTTATTAGTAGAGAACTCTAAACTCCATACATACCTATCTACTCCTTAAACACACGACTTTTTCTCATGGAGATGGGCAGAATCTACAGAACGCCAGCGGCCACGAACTTACAACATAACCGTACCATTTACATAAACCGTACATAAACAACGGTAATGTTTTCCCATTGTTTGTCTTAATTATTTTAAATATTTATGTATATTTATTTGTGCATAGATTTATATATATAATTAGGTTTATATATTATATTTATAGTTTTAATAGGTATATGTATATCTTTATATTTAAATAATATTATTTTATTCCTCAATTCTCACTATTGCACCTACCACTGTTTGTCTCTGCCTCGCCCAAAGGTTGACTGGTAGAAAATGCCTATGGCATTAAGTCCGCCTCTGTACATTTATGTGCTTAAAGTATTAAATAAATAAATAAATAAACAACTTGTGTATGTAATATCGTATGGCTAACAGAACTTTCAGGAAAGTTCGATAGTAGGATAGGAATCGGCCAATTATGAAAGTCGGCAGTCATTCGATAACGTTCTGAAAGGGCGGTGACCTCTCCGTAGAAGAGTAGTAGGTATATTATTATTTGGCAGTGACTACTATTCAAATTACGGTTCCATTCCGTGATTTAAAAATGCACTTCTAACTGCTGCTACTCCCCGCTAGATGGCACTGTTAACAAAACATAATTTTATTGCTGTAATGTTATAGAAAATAATTAACAAAAAATTGAGCCTTCACGGGACGCCTAGCAAATGTGAAACATAGAAATTATTTACACACTACTAAATATAGACTGTTTATTAGCGACGCGTCGCCACGCGGCATGCGCCGCCCCGCCAGCAATCGGTTTACGTGCGGCTTTATCTAGATGTTTCACAACAAAAAGCGATTTGTAGAAAGTTCTCAATACGTCTATGTTTTTCTTTGTTTTGTAAGCCTAATGATTTGTGCCGAGCGTGGCTAGAAAGGGGATGACTACCGAGATTACGACTAATAGAGAAATAAGGAAGAAAGGAAAATGTTGCGCCGACCGCCGACCCCAAATAAATTGGGATAAGGGCAGGAGAATGATGATAATGTACCTAATCTTAATGATATGTGATTGTTAATCTTATTTACTCCAATCCATGCTGATAAAATAATCCGTTTAACGGTAATTATTGTGAAATTTCGTGATAATGTAATCAAACTCCGAATAAGCAATAGCCAATAATAATGCCGGCAGTTATGTTTGTTGGACCAATCAGAGAGCACTCTGTCAATGTCACAGAGTACGTATGTATGTGTTATGTATAGGTATGTTTTGAAGATAACAAACATCAACAAACGTGGTTATTTTCAGTGCAAGCACGTCTGCGATCTCAGTAGAGAGTTCGAGAATTATCCACTCGCCGCTAGATGTCGGGCACGTATATAAACATGGGCAACGCGCCGACAGTCAGTGAATTCAGTCAAGCAGTCACATTGAACACATCGAAGAAACTCTCGAAGAAATAATTGCACGTGAAAATGAAGACTATCAGCAGATTCTCGTACTTCCTGACCATCGCAATTATATTTTTCGGCATCGGAACAAGATACGTATTGGCAGAAGAAAAATGTCCTCAAACTTCTCATCATCAAAATCGTGGTTTAAACAGACTGTTTGACCAATCTTTCGGCTTGGCGCTGACTGCCGACGATTTCCTGACATCCATGATGTCACCCTGGACGCTGCACGACTACTTCAGACCTTGGAGGCACCTGTCGCATCTGAACAAAGACCTGGGATCAACCATCAAGACTGACAAAGATAAATTCCAAGTCAACCTTGATGTCCAACACTTTTCACCGGAAGAAATATCAGTAAAGACTGCTGATGGGTATGTGGTAATTGAAGCTAAGCACGAGGAGAAAGAAGATGACCATGGATATGTGTCCCGTCAGTTCGTGAGGAGGTATGCTCTGCCTGAAGGTACTGAATCAGAGGACGTGATTTCTCAGCTCTCTAGTGATGGCATCCTGACGGTTTCTGCGCCTAGAAAAGTGGAGCCTGTCAAAGGTGAACGAGTTGTACCTATCTCTCAAACTGGGCCGGTTCGTAGAGAAGCTAAAGAGACCAAGGAAGAGGTAGAAGGGTCGTGTCAAGCCAGTGATCAACAATCCTGTGCAAAGGTGTAAGATAATATTAAAAAGATTCTCCCAGGGCCCCGAAAATGGACGCTTTGGCAGAATCATAATATGATCTGCGTACCTACAATACATATCCCGCAATTCATCTGTTTGACAGTTTTTATGGAGTTTCGTAAAATAGTCCACAAACTATGAATTGCTATAGTGAAGTCTAATGACAAATAGCAGCTGTTATACAGATGAATTGCGGGATGTATGAATAAAATTGTCCATTTTAGGCCCCCAGGAGTTTCCTTATTTTTTATTCTTCTTCATTAATATGTTTAATTACGGTGATTACTTCAATAAATAATTGTAATAACTCGTGACTTTAATTTTAAATGCATTATAAAAATCCCCCTAAATGGATGTATGGAAAGGACATGTAGGTATTCTTTTAACACCATACAAGCTATTACAATTTTAATTTAAAAAAATGCAACACACCTCACACAATTTAACTACATTATAATCACGGCTCCCAATCCCAAAGATGACAGACAGAGGTATTGAATGGGCACCTACATCTCTGTAACTATGTCTTAGCATTTATTTTGGTCTGATAGAGGTTTTTGATCCTTATAAGAAAGAGGGTCGATTGGCATAAAAAAAGGTTTTTGTGAAAATTAGCCATTTTCTTGCTGACTGGATTTTTTTTTCAAAATTTGTGAAAGCTGATCAAAATTTCTCAAAAAGATAAGGACAGTCTCATATGACCGTTTTCCTGTAGCTACAGCGCGAGCGGTTAAGGTAGCTGCCCTTACTGCCCCATCTCAAAAATCCACTCTACCTAAAATAAATGTGTTTATTTATTTATTATACAAATAACACCCATTGCAAACATATAGCGGAAAATGAGATATATTAACTATTAAATATGTATTGCTAGCTGCTGCCCGCGGCTACGCCCGCGTGGATTTTTCTAAAATAAAAGTAAACTAAGTTACTCCTTATAACATCAGCTATCTGCCAGTGAAAGTCCCGTCAAAATCGGTCCAGCCGTTTCGGAGATTATCCGGTACAACAGACAGACATAATTTTTTTTTTTTTATAAGTACCGTATACATATTAGTTTCATATGCATTTAGTAAAAACCTGTTATTTTGAAATTACAAATAGACACTTATATTTTATTTATTTGTATGGATAGGACTATAACTGGACTGGGCTGGTTTATTGTAAGTAGTGCAATGTGGGTGTACTACAGGTACACCTCTGCCTATCCCTTCGGGAAATACAGGCGTGGTGTTATGTTATTTATAGGATTGTGAGTGTATAAGCTATGTAGTAGTGTAGTACTAGAGAAGCTAGCAAGTAGCTAGGATTTTATTTCTGTGGTATATTGTAGGGATACCATAACTGCCATCATCTATTACACGATTGCCCAAAAAGGAGTGTAAGTAATGTGTTTAGGGTTCATATATGTATGACTGTATATATGTGAGTAACAGTTTAGATGTATGGGGTATTGTTAGAATTGTTACATCATCCCGAGACCTAATTAGTCTGTGATCCCGAGTGACATAGGCTATAAATATTTTTGTATATATTTTCGTCGAGGGACCTCTTAGATTATAAAGTGTTCCACAGAACGGTCCCTCGACAGCAATAGTAATTTTATTTATCTGTTTAGTCAGCGAGTAAATCTGTAAATGTGTGACCTTTCGGTTTGTTTATATACTGATTAACTAAACAACGTTTTTTGGCAGGTCAGTCGTGTTTTTTTTTTTAATAGAAATTAAATTCCAAAATGCGGACATAGAAAAATTTATTAAACAATTGCATTTATATAACACTGATTAAAACACGTTTTGAATCAGTATATGTGATATAATTTTATATCACATTAAAACTGAATAAAAAAGGTTTGCAAAGCAAAGGTCGAGCTACACACACAGAGCAGGATTTCTTCTTGGTGTTGCAGTTACCTGACGCTCACTTAGCTGTTCCGTTGGCGTCGGCCTGGGGAGTTGGCTGGCTGGCAGCATCCTTGATCTCCTTCCTGACTGGTCCAGTCTGGGAGATCGGGACAGACCTCTCGTTCTTCGCCGTCGGAGAGACTTTCGGAGCAATAACAGTTAGCACACCATCGGAAGACAGCTTGGATTCCACAGTTGCAGGGTCACAGTTCTCAGGCAGGTTATAGCGCCTGGTGAACTGACGAGAGATGAATCCGTGCTCGTCTTTCTTTTCTTCGTGTTTCCCTTCAATGATCACGTATCCATCAGCCGTCTTCACACTGATTTCTTCGGGAGCAAAGTGCTGTACATCCAGGTTGACTTGGAACTTCTCCTTGTTAGACACGATGGTAGACCCCATGTCCCTGGCTGCGACGCCCATCTGTCTCCAGGGCCTGTAGTAGTCCCTGGCCAACATTGGACCGACCACAGCAGTGAGGAGGTCATCAGGAGTAATGCTCAAACCGAAATCCTGGTCGGCGAGGCGGTGAGGAGCGGCTCCGAGCATAAATGGTAACAGAGACATGATTATTATTGTTTGTAGTGTACAATGTTTTGGTAATCAAACTTGTTTTTCACCGAGTAGTTAAACTGGGAATAACGTACTGTTTCACCGGCCGGCTAGTTTATATACTGAGCGATTGGTGCGACATCTGGGGTCGGGAGTATTCGAGTTGCATCGCGAATTCGCGAGCCTGGGGCTGTGTGCGTCGGGTGTTGTAAATTTACTCGAAGCTATTGTGTGAGTAAAGGGTGGATATTGATCGTCTGGAGCCAGACGACCTGGGGGCCTAAAATGGACGCTTTGGCAGAATCATAATAAGATCTGCGTACAATTCATACATCCCGCAATTCATCTGTTTTACAACTGCCATTTGACATTAGACTTCACTTTAACAATTCATAATTAGTGGACTATTTTACGAAACTCCATACAAAACTGTCAAACAGATGAATTGCGGGCTAAGAAAATTGTACGCAGATCATAAATTATGATTCTGCTAAAGCGTTCATTTTAGGGGCCCTGTTCCATTACATTCTAGACTAAAACCTTGAAAACTGAAGAGGTGATTGACTTGCTACGCATGTTGTTATGATGCGTTTAGAGGTCAGTCTCGTTACATGTCTACGCAGTGTCTGAATGACTTATTTGTTGTACTTACTCGTAACAAAACATGACAATAAAGGCGCTTGTGAATGACGGTCTGATTGTATTAAGGATTTGTTTTTTAAAGTATTTATAGTTAATCTCTTCAGAAGTTCAAGTAGATAAATATAGCAGGTAGATACCTATTTTTAGGGTTCCGTACCCGAAGGGTCCAAACGAAGCCCTACTGCCGTCCTTGCGTCATCTGTCACACAGGTTTTACCGCCAAACGGTTGGAGCTACAGTCCTCAATTGTTTACAATAAAAGCATCTTGTTAACCCAAAGCCATACAAATTGTCAAAAAATATTTATAATGTTTTTAAATGGCTCCGAGCCTCCGATACAGCAAAAGGGGGTGCGAAAAAAAGAATTTATACTACTCCATTGAGTGATGGAGTTCCGATGTTTAGAGCACGTTGAGTAGATAAATACTGTATTTTTATGGTTCCTTACCCAAAGGGTAAAACGGGAACTCTGTTACTAAGGCTCTGCCGTCTGTCTGTCTGTCTGTCTGTCCGTCTGTCACCAGGCTGTATCTCATGAACCGTGATAGTTGGACAATTGAAATTTTCACAGATGATGTATTTCTTTTGCCGCTATAACAACAAACACTAAAAAACCGAATAATATAAATATTTAAGGGGGCTCCCATACAACAAACGTGATTTTTTTTGCTCGTTTTTGCTCTATATTGATAACGGCAACAGGTAGACGCTTGAAATATTCACAGAATATTTAGCTATAGTATATTCACTTTATAAACAAATAATTAAATTAAAATAAAACAAATATTTAAGGGGGGCTCCCATATAACAAACGTCATTTTTTTGCCATTTTTATAGATAATTGTACGGAATCCTTCGTGTGCGAGTCCGACTAGCACTTTTTTGTTTTAAAAACTATTGGAAAACAAAGGAATGAGAAGCCACCAAAGTCAGCTTTTTTTTACAAATCTACCCAAGTTTTTTTAACTTCCCATTGACCTATGAACTTTTTGGTAATAATATTTACTGTTACGACACCCATTAACAATTTATTACCAAATCAGATTTTTTCTTTGAAATTTCCTCGTTTTTCCTAACAACCATTTGGTACGGAACCCTAAATGTGTGAAGTCCGACACGCACTTTGCCGGTTTTTTATAATATTGACGAATTAAAGTACCTAGACCTAAATGTGTGTGTGATTGCAATTGTAGGCATTTGAGTAGGTATATCTTATTGTATTAGCGAGAGATAGGAGCTGCAAGTGGGGCTGCAGAATCTGTGACGTCAGAGTTCGATTGTCAGACGGAGAAAATTGATAGTACTTATTCGATCATCATAGTCGCCAGTAGTACCTACTTTGGTATCAAAGTTTGAGTCCCACATAAGCGACCGGTAAAGGCCTGTAGACTCGCTACCTAACCATCAGTCTGTGCTAACCATGGTAGAAAACCCTACACTATGAATTGCCATGTTGAACCTTCTTGAGTAATTGGAATCCAGTTAGAATGCAGTTGTTATGCAAACAATGTAAGTAGGTACCTACGTAATAAGTATACGATTTCTTTCAACAGTCTTGTTTAATTGTGTCACAATTATCAAGTTACTTAAGAACCACAATGAGTAATTCAGGCGCCACGATAAACCGCAGACATTGATTCGACCACATGATAGCAGATATGAATGGGAGAGATATCAGATATGTTTTCTAATTAATTGAAGTTAAAATAAAATACAAATACCTACATTAATTGAAATACAAGCATAAGTCACAAATTCACAACACGTCAAAAAACTTAATCAAATAACCCGCCCCTAACTGTTCCAGGCGCAAAGGTGCCCATAACGCTTGCTGCATTGCCACGTTGGATGGCGATGGCTAATCTTTGCACCAAGAACGAGCCGGCGGCGGCGTGGGAGTCACCCGTTTTTAAACGGAGCTTGTGCCCTATCTCACTAATGAGGTTCCTGGCCCCAGTGCCCCAACTACCCAGGGTAATTGAATTGAATCCCTACAATAGTAAAACTTGGACTTAACAGCGTGTACGACGTACGGCATTTCATACTAACTTACAAGCCCTTGTTTTTCGAAATTTAAGCTGTCTTATTTTAAAACAGATAACTGGAAATCTGTGTATGGAAAATTTTAAATCGGTCTAATTTGGCTGTAACACTATTAATTTAAAATGTTCTCAACTAACTTTTTAGACCTTTGTATCCTGCATATGCGTATGAAGTTTCATTAAAATCGGTTCAGTCATTTCGAAAAACATGGGCTTGAAAGTTTGTATGAAATGCCGTAAGTCGTAAAGCCCTTGTTTATTCGAACTCGAGATTCACCCGAGTGCAAGGCTGAAATTAGTAACACAATACTTCAAAGTAGGAAAGGTGCTGATGCTGCTGGATTGCAGTCATCTCTTCTTATTCACAAGGCTTCTACATAGTTCCGGGCTGCTGTTGTTTCAAAATATGGTTCGTACTTAAGTTCACTACGAACCATTAAATATCCTGCCAGCTGCCAGAATCTACTGTTGTACACACGGCTACACATCAAGCTATACATTTCCAGTATACGCGGTCCTCTCATTTTACGGAAATCCTATAAAATGCGAGATCAGCTTATAGTGGAAATGTATAGCTTGTAGCTGTACATAAATCATCATCATAATCATCCACAGCCCGAGTTCACCCACATGCTGAGCATAGCCTCGTTTTTCTTATGCTCATCTATCTAGGTTCTACCCGCGATGGTAACAAATCTACAAATAAATATTGAAATTTCCATGTCCTGACAATGCTACGTTACTACAGACAGACACATGGCAAGCGACATTCATTGCATGCTGATCGATACTGCGGCGGTTCCCAGGGAGTCTATAGATCCTAGCATATTGTACCTACTCATTTGGGATTGCACTATTCATTCACCAGATGACATAAATTTACCCTTGACGTAAAGCGAATGTCGCAGCCTATTGCCAGTGCCAGTAATCGTACAAACTATAATTATGATCGCAGTTTGTAATCGGGTTGAGCACTCTTCTGTCCTCCCCGTCCTTCCCTTTCACCTTCTGGCATTGGCCATTTGAGGAGTAATCCGCAAAAGTATAAAAATACAATTTATTTTCTTTGTACTTCCCGCGGCGGTGACGCGGTGTGTTCCATGTTTAAATTTACTTAAACAACTTCCATCCACCTCTTTCCTTAACGCTCTCGTCACGCATTCACCAGCTTACTCCCCAAGTCAAGCGTGCGTAAAGAAGTTTTAGTTTAGGTCATATTACAGACATTGTTTGGCCTATTGTACCTATTGTGGGATAGAGGATAAAGAAAGGCTTCTACTTAAAACTGGCGCGACTTGTCGCGCGACGCGACACCGGTAGACCAAAAATTCAAGAAAAATGTTCTACCAGTGTCGCGTCTTGTCGCGCCAGTATGTAGAAGCCTTAAAAGGCACGGCAGCTATGGAATATGGGGATCGCGTGCCGGCCAACCTTGGTTGAGGTAGGTCATGGGTCGAAGAAGACGTCACTTTGAACGTCATCTCCGACTCCTCCCAGGTGGAGGCCAGCAGGCAACGGGTGCGGGGGCACCCTTGCCTGTATTGCACAGGCCTCCACCAGTGTCGGACGGGAATAGCCAGGTGTTCCCGGCCATTCCCGTAGCCCCCCAGTAACGGGGGGGCATGCGGGGCCCGCCAGCTAGGCGGGCATGCGCCGGGAGGGTCGTGGAAGAAAAGGTTCAACCGTTATCCCATGGCCCTCCCTACACGGCGATGCGGGAACACCGCTGAGTTTTAGTGGGTATACTGTCGGCATTACCGACAGGGAGTCCCACATACCCCGTCTCGTCCCCCACGAGCGGGCATGCGTAATTGCATTTCTCAGCGAAAAAAAAAAAAAAAAAAAAAAAAAAAAAGGTCATGCACAATGATGTTACAAACAAATTCTGAGTTTAGGAAACTATACGAATACAAGTGTTATTTTTTTTTAAACATTCATGCATTTTCTTGTGCTAGTAACTTTTATCGTTTTATACTTAATATTAAGGAAACGCAGTGTTTAATTAATAGCATGTTAGAACTTCTATTCGACAACAGATGGCGTTACAGTAGTAGGTAGCTTCTAGCTCCGTCCAGTGACTTTTAGAAGCTGCTAGATTTTTTTTTGTGGCGTGGGGTTTGCAGTTTTATTGTTTGGTAGATTACCGTAGATTATACTTTTTTTCAGTAAGCAACATTATGTCAGCCAAAAAAAACAGTTTGACATTTATTTGTTGACAATAGAAAAACAATCATGTTTCATTGTTTGGTTTCTGTGGTTTGATATTTTGTTTCATGTTTGCGTAACTATAATTTCTTGTTTGTAGTTAATTTCTTGACTTGTTCTACTTTGTCATAAAATGGTCAACTATTGTTGTGTGTATGGATGCGGCAGGAACAGTAAAACCAGTAAACATCTCTATTATTACAGTCTCCCAAAGGAAAGACACCGGTATGCTTTTTTGTCATTTGGTCAACCATTTTCACATAAATCAATCCGTAATCATCATTCTTGCTTAATAGAACCTTAGTAACTGGCATAGCTGCGTTTTCTCCATCCCTCATACATAGTCTTCGTGAGTAAGGTTCACTTTAACTTTTGTTATTGTAAAAATGTATATTATTTTGGCAATTTTGTAGCAGCTTATAGAATTCCTAAGCTCATGATATTAGCTCAGGAATATGGGATAGGTTTTTATCCTGGTAGGACTGTGTAAGGCAGGTGAGGCTGACTGTTTATTGATTGATTTATAAATTTATTGAATTGTACCTAGATGAGCAGGAATAAGACGTGTTTTTAGCATGTTGTGTAATTTAACTATGCAATTTTTTATGTTTCAGTCTGGTCCAATGGCTAGAAGCATTAGGCAGAGTAGATTTGCTGGAAAAGGATATGAAAAGGTTAACACACAGAGTGTGTTCCCGCCACTTCACTCCATCAAGCATTAAGAACAAGCATCTGTGTGCTGATGCCGTCCCTACTTTGAGTCTTTCCAACAATCTGAGTGAAGGTCTGTAATTAAAGTGCTTTCACAGTTTCTCAAGCTTTAACAACATGCAGCAGATACTTTTTGTTACTCACACAGTAGTCAAGAATTGGATTGGTTGTAGTTTTTAAGGTCACTTCAGCCGAAAGAAACCCTCCCTTTAGGGGAGGCCTATGTCCAGCAGTGGACGTCTTTCGGCTGAAGTTTTTACGGTGCTTCCACAATATTTAATTGCCAAATCCCATTACATATATTTAAATATATTTTTTTTTCTATTATTGTAATAGTAATAGTCCATTTATTTGTCAGAATATTGTTACAAGGTTGTTACATAGTTTTATAAAAGTTCATAATATTCTTCCGTTTCTGGCGTACAAATTAATTTTTAGGGTTTTAGTTAGTTTACTAGACATAACAATGAATTAAATAAATTTATAACATTCAAATTGCAAATTAGTTAAATATTACACATGGAAATGTCGAAAAGAGTTAAGTTAAAGAGATAATAAGAAGAGAATATAATGAATTCCTAATATTTAAGTCAGTTTCATTAGTCGAGTAGTAGCATTTACTTAAGAGATAATTGAATAATTTACATTTAAATATGATATTCCGATTCCTTATGATGTTCCGTGCGGTGCCGGACGTAAAGAATAGCATCTTCCCATTTCTTCCCGTGGGTGTCGTAAAAGGCGACTAAGGGACTTACTAGAGAATGGGCAGCAGCATTCTCTATGCTTTTTTAACACCATACTGCGATCGCCAACCCGCAGGCGCCTAGCGTGGTGATTATGGCAATCCTCCCCCTAAATGACAAGCACTAATAAAAAACGGCCCCTAGTACCCGGCGGCCCGCCTACCCTTGGCTACGGTAGCGGTCAAAGCAACGGTGAGGCAAGGGGTGCTAAGAATCCCCGGAAGAAATCCGGCTACCAAAATCACCGAAAACTGGACCTGGCAACATACAACACGCGTACACTTCGGACCGACGAGAAGATTATTGAACTCGAGGAAGAATTGAGCAGGTTACGATGGGGTATAATAGGGTTATCTGAAGGCCGAAGACAGGGGGAGGACTCGATAATCCTGAAATCTGGGAACTTGCTCTATTTCCGGGAGGGAGACCAGCAGTCCCAAGGTGGTGTCGGGTTTATCGTCCATAAGTCCCTTGTGCGCAACGTGGTGAAGATCGAGAGTGTGTCGACCAGGGTGGCGTACCTGATACTCAGAATATCCGCATGATATTCGCTGAAGGTCATACAGGTTTACGCCCCGACTTCGTCACACCCCGACGATGAGATGGAGACCATGTATGAGGATATTTCAAGAGCCATGCATGGCTCTAAAACTCACTTCACCGTTGTTATGGGGGACTTCAATGCAAAACTGGGCAAACGAAACGATGATGAGCTGCGAGAGGGGCAATTTGGAGTGGGGCGTCGGAACCACCGAGGTCACGTACTGGCCAGTTTTATGGAGAAGGAAGGCCTCTTTATGATGAACTCCTTCTTCAGAAAACGTGAGCACAGAAAGTGGACCTGGCAGAGCCCTGATGGTGCAACAAAAAACGAGATTGACTTCATTATGTCGACGAAGAAGCAAGTATTCAATGATGTCTCTGTGATCAACGCGGTGAAAACCGGAAGTGATCACCGCATGGTAAGAGGCACATTGAACTTAAATATCAAGCTGGAAAGATCTCGACTGGTGAAGTCTACGCTCCGCCCAGCACCGATCCAAGTCCAAAACCCCGAGAACTTTCAGCTCGAACTTCAGAATCGTTTCGAGTGCCTAGGGAGCTCCGTGGACGATTATAACAATGGGTTCGTGGAAACTGTCCATACGGTCGGGTCTAAGATCTTTAAGACCCGTCGTACAAATAAAAATAAGAAGCTCTCTGATCCTACTATAAAGCTCAAGGAGGAGAGGCGCGAGTTGATACTGCAGTCTTCAGACGATGCGCTTAAGTACCGCCAGCTCAATAGACAGATCTCTAAGTCCTTGAAAAGCGACCTTCGCCGCTTTAATGCAGACCGCATTAAGGACGCGATAGAGCGAAATAAGGGCTCCAAGGTCTTTTCAAGAGATCTGTCTATTGGGCAGAGCCAGCTTGCAAAACTGAAGACCGATGATGGCAGGATCGTATCCGCCAAACCTGAGCTGTTGGGAGAGATCGAGAGGTTGTATGGGCAGTTATACACATCAACATATAACCCCGGTACGGATCTGGCAAATGACCCAAGAGCTAGATTGCCCCGATATTACACTGAGGACATCCCGGACGTCAGCTTGTACGAGATTAGGATGGCTCTGAAGCAGTTTAAAAACAACAAAGCGCCGGGTGATGATGGAATTACGGCCGAGCTCCTGAAGGCCGGCGGAAAACCCGTTCTCAAGGTCCTCCAGAAGCTGTTTGATTCCGTCATACTCGAGGGCAAAACGCCACAGGCATGGAACAGAGGTGTGGTGATCCTTTTCTTTAAGAAGGGTGACAATACCCTCCTTAAGAATTATAGGCCCATCTCACTTCTGAGCCATGTCTACAAGCTGTTTTCAAGAGTCATTACGAACCGTCTCGCGCGCAGGTTTGACGACTTCCAGCCTCCCAAACAAGCCGGTTTCCGTAAAGGCTTTAGCACAGTAGACCACATACATACGCTGCGGCAGGTTATACAGAAGACCGAAGAGTATAACCTGCCTCTCTGCTTAGCGTTTGTGGACTACGAGAAAGCCTTCGATTCGATCGAGACATGGGCTGTACTGCAGTCTCTTCAATGGTGCCAGATCGACTATCGGTACATCGAGGTGCTCAAGTGTCTGTACAAAAACGCCACTATGTCGGTCCGACTCCAGGACCAGACCTCGAAACCTATCCTTCTGCAGCGAGGTGTGAGGCAGGGAGACGTTATCTCTCCGAAACTGTTCACCGCTGCACTGGAGGATGTCTTCAAGGTTCTGGACTGGAAAGGGCTAGGCATCAACATCAATGGCGAGTACATCACTCACCTTCGGTTTGCCGACGATATAGTTGTCATGGCTGAGACTATGGAGAACCTCAGTGCAATGCTCGATGACCTCAGTAGAGCTTCCGAAAGAGTGGGTCTGAAAATGAACATGGATAAGACAAAGGTCATGTCAAATGCCCATGTAACACCCACTCTCATGAAGATCGGAGGCGCTACACTCGAAGTTGTGGACGAGTATGTTTACCTCGGACAAACTGTCCAGTTAGGTAGGTCCAACTTCGAGAAAGAGGTCAATCGTCGAATCCGACTCGGCTGGGCAGCGTTCGGGAAGCTTCGCAATATCTTCTCGTCCCACATACCGCAGTGTCTCAAGACGAAAGTCTTTGACCAGTGCGTGTTGCCAGTGATGACCTATGGCACTGAAACGTGGTCGCTCACAATGGGCCTTATCAGAAGGCTAAAAGTCACCCAAAGGGCAATGGAGAGGGCTATGCTTGGAGTTTCCCTACGTGATCGAATCAGAAATGAAGAGATCCGCAGGCGAACCAAGGTAACCGATATAGCCCGAAGAATTGCCAACCTTAAGTGGCAGTGGGCAGGGCACATTGCTCGCAGAACTGATGGCCGATGGGGCCGAAAGGTTCTAGAGTGGCGACCGCGTACCGGAAGACGTAGCGTTGGAAGGCCTCCTACAAGATGGACCGATGACCTTGTGAAGGCCGCAGGTATCCGCTGGATGCGGGAAGCACAGAACCGGTCGAAGTGGCGGTGCTTGGGGGAGGCCTATGTCCAGCAGTGGACGTCTTTCGGCTGAAATGATGACGATGATGATGAAATATGATAAATATAATTTATCAACATTTAATACATACATAAACTCACGCCTTTTTCCCAAGGGGGTAGGCAGAAACTACAGAACGCCACCTGCTACAATCCTTACAATATGTTTATGTATGTAAAACATGTAGAAAACCTTATGTTCATGTGAAAAGAAAAGAAAAATTATTTATTGGGACTCAACACAGGAGATCACAAAATTCAACTCACAAAACACACTCTTAGAAACATAAAAAACAAAAAAAAGAAAACAGCAAAATGCAAATAAAATCAAAGACCTGTATGAGGCCAAAAGGCTCCTATCTCAGCACAACTCTGTGACATTGCAAACAAAGCATTTACTTTAAAAATTAAACAGGTTGGTTTTTCAGGTTCAAATGAAACAGAAAAACAACAATCAGCTCACAGTGACATTATTTGCAATAGTTGCAACAAGTCAATTCTTGGCTTCCGCTACAAATGCATCACCTGTGCTGACTATGACCTCTGCTCCAAGTGTGAGATGTTAGAAGCACATGACCAACATTACTTGCTGAGGATTCCAAAGCCCGTTAATTTTGTAAGTGTCTTTTATTGATAAATTTACAGCAAAATACATTTTGATTCCCCTTTGGTGTCAATCTACGCTAATATTGTAAAGTGGTAAAGTTTGTAAGTTTGGATGTAAGAGTTAATCTCCGAACTTACTCACCCAATTTCAAAAATTATTTCACCTGTATTGAGACTGGACCTGCAGAGTTGTCATATTTATGATTATATCTAAAGTTATTGTATAATTTATTATTTTTATGACATTTATTTTACATTCTGTGATTACCATAACTCACACACTGATAATTTTTTTTAGGAAAACGTTGTTTTGTTTTTTTATATTTTAATGTTTGTAAATATTTGAGCACCATGAATTGCGGGATACGAATTGTACGCAGATCATATTATGATTCTGCCAAAGCGTCCATTTTAGGCCCCCTGGGGCCTACTCCGAAGCGTTAATCCGAAGTATCGGCCGAATAAAATAGAATTGATTCTAGTTGCCCCTTACAGAAGGTACGAAACTACCTTCTGGAAGGGGCAACTAGAATCAATTCTATTTTATTGTAAATTTTGACATGCAAAATTGCCCCTTCCGTTCCTTGTATGTGCGCTAGTTGCACGTAAGTCCATTAAATTTAATTCCCGATTAAATGTAGTCCTGTCTATATCTAACGGAACGTATCAGAAAGTGACAGCATTACTTTAGGTGCTAGCTAGCCGCTACCTAGCGGTGTGCCTATTTGAAATAAATGGTTTGACTTTGCAGAAATAAAATACGCGTCGGACTGAACATTTGTCTATGCTTAAAATAATTTATCTCTTGTGTCTACGACATACGACGATTTTTTTTTTGTATAGGGGGGATTTTATTTGTATTAAAAATCATATTCCTTGGGTTAATAAACTTGAAACTTGCTACGAATACTTGCCTAATGCTACGGCTATATTGTCGCGGGATTTTTCCATTCAAACTTTAATTTTTTTATTTACAAATGCTGCGGCCACATTGTCGCGTTAAAGCGAACTACACATCGCGTGCTCTCTGTTTCTCAGCGAGACGTCAAGCGGTGTGCGGAAACGAAAAGTTCAAACTTTAATTTTGCACGAACAAAATTAAAGTTTGAATGGAAGAATCTTAACGCGCGGTCCGATTAACTCGAAACTCGGTATTAATAACTTTGACATAAAAGAAAGAAGTAACGAGTTTTTGGGTTTTTCGAAAATCAGTACCTAACTAGACGAAAAGGGGTAGGTATTTAAAATATTAGGGGGGGTTTTTACTACGTGTCTTGATTAACTCGAAAATTAGTTTAAATAATCTTTAAGTCATATAATGTAAACATACTCATAGCATTTAAAAAAAATATATATATTAATGGTTTTATTTATATTTAACAACTTTCATTTTCCAGACCGTAGCCGATGACTTAATAAAGAAATGGAGACAGTTCTTTAAAGCAGAGAATGTAAAAATAGAAGTTGCAGATGAATGCAGTAGCGACGATGATGTGCCGATAACTAAATACGCTAGAAATTATGACAGCGGCATAGATCTGACTGAAGAAGAGAAAACCAAGATCCGTGATGAAGTCACACGGGTATTAAACATCAAACGGCATGATAAACGTGAAGAAGAACTAGCCAAAAGAAAGCAGAAGATACAAAAGAAGAAAGGGTTTCCAAAGAAGAAGAAAGCTAATGAATCAGTTGATATGTGTGTTGATACAGTGGAATTGGAAAGCATTGCACCAGAAGTGGTATTTGCTGATGTCAATGATATTAAAGGAAATCAGAATTTGGATGTAAAGGATGTAATTCCGCATACGCTAACACCTTTAGGTTTGTATTTATTTAAATATTTTGTTCTTATTGGGGAATCCGCATTTTCCGTTGACATTTTTCTTATCACCGACGAAGAAGCAATGATTTTCTAAAAAAATACACAAGGTTGTAGGTAGGTCCCGTGTAAGTAAAATAGATATGTCTTCTCACACAGCTGGCGAGTACTAGTTTGTCGCAGCAATAAGAGCAATCAAAGAGATTACTCGCTTAGCGACGCTCGCTTGGCGTGCAGAACACTCGTTGAGAAACTTACGCTTGGTTCATATGCATACCAGCGAGTAATCGCTCCTCGCCACCGCGCACTCGCTGCTCGTTGCTCGCCAACTCGTATTTAGTTGCTAGTTTTACTCGCATCTCTATAGTCGGCGCCGGTAGGACAGATGCCTTAAAGGCAACTGAATCAATGTTTTCCGGCCATATTTTTTGCTTTGAAACTTATTTAAGTACTTAATACTTTTTTACAGTTACGGTGCCTCAAATGGAACATAGTATGAAACTAAATGATGAGCTGTCCGAGTTTCTGATAGGCGTTAAGTATCCGGATACCTGAGTACCAATTTGAAAATCTGGATTTTTTACAGAAAGTAAAATTATGAAAACTCAATATAAAGCTCGTGTAAATATATAATAATAATGTAATTTTAAATTTTAAGTAATACACGTATTTTAAGTAATAACAATAAATTTTTATTTTTTTAATTATATTGTCCCATTTTTACTTCTAGTAAGTAAGTCAAATGACAAGAATCAGCCTTGAAATCAGCGTGTATCTGAAGCCTACTCCATTTTGCAAAAAAGTAACTATAACTGTGGCAAGTAGGTCAGTCGAAGTACGCCTAATTATGAACGTAATTTTTTCTATTATAATCAGGGACCGTACAACCCCAAGGTTAAGAGTTAAGCCTTTCGAAGGGGTAACCCATTCAATGGGTTACCTTTAGGTTTAAAGATATTTATTCTCAAAAAAGACACGAAAGTCACTTACATGAGAACAATGCTTAGCATAAATTATAAATATAAAGTTCGTCACAGACGTCACGGTAGCAAATAAGATACACCCATCCAATGCATTCAGCTTTTATTAAGGAATGGTGTTATTTGTGATTAAATATTCAGATAACTGATAACCTTTATCATGATGTAACTCATTGAAAGGGTTACATGAAAACCCATTGAATGGGTTTTATACTTGAAAACCCAGTGAAAGGGTTACATGATAACCCATTTCAAAGGGTTCTATACCTACTTGAAACCCAGTAACATGAAAAAATCATAATATTATGTTATTTCGATATCCGCCCAGCACGCATGGCATTACCTTTTCTATCTGTATTCTACCCAGGGACCATTTTGGTTACCATTTTAGAAAAACCCTATCGAAAACCCTTTCAATGGAAAGGGTTTTCGATAGGGTTATTCTAAGCAGTTAATCAAAACCCCATATTGTGTGGGTAGGAATTTTGAATGGCTTAAAGTAAGCCGTTATTATTATTATTAATTCATTTATTTCAGACATAGTCCATACATTACATAAAAATTAAAATTCAATAAAACACAACAACAATAAATAAAATTACACATACACATTATAATTATTTAACCAATGTCATAATTAAATTAAATATATGAATTAAAATATAATACACTAAAACAATCAATAACAAAATTAGACATACACAATACACTAATACAGTCGTATACGCATGTCAAATAATACGAGGAGAGGCGCTAACATGAAGCTGCATCCACCTCTGTATCAGGGACAGGTCCCACCGCTCGGATAACACCCTCAGGAGACTGTTCGAGCTGCTTTGTAGGCGACTTAATAGTGAAGCACTCCGCTTCCTTATGATTGCGAAAAAATCATCGATCCGCGCCTCAGCAAAAGTAGTCGAAGCACTACAAAACCACGGAAGCCTTAGCAGTATCCTGAAGGCATTGTTGTACTGCACGCGCAGACCGCTGTACGCCCGCTGCATAAAGTTGGTCCACAGGCTGAACGTGTAAAACGACTGACAATATGCCTTAAAATAAAGTCGCCTTCACAGGTCTAGTACATCGCGCAAACCTGCGAGCCAACATATTACACCGGACAGACAGCGCCCTGCGCTCCTTCTCAATGTCTAGATTGTCACACAAATCGTCAGAGACCCAGTGGCCCAAGTAGGTACTTGAAATGCTGCACCCTTTTAGGAATGCCGCAAAGAGTGACAGGAGGTACAGAAGAAAAACATTTGGTACCGGCTTTGAAGATTATAAATTGCCTCTTTTTAGCATTGTAACTGAGCCCATGGGCCTCCGTGTATGACTCACAAATGCGCAAAAGTTAGCGTAATGCACCGATCGATGGGCTCAGCAACACCATATCATCCGCGTAACTAATGTTGTTTATACACACTCCGTCTATGGAACATCCAATATTAGTGCTAAAAAGGTCTAAAAAGCATGCATAATAGACAGGAACCTGTTGTCGAGAAGCGCCACATATGCTGGAGACCTGCCGTCCTACATGTAATAGAACACTACAGGCCGACTTTGATGCTCCAGTTGTGACCGGGTGTTCTAAACTAAATTCGGTCTAGCAAGCAATCTAAGGGCATACGCAAGGACTTGATTTCAAAGGGTCGCCGTTATCGACATCGATAAGGAGGACTATATAATGATGTAGTATGTATGTATTAGGAAGGATTTTCCTGCGGATGAACCCTTATGATACACTATAATCTTTTTTTTTTCTCTAGCCTACGCCTGTCCCACTGCTGGGCAAAGGCCTCCCTCCACTCCTTCCATCCCTCGCGAGCCCGCGCGTCCTCCTTCTAGTTTTGCCGGAACATATCCAATTCGTCCCACCATCTCCTACGTGGTCTGCTGCGATCCCGTCGCACTGTAATAATAATAATAATAGCTTTTCCCAATATTCGTAAAGAAAAGCTTACGGGCCCCAGCCACAAGATGGCGTGCAAAAAGTTTCTCATCGGTCCTGAATCCCGATACATGGCACTATCTTTATTTCAATTCAGAACAGTAAGTAGCACTACAACAAGTGGCCGAAAAATAGTTTGCAAAGCGGACATATCTTACGTTTTGTACAGACGCCAGCACATCAAGCTACTACAATCTGTCAAATTTATTTAATAGATTTTCAACGTTATCCCTACAGCATAAGATTCAAGGTTGATTGGGAAAATTTGACATTTTGGGGTAACGACCTGCTGGCGTCTGTACTAAAGACTTGGCTATAAGGTCCCAGCAACCAGGCCATTAAAATATTATTTTAAAAAAAAGTTCTGTCTATGAAAAACATCGTTCCAGCCAGCAAAGCAACTTGCCTCTATTCTGCACCTGCAGCATGATTTTTTATCTATCTCTTTCATGCTAGTCAACCGTCAACGGCCTGTCTCAACGAAGCAAATTTTTCTTATCTCGACTTCCATCTCACTTTTACGATAAGAAAAATAATGCAAAATGCATAAACAATAACTTTATCTCCAAACTTGTTTGGTTGTTTGCAAGATTGTCAAATATTTTCGAGGTTAAAATTGTGTTTTTCGCAAAATTGCTTCGTAAAATACAAGTTCAGTTTCAGTTACGCTATGTGCACGTAGCTAATTATGAGTACCTGCGATGGAATAAATTAAGTTTTGGCAATACTTTTATTGTATAACCTATTTGGTTCATCCTCAAAATGGATAACGAAGGCCTATTAAAGGCTGGATCGGAGTCCCAAGACTCTGATGAGCCAGCCCCACCAGGGATCTCTAAAGCCGACTTCAAAAAGGTAAGTTTGTAACCCATGCCCATGAATAATTCAGAATCACCGATGCATAAACTGCAAATATAGACAAACATTGATAAATCTATATTTAATAAGTCTTACTGTCGCTATCAGTATTGATTTTGGTTTTATTAATAGATTTCAGTACTTATAGGAAGTATACAATTTACAATTTATGATGGCGCCAAGTGATTGTGCACTTTGCATTGTTGCATTTTGTTTTTAATGGTATTTTAATTATGTAGTTGCAAATTGTAGATAGTTTGCAGTGCCTAATTAAGCCTGTGATTCAAAATAACATTGAGACAATAATAATTGTGATAGTGTTTGTACAAATAAATTAAATTGATACCTCTTGCATTCACCCCTCACCCAAAATTCAACATTTCAATGAGTATTAACCAATACTCATTGATTTTATATATGAAAATGATAGTGATATTTGATATCATATTTTAACTCTTACTTAATTGAGAATCCAAATAGATAAATTAGGAAACATACTCTAGGAAAACAAAAAAAAAAAGTTTGATACTTCGAAATGAATAATGACGTGCAAAAAGTTTCTCATCGGTCCTGAATCCCGATACATGGCACTTTCATCAGAGTCTTGGGACTCCGATCCAGCCTAAATACTTACAGCTAAAAAATTTATTGTAATTATGTCTTTGAGGACATAATATGTCTCTAAGTGAGAGTTAATTTTATATAATCAGCTGTATTTTCTAAACAAAACAAAAATATTCCAACATTTAAATCTTTCAAATCAGTAGCTCCTTTTCTTTTATTATTTTCAGACCAACATCAAAATATCCAAACCAGTAACACTATCACCTAAGCCCAATCCCACTACGACTGTTGGTTTCAAGTTAACTCCATCGCTGAAAGGAGTGGAGAATGCCAAGAAGAGATTGAGAGCTTTCTCTATTCAGAAGAAAACTCCCATAACTCCGGTCACGGTGACTAAAGGACCAAGCGGAGGAAGTGAGTAAATATTTATTTAGTTACCATTTGTTTTGCGCTTGTTACATCTTTTTATTCAATAATTTATTTTTACACAACTGCAGCGGAGCCCAAAAGGAGGGTTTTATTTTTCATTGTATAAATGCAAAACGTATGTTTCAAAATTCCCAAAATATGCTTATCGAATTGAATTATTGTGATATTATTATTTCAAAAGTCTTTCTAACAGTGGTATACAACTTATTAGCGCTGCTTATGTTGTGTATTTAATATCACCAGTTCTTAACAGCCTTACTTGTTGTATAGTTATATGCTAGCCACGGATACAGTTTCACTGAAATGCTACACTGTGCAGTATGAATGAGTTTTCAAAAACTAATGACAAATAGTGTGTAATACTTATTCAGAATGACCTGCCTTTTAAAATAACTTGTATTAGCAATTCATTCTATGAAAACAAAAATATGAAAGCAAAATTAATTCAGTCATGTTGTAATGTTTTAATAATTTAAAATATTACAATGCCGCTGACGAGCGCCCTCTGCACTCTTAACCTCATTGCTGATGACGTCGACATATTCTGTTGCCTTTTGGGTGAATTTGAAAGAATAGCTACATATAGAATTTGTTATGGTATAAGCAGTGGAAATATTTAATTGTTATGTGTACTACAATATCGCATTGGGTCTAGCCTGTAAGGATATTTGTATGTTTGGAGGGAATAAATAAATAAAATGACTGAATTTATTTTGCTTGCGTATTTCTTTGTGTGAAAATAAAAAAGATAGGTTTCCATTAAAATGCGTTCTAATCGACGAAAGTTGAAATCGCGAAAAAAATATCAGCTGTTCCCTACATTTTGACGAGTTCAGCGAACTTAAATGTAGGGAACAGCTGATTTTTTTTTCGCGATTTCAAGGTTGGTCCCATAGTAAAAGTTGTTCATAATGATGAGTACAATGACCCCTTAAGAGGTTTAGTATAAACAAAAACTAATGTTGTATATAATGCGAAGGCATGTTTTAATTTGGCCAATATTTTTGCTTCAGGTGCCACAGTATTCATTGGCAAGCTCAGCAATGTGAAGGTTACTTCAAAACCTGAAGATGTTGAGCAGAAGAAGCCGCCGAAACCACCTAAGCCTGGTCAGGCTAGAAAGATTTTACAAGGTATGTATAATAATGTCATTAATGTGGCCTTTCCCTGCAAAGAAAAGTAATAAGACCATTATGATCATAGAAATGACCAAACGGTTAAAGGATATACAGGGTCAAATTAAATTAGCTAGCGAAACTCCGCAAACGTGATATGTATCGATATCTAAACACGTAAAAATAAAGAATTGTATTTATTTAAAATAAAAGGAACTTCGAAATTTTAAAAAAAGTTTTGCATTCGGTACCGTTTGGCATATCAAATGAAAGGACTTATTGTAAGGATTTCAGGTAATTTTATAAAATAAATACATATAAAGTTATTTAAGAAAATAGTATGTCTAAGTGTGTCGTCCACACTGAATGCGTAGTGACTGGGGCCTGACGCGGGCGCGGCGAGCGAGGGCGTGCGGTGGCCACAGTGACGCGCGAGCTCTTGAGCGGTTCGACGTATTTCAGGGATTGCGAACTATGAACGAGGATTTGATATTTTTACTAGACAGTCCGATCCTGAGATGGGAGGTGTTGAACACTAGAGATGGTGTGCACGAAAAATATAAAAACAAGGAAGTATGTGGTGATTTTTTAAATTCATATGAAGAACTGAGATTAAACAAAAGAAACAATATCACCTAAAATCACTAAAGAAGATACAAACTTTCGCAAAAGTATTAGTCCTGACGAGAAATTGTTCATTACTCTGAGCCTACTCTGAGGTAAGAATAAAACAAGACTTTCGTAAATAATTAGTAAATAATCGCGCATACGCCGAACGACAAGACCGAACTGGTTTGTTATCCCCGCTACCCGCGCGTTGTGTCGCTTGCTGACTAGGCCCGTAGTGCGGCCAGAACGCGCGGACGGGAACGTTTGAAAACTACGTGCGTTGTCTCGCTCAGTCCCGTCGCGTTAGGTTTCCGCCTTAGTCACTACACTATGGACGCAAAGGCGTGTTTTATTTGTTTGATAATTCGCGCCCGTCGTCGCAATCGCGATAGGCTCGCAATGTGGACGCACACTCACGCGGATAAAAAACTGAGAATGGCGCAAAATCTACCAAGCGTATTTTTCTGAAATCTTCACCAATTTAAAGATAATTTAATTATTGATCTTTTAGTACACGCGTATTATTAAAATACCTTTTGTTTTGTGTATAATAAATTAATAATGCGTCAAATTGGGGACAGCGCTCCTTGATGGGCGAGTCCTATTACTGGCTGAACGTACGACGCGTTGCGTGGGCTCAGTACACAACACGCAAGCTAATCACTCAAGGTCACTGGCATATATCTGCGTCTTAAATGGTCAACTTTGGCGTTCTTATTCTGAGGAACTGAAAGACTTCTACAACTTTTACTTTTTATGTGGTGGAGAATAGTTATTAGTATAGTTTATACCGGCCTCCTTTTTGCCAACGCAATTTTGTGATAGGCCTCTTAAGACTGTATGTATTGTATCTCGTTTATATTTTTATCCTACCCGAGAATTTGTATTTCTATGGACTACGAGCTTTGCCCATGAGGAATAGGTATCCTGATATCCTTTTGTTATATCCCTTTATTTTTTTCCACAGACTCATACACCGAGCTTCAAAAGCGTACGCTCACAGAGATTGAGGACATGAAGCGTAAGATGGAGCTTGTAGAGTTAGGTATACCGCTGGGTCTCATATGCCCGAGCTCGGCTAACGATAAGGCTATGCCTACTAAGGCAATGCCGCCTATCAAGACGTTTTTGGGTAAGTTTTCATTAGAATTTAACTAAACTAAGAAACCGTTTTCCCAATTCTCTTGTCTGAAATAAATTTACCATGAGTTCATAATAAGAATGAGATTTTTGTTTTGTCATTTTCTGATGTTTTTGTCTTCAGATTTGAGTATAATCGCAATAGTTAAGATTTATTTAAAATATTCCAAGTGAAATAAGTTTAGTTAGATTAATCCAGAAAAGTACAATCCCCTTCTTATTTTGATCTCATAATAGTCTAAATGAGATTCTAGTCAATATTTCACTGAGTTTTAGTAAATAATAACAATAGGCCTAGTATTAGAATGAATATTCATCCATAAGCTATAAAATATTCGTGTTATGGGGGATGCGCTAAGGTAGCCCGCGAAATTCAAATTTTCCAACGTTTTTTGCAATTTTCAGGTCAGTAACTCTCTTCAAAAAATCCTACTGAATGATTATTTTTGAAATAATCATTCAGTAGGATTTTAGGAACTTAGGGAGTTGTAATGCTGATTCGAATGATTATAATTCTGTAAAGCCATATTGCTTATGGCCGCGAATCATAATTAGATCAACATACAACGTGTTACGGACCTGCGAATTGCAAAAAACGTAATAAAATTTGAATTCAGCGGGCTACCGTAGCGCATCGCCCTTAACTACTTACGCTAAGCTAAGCATCATGCTTGAGCTGAGCTCTTCACAATGATCCATCAATATCAATAATAAAAGTCACAACCATCTTGTTACTACTGTACCTATTTTTATACGACTGCCCCAAAAAGAGTGTTATGCTTTTATATTTAAGCTGCTTATGCATCCAAAATCACTGTTCTGCACGTTTGCATAATTTGGGTTGCCCATATTTTTTTAGATATTGTAAGACATTTTTATGAAGAATACTTTTTACATGATCATAAACATCATTTATGGGCTAAGAAACTACACTGCGGGAACCCTTAGTGAAATGGTCGTACTCTCTAATTTGGTTGAATGTTATAGGTAATGGGCAATCCATTTCCATTTCCCAAGTGTAGAAAATCATTCCATAATCACAAATGATTATGGTAATGAAATTAATATAAGTTGGTTATAAAAGGGATTCAAATAACACTACTGCATCTGCCTGACAACTAATAATAAATAATGCACTGCACTGCCTAGCCTGCTAAGTTTTAAGGGTACTGTTTCACATCAAACTTTCTTAGTAAAGAACCTTCTTTACCAAGTAAGTTTTTAAAATATTTTTTTTGTTTGAGAAATGCATGTTCCGTCTTTAAAATCTTGCAATCGAATCTTCAGAATTCAGAAACACTGTTCAAACATTACGGGTATGCATGTAACGTTTAATTTTGTTTGTCTGGTCTTAACCCATACGAAAGTACTCTCAAAACGGTGAAGGTAAACATCGTGAGGAAACCGGCATGTCCTAGAACCAAAAATTCGAAGACATGTGACATCTACCAACCCGCACTGGGCCCGCGTGGTGTATTACAGCCCGCTCCCTCTAGAAGAGAGGAGGCTTGAGTCCCAGCAGTGGGAACATTATAGGCTGATTAATGATTATACTTTTACCAGTTGCCATGTTGTGTACGGCAAATAGTAATTTGTTTTGATATCAGTTTTATGTGTTCGCTTTAAAGGCTGACGCACATTTTGGCGGCCGCACTTGCAACGCAAAAATCCTCATATATCACTCGTACATTTTGTATAACCATCGCTGACTACAGGCGGGCCGCACCGCGCTTTTCCGGCTTAGGGTTCCGTACCCAAAGGGTAAAACAGGAACCCTATTACTAAGGGTCCGCAGTCTGTCTGTCTGTCCGTCTGTCACCAGGCTGTGTCTCATGAACCGTGATAGATAGACAGTTGAAATTTGCACAGATGATGTATTTCTGTTGCCGCTATAAAAAATAACAGAATAAATAAATATTTAAGGGGCTCCCATACAACAAACGTGATTTTTTTGTTCGTTTTTACTCGATATTGATAACGGCAACAGGTAGACGCTTGAAATATTCACAGAATATTTAATTATATATTCACTTTAAAAATAAATAATTAAATTAAAATAAAACAAATATTTAAGGGGGGCTCCCTTACAACAAACGTGATTTATGGTACGGAACCCTTCGTGCGCGAGTCCGACTCGCACTTGGCCGGTTTTTTGTATTGAAATGTGACCGCTGCGGCCCGTCGAGGCTATACTGTCTGTCTCAGTAGTATCTGATAAAATTGTAAACACACCTTATTCAGGTTATATTGCAATTCATCAAATACTCTTGGAACAGACCATAAATGTGTGCTCCTCTTAACACTTCACTTTGCTTTTCTCGCTTGTGTCTGCATGTGCATGTAGCGCGCAGAATGCGTGCACGTGCTAATGGGAAGCCCCTGCCGATCCAGCAGTTGAAATCCGTCCACATTACAGACAACATTATCCACCAAAGTGACATCATTATCCACGATAGTGACCCCTGCTTGAAAGACTGTTTGTATATTCTGTTTTCTTCTTATATTTTGAACGAGGCCAGGGTATGACTAAAAATGCTTGATTTAAACAATATTAGTTTTAGTATATGTGAAACCCGAAACATGTGTCTAGTATTTTTATGTAAAGAATCTATGTACTCGTACAAAACTTCAAAACTGTATCATGAAAACTCACAAAGTTATAAGGTTGTTATATTACCGGGTTGTTCCTACAAAAACATGCTAACGGCGCTCCCGCGCCTCCAGGGTCGCTTTGCGCTCATTGATAATAATTTGGAAGTAAGTACCTAACCGTACGGCGATTGTATTGTATGTAATTAAATGGTGATAACATTTTCCATCACACTGAAATTTTTATTGGGACAAAATATAACATGGTGTACACATTATTGAAATCGATTCAGTTCCTTATTCTGAACAAACTATATTCAGGTTTCGCATATACTAAAAATAATGTTGTATATACTCCATTTGAAATAAGATTAGAAATTTAAATAAACTTTTTTACAGTCCGTTCAACCGATTTTGACTTCTATTCTGTAGGCATAAGGATGGCATTAAAAGCAAAAACGTGGTTACAATACCAACTGTTTATAACAGCTGCCATTTGACATGCCACCAACGCCATAGAAGTTTAAATCGGTTGAATGGACTGTAAAAAAGGTTTATTCAAATGTCTAATCTTATTTCGAATGGAGTATTAATAGGTCTTAACGACAAGGTTTTTATATTTGGGGTCAGGCCTGAGGGCAAAGACCAAAAAATAAGTATTTGGTATTTGTCGGAGTAAACCCTGGTTCCGTTCCATAGGTTTCAAGTGTTGGGTCAAATTATAAAGAAAATGTTATTAATTAAGTTACGTGAAATACTTAAATTTTGTATCAAATAAAAATAATTTGATTCAATACTTAGGGACCCATCCTTTTATTAGAAAAATTCGGAATCTTTTATAATGCTTGCTTCTTCACATTAATTTTCTTGCTTTTTTTAGCTTTGCTGTGTATGATCCTTACGACAAAGAATTAATTTTATCTTTTATTTTATAGTAATATTGTTATATTATAACTTTACAGACCCAGCCAAACTGGACGAAATAATAAGAGAAGCAAAAAAAGCTAAAGCAGATGGTAGGGAATTTAAATTCGACTACCAAAAGATATTACCAGATTATGATAACCCTTTCCAACGCAAGAAAGAGGAACAGGAAAGAGTGAGAAAGATGTCTTCTGAAGAAAGGGATAGGGAAGTTCGCAGAAAGCTTGTGAAGGAAAGAGAACAAGGAAAAGAACGAAGGAAGAGTGAGAAATATGAAAAGGAAGTAAGAAGATATTCAAGCCACAGGAAAGATGAAAAAGATAAACGGAAAGATGACAGAGAGAAATACAGGGAGAAGCCAAAAGAAAAGACAGAAGAAAAGAAAGATGACAGAAAAGATAGAGAGCTGACACCAGTCGTTACAAAGAAAGCAGAAAAAGTTGGCGATAAGGACCCTAAAGAAACTGACGTAAACTTAAGTGATTACTTGGTATGCGACAGTTGGTCTTTAGACAATGACGACAAATCAAACATGAGTCCCAAAGTAGCCGACAAGATAAAAAATATACCAATTCCTAAAGAAAGTAAGCCGAAAAGGAAAACAATAGAAATTAAAAAAGAAAAAACCGACAGTCCACTAACCACACCTATAAGAAAGATAGAAAAACTAAAACCCGTCATGGATTCATTTAAATTCGAAATCGATGAAAACGAAGACGAATTACTAGACATGTTTGATGAAAGTTCCGCATTACAAAAATTTGCGACGAAAACACGTAAAAGAGATGACATATTCGACTCTCCTATAGACATGAAAATATTCGATTTCGATCAAACAACTAAAGAAGCAGCGGATGCGTTAACAGACGATACATTTTTGGAATCGGTGATTAACGAGATAAAACAGGAGGATATGAGTGATGAAGGGAGTCAGGACAAAGGACTGGTAGAATACGACTCACCTTCAAAGGAAAGTTCAAGTCCTCCTGTAGATTCTCGGCTATCAATAACTCCTGAATTAGATGACCGAATGTTCATGAACCTACAATCATCCCGCAGCGATTATTCAGACGGATACAGGTCTACGGAAAGTGGGTACAAATCTACGGAAAGTGGTTACAAATCTAGTGTTAGTTACAAGTCGGGGGATAGCAAAGGGGATAATTATAGGCTGTCAATGGAGAAGGAAGTTGAGCTGATGAATAAGTCTACTGTAGATTCGCTTGAAACTTGGAGTTTTGTGCTGAAGATTTGTCAACCATTGCTGTTTCGACATGACAGGAATAAGTGTTATAGGTAAGTGTCAAAGTCAACATTCAATTTAGATGGTCAAATAGGGTATTTGACTGCTATCAAAAATATACTGAAATAAAATATATAAAAAATATAAATCTAAATATAAAATATACCATACGAAACTACATTTTGGAAGGGGCGACTAGAATCAATTCTATTTTTTTTGTAAATATTGACGTTCAAAAGTGCCTTTTATGTGCCTATTTGAAATAAACAATTTGACTTTGACTTTGACTTTGATACATGAATTAATACTTATTTTTAAAAGTGTTACAAAAAAAGACGATTTATGAAAAAAAAAAACGGTGTAAAAATGGAGAAGTTACACGCTTTTGAAATTATTCTACTATCCTTGTCACGCAAAACGATCATTGTACTAAATGGCGCGAAATTACTATGGCGTTCCTGGGTTAGGACGTGAGGTTGCAGCAGTGCTGTCTCTGTCTACATCAAAAGATCATTTCAGGCACCAATCTACATGGTCTTCACATGATTTGACCAAGATTATGTCTGGACTTTAAAAGAAACTGTGACCTCTGAGTTTGTTTCGGCCTTTCTTCTCAGAGTAGTCAGTTACGAAACGCCGACCTCATCTAGTTTTTTTTTGTTTTGTTAAATATGTTTGACGTGTAAAAGTGTTTGTACAAACCTACTTACAGAAAATAAATCATTTATCATTTATTACAATATACTTTGAAACACATACAACTTCGGCATTTTTTGAGATATTAAACAATTTTTTTTTACCATTGCTTATTTATTTGTTGGTGTAGAAAATAGAAATAAAAAAAAGAACAGTCAAATACCCTATTGTTTTTAATTAAAGTGGGCAAAAAGTATTTGTCCGAAGCCATCCACGTAAAGTAAGTACCTAAAGGCGTGTCCAAACAGAGCGCGCAAGGTGCGGGGGCAGCAACGCGCGGCATTCGCAGGACACAATTTCTGCCGCACCATGTCTAGACGTATGGAGAAAAGTACGCGCGGCACTGCTGTTCCGCAAAACCGGGACATGCGCGCTACATATGTAGACTAAAATGGAAGCGGTTGCGTTTGCTGTGGCTCTGCTTATCATATTATGATCAGGGACCATTTTGGTTACCCATAGAAAGGGTTTTCGATAGGGTTTTTTTAAGCAGTTAAACAAAAACCCACACGATATGGGTAACCCTTATGAACGGCTTAAATTAAATTTTGGTAACCCATTGAAAGGGTTTTTCGACAAAAACCATACGATGTGGGTAACCCTTTTATAGTATGGGCTTTTGATTAACTGCTTAGAAAAACCCTATCGAAAAGCCTTTCCATTGAAAAGGTTTTCGATAGGGTTTTTCTAAAATGGTAACCAAAATGGTCCCTGGGTAGAATAGAGATAGAATTGGTCATGCTATGCGTGCAGGGCGGATATCGAAATAACATAATATTATGATTTTTTCATGTTACTGGGTTTCAAGTAGGTATAGAACCCATTGAATGGGTATCATGTAACCCTTTCAATGGGTTTCTAGTATAAAAACCTATCAATGGGTTACATTATGATAAAGGTAACCCATTGAATGGGTTACCCCTTCAAAAGGCTGAACTCTTAACCGGGGTTGTACGGTCCCTGATAAGATATGTCGACAGCATGATTTTTGTGTTGTAAGAAGTGGAATGCCTCATAAAAAAACTACTTAGATTTATATGATTCACTTCTTCCTGCAGTTATAATTTAATAAGTATAAATAAACAATGAATAATTCTGAAAATATAAACGAATTCTGAATGCCCTGTAAAAATCTGTTGGGACAGTTGTGGTACAATTAAACGAAAAAATCATTCCGAATAATAAAAAATATACGATGTGTGACATAACACATGTGGATGGGAAGATCGTACAAGAGTTGATTGTGATATTGAAGAAAAAAACCTAAGTAGTTGTCTCTTTAAATTATGTCAATTAATCGTATGAATACTATAGAATACATACTACAATTATACTTCTCATCTCAATCAATTCACTGGAAACAAAAGATGTCAAAATCAATCCACTCAGCCTATGGCAGTCCATTGCTGGACATAGGCCTCTCCCAGGCTGTGCCACAACACCCTGTCCTCGGCCTTCCGCCCAGTCTGTCCCAATCATCTTTTTAAGGACAAAAGAACAAAACAACAAAAGACAAACAGAAGATATAACTGGCACAAAATGTATCTACACAAGAATAACAATATTTTCTCCCTAAATTAACCGCCATACCACATGTACATTTGTGACTAACTTCTAACTAATTGTGGAGAGCCCCCACAGAATGAGGAAGCTGAATGGCTCAACTGTGCCACCTGTGATGTTCGACAACTCAGTCATCCCGTTTGGCTCCGATGTTAAGGATCTTGGTCTGCATGTCGACACTTGTCTTGACTGGCGTAGGCGGGTCACGACTGTCAGTAAAAAAGTGACCGGAACGTTGCAGTCACTCTATCGGTTGAAAAACCTTCTCCCTTCACACATAAAGGCAATGCTTGTACAGTCCCCAATCTTTCCCATAATTGACTATTGTGATGTATGTTACTATGACCTATAAGCTGATCTCCTCAATAAACTTGACCGCCTTCTAAATAACTGCATTCGATTCGTTTTCAATCTTCGTAAGTATGACCATGTGTCCGCGCACCGATTGGTTTTAAAATGGTTTCCCATTCGTCAGCGCAGAGAGTTGAGGGCTTTGTCTATGTTGTTTTCCATACTCGACATACCCACTTTTCCTTCTTACCTAACTTCCCATGTTCAATACTTGTGCTCTGCCCATAGTAAAAAATCTTCGTTCCACCAACAATCGTCTTCTACGATGTCCTTCTCACCGCTCTGGTTTCATTCACTCGTCTTTCTTTGTCCAGGCGGTTTTTCTTTGGAATGCGCTCCCTCTGAGCATCAGGATGGCAACCGGACGGTTAACATTTAAAGTGAAGGCACGGGAATATATTCGTAAGAAGTTGGCAGAATCATCCCAGCGTTGATTCTTTTTCTCCTCCACCAATCGTTATTTCTCCTGACACTTTTTATTTTGTTTATAAGTATGTATGTATCTATGTATTAGTATATATTTTTGATTTTCGAGTTATATATCCCATATGTTGCAACTACCATGTTTTGTCTCTGCATCACCCTAAGGTTGACTGGTAGAAAATGCCTCAGGCATTAAGTCCGCCTTTGTACAGTATTTTTTTTAGTTGTGCATAAAGTTTTAATAAATAAATAAATAAAAGTCAATTCTCATTTCTATAAGAACTCCATACAATTTTTGGCTATCTCTTCCCAGAGATCTTCTCTTTTATTTTTGTTTTGATAGTCTTTTTGACGAGAATCCCGCAAATCCGTATAGGATCCATCAATTTCCATTAAGTGAAGAGATTGTTCGTTATCCATTTCAAGATTACGACCAGACATGAACCATGACGAATGTTGACTGCGAAAACCCGCGCGCAAACGCCGCTTGCAGCATTCGTCCAATCAGAGCGCAGCAAAGTCGCGCGCGGTAGCCGCGCTCAAATGCCGCGCTGTATTTTGGCACGCCTATAGAGTATTTTTTATATAACAAAAATTGATTTTTTTAATGGTTAAAAAAAACTTGGATTGGTAAAGAAACTTTTGTATGGTAGTGTGTAAAACACAAAATGAAATACCGACATGAACAAGACTTCCTACAACGATTCCCAACCCGCACAAACTACGGAAGAAAAAGTTACAAATTATAAAATAAATTACCGAGATACATCGAAGCATCTAAACCCATGATCACTTTTAGAAAGCTACTCAAACATCACGTCAAAACATTAAGATTCCCTACAAACTTTCGGGCCACATCTAGCTTATCTGTGTTGTACGGAAACTTGTTTATGTATTATTAACTTGTTTAAGGGTAGATAAACTGACCATGTTCTCTTAGAACATGGTCAGTTTTTCTTTATCTACCCACAAAATAATTATAGTACAGGTAACTAGTTTTTGTAACACGCTCAACAAAATATTGACTTCTGTTTAGTTTTTAATATTTTCATGTAAGTCACAATCACTATTACAGCAGTAGGCTGTACACACGGCTACACATCAAGCTATACATTTCCAGTTTACGCTAATCTCGCACTGTACGGAAATCCTTTAGCAAGCGAGATCAGCTTATACTGGAAATGTATAGCTTGATGTGTAGCCGTGTGTACAAGTTAACGAAACAAGTCGACAAACTTATAAAATGGACTCGGATAAGTAAAAATTACGTAAAAATTCCATAGACTTAGATGGCGTTTAGCCAAGTTTTTTGGCAAAACGCAAATTGTAAAAAAAATACATTTTATGATGAAACCTACATATTATTATGTACTACTACTATAACTTTACGCTTTCCTTTGTGGGGTAGGCAGAGAGGGTCGAGCGACACATAAGCGTGTAGGGTATTGTTGGATCCCTTCATTAAAAGATTATAAATTATGTTTCTAACTGACTTTGCTATTAACCGGTTTTTCAGATGTTTTCGGTTATAAACACAAAAATAATTTAGTTTTATGAAAAACCAAGTTATTTCTGCGGTTTGCGGTACGTTTGTTATTCATATAAGATAAAATAAGAAATACAACTTTATTTTAGCGGTCGATAAAATCAAAATTGTGCATGCGTATCTAAATATTTATACCAACTACGGAACCCTTCATTGTGCATAGTTCGCACTTGCCCGGTTTATTTTTATTTTAATCTACTGTTTCATTCCAGGGAGACGCGATCAGCTCCTAAGATCTGGTTCACAGAGAACCCTAAACTATGCTCATGCGTAAAGGATCGAGCTATAGTCTATGAGGAGCTGGAGACCTGTAAGATGAGCCTCGTCGACCGCGTGTATGGATGCGACCAGTGAGTTGATTTCATCTAACTATGTATAAATAAAAAGAAAAGTCCTGACTGACTGAGTGACTCATCAACGCCAGTATAGTCCTTAATTTTCGAAGAAGAAATCACTAAATTTATTATCTAGGCTTATGGTTGGAAGCTAACGCAACGGTGTTGTTAAAATTTCAACCCTTAAGGGGTGAAAAGGGAGAAGATATTTTTTTTTTAAATTTGACTGACTGACTCATCAATGCCCAGCCCAAACCCTTGGAGTTAGAAAGCTGAAATTTTGTACAAAGGTTCCCTTTATAATAATCCCTAAGGGAGTTAAATAGGGGATGAAAGTCCGTCAGTTTTGAAGTTAGGATCTTCAAGTTTTGTGTTTAGGCTGACGATTGAAAATTAATTTATACGTGTCTCAGCGTTTTAGATAGTTCCATCCCCGAAGGGTTAAAAAATGAAGGAAAGATGAAGTTGTGTATGGAAAGTCCTTAATTTTCGAAGTAGAAATCACTAAATTTATTATCTAGGCTTAAGGTTGGAAGCTAATGCAACAGTGTTATTAGAATTTCAACCCCCATGGGTTGAAAAGGGCGATTAAATTTTGTTTTTAATTAAAGTTCTTTATTTTTTAGGTTAAAATTACTAATATTTTGGGTTATGGTTGGAAACTAACACACGCTGTGTCGTTGTTTTTTTTTGTATGTAGAAATCATATAAGATAGATATATCAATTCGAAAATTCGCAGGATCACTCCTGTCAACAAATAAATTAAACGTGTTTCATGCTTTTTCAAAAACAACGCCTTCAGGGGGTGTAAAGAGGTAAATAGTCTAAAAATTAACATAGGTGTCATTTTCAACGTTTACGGCGCTTTTTTAACGCGCGCTGGTTTATTAACTTAACTCTCCGAGTTAAGCCGAGCGGTCGAATTAGATTGACATCTCCTTCATGGCTACATAAGTAAAAAGCTAACAGCTTTCATCAAACACCAATTAATTTAATTAACAAATAAGACAGCGTTCTTCAGTGTACAACATCTCCACAGGATCCCAGAGGTGGAACTACCCAAAGCCCGTACCTGGTACCCTCGGTTTGCAAACTGCTTGATGGAGAACAGTTCGGTTCCATCCCTGGTGCCAGCCTCAGACTGGGAGGCTGATGACAGCCAGACTGAAACCCCTCATCTTAGGGATAAGAGGAGGTCTACCACCCCAGTGCGTAGTGAAGAAATATACCTGGATAGGGAGTATCAGAGGTATGTGGGAAGTAGGTAAGAGACTTGTAAGTTAGTTGCTTTTTTTTAGAATTGTTGCTGTAGGTACTCGTAAGTCTTGTTTACTTTTGAGATGCAAAGTTGCGCACATCGAGCGATGATGGTACGGCCATGGAATCAACCCGCCTAAACTGCGTCTGCGATTTAGCTCCAAATAAACAAGTATAAGTTTTTGGAAAAACAACTTTAATACCAGTTCGTCATACAATTCTTCAACTGCAAATTTAAATATCAATATTTCTTAAACTTGTCTTACGTCAGCATAAATATATTACTATGGATAGCTTGGCAATAATATCTGATTTCATGATTCATCCATTAATATCTGTCGTCAAGAAGGTGGCAAATATATGCGTCATATTATGCGGAAAGTGACAAGCGGCTGACATCGAAGGAACACCGAAATTATCTGACGAGACAACCAATGCCAATATATAGGATGCTGCATCGGCTTCAAAAAGCTGTATCGTCTCTTAGAATGCAATAATATCGGGCATGTCTTACGTTATAAATATCTGCTTACTCAGTTAAATTCAGAATAATGTGATACCTCGTTGTGATAGAAAATATCGATCGCTTGGGCAGCATAAAAACCTGACAGTATAATATTTCAAGTTTATATGGCAATCTGCTGCTATATGGCAATCAGTGTCCCCTCATATTGCACAGTAATGTTTGAAAGTAGAAATGTCAATAATAAGCAATTTATTTTCTTTTTGGCAACTGAGCCAATTACCAAAAAAATGTGACATCCCACTGGCAACATAAATATCTGACAGTAATGTTTGAAAGTAGAAATGTCAATAATAATCGTTTTTTTTTTTGGCAACTGACACTGGCAGAATTGTCGACATGAGCTCAGTTTTCAGCATTCTTAGAGGTGGTGGTTTTTGAAGTCGATGCAGCGCTTATGTCGTCAGATAGTGTTGGTGTTCCTTCGATATCACAGTTTTGTGCTGCCACTTGTGTGATACAACAACAGTGGTTAGCGGCACTGTTGCGGCGACGGGTTTTCAATTTAAATTCTATTATATTTTTTTTCCAATTGATGCTATTTCCACTTAAACGAATATCAACTTAATGTTAGTGTAATAAATATATATTTTTTTGTAATTTTTAAATAAAATAATGTTTTTAAAGTATTCACAATTTAGATTGGTTTTGTAGAAAGCATAGTTTCCTACATACTAATGAGTTTAAAACTTTTTTTTATAAACAACATCATATTCTTCCGGATCTGTGTGGTTGTGTATAAGGGAGATAACACACGAATAATGTCAACAGCACTTCTGCAGTGATTCATTCACGATGCTTAACGCCGGGACTCCACCAAAGCGGAGATGTGTGCAAACGACCAATAAGATATCGGCAATGGTACGGTAACGTTATCTTATCGGTATCTTATTGGTCGTTTACACACATCTCCGCTTTGGTGGAGTCCCGGCCTTACTGCTAGAATAGCAAAGCAGTGCTTCGCTGCAAAAAGTCGCTGTGTGTAACTGTTCTAGTGATTGTGATTTACTGTCATCATCAAATAACAAAATCTTGTAAAAATTTAAGGCTTTTATTTTAAGCCTTGATAGACTCGAATCCAGTCCCAAAAGTGTTTTTCGATGACGACGATCATAAATTGAAGTAGAAAAAATGACTTAATTTTCCAAAGAAAATCCTCGGGTTTCCATGATTTATAAATTCACCAGAAATTCCTCCTCCAGGTTCATGCAAGCCGTATGGCCGGAAGCCTCCGAATCCAAGGCCGGTACACCACGCAGCACTACGCCGGTCAGACAGGAGACACGCAAGAAGAAGGCAGAAGATAAGGACGCAGAAGACAAGAAGAAAGCCAAGAAGATGAAGCTGAGTAGTGAGGGGTGGAGCCAGGAGTCGGATATTGAGGAGGAAGTTGAGAAGAGGTTGGTTGGAAAATAACTTCTGAAAACTTGACGTACTCTTTGTAAAATCCTACTGTTTTTAGGGTTCCGTACCTCCAAAGAAAAAAACGGAACCCATAAAGGACCACTCGTGTGTCTGTCTGTCTGTCTGTCCGTCTGTCACTACTATTTGTAAAATCCTACTGTTTTTAGGGTTCCGTAACTCAAAAGAAAAAAACGGAACCCATAAAGGACCACTCGTGTGTCTGTCTGTCTGTCCGTCTGTCACTACTCTTTGTAAAATCCTACTGTTTTTAGGGTTCCGTACCTCAAAAGAAAAAAACGGAACCCATAAAGGATCACTCGTGTGTCTGTCTGTCTGTCCGTCTGTCCGTCTGTCACAGCCGATTTGCTCCGAATCTACTGGACCGATTAAGTTTAAATTTGGTACAAATTTGGACTTCTGTGACCCAAACACGGACGTGTAACGTAAATAAATGAATTTTGAAGGCAATTAGAAAATAAAAAATAAAGTTTTGCAAACTGTACCGTAGGGGACACATCAAATGAAAGGCTTATTGTAAGGATTTCAGATATTTTTTTTTTATAATTTTAAAATAAATACTTTTAAAATTATTAACGAAAATAGATGAAAATTGAACATTACCTTATCTCCGAAACTACTGAGCCTAAAATTTTGAAAAAATTACAGAAAATAGTTCTTTACTTATAGATTACAGGAAAACCTATAAGAAGTCTATGATCTTAAAATAACATAGTAAATCTCTCAATATTGTGCGTACAAACTTACATTTTCAGTTGGAATGTATGAGGCAACATGTTTTTCAACTGTAATGTTAAGTTTGTTCGTAAGATGATTAATCTCCACTACGGAACCCTTCATTGTGGGTGGTCCGAAACGCACTTGGCCGGTTTTTGTCATTTGAATGTCAAGTGAGAGGGCAACACACTATAACACCTTATGAGTTATTAAAGTTTGTGATTAAAAAGCCATAGACTTACATTTGTGGTTCAAATTATCGAACCTAGCTGGACATCATTTTTTTGTTATTGTATGGCATAAAGTAGGCGGTAGTATATACCTATACTCCATTTGAAATAAGATTAGAAACAGAAATACTTCTACTTTTACTTGACTTCTATTCTGTAAAAAAGTTCATTAAATTTCTCCATCATTAAAAGCAAAAACGTGGTTACAACACCAACTGTTCATTACGGCTGACATTTGTCACGCCACCAACGCAATAAAATTGGTTGAAAGGACTGTAATTTTATTTTTTATTTTTTCTAATCTTATTTCAAATGGAGTGTAAGTTTGCCCCGTAGCCTAATATATCCATTTATAAAACTACTGCATTATCGTCTGCATGCCCCATCTGCAACACTCTCAATGGAAACGATCAATAACAGGTACTTGACCCAACTTATGAATCGAAATCTTCTCACGCAGCTGCGTAAACTGCGGCAGTAATCATCTACCTAGCCTTTTCCCAGCTATTTTGGTGTTGTGTGTTGGTCCCAGCTATGTTGGTGTTGTGTGTTGGTCCCAGTTATATTGGTGTTAATCATAATCATAATCATAATAATTTTTTATTTGTATAACATAGGTATTAGTGAATACAGTTCTTAAATTAAAGTTTTAGGTCGCTATGTTATGCCAAGAGGAGTACAAATGTGGTTGCATGCAAAATTGTGAAGTGAGTGTTGTGTGTTGGTCCCAGCTATGTTGGTGTCGTGTGTTGGTCCCAGCTATGTTGGTGTTGTGTGTTGGTCCCAGCTATGTTGGTGGCTTCCAGTCAAACCGGATGCAGTTGAATACCGGTATTTTACATGAAGTGACTGCCTATCCGTGTGATGCCGGACGTAAAGAATAGCACCACCCTATTTCTTCCCGTGGGTGTTGTAAAATAAAGAGAAATAATTATATTCGTCACAGAAACACGTGCATACGAAAACATAAACTCGAGTAGGTAAACATTACACAAAACACATCTGCAATATAATCACGAGCTCACAAAAAACAAATAGTCGGCAACTGAACGTCATGACCGTGACAAAAAGGCGACTAGGGACTTACTAGCAGTAGCGTTCTCTAGGCATTTTAACACCATACTGCGATATGGACCATATGGCAACCCCGCCATATGTTGGGAGGCCTATGTCCAGCAGTGGACGTCTTTTGGTTGAAATGATGATGATGACTGCCTATCTGACCTCTACAACCCAGTAACTGGGAATACGACACCCATTCGAAAAACTTTCGGGCTTCTGACGACCCTTAACGACTGTCAATGACAGCCGGAACCATTGGCGTGCTTTCCGAGGTACGGAGGGCTCGCGGTATGTAAAGATGGTCACCCATCCACGGACCAACCGTGGCAAGCGTAACTTAACCTGATAAATCGAAGCGTGTTGCTGTTATTACTTAGCCATGAGCCCCAAAAATTGCGGCAGTAGAATAGAATAGAATAGAATACTCTTTATTATGTACACCATAAGAGTTGCAGATATAAATGTTTAAATTTTACATAGGGTGACACAATGGGCGGTCTTATCGCTAAAAGCGATCTTTTACAGACAACCTTTGGATGGATTAAAGGGAGCAGGAGAGACAATACCGCAGGTAGTCAGTGGTGTACCATTAACATATACAATAAATACATACATACACAAAGCATACACTTATCTAATAAACACTAAAAAAAGCAAAAAAAAAAAATCTGATCCGATCAGACCAGAGGAGGAGGGAGGGAGGGGTTGGTTCAGATCAGTAAATGTATCATTAAAAAAAAATCCTATTACAGTAAAAAGGTTAAAGCCGAAAAGGTGAAACATCGCAAGAGGAAGCACTCGTCTTCTGTTTCTGATAGTGATGACACCGCCAAGAAGAGAAAGAAGGCTATGAAGAAGAAGGCCAAGGTATGGACGTTATCTTCGTAATCTTGATACTGTTTTATGGACTTTTACAGTCCGCGAGGCCTAAGCTGAGCTTTGCATTTCTGTGAGTGATTACAGTACAAGAAGTGAAGTGTGGAAGAACGCGGCGGAGTTGCGTCGCGCAAGGTACTCACTAGTGATGGATTAATTAGCATTCGCATTCATTGTTAGCGTGTGAATGATCATTTAGCATTTAGCAAATTAAATGTAGTCGCGAAATTCTGTGAAATGCGAAGCAATGTACTTTTCTAAATAGTCAGAGCGTCGCGCAATCGCGCATGCGCATTCAGCGCGGTAGCGTGGTGTGCTATAAATATATTTAAATATCGGCGAGTCGGCGAGTAAACTAAACGCGAACGAGATTTTTAATTCGTTAAATAACAAAATTGACATACTTAATTATTATCAATTATCGTCATTAGCAAATAGCATAGCAATAGCAATTAACACGCTAAGAATCAAGAGTTCACACGCTAATGAAATTAATTCGAAATCGCATTAATTGTCATTACTAGTACGCACCGCTTCTCAGGCCGATTGTATAAACCGGTTTAAACCAAGCAAAGGACGCGTCGCGCTCTAGGCCGACGTCACACCTACACTATCTATACTCCATTTGAAATAAGATTAGACATTTAAATAAACCTTTTTTACAGTCCATTCAACCGATTGTGACTTCTATTGCGTTGGTGGCATGACAAATGGCAGATGTAATAAACAGTTGGTATTGTAACCACGTTTTTGCTTTTAATGCCATCATTATGAAGCCTTAGGAATAGAAGTCAAAAACAGTTGAATGGACTGTAAAAAAGATTATTTAAATTTCGAATCTTATTTCAAATGGAGTGTATATGCACTCACACAAATGCAAAGCTCAGCTTAGGCCTCGCAGACTGTATTAGTTAGAACTAACACTCTCCGATAATCTCGACGTGAACAGAAATGAATACTAACAGGAACCTTTCAAAATTCGGATACGTTTATAGGTAAACTAAGCTATTGTCTGCGACTTTGCCCGCGTAGATGTCGGATATTATCCCGCGGAACTGTACAGTCAGTGACCAGCATTACCTGATCCCTCTTACAAAGAAGAATAATGTACGAGGGGTTAAGTAATGCTGGTCGCCGACTGTACTATCCAAATCCATTCAGCCGTGAAGGTGTGAAAAATATTACCAAGAAAAACAATCCTTTTCAAATCTTAGAGACCGGAGATTAGGGTACAATTACAATTTCAGAGATGTTAATCAGATGGTTTATAAAATCAGTCAGTAAGAACCTTAACTAAGTCACTATAGGATTTTGTTATTTTAAACAAATTTTGTTTTTATTACAGGAAAGCAAAAAGACGAAAGTAAAGTTGGCCAAGCGACGAAGAATAAGTAAAAAGTATTTAAAGAAGTTAAAAGAAAAACAAAAGAAGAAAAAGAAAGAGAAAAAAGTTTCAGAAGATGAGGATTTTGAAAAAGGTAAGTTAGAATACATTAATTGTACAAACAGCAGCAGCTATGGACTGCAACTCTGGATTCCAGAAAACTCTGGATTCCAAAAAGCTAACTTTTAAGTTTTCTACTCTCGAGAGAACAGTTTTCTTCTTGGCTACCGTGTGCTTTTGTCGACCATTGCTTACCAAACAACAAATAGACCGTCTTATTTAATCACAACTTTCCACAGAGAACAGAAAAAAAGAAAAGAAGCTGCGCAAAAAGAAACTACAAAAGAAGAAGAAGGCTCTGAAGAAAAAGAAAGCCAGAGCGAAGTCCTCAAGCAGTTCATCATCATCATCTACTTCAACATCCAGTAGCTCTTCTGAAACAGACTCAGAAGCAGAGAAGAGAAAGAAGAAAAAGAAGAGTACAGAAGTTAAGAAGAAAAAACGGAAGAAGTCTTCTTCTGATTCCGCACAGAGCGAAGAATTATTCGATGTTAACATATTAAATAATATAAAAACAGAAAGATTAACTGACGATGAAAAAAATCAAAGTCTTGTAGATTTTTCACCAAGAAGAAATAAACCTAGAGAGATTATAAATGTTAAAGAATTACAGAATGATTTTGTTGGTAATAATAATATTCATATAAAGCAAGAAATAGAAGAAATAGTGAATAGAGATGAGAGTGTCCAAATAGCGGATTTTGAGCTAGAAGAGAGAGAGTTCGCTACGGAGAAAGCGCCGGAAGTACCGGATGTGTTTGATGAACCGGAAGTACCGGATGTAACGGATGAACCGGGACAAGAAGTACAGGAGATTAAGCAAGAGGTGTCGTTTAAGGTTAGTTGATATTTGTTGGTTGTTTTGTTGTTGTTGATAAAACAAACTAAAATATGAAACGTGGAGATTAGAGATGTCTAATTAGGCGAAGCAAAGATTACCAATAGGGTTACACTGAAGTTAAGAGCGTTTACGACGTACGGCATTTCATACAAACTTTCATGCCCTGTTTTTCGAAATTACTGAACCGATTTTAATGAAACTTCATACGCATAAGCAGGATGCAAAGGTCTAAAAAGTTAGTTAAGAACATTTTCGAAATGACGTATTTCGCGGGCTATTGCTGCGATCACCTTAATAATGTCACATGTTGATTTTAGGTATTCTAGAAAAAAACAAACTGGATGAATGATATGTTTAGTTGTAGTTCTGGAACTATGCCCATACAAACATAACATTACATACAGTGCGCAAAATAATCAGCTGTCCGTTTATTTGTATTTGTTGGTTTAGGTAGTTAAATAAAGGTAAACAAAAAAAAACCACGTGACAAGACAGCTGTGAAGTAACCGACTAAACGTAATACCTGTCACTTCAGTTGTCATGCTACTTCACAGTTATGCTCTTCAATTTAGTGACGTTATAATTCGTTGACATTTTGAGAACCTGTATTTTTGGGCTGTTTACAATAGACGGATTACAAAATATTATTATTAATCTAATTGAAAAATTGGGCTCCAGCAGTTACATCAACGAAGAGTAGTTTAAGAATAAATTATAACTTCAACATACATTAAATAAAACAGGAAACTATCCTAAAAATCAAAAGTCCATTTAACTTGGATAAAAATTACAATGTGTTTTTAAACAAGAAAGTGTCTTCTATAAAAACCCTTTTTACGATTTGTTTACCTTTATTTAACTACCTAAACCAATGGAGTATAGTAATATAATACGTCACTTTTATACTTATTCGTTTAATCCTTCAACACAATCATACATAGCACATGTTACTCAGCATAGTTTTACATTTAATACGCTGACAACAGCTAAAGCGCGGTCACTGTCAGACTCCATACAAAAGAGAGATGACACGCTTGTAATTTATTTCAAAATATAAAGCAATTATCTATTCACTCAAAAATGAGAATCGAAAATAAAAAAAACAACCAAGTCTTGCATACAAATAAGACGTTCTTGTTATTAATTAAATACCAACCCTACATATTACTAATATATTTAATACAGATATTTTGGATTGGAACGGTTAGCTGTTTACCGTTAATTTGTATCGAGATTTTTTATTCAAAACGTGTTTTGGTAACAACCAAGGTCTGAGAAATATGTTTAAGAATAACATAATATATATTTTTCCCGCTACCACAAAGTATATATATAGATTTTTGCCAATATTTTTTCAAGACGAGCCTTTTAAATCATTTGCCTCTGGTCAGCGCCTTAATATTATGAATTGTACGAATCGACGGTAGGAACACCCAGCCAAATTTATGGGACAGCTGATTATTTTTTCACGATTACTATACAGGCTGTTAAAGAGACTGCTATTTTATTTCCTGGGTTCTTTTATCGATACTGAACCTACCCTTATGCTATGGCACAATAACTTTAACACCCTGTATAGAACGCACGGAGTATGTTGTTCAGTCTGACGGTCTGTACCACATCCTTAAGTATGACCACACATTTCTGATACACCCTGTATATCCTTGATTAGGAGATCCCGTTACCCGTTATGGCACAGACAGAACAACACAGAGACACAGAACAGATTGCAGCTCACAAACTACCTGACAACACTACACTCTCGACAGCGGTATATGAAGTACGTATTTATACTTATTCTGTATGGGGCTATATATTTAAAAATTATCATCATCTTACTTATCACTTTGTTGGGGTCGGCTTCGAGTCTAACATGGGGTTATACAACGTGGAGACGACAATATGACAATAAATTGAATTTCGTATATCTAATGACGTTCGCAGTCTGCACACGAAAATTCAATCAAATATATCCAATAGTTTAGTCGCTATAGCTAGTCATAGATTGGCAAAACCCATAGTCGGCACACCACTGCTATTTAGTTTGTTTGTTTGAGAAAATCACTTTTTTAATTTCGAAGCTAGAATTTATTTGATCGTTCCAAAATACTCTTATGCATTAGTATTGCCAGTGTTTTCATTTATTGTCGTATTGTTGTCTCCACATTGTATATTTAAAAATTATCATCATCTTACTCATCACTTTGTTGGGGTCGGCTTCCAGTCTAACCGGATACACCTGTATACCAGCATTTTACATGGAGCGACTGCCTATCTGACCTCCACTACCCAGTAACTGGGTTATTCGATATCACGTATCAAGCCTGACTTGGGTTCCGTACGTATTTTTCGGGTGAGCACTGAAAATCAGCGCTGTGCTGTGAGTCCCCCATAGCATAGCATCATGCTGAGTGCAAGCCTTCTTGTCACAGTCATGACGTGCAGCTTCTGGCTATTTGTTTGTTTGTGATAGTGCTTAGATCTTTTTTGTGTAACCTTCGGGTATTATTACTTTTTATGTTTTCGTACGCACGTTTTTTCTGTGACAATTAAAATTATTTTTCTTTCTTTCTTATATCCCTTGATAAGATTGGTTGTCAGACTTTCGGGCATCTGACGACCCGTAATGACTGTCAAAGATCCACCCGAATGACAGCCGAGACCAACGGGTTAACGTGCTTTCCGAGGCATGGAGGGGTCTTGGTATGTAAAGGTGGTGACCCATCCACGAACAAACCGCGGCAAGCGCAGCTTAACCTGATCGATCGACCCGTGAGGCTGTTACTACTTAGCCACAAGCCTAAACAAATAAAAAAAAATAAAAACATGCAGACGAACCTACAGCGTGGCGCTTTAGTGGCGACATTAATTTAACACACATACACAATTTCGTCTTTACGTTTTATGGAAATATTTTAATTTCATTAAACGTTATTATTTATTGATTTATTTACAATTTTCTAAAATAGCATCTTGGAGCAAAGAAATGTAGCGAAGAGGCAATTAGCCGGGGTCCATGGATCATAACATCGAATCAATGAAATTAAAACAAATAACTTTATTATTTAGTTTGTTTGATTTATTTTTCTATTTTAATTATTTATCTTAAATATACATATGATATAGAAAAAAAAAAATGATTACTGGCCACTAGCCCTACCAGTGTGTCAAATTAATGTCGCCACTGTAGCGGCACGCTGTATTACCTCCTCCTTTTTGGAAGTCGGTTAAAAAAGAGGGTTCGTGCTTGTAACCACACGATTGAAGTGAAAACTTACGATTGGAGCCGAATATACGCGATTCAGCGCGTATATTCGGCTCCACCGGCGTCACCGTCTGAGCGCGACGGTTCAGTTTCGTTCACTGTTCAGAAAGAAGGCAAAGAGCGCTTAAAGCGTCCAATACCTATTGCTAATTAATCTTTTGTTTACGTAACCTTTTCGGTTACGGCGGGGCTTCGCTGGAAGTTTTAAATCCAAAACATAAAATTCATGACGCGTTGCGGCAGGTACAGTCCGCGAGGCCTAAGCTGAGCTTTGCATTTGTGAGAGTGATTACTAAAAGTAGAAACCGATAAAAAAACCGGTATAAACCGGTTTAAACCAAGCAAAGGACGCGTCGCGCTCTAGGCTGACGTCACACCTATACTATCTATGTGCACTCACACAAATGCAAAGCTCAGCTAGTAAGTGAGTAGCATTTATTTTGTCGTTTTAAAAACTGTTGTATTCTTCGATTATATTTTCAACAAATAACAACTATACAGGGTGTTAAAGTAACTGCGTGCCATAGCTTAGGGGTAGTTTTTTTTACAAACTTCACTGACATAATGTTTTTGTTTACAAACTTCACTGACATAATGTTTTTCTTATTTGACATTATTATACCTACAATTTAAATTTCAACAAGGTTCCAACTTTTATTGTTTTAATCATGTTTTATATTGTTTTTTTTGTCAATGTGAGGACGTTGTAGGCTTAATAGACTGTAGATCATTTTCTATTTTGTTAAGTACCTGCACCCAATTGCGTAACACAGTTTGAATAGGAATTGGAATGATTTGGAAGTATATTGCTAATCCACTGCTTCATATGTTAGAAAATTTTGTCTGCTCAAGAACGTACCTACATAACGCAATGAATGTTGTTGAACTGTCAAATTGAAACCGATTCCTACTGATATTGTGTTACGCAATTAGCCCGCGGGTACTTTTGACGGGCTTACGCTGTCCTTCTATACCTAATAACACTGTAATTTGAAACATTGTATGTGTTTCTTGCCGGCTCTTCTCCACAGGAAACGACCAATTGGAACTGTGCACCTAGCTTCTGACGTTTCATAAGTGCCCATGTAGGCTTATGTGAAATAAAAATATTTTAGATTTGATTTTGTTCAGTATCGACAAAGGAACCCAGAAAAAAGAAAAAAAAATAATACAAATATTTTTTTTACCGTAAAAAAAACATAAGTCTCTTCGTACTTTAACGGGCTTAGGACCTTCAAATAAAATAATTGTAATTCTAAACGATTGCTATTTTAAGTTAGTAGGAACTAAATTAGGTTGATACTGCAATATTTTTTTTGTGATTTAATTTTTTTTTTCCTGGGTTCCTTTAGTTATACTGAACCTACCCTTAAGCTATGGCACGCAGTTACTTAAACATCCTGTATAGGATTAGGAGCATTACAAATACCACAATCAAAGATCACTATAAAAAGATGTGTGTTTAACGCTTTTGTTTTTAATTACTACCTGTGTAAGTCACATTTTTAAGCTGAATCGTAATTTTTTTGGTGTATTGATGCGTTACGTCGTCACCTAATCTGTATCAAGGACATTTACCGTCCATACATTTTTGGGCTAAATGTTGAAAAGTCAAAGCAAGTGAAGGCAAAAGTTGTTTAGTGTTGTTTCAAGCCGGGACGGAAGAGAAAGAACGACGAATTAAATGCATGCAGTTTTAAATAACCGTATTATTTCAATAATTCGGCTATTTCAGTGTACTAGAAAAGAAGCGACGAACGCTTGCCTGAATAAAAATCAATTAAATTTATTACATCACTCTAAGTCTGTATCAAATAAGTATGGAAAAGTGATTTTTTAAACTCATCTAACTTGACGGAGAATGATCTACAGGTTGCATCCCATAGTTAAAAATGGAGAGAAAAACGTATTCTTTCGGAAAATATTTTTTTTTTTTGTTTGCCCACTTTCATAATTTAGCCCAAAATTAATGATCTGTTTTACGAATTCACTCTTAGTAGGTTCACATAATTTACATGATTGTCACGTCATTGAAGATATTAAATCTGGCCTAATTAATACTGTTCACAAACCCCGTTCCTCAGACGACCCCTGAACCCAGCCCTCTGACAAAGCCGGCTGACACTAACAAACCTGAACCTCCACTACCTGAATCATCTCCTTTAGACAAAGTACGTACCTGTTTTATTAAAAAATTTCGCCATTGGGCTTAAAATGCACGGAATCTGCATGTAGTGAGTAACGCTTACGTACACGATAATACAAAACTTATACGGTTTATCTCATGTTGGCAAAACAGCGATCTTTTTCGAACCTACCACGTCTGAAATCGACCTTATTATCACATGAAAATAAGGTCGATTCCAGAATGGCAAAACGAATGATTTAACACGAAAACTGAACTAAACTCCATTTGAAATAAGATTAGAAATTTAAATAAACTTTTTTACAGTCCGTTCAACCGAATTTGAGATATATTCCGTAGCCATAAGGATGGCATTAAATGCAAAAACGTGGTTACAATACCAACTGTTTATTACAGCTGCCATTGGTCATGTCAACAACTTAATAGAATTCAAAATCGGTTGAACGGACTGTAAAAAAGGTTTATTTAAATGTCTAATCTTATTTCAAATGGAGTATAATAATAAATAATGCACGTTTTGGTCGCCAATGCTTTTATTAGGCACGCGTTGACGCTTCGCAGTCATACAGTTGGACAACAATCTTAACTCAATATTTGCATGTACTAAATATAACATCACGGCTTGTTTCCCCGAAGGGTTGGGCAGAGGTGTACCTGGTAGTACACTCCCATTTTGTCAGTTATGTGTAAGTCCCATGTAATAGGGGGCGAGCCTATTGCCATCAACCGGGCACAAATCCAGACTCAGGGCTGCTACTGAGAAATTCCTTAAAGGAAAATCCAATATTACTTTTCCCGACCTGGGAATCAAACCCAGGCCGCCTTATTACAAAACAAAATTTACTCCGAACACAAATCTAAAGTATCGGCTGAAAGTTCGGCCGTTGCTTAACTACGGCTAACTATGGCTAACTAAAGCGAAAAAAAAAACTGGCCAAATGCGAGTCGGACGCCCGCACCAAGGGTTCCGTACCATTATCTATAAAAACGGCAAAAAAATCACGTTTGTTGTATTAATTATTTATTTTTAAAGTGAATATATAACTAAAGATTCTGTGAATATTTCAACCGTCTACCTGTTGTCGTTATCAATATCGAGCAAAAAATTCACGTTTGTTGTATGGAAGCCCCCTTAAATATTAATTTTATTCTGTTTTTTAGTATTTGTTGTTATAGCGGCAAGATAAATACATCATCTTTGAAAATTTCAACTGTCTAACTATCACGGTTCGTGAGATACAGCCTGGTGACAGACGGACAGACAGACAGACGGCGGAGCCTTAGTAATAGGGTTCCCGTTTTACCCTTTGGGTACGGAACCCTAAAAACGACAAAGACATAATTAAGCCAAAGTCAAAAATGTGACTTTAAGTCGGGTAAGGAAACAAAGTCAAAAAAAGAAAAGTTATAAAACGGGCGAACATTCGACCTATACTTTGGATTAACGCTTCGGAGTACACCACCAGGGCATCATGATCACCAGTAGCGCTTTGCGATCACTAGACCGACGAAGCAGAGTATTAAAACTGTCTATAAAAACAAACACTAACTAACAAAACAATAACATTTACAGGAACCACCAGAACATCGACCACCACAGTTAGCCCCCTTACCCGAAGAATCAAATCTATCCCAATGTTCCTCCCAAGAGTCTACCACCAGCAAAGATATTCCTTACGAGAAAGATGACAGCCACCTTCGACCCTCGTCGCAGAACTCCAACTACAGCTTCAATGACGTGATCAGCGCCAGCCACAACTATCAGAAGGATGAGGAGGATAAATTTCACCAAGAGTATGAGCAGGGGAACTATGAGATGTATGAGCAGTTGGCTATGGCGTATCAGAGTGATGTGGCTAAACAGGTCAGTGGCCTCTGGGTTTTTTTAATAATATTTTGGAGATTGAAACGTTAGAGCAAGATCTTTTGGGCTTTCAAGGTTTTAAATTGTTATACAACACAATTTACAAGTATGGTCTATAAGGATTAATTAATTTAATACTTCAACCACTGAAAAGAGGTGGCATTTAATGTTTTTTCCTTCTAACGAAAAAATATAGTTTTTACCATTTCCACTCGAAAAAGGGCATTTGATTCATCGTTATCAGTGAATAAAACTCTGTTAGTCACTGAGTAAATAAAAACATTGGGCCTTATTACAAAACAAGGTTATCTTCAGACCCAGGTTTAAACCATGGAGCCATTAATAAATTTCGAACTATATTCCGTCTATGGTAAAGTTCCTAATGCAAATCTGACTACTTAGTACCGAACTAAGTTTTCAGTTTTCTATAAAGAACGGTATTTCAATCACAGTTACGTTCTTATTACAAAAACTGGCTCCATGGTCATCCATGTCAAAATATAAATCTTGTTTTTAACCGACTTCATAAAAAGGAGGAGGTTGAGAAACTCCTCCTTTTTCGTCTGTATTTTTTTTTTTTTTTTTTTTTAATGTTTGTTACCTCAGATCTCCGTCGTCTACGAACCGATTTGGAAAATTCTTTTTTTATTTGAATGGATATACTTCCAGATTGGTCCCATTTTTATCAAAATCTAGTTCTGATATTGGGATCCATGAGTAATTGAGGGAACTCCTCAAATATTATAGGCATACATATAGCGATATTTATATTTTCATCAACAAGTCAATCATTTGCATTCAGAAAGTATAATTTGGTGAAGTGGAACTGATGAAGAAGGCCACAGATGGCCACCGGAACTTCTCAATGATACGTATTTCACGGGTGGCGATGAGATATCTGGATTAAGATAGTTAAGCGAAGCAAATTTAAATAAATAGTTCTGATCAAAATGGTACCATCAAACTGATCTGATGATGAAGCCGGAAGGTAGGCACTGGAACTCCGTAATAAAACAATGTATCCTACCCGTGTTTGGTCTTATTGGAATTGACATGAGATGCACCCTGGCTATAAATGATTTTTAACCGACTTCAAAAAAGGAAGAGATTCTCAATATATGTATATCTAGCCATATATACATATAAAAGGAAACCTTGACTAATTGGTCTATCAACACAGCTTAAACCACTGAACAGATTGGGCTGAAATTTGGCACGTAGGCGGATCGCTAAGAAGGGGTTTTTGGAAATTTTACCTTTAAGGGGTGGGAAACGGAGGGTTTTGTTTGCATGAAAAATCTTATTCCTAGAGTTAATAAACTTGAAACTTGGACGAATACTTACGTAAGTAAATGATAAAATTTGTATTTTTAGGGTTCCGTAGTAAACAAGGAACCCTTATAGTTTCACCATGTCAGTCTGTCTGTCTGTCTGTCCGTCCGTCCGTCTGTCCCCAGCTTAGCTCAGAGACGCTTAGTCCTTGAAAGCTGTAATTTGGCATGGGTATACATATTAATCATGCCGAAAAAATGGTAAAATAAAATTATGAAAACCATTTTTTTTTAGGGTACCTCCCTTACACGTGAAATGGGGATGATATTTTTTTTTCTCGTCTATTCCATGGTGTGGGGTATCGTTGGATAGGCCGTTCAAAAATATTGTGGGTTTGGCAAAACCATTTTTCAATTAAGGGATCCGTTTGCGTAATATTAAGCTTTAAAGTGCTATTTTTTGTTAGAGTCAAGTGTCCCCCCCCCTGCCAGCTAAATGGTTGGTTTTGGATATGTGAAAAAATTCATGGCAATAGTATATATAACGAAATTAAAAGGAAAACTATCACAGCTAAGTAGGCTTCACAAGTTAATGAGTAATAGTCGCTTAAATTTGCAGTTGGAGAATTGACCGTAACGTATATCGATGTATGGGAGAGCATGTTTTTCAACTACAATGTCAAGTTTGTTTTTGGGATAAATTCATCCCAACTACGGAACCCTTCATTGTGCGTGGTCCGACATGCACTTGGCCGGTTTTTTTTTTGTTATCTTAACTTCAATGCATGGGATGTCAAAGCTTGTATAGAAGAATTTTAACGCACGGTCCGATCAACTCGAAACTCAGTATTTATACTTAAAACCAAAAATGAAGACTAACGTGTATCAGGGTTTTTTGAAATTCTACCCATAACGGGGTGAAAAGGGGTACTCAATTTTACAAAAGAGGATTTCACTACGTGGCTTGATTAACTCGAAAATTGGTATAACCTATAAGTCAAATAATGGAAAAGTTGCAAACTACTAAAAAAATTAACCTCTTTGGGGGTGTAAAGGGGGGATGGATACAGTTTGTATGAAAAAAATCTTCTTTCGTTGATCTATTAACTTGAAACTTAGCCTGAATACTTCATCATCAGTCTCCTGCCCTAAACCCAATTTATTTGGGGTCATCGTAACATGTCGAATTTCACTATAGATTTAATACATACAAAAGGAAACAGTGACTTACTGACTGATCTATCGACACAAAGCTCAAATCACTGAATGGATTGGGCTAAAATTTGGCACACAGATAGTTATTATGACGTAGGTAACCGCTAAAAACAGATTTTTGAAAGTTAAACCCCTAAAGGGGTGTAACGGGGTTACACAACTTGTATGGAGGAATCATATGAAATGTATCAATTTGACAATTCGCAGGGTTACTCCTGTCAACAAATAAATAGGTAAAACGTGTTCATGTTTTTTTTTTCGGGGGGTGTAAAGAGGTAAATAGTCTACAAATCAATATGGTGTCATTTTCAAGGTTTGTCAGGACGTTGATCACGTAAAGGTCAACAATTTTGAAATTGATTACCTGAACAACAAAAAGAAACTAATAAGTCTTAATTTATTATTATTTTGTATTGATCTAAATAACGAATCTATCTATACTATAAATAAATGGAGAAACTGACCAACTGTTTGACTGACGTATCAACGCACAACCCAAACTACTGGGAGTGACGTGAAATTTTGCACTAGGGTTCCTTTTATGTAGGGTAGGTACTTTTAATCCCGGTTCCCGTGAGATTTTTTCTGGCATCCACGCGGCTGAAGCCGCGGGCAAAAGCTAGTATTATACAATATGTAACAAAAACCCTGTTGTTCCTTCTACCTACGTTTTAAGAATCGGTATACATACGTATTATAGCAAGTCACTTATAAAAACTGTAAAAAAGAAAAAAAAAGGTAATGTTTAACAGATTTCTTACCTTTTTAATTCTTTGATTTTGACTTCTCAACTAGCCAATGCTTAATTTTTTTAAATTATAATTCCACCAATGTTGTGCTTGTACTCGTAGGTAAATGTAGAGGTACGTCCCTAAAAGGAACAACAGGGTTTTTGTTACATACTGTATATGTTCAGGCATAACTTATTTGTTTATGAACTAATTTTTATAATTATTTTATTTGGTAGAGGAAGCTTGCGCGGTCTCATATTATACATTACAGATCTACAGCTAACTCTTCAATAATACGTATTTAGTCCACTCGGTGTATGTTGATGATGTTATAAAACTTCCTGTCACTGTTGTTTTCATAGCAAGTAGTGGTATACGAATTGGTGTGGGGTAGGTACCACTAAAAAGTGAAAAAAAAAAACTTTTTTACAAAAAAAACAACCGACTTCCAACAAAAACACTAAAAAGTGAAGAATAACTTTAATTTCAGAAGCACATAACATAATCACGCCTTGTTTCCTCGAAGGGTTGGGCAGAGGTGTACCTGTAGTACACCCACATTTAATATTATATTTAATTTAATTTCGGAAGTCTGTGGCCATAAACGAAATTACAAAACCAAAGACACCGACTTCCGAAATTAAATTAAATATAATATTAAATGTGGGTGTACTACAGGTACATCTCTGCCCAACCCTTCGAGGAAACAAGGCGTGATGTTATGTTATATGCTTCCGAAATTAATGTTATTTTTCACTTTTTAGTGTTTTTGTTGTCGTTGTTAGTCGGTTGTTTTTTTTGTAAAAAAGTTTTGTAATAATGAATTTAGAACAAGCACGAAGTATGTACAAAAAATTTATAAAATGTGCTCAAAGTACCTACTGGCTGGCTAAATGGAGTTATTCCATAGAGCTATAAATACTATACTACTGTTTATTTTCTCGCAGTCAATGATAAAAAGTAGAGTAAACAACTCGTGATAAAAAAAGAACATATTGGTCATTGTGTCCCTCGCCCCAGGATTCTAATCTAGAAACTTTCGCTGCTCTCGGGATCCAACGTAGTCCTTGGAATTAAAATCCCTTTTTTTTTCACTTGTTATATTTTTATTCTACTATTTCCTTCAATGGCACAATTTACCCCCTGTTATAATCAGGGACCATTTTGGTTACCCATTGAAAGGGTTTCCGATAGGGTTTTTCTAAGCGGTTAAATAAAAACCCATACGATATGGGTAACCCTTATGAACGGCTTAAATTAAATTTTGGTGACCCATTGAAAGGGTTTTCGATAAAAACCCATACGATGTGGGTAACCCTTTTGAAAGGCTTAATTTAAGCCATTCAAAATTACCCACACTGTATAGGTTTTTGATTAACTGCTTAGAAAAACCCTATCGAAAACCCTTTACATTGAAAGGGTTTTTGATAGGGTTTTTCTAAAATGGTAACCAAAATGGTCCCTGGGTAGAATAGAGATAGAATTGGTCATGCCACGCGTGCTGGGCGGATATCGAAATAACATAATATTATGATTTTTTCATGTTACTGGGTTTCAAGTAGGTATAGAACCCATTGAATGGGTTATCATGTAACCCTTTCACTGGGTTTCAAGTATAAAACCCATTCAATGGGTTGTCATGTAACCCTTTAACTGGGTTTCTAGTATAAAACCCTTTCAATGGGTTACATCATGATAAAGCCACCCATTACCCATTGAATGGGTTACCCCTTCGAAAGGCTTAACTCTTAACCGGGGTTGTACGGTCCTTGCTGGGCATAACAGTATTTACATTTTATAATTATTATGACATGCGCTGTCGTCTCTTCCCGCTGATCTCCTAATATTCTTAATACGAATTAGCGTTTGTCTCATATTATGTCATCAACATATAAACTATTTATAACTTCTGTTTTTGTTTCTTTGCTGATTTATTAGACGATTTCGGCACCAAAAAGCACCAACCAGCAAATTAAAGAGTAAAGCCATCAAAGGCAGTGAATGTTTTTATTTTTCTACGATGTATACAGCTTGTCTATTTTCGATGTTAAAAAGCTAAAACGCCTCTTGTTTCTGAATTAAATAGTTTATTATATCGATATAACGTTTTATGCCTTTACTTTTCTGTACCAGTCGACCCTGCCCACGCCATCCACCGACGCAGACCCATTCTTCACGTCTCAAGTTTCGCAAAGAATAGAGACCGTGGTACGAACGAGATCTAGGGGCGAGATCAAGTGCGACTGGCGAGCAGGGGACGAACCTAGCACGACAGTACCGAGCAGTAACCACCGACCTTCGAGATGGGGTAAGGAATCTTCAAAATGCCAATTACAGTATTTAAAAAAAACTTAAACCCCCTTATTTCAAAACAAGGTTTATCTTCAGACCCAGGTTTAAAACATGGGGTCATTATTGAATTTTGAACTTTATTCCGTCTACGGTAAAGTTCCTAATACAAATCTGACAACTTAGTACCGAACTAAGTTTTCAGTTTTGTATAAAGAACGGTATTTCAATCACTGCTACGTTCTTATTACAAAAACTGGCTCCATGGTTTAAGCCATGTCAAAATATGAATCTTGTTTTGTAATAAGGCGGATAGTGTTGACCATACATATATTAGTACATTACGATACGTGTGACTTAAGTAGTCCATTATTGCACGGCGTGAAGTTAGCGTTATGCTAAGCACCATGCATTAATAGACTTACGTAAGACACGGGTATTGTATACTATTTTATAGCTCATGTGACATAAACCCGCCATATTTTTAATTTATTGAAAAGATTTCATTAAAATAGTATTTATAATAACGAACTGGAGGGAAGTAGACCATTTCAAACGGCTTGATAAGCACGTGGTGAACACGTATACTATGCAAACCTGGGCTAGGGGGATCGGGGAGCGGAGACCCGAAAGGACACTGACAGTGACTTTTAGGTGTTAAGAGTCACGTTAATATAACGCAATCACATACAATCTCAATACACGCCGCAGGTCAAATACTCGAAAATATTTTGAAAAAGGTCAATAATTAGAGGTCATCCATTAATCTGTACTCAAGAATCCCGAGGGGTGTGACACAAGACGGGATGAGAATTTCATTATTTTTGATCGAGGAAAGCTCAAAAAGGGGATGCTTAGTTACCCAGTTTAGGACGCAACTTACGATTTCACTTGTCTGAGTTCATAGAAGACAAAATTCGTGACGCGAACTGTACACGCGAACGCTACAACGTTATTTAGCCGCGTGACCAAAATTGGAATTAGGGCTGCCATCTCCACCTCCTTCTGCGAAGCAGTAATTCAAATTCTTTTATTTTCAGACATTTAGTCCACTTTGTTAATAACAATTTGACTTAAACACTATGTTAGTAAGAACTTAGCATAAATTTCCAATTATAAATTTAAAAATGCATTTAGGACGATTCATTTTGGTTTCGATCGAATATCCTACTAAGAGGTTATTCGATCAAAACCCGGACGAGCGCCTTCGTAATTGGAGAATCGAATTTCTCCGCAATAACCTGCAAGATGCTGTTAGAACTACCGCGTAACCTGCCCAATAATGAAGCAGTTCTTTTACGTCTGATGGCGTGGAAGCCATCAACCTTTGCTTCTGCAAACATATTGGAAGCACTACAGAAACGCGGCAGCCCCAACAACATCCTAAAGCCATTATTGTATTGGACTCGCAGGGCACTGAGCGATCTCTGAGTATATGTTGTCCACAGGCTGCCCGTGTAAAAAGTTTGGCAGTATCCTTTAAACGGGGTGATTTTAGCCTGTGAACTGCAACGAGCAAACCTGCGTGCCAACATATTATTCCTGACCGCCAGCGCCCTGCGCTCCCTTTCAATATCAATTTGATCGTCAAGGCCCTCAGTAAGGTAGTGTCCTAGATATTTAAAATGATATACTCGACTGAACTCTACTACATTCAGTCGAATTGGAGGCACACTGGATGGACCTTTACCGAAGGCCTTGAAGACCAAAAACTCACTTTTTTTACTATTGCATAAAAGACCATGTTGACTTGCGTAGTTTTCACAAACGGCCAACAGCCTCCTCAATGCACTTATTGTTGGACTCAGCAGAACCATGTCGTCCGCGTAGCTGACATTGTTTACACAAAGATTGTCAACCGAACAGCCGACACGAGTACTGCTGAGCTCAACCATAAGTTCGTTTACGTACAAGTTGAAGAGCTGCGGTGAACTCAAACCACTAATACTCGCGAAGGAGGAGGCGGAACGCGTGAGGGAAAGGAACGGTTCGCGCCCTCACGCCCCTAGTCGCCGCTGGAGACGCCCCGGGCGTCGGGATTCGCAAGCCGATTTCCGGCCACCGTAGGCGCGGGCCTGCGGACGGTGAGCGATGGGTTGCTCGCCGACCGATAAGGACCAGGCCTGGGTCGACGACGCGTTGTGTTCCACGCGCGCCTTAAAGAGATGTCAGCACGAATTGACGGGGTCCATTAGGGCCAATGCCTGCCAGGGTTGCGAGTTTGTTCGAAAGCGATATCGTGGCCCTGGCACACAGGCAAATGAAGGAACACGGGTGGGTTTTAGTCAGTAAACGTCTGACACGCCCTCCCGCTCCGACCAGAGCGGGAGAAGTTATTTGATAATTTACCACACAAAAAAAAAAGGTCTGCCATCTCGTTTGGTCAAGACACAATGATGCTACGGCCAGTGGCGTAGCTAGCATGGGTGACCCAACTGCGCATAATTGTGTCACCCAAGAATAAAAACCAAGAAAAAAAAAACTCGATACAAATTAACGGTAAACTAACCCTTTACTTTGAGTTTCAATCCAGAATACCTGTATTAAATATCAACGCACGGTTAGTATTTAATTAATACCAGGAACGTCTTCTTTGTATGCAGAACTTGAACAAACAAAACATTTTAACAGAATGATTGAGTATTTCTTCGAGTCTTCCATGATATAAAATTATTGTAAATCATTAAATAGCTCACGATTTTGGCGGCTCATTCAAGATATCAAGATTCCTCGCTTGAACTCATAAGTATTATTTTGTAAATATCAGTCAGAAAGTTGCAACTAAGGTCGCAACAATCTTTGACATTTCTAATAAGAAAATGGCGCCAATTTGCAAATTGCGCCACGTGCACATGGTGAAAATTAGTACTACATCTTTCGCCTCATTTTCTTTTTAATAATAAAGTGAGATAAACTTATTGAGCAAAAGCGCTTCCAAGGAGGTTCGATCATTCAGCTTATTTATTCTCGTAATTTGAAACTCCTTGGTGGAATTCTTATCTCATTGTTAAGGTAATTAAAAAAAAAAACCGTAAAGGATACGCACGGCGCTATACAACAAAGGGGGTGGGAAAACATGTACTTAGGTGGAGAGTACCTATTTTACCGCCCGTTCCGTTGCGTAATTATTAACTTTCGAACAATGTATAGGTATACAGGCTTCGTAAATGCATTTTTTGAGCAAATGTATTGTAATGAATTATATGTAGAGACGATATATCTGGAATGAAGTTACTATACTACTATAGTTCCAAAGAATTAGTAGGAAGTATTACTGGATTTCTAAATTGTATACATGTCATTCTTTCCTTATATTATCCATTTTGTATCCAGGTCTAAAGCCAGGCGAGGTGAACATAGTGCTGACAGGAGGCGATGACTACTCGCTCCGTAGTGAGGAGCCAGTGTACCAGATACAGACTATCGCTAACAGAAGCGAAAACAACAGCTCAGGGTATGTGTAATGTATCATTGAGTTATCGAAATACAGACGCATGGAAGTGACCGCTATTTTTTTTTTTTTTTTAAACCTTACTCCATACTAGGAATTTCTCCTGTATTGTGGGTGCGTTTACAAACATTTAAGCTTACAAACACAAACAGCCAGACCCGGAACAACTACTTGTAGGTCATACAAATATTTGTTCCGTGCGGGAATCGAACTCGCGACATGCAGCGCAGCAGTCAATCGTTTAATCACTGCGCCAACCGTGTCGAGCTATGGAACAATGGGATCGAAGACTCAAACCCAAAGTATTTATTTCAATTAAACCATTTACAGGAACTTTTGAATTATCAAGGAGTTGGTAATTTAGAAATATAAAGCTAGTTGCCCATTCCGAAGCGTAGTAGGTACAGTCGCATTAGTTCCTGGTCGACCACTTTTCGCCCTTATGCCCATAGTAATAAGGGCGAAAAGTGGTCGACCGGAAACTAACGCGATGGTACATACATATGGAGAAAAACGGGCAAGAAACTCCATGGACACTTTTTTAAATTATAATGTTACAAAAATATTGTTACATCTTTAATGTTGAATTTATAACTACATGTGAGGACGCACCCCCCTATTTATGTAAACACCTATGTTTCATAAATAAATTGATTGATTGATATAAAAAAACGTGTCCATAGTACAGCAAATAGAAACAAATAAAATGAAACAATTCAAAACTGTAATAATTAAAATAAGCTTTGGCAGCTAATAGATGACAAGTCCCAATTGACAGCGCCCGTTCACGAATATGACGCATCCGGATCAGCACCATTCAGCTCAACCATTTTGAAGGGAGCTAAATCGAACATTGAAATATTGAATTTTACCATGGTTCCATAGAACAAACTAGAGTTCTACGTAGTTGCAGATATTTCCATACTGCATGAGAAATACCGAACACTGAAATATCTGGTGATTCTTTGTGATTATTGAAATCTCAAAAGAATCATCATTTCACAGTTTGAGCATTCAAAGATTCATTCCATTTTGTGTATATTTTTTTGCACACATCAAGAATGCACCTGCAGTGTTATCTGTCCACCATGGTTGACTGGTAGACTGCCTAAGGCATTAAGTTCGCCTTCGTGTTGCATAAAGTTTGATAAATAAATACATATACAGGGTGTTAAAGTAACTGCGTGCCGAAAAAGGAACCCGGGAAAAAAAAAATTAAACAAAATAAATAAAAATAAGTCTCTTCGTACTTTAACGGGCTTAGGATCGTCAAATAAAATAATTTTAATTCTAAACGATTGCTATGTTAAGTTAGTAGGTGCGAAATTAGGTTGATCTTGCGATATTTTTTTTGTTTTCATTTTTGATTTTTTTTTTCCTTGGTTCCTTTATCGATACTGAACCTACCCTTAAACTATGGCACGCAGTTACTTTAACAACCTGTATATTATAAATTGATGGCTAATGTTCTGGAACTTAGAGAACAGTGGTAGCCAAGTGGTAACAGCCTCGACTTACGAGTAATTGGTGGTGGGTTCGAACCCAGACAGATGCTTTACTTTAAAAAAAAAAAAATTAAATTATTTCATCACCACGGCTCTCAAAACGGTGAAGGAAAACATCGTCCAGAACTAATCATTTGAAGACATGTGACATCTACCAACCCGCACTGGGCCCGCGTGGTGGATTACGGCCCACTCTCTCTCACAGAGAGGATGCCCCCAGACTCCCAGCAGTGGGTAACATGCAATTGCATAAAGCAATGTGTGGGCTTTTTTTGACTGTAGTTTATGCTCTATCTTCAATGACACTCATTGAATAATCTATTATGTTTAGAAGCTACGATGAGGCGTACGAAGACATGTACGGTGCGTCGGATCGCCTGCAGTACGGGGACTGTTTCAACACCGAGATCAAACCCGCGATCGCCGTGGAGAATGAAAAAGCTATACATACTAGTACGCTGGATCATAGGATCAACCAAGCGTTAAGGACTACGGGTAAGTTAAATGTACAGGAAATAGGCCGTTCACACGGTGCTGTCCTGTACCATATTTTAAGGCTCGTGTAGACTGGCGCGATTGGCAGCGAGACACTTTCCGTGAAGTTTTCATAGAAACTGTGCTACTAGTGCCGCGTCACGCTGTCGTGTCTTGCCTGTCTGTGGGAGCCTTTTCGGTTAAAAGTTGAGATCACACGTCAACATCCCTTCTGTGGGCCTAGCTCATTGCAATGGAATAAACGTAACCTACATTCGAACGATTTTTAAATTGAAAATACTCGTTTCGCACATAACATTTACTTTGTTTTATTTAAAACTTTATTCATATCTATGTAATGGGTGATACAAATTGCATTAAACCATAATGCTAGGAGAGTTATATTTTAGATTAAAAAATAGTTCGAACTTACGTTACGTTTACTTACGTCCCTCGTGAAAAACCCCGTCAACTTTCCAACTATACGATGGAAAATTCTGAAAAATTTGAGTTGGCAGAACTTCAAAAAACACTTTCAAATGAAAATTGTTTCGAAAAAGCTACGTCGCGTATTAGATATGGGATATTTTCGGTTACAACCGCAGAAATATTATAGTTTCAAATTAAAATTTTCAATTCTATTTACAATTGAAAATTTTAATTTGAAGGCCTCATTTAAACAAAAATATGACTGACGAGCTATTTATAAATACTTTTTGCTTTTTAAAAAACCGCCAAGTGCGTGTCGGCCCACGCACAATGAGGGGTTCCGTAGCTGGGATGAATGTATCCCAAAAACAAACTTAACATTGTTGTTGAAAAACATGTTCTCCCATACATCGATATACGCCAGCGACATTATCATTAACTACAAATTTACGATTTTTGGACTTTTTCCCTTTCTTATGCTGTGAGACGTTGCTTCTTCGGGAAGTACCCTATAGGTTTTGATTTATTTGCGAGTATCAAAATATATCGCATAGAACGCCGTATTTTTTTATTGCCTTGACTTAGAACTTGATTTTTTAGAGCTCCAAGGGACCGTAGATCTACGTATTTGATATTAATTTCAACTTGATACCTCCACGCGTTCCTGAGAAAAAGGGTCTTGACAGACAGACAGACGGACAACGAAGTGATCCTATAAGGGCTCCGTTTTTTTTTCGTTTGAGGTACGGAACCTTAAAAATTACTACTTTATCAACTTTTGTAGGTTTTGTAATGTTTTGGCGTTTTTAGGGTTCCGTACCTCGAAAGGAAATAACGGAACCCTTATAGGATCACTATTTACGTGTGTCTGTATATCTGTCTGTCCGTCTGTAACAGCCAATTTGCTCCGCATCTACTGGACCGATTAAATTGTTTGGTACATAATTATATGAATTTCTGTTACTCAAACATGGACGTGTCACGTAAATAAATTAATTTTAAATATGGGGGTCACCTTTGGGGGCAAATTAGAAATAAAAATAGTTTTACAAACTTTACCGTGTGACATATCAAATGAAAGTGCTTGTTTTGTTGTAAGGATTTAAGATATTTATAGATTTTTATAATTATATAATAAATACTTTTAAAGTTATAAAAATAGATTAAAACTTGACCATCCCCCCTATCTCCGAAACTGAGCCGAAAATTTTGAAAAAATACAGAAAATAGTTTTTACTTATAGATTACAGGACAACCTATAAGAAGTATATCCCAACTAGCAAAATATGTGCTTATAACTATCTAGAAGACTATTTTTTTAACGCTTATAAGATACTTTTAACTTGCTACAACCCTGGATTTGGGCGCAGTTATAGGAGCATTTTGTTTTTGTAGCAATCGTATAATCAACTTACAGAATGTTATTAACTCCTATAATGTACTTGTAATAGCATTAGAGAAGTATAATGAGTCCTATAATTATAGGCACACAACATTTATAAGTATGATAACTTTTATAAGTGTCTGATACAAGCTCCTTACCAAACAAATCTTGTTTATAATGCTAGTAATGTCCTTGGTTGTTGGTTATAAGTGTATTTTCCAAAAATTCATTTTTGTTTTTTATTTGCTCCGTGAGTGATCAATGTGATCATTGAAATTAAAAAAAGGTTATTAAATACTAATACTATAGTATTACTGTTTATGATAGTATAGTATGTGGGAATGTGAATATAGGGTGCGAAATCAATGTTAAAATAAACTAAGTACATTTACATTTTTTTTAAAGCGCCTCCAAAAATTGAACGTTACACAATAGTTTTAATAAATTTATAACAATCTAATTTATCTAATATTCGACATATTTAAAAATGATTTTGACTGAGAGCGTGTTAAGACTATTATAAGCATAAAAGCACTTATTTCAGTTTTAATTAGAACTATTCGCTTCCATGTTATTATAAAGTAGGGTTCCTTATTGAATCATTAAAAATACTGCATTAAGCATGCAGTATTTTTAATGATTCATAATAATATAATAAACTAATATTGAATTTGTTTTAGGAGTTATATTTTCATGATGGTTGTAATTCTTAATGTTTATCTAAATTGATAATACGTGCGTACGATAATTTTATACTAATCATAGCTTGGTTGACTAGTTTTTAAGCTTATTGCTCTCATAGCGCTCTAATTTTATGCTTTGATCTTTTATAATAATTCTGATCAAGACTATATTATTACGATCTTATTAAGGTCTTGCCTAAGTATCTCAATAAATCTTATAAACTCACTAAATTCTACTACAGGAGCAAACATTTTCCAAACACTATTAGTCTTGCTACATTCACTTATGTCCTACAACTGTCTAATATCTTAATCTTGTAGGGAATTATAAACCTTAGTTACAAGATCAAGTGATCTTGAGTATATCAAAGCTTGTGGAATGCTATTATAAGAATGGAAGTCTTTACCAGTGCTAGTATAAGAGTTTTATTAGTCTTGGCAGTCCTATATTTTTTATTATAGGACTTTTTTGCTAGTTGGCCATCCCAACTAGCAAAAAAGTCTTAAAAGAACATGGTAAATCTTTCAATATTGTGCGTACAAAACTTACATTTGCAGTTGGAATGTATGAGGGAACGTGTTATTCAACTAAAATCGTGTTAAGTTTGTGTTCTTAGGATAAATTCATCCCAACTACGGAACCCTTCATTATGCGTAGACCGACACGCACGTGGCCGGGTTTTTTTTAATAACATGTATTCGCTTTTTAATAACTTGTATTCGCTTTTTAATAACTTATATTCGCTTTTTAATAACTTGTATTCGCTTTTTAATAAGTTGTATTCGCTTTTTAATAACTGGTATTCGCTTTTTAATAACTTGTATTCGCTTTTTAATAACTTGTATTCGCTTTTTCTAAACTCATTTATTTTAAGTTATGTCATGACTAGAGATCGGATATTCGATGCATATTCACCTAAAGTTTGAGAGTTGACTAGTATGGAGTGCGCTTCGGTACGGGAAAAAGTGTCGGTTTCCAGGACTGACAAGTTTTTAAGAACTACTCTTTTGTACTGTGTATCCCCGAATAAATATATTTCATTTTAGAATAAAAGGTTTTGAAGAAATATTAATTGTGTTTGTTAAACGTGTTTTCCACAAAATTCTTGCCTAGTTCTAAATAGATAAGAAATATTTGTTATACTTAGGAATACAAAATTGTATACCTACACACTGTTATTAATGAAACCCCGCGATCCCAGAATAAAAATATATTTTAAGAAGCCGTTTCCATACTTTGAATCCTTGCCCGAAAAAAACGTACTTTAGGTAAATATGCATCCGAATATCCGATCTCTTGTCATGAACTCATGACTCATGATTTAGATATAAAATACATGTAATTTTTTTACACAACAGTTCTCGGTGACGTCGCTAAAGATACTGATGAGGTAGACGGCGATAAGGATGGCCCGGAGAAAGGAATATTGGTCATGTAAGTATTCAATAAATCTCCAATTTTATTGGACTCTAATCGTTATCTATGTGTGCCTATGTTTTTGTGTTATTTTCCCTTATGTGATTTTTCTAAGTATTTTGTGTGTACATGTGTATAAAAAAAAAACAACAACAACAAAACTAATACAGACGACGACGGCGATACTAATATAGACATAAGTACGTTCTGTTACTTACTAACCCATCTAAACAACCTATGGACTGTTCAATTGTTCATGTACACACGGCTACACATCAAGCTATACATTTCCAATTTATGCTGACCTCTCATTGTACGGAAATCCTATACAATGCGAGATCAGCTTATACTGGAAAAGTATAGCTTGATGTGTAGCCGTCTGTACGTGTTCATGTCTAAAATAAAGTTTTTTTTTTTCTAATATCCAACATTTTTAATTCGTTATTCTTTTTGAGCTGAAATTTTGTACAGAGATTCTGAACCAGATGCACTCTTCACCCGGTTTGTATGGATATACCCTTTCCGTAACACGCTGTATTTATTTGTAATTTATGTTGTAATGTTTATGTTTTTGCAGTAAAGCGGTCCCAGAGAGTCGAGGCGCGAAACGAGTAAGCTTTGCTGACGGATACAAACCTGGCCAAGACTCTGACGTTGAAGAGCCGCCTGTTAAAAAGGTAACTTATTTATCTCCATTGTCTTTTGTTTGTTTATTTTTATGTTCTTGAACTCTTGGCTGACCACGTCTGTAAATAATATTAATTTAAGAGCCTTAAGGGGCCGGGTACACACGGCTACACTTCAAGCTATACATTTCCAGTATAAGCTGATCTCGCATTGTGTAGGATTTCCGTACAATGAGAGGTCAGCGTAAACTGGATATGTATAGCTTGATGTGTAGCCGTGTGTATCATCTTTCACAACTGCAACTCGAGGCGAGGGCAAAATTCGTTCGAAATATTGCTATCTCTCTTTGGCAAAAGTATGAGAGCCGACGCGGGGTGAAGCCGTCTGTAGCTATGTAGGTAGCTTATAGCACCTATATGTGGGTATCCAGGCAAAAAGAGATCAGTTCTCGGCATTTAGTTTCAGAGTTATACACAGTTTTGTAAAGTTGGGTGAAAAAATTGCATTTCGCGATTTTAATTGATTTTAATGAATGCTCAATTATCTAAAAGTTCACATTGTTTTTCTCAAATCGGAAAGAAAAGAAAGAAAGAAAAATTGTTTATTCTGCACAAACAAGACACACATTACAAAAATAAAATAAAACTTGACGAAAAAACACACTAATAAGGTTAAGTAGCTAAATCAAGGTTTTTCAGAGTTTCAACTTCAAATAACTGATTTTTAATATAATTTTTTTTTATAGTTTTGCACGCCTCATAAGCGAAGCGTTGCGGTTGTGCTCTACTCTCGACATTTAAAAAAAGCAGTTTTCTCGAAACTGAAATCGATTTTTTTTTATTTATATCGCACTGACAGGTTAATATGAGTGTACTAATATCAAGTCAAATAATTTGTCAGACACATGAAATATAATTCAATAACAATTATTTTGTTTAACATAGTAAATAATAACATTAGAAATGATCTTTCCTGGACGTCCGTGTGTCTGTGTATGTGGCAGGGAAATTGGTCGAAAAAATTATCGTACCGGTTTTTTTTTTTCATTATCTATAGTAATACACCACGTACTTTCTCAATTAATATGAGCGTTAAATTCACTGTCGTTTAATTACGAGTATTATTCATAAAAAACTAATATACGACTGTGTATTTTTTTGTATATCTATCTATTTATTATAGTTTTTTTTTTCCTCACCTTATAATTATGGCGTCACTAAACTGGTTTAGTGACAAAATTTCTGTTTTTTTTTTATAATTGTTTTTTATTATTATTTATAATTGTTATTTATTTTATTTAATTTGATTAAATATCTTATTGTTAGCAGTAATAAGAAAAAAACGACGTGCACGTTATGAGGCGTGCACTTTTGGATTGGTACAATTCATTCATCGCCGCGCTCTTAACAATTATTATTTAGAAAAGCATCAATAAACGATGTTGATTATTTCTGTATTTGACTTGACGGCCAATGTCACTGAGTTTGTTTTCATAGTGCATTTTTTTTTAATGTAATATATTTCATCTGTATTTAGAACTTAAACGGCTATTCTCATCTTAACTTAACCATATTAGGGACATGATTCAGTGAGGGTGGATTCGGGGTTTGCCTATCGGCACGAGCCAAATTAAAGTCGAATATGTCGTAATTGCTTAGGGTTTATTGTTAAAAAAATACTGCTGAATCGAATGTGCCGACCCAAACGACGTTGTTGAACACTTGGGTCACTCCTACTTTTATTTCCAGAAGAAGAAGCCCCGTCGTCACGGCTGTGCGTGGCCGTGCCCGGCCAGCCACCCGGACCACGTGCCCCTGTGGGACGCGCTGCCCCCGCCCCCTCCGCCCCCCGGCTCGCCCCCGCCGCCCCCGGGCTCGCCCCCGCCCCACCTGCGCAGAGCCGTGCAGGCCCAGATGATGATGATGCAGCAGCCCAACATGTTGCAAGCTCCTAACATAATGCAACAGCCTAACATGATGCAACAACCCCCAAATATGCTGCAGCAACCACCACAAATGTTGCAACAACAGCCACCACAAATGTTGCAACAACAGCCACCACAAATGTTGCAACAACAGCCACCACCGAATATGTTACAGCAACCGCCGCAGTTGTTGCAGCAACCTCCTCAGATGTTACAGCATCAGTCTCAAATGTTGCAGCAACATGGCGTCAAGTCTATGATGCCCACGCCTCCGTTCTCGATGCCCCAGAAATTGGGTTAGTGGTAATAAAGATTTTGTTTTAATAACAGTTCATTTTACAAATTGATATATTTGAACCAGGGACCATTTTGGTTACCCATTGAAAGGGTTTTCGAAGGGTTTTTCTAAGTGGTTTATCAAAAACCCATACGATATGGGTAACCCTTTTGACCGGCTTAAAAATTTTGGTTACTCTTTGAAAGGGTTTTCGATAAAAACGGTGTGGGTAACCCTTTTGAACGGCTTAATTTAAATTACGTACACCGTAGGGTTTTTGATTAACTGCTTAGAAAAACCCTATCGAAAACCCTTTCCTTTGATAGGGTTTTTCTAAAATGTTAACCAAAATGGTTCATGGGAATAGAGATAGAATTGGTATACGATATAACATAATATTATGATTTTTTCATGTCATTGGGTTTTAAGTAAGTATAGAACCCATTGAATGGGTCATCATGTAACCCTTTCACTGGGTTTCAAGTATAAAACCCATTCAATGGGTTATCGTGTAACCCTTTCACTGGGTTTCAAGTATAAAACCCATTCAATGGGTTATCATGTAACCCTTTCACTGGGTTTCTAGTGTAAAACCCATTCAATGGGTTACATTATGATAAAGGTTACCCCTTCGAAAGGCTTAACCGGGGTTGTACGGTCCCCAATTTGAACTCATGATAGCGCTAGGAGAAGAGTTTCAAGCCACTCTTTTTATTTTTATATAATTAATTAAAAATTTATAGACGGTGTTATTTATAGTAGGACCCACCGTATATAATACATACCGTTTGTAATTTTTCTCACTGCTGGAAAAGATCGTTGCTCATGCAGAGAAGAAACGAATTAATAATAATAATTTAAAAAATTAAAAAAAAACTATATCAGACATGAACACACATATACGTGAACAGTCCAACATGTTGTTTAGTGATGGGTAATAATAACGGGACATTACATTATAGAGCAGGTTTCACTTCATGGGGTTTCATTCACCGAAATTTTTGTGGTACCTTATTAGCTTAGACTCGACTTTCTAAAATCCTGATAAATATTTATTTTTCCACAGATCCCAGTGTATCATTACCAAACTTCCTACCACCGGAACCACCTCCCGGACTTCTTAGTTTCTCGTAAACTTAATTAAAGACAATAATATTGCAGTATCCGGCCATTAATATGACACATTGGAAGGGACTTCTTGGCGGGAAAGTGAAGCGTCATGTTCAGCAGTTTGTTTAATTTTCCAAAATTTGTGTTTAGCCGAATATTAATGTGTAATAATGGTGGATTATTAACCATTAAGTGTTTGTGAACGTGCATTAGTGTTGGCAAATAAAACAAAACAGTGCAACTTCGCTTCAAGTTCTCTCAAGAAGTCCGCGTGAGGTCTCAGTAAAGTGCCACATCTTTACTGAAACTCAAGGGGAGTGGGCGGGGATATCATCATCATGCATTTATAATTAATTTCATCAATACTATACAAGAACTAAAACGTGACATTGTCTAAATGCACAAACCGTGCGAAGCCAGAAGGAAAAAAAAAAAAAAAAAAATATGACACATTGAGCTTAAGACTCAATTTAAATTGCCGCGAAACGGAATGGAAGCGAATTTTTGTTTTTGTCATGAATTCGTTCAAAGCATGATGGACTTTATGTCGATTGTTTAACGTACTAGATTCGAGCTATTAGCTGCGGGGATTCCCGAGAATTGCCCAGAAGACGCGCGATCTGTTTTTCTGCTCATATTAAGTTTGTACGTTACACAATTGACATAAAGTTCATTATGCTTTATGTGTAAAGCTCTAATTTATTTAAAACAAAAAAACCGTCCAAGTGCGAGTCGGACTCGCGCACGAAGCGTTCCGTACCATTATCTATAAAAACGGCAAAAAAATCACGTTCGTTGTATGGTTAAAAATGGATGTGTCATATTGACGGCCTCGTACTGTAAAAAAATAATATCATGATTGATCATTACTGTTGTTAGTATAAGTTTATTTTATTATAGACACTGTAAATATATAAGCATATGACTAATGTTGTGTTTTATTTGTTTAATCGGTTCTTTGAAATTCCTGATTTTATGAAAATAGCTACTATTATCATAAAATCACGAATTTCAAAAAAAAACTCCCGTAGCCTATGTCTCTCTCCGGATCATGGTCTACCCATGTGCCAAATTTCATCCAAATGCGTTCAGCCGTTTTAGCGTGAAAGCGTAACAAACAAACAAAGTCACTTTCGCATATAAAAGAATAGCTGCGCCCCGCGGTTTTACCCGCGTAAGTCTCGATCCCGAGGGAATATCGGGTAGTAAAAGTAGCCTATGTCTTAACCCAGGGTATCAGCTACCGCCATACAAAATTTTATCAAAATTAGTCCAACCGTTTGAGCGTGAAGAATTAACAAACCCACACACACGCTCACAAACTCGCCTTTCTAATATTAGTGTGATAGAATTTATTTTCGCAATTTATTCTAAAACCGGTAGCATGCAGCCGGATATTGGCTACCGTGAGGTATCCGTATGTCCAAATTAAAAGCTTTATATTCTAGTTTTGAACCGCAAGCAATAATCACAGAGTACTTTTGCTCTATGGGGGGGGGGGGGGCAATAACAAGCTAGATAAGATAGTCTGACGTGTGTATACTGGGGGATACGGTACATACCAATGTCCTAGAAAATTGGTGTTCCCCGCACTTATCTGGTGGCAGAAGTCACAAGTGAACGTATGCATTCTGAGACAGTGAGGGGTCAAATAGCATCATTTGTTATAATGCAATTATAAAAAGCAAAATGACTTACATTTTTTATGTAGAGAAATATTTTTTTAATATCTGTCCTTTGGCGACCGGGTTTGATCCCCGGTCGCGGCCTTTTTTATCACTACAACATGCAGGATTGTGGCTCGGACCTAATATTGGTCGGCCAGGTTAAATGATACCAACCGTATTTTTTTATATATTTGCACCTGCCGGCTAATTGTGTAGGTAACACACACAAAATGGCAATCGATCGCAATACCTTTAATTTTGACATCCATTGATTCATTAGTTCAAAAACTCGTCTGCTCAACTACGTAAATACTACGTAAAGTTTCTAATCATATTTAATTAATGTTAATAATCTATAAAATTGTTGAATGCTTATTGTTTCATAATTTTATTTTAAGAATTAATTTTATTATACCTTTTGCTGTGCCCTACAGGGTCCGTAATTGTACCTTAGCTTTAAGCCATTGTAACACCTTTACCTATACATTATGGAATACAAATAAATATATGAATATGAATATAAATCCGTATCCGTATATAATTTAGAAAAGTTATATTTTAGGGACTGCGGTTGGCGCTGAGCAATTGCAATTGTTGGCTCAAAGACATAGCCGACAATTGCAATTGCTCAGCGCCAACCACAGTCCATAAGGACGTACTTATTCAAAAAAATACTTTTACATTAACCTTTTTTTTTTAATAATAAACCAACTGTAACTTACCAACCTTTACAATGACGAAGGAATAACGCATATTATTGTTTCTATTCTTTTACTGTTTCGTAATTTTGTATTTATTCTGCATAACTACGTATTTTATGTGGTTAAACCTTTTTTTATTATCTAAGGGCCTAAAATGGACGCTTTGGCAGAATCATAAGTACAATTCATATCCCGCAATTCATTTGTTTGACAGTTTTGTATGGAGTTTCGTAAAATGGTCCACAAACTATGAATTGATGAAGTCTAATGTCACATAGCAGCTGTCAAACAGATGAATTGCGGGATTTACGAATCGTACGCAGATCATATTAGGCCTCCTGCTCTTTGGCGACCGGGTTCGATCCTCAGACGCGGCCTTTTTTATCACTACAATGTGTTCAGCTATATCACACAAGTTTTTCGAAAAAGGTTATACAGGATGCCCGGGAAAGAATGGATAACCTTGAAATAGTATATAATAATATATCTAAATAATAGTTCTAAATCCAAAGTCCTGAATAATGATGACGTCAGAATAATGTCACATAACCTCAAGATGTGCAGTGAATGAAGCTAAGAATTGAAACTTAGTAGGTATTCAATGCATGTAAGGGTAACAAAAAAATTACCAACAACAACACGTAGCGATGAGAAAGTTACTAAAATTTTAGTGAAAAAATTGCTTTTTGATTTTGTTTCGCCATCGACTTCGCAGAGTGACATCCACTCCCCTTAAGCCGCCGGGCGCTGCGGCCGCGACGAACTGCGTCAGCTAGCGCGTCAAGAAAATGACATAACTCGATTAATGTTGCCAGCTCGCTAACGATTATAGAATCCGAGAAATGGACTTTGTAACAACTCTCCTCGGTCTCCCATAAGACGACCCACTGCCTACACCTGCCTGCACCTACTTACATCCATACATGGATACCGTACAGTCACGAGCACTATTTAATATGTACGTATATACTTAGAAACTTTTAAAATTGATTTCCTCTAACTACCTATAAATTGATTGTAATTTTATTTTACTACGAACATAGTATTTTGGAACCCAAACTATTATGAAATAGTTTTTTTCTCAAAGTTGCAATCGTTATTCCACGAGAAAATCGGTTTAGAATTTTGCTAAGTGTTTACATATTGTGTTATGGTACTTAGTGCTCATGACTGTACAGTGTGTTATTGTACAAACTTTGTAAACAGAAACGACTGTAAAGTTTTAATGACATCACTATTAGCATAAGAATATTGAGATAAAATTTCTTGAAAAAAATCCCCGGCGCCCATACCTATCTTGTATATACAACCTGTTTTTTTCTATATCCCATAACTCTAGGGTTATATTCTGTAGGTAAAAATAATACTAAAACTCCTAGAATAGGTGGTCCAAAAATGCATCGTTTCGGAGATATCATCAATCATAATTAAATTAGGTGAAAAATTGTCACCAGTATGACGAATCTTTACTTTTGCGAGGTTGCCAAACTTCGCAGTAGTGTAGTAAAATAAAATATGTTGGTATCGGGGCTTCCCGGCGGCAGCTAGTGAAGGGAAAGCTACCTTGTCGACGTTGTCATATTTCACGTAAGGGTGTTTTACATTAATAATCGTAACTTTGCCGAATTATTTTGTATGAAAAATGAAAAAAAAAAATTACGAAGGATTGGAACATAACTCATATGCCAGTTGATTCTTTGATATGGCCTCAATCATACCCTAGAGTTATGGGATATAAAAAAAAACACCTTGTATACATAATAATATCATACTAACGGTACCTAATTATTTAAACGTAATGACACGACTCAATGAATTTGTTATCGGTACATGACACCGATGAGGAAAGTTCAATATACATAAACAATGTTTCGTCAGGTTCTTCCCTGTTTCTTAAAAGACGTCTCGTCTCGGGGTAAGAACCGCTGTTTCCTCAAGATGCTGTATAAATACTCGTCTTCTAGTAACGGAGGTATCATTCAAAGCCAAGCTTTCGTAAGCGACTCTTCAAAATGACGAAACTAATATTAGTACTGTCAGTTTTATCTGTGTTTTTGATCGCTGAATCAACATGTCAGCGCTTCATTCTGCCTACGTACCGCCCTCCCCCCACACCGAGGCAGCCAGTAATCTTCAGATCTCGTCGAGGAGCTGACGACGAACCTCTGTGGCTGTGGCAAGGAGACAACATCGACCGCGCGCCGTCCACAGCAGACCATCCCTTCCTGCCATCAGTCATCGATGACATCAAACTGGACCCGAACAGAAGAACTGCAAGGAGTCTGAGCACTCCCGGAGTGTCTCGCGGAGGTGGAAGCCGTCCGTCTTCGAGCCGAGACACCGGACGCACTCATCCGGGATACAACCGACGTAACACGAGGTCGCTTAGGCTGCCTGGGTACAAATTCCCCCTGCCTACGACGCCACCATTCAACCCTCGCCCCAGATACCCCATCTATGTGAACTAATTAATTAGCCAGGTGTCTGTGGTCTGAGTGTACTTAATTCTTAGTACCAGACCAACATAGAAAGTGCCATTTTGTTTCACTGTGTGTTACAACTTCATGTGGAATTACTTGTGTGCCAACTGTTTAATACCAAAAAAAGAAATCGAATTAATGTAAATAATAATTTTGTACTTACTAAACTATGTTCAATATATGACTTAAATAATCTCCTGCTTTATTAATTCATATCCATGGTAGCAAGACAGCTCAACAGCAGAGGAGCTCGTGGCTAAGTAATATCATCTGCATGGGTCGATCCATCAGGTTAAGCTCCGCTTGCCGGGGTTAATCCGTGGAGGGGTGACCATCTTTACATACCGAGACTTCTCCGTGCCTCGGTCGTTGGTCCCGGCTGTCATTCGTGGATCTTTGACATTCGTTACGGGTCGTCAGAAGCCCGAAAGTCTGACAACCAGTCTTACCAAGGGGTATCTATTACCCAGTTACTGGGTTGTGGGGGTAGGATATTCAGTGTATCCGGTTAGACTGGAAGCCGACCCCAAAATGTTGGGAAAAGGCTAGGCAGATTTTTTTATTTTTTGGTAGGAAGACAAACGTTCTAGCTTCTTGATTTAGGTAGGTATCTCAGATCAGTGGCAGTAAAAGTACCTACCATTTTTTCCTAGGGAATTCCCGCACAGGTCGACCCATAGATATAAGATATTATATTTCTATGGATCGACCTAAGCCGTCGTACTCACGGGCAATTTTTGAACGAGGTGATTTTTATCATGCATTCGATTTTCAACGCACTGCTTAGCGCTAAGAGTTGAAAATCCTTAGTTTGGCGTGCTGGGATGCGCTCTGTTGGATTCTCAGTGCTCGGCTCTACACAGAGAGTCCAAAATCCACTGCACGATGAAAAATCGGTGCATTATAAAATCTCCCGTTCAATAATGATTAATAAATCATAATAATCATTGAGATCTATTTACCTATTATAAAAAGTTCGTCTCGCTCTCGCTAGTGTAGGTAACGTAACGTCGTACCTACTGCAATGATCACCTATTCGTCCGTCAAGAGATAGCTGATTTAGAGATGGGCCTGTATTTAAGACATTGGTTAATAGCAAAAAAAAATATGGGTGACAAATGTACGTCGCTAGCTCCTGCGTCACCAGTCCGGACTCTGTATAATTTTTGGCTGCTGAGACCAAACTACAAACGTATTAGAGGGGAAGTTTTATAAAAATGTGGCTGTTATTTAGTAATTGTGGTGTCTTACGACTTCCATGCGAAGAAAATCGCGGACAGAAGCTCATATCAATATAAATCTCCATGTTTTGTCATGCCGTTGTAATCGTGCGAAGCAGAGCGGCTCGCTAGTATACACGGCTACATACCTATCAAGCTATAAATTTCCAGTATAAGCTGATCTTGCGTTTTAAAGGATTTCCGTACAAAGAACCGCTAATACTGGAAATTATAGATTGATAATAATCATGTAGCCGTGTATTATTAAGTATATCGCAGGCAATTTGTATGCTTTTTACAAACGGCGTCTTCCATTTACAAACGCTCGCAGTTTTGAAATATGCCGAAGGCAACATGTAAATCTATTTCTAAAGGCGGTCGCCGGCCGCTGCCGCAGCACCGCTTGCTACGCTCGAAATGGACCACATTAATAACACAATGGTACCCAAGGGATGAAAAAAGGAACAAAGGACGACAAGTGAAACATTGGGATGACGACGTCAAAACAGTAGCTGATCCAGAGTGGATTCAGAGGGCTAGAGACAGAGAGAGGTAGAAATCTTTAGAGGAGGCCTTTGAGACAAGCTATTTAAAAAGAATCCACCCAACGTCGATATTTAAGAAAATTTTAGTAGGTATATGTAATATTGAAATATCTTTTTAAGAAAACATTGTAGATTCAGCAATAAAGGCTTATTTTGTTTTATTTTATTTTTAATCATTGGAATCATCAATACAACTCTCTAAGTTAGAATTGGTCTCAAATGTCATGATTTCTGGAAATACGCATAGTCATTCAATAGGATAATTTGAACATGCACTTGTATTAATGTTTTTAACCAACATAATTCTGTAAAAAAATTATCTATTTGATATGTCGCAAATCATAAGCGTTTACGACGTACGGCATTTCATACAAACTTTCAAGCCCTTGTTTTTTGAAATTACTGAACCGATAGATAGATTTGACGACACGGTTGGCGCAGTGTATAAGCGATTGACTGTTGCGCTGCGTGTCGCGGGTTCGATTCCCGCACGGAACAATTAATATTTGTATGCACCTACAAGTAGTTTTTCCGGGTCTGGCTGTTTGTGTATGTGAGTTTAAAGGTTTGTAAACGCACCCACAATACAGGAGCAATTCCTAGTGTGGGGCAACGTTAAAAAAAGAAAGAAAGATAAGCCGGATACAAAGGTCTAAAAAGTTAGGTAAGAACATTTTCGAAATGTCTTATTTAGAAACAGATAACTGGAAATCTCTGTTTCTATCATCATTAAAATCGGTCTAATTTAGCTGTAACACTACTTTTGGTGGTCGTTATCGGACGGCGAGCTACCCATCGCTCACCGTCCGCAAGCCCGCGCCTACGGTGGGCTGAAGTCGGCTTGCGACTCCCGACGCCCGGGGCGTCTTCAGCGGCGACTATAGGGGCGCGAGGGCGCGAACCTTGCCTCTCCCTCATGCGTTCCGCCTCCTCCTTCGCGAGCATTACTGCTTCACAGAAGGAGGTGACGGCCTCCCATGCACTCTCGCTTCGAACCATGGCCTGAACTAGGGCCGGACGCGAGAGATCGCCGCCGCCGATCGCCTCCGTGAGGATACGGCGGTGCTCCGCCCAAGCCGGGCAGACCTCCACCGTGTCCTTGCTAGTCACCGCCTGAAGAGAGACGGGGGGAGGCCCCATTGACAAGATTGACAGACCGAGTTAGCTTCACCATTGTCTACCTCCCCAGTCTCACCGCTCACATACCTCAGTCAGTGACACAGAGCACTATGTCAGTGACTAGCAGTCGCGCGTGGACCAAGCTACTCCACTGATCTTTACCCAGGATAAATAAAAGAAAAAAAAATTCTACACAATATTTACTGAAATACTTAGTTATGTAGATGTTTATAAATCTTTGGTTCAAAGTTAGGAAGAAAGTATAAACAGAGTATTAATGTTAGTTACACAGCACGGTGCGATGACTGGCACTCCGATCTTAAATATCTTATCAAAGTGGACCACACAAAATCCTGGCTAATTGGTTTTAAACGTAGATGGGTACATAAGACGCGGGTTGAAAGGCGGAAGTGTTGGCAGGGGTAAGTCGTACCCTGGCCGCCTCGACCTCTTGTTGCGTTGGCTGTAATCCGGGTGAGTACGTCCGGTGTCTCGGCTCGACGACCGACGACTTCCACCTCTGCGAGACGCTCTGGGAGTGCACAGACTCCTTGCAGTTCTTCTGTTCGGGTCCAGTTTGATGTCATCGATGACTGATGGCAGGAAGGGATGGTCTGCTGTGGACGGCGCGCGGTCGATGTTGTCTCCTTGCCAAAGCCACAGAGGTTCGTCGTCAGCTCCTCGACGGGCTCTTAGTATGACATGCCGTCTCGGTGCGGGCGGAGGGCGGTACGTAGGCAGAATGATACGCTGACATGTCGATTCAGCTATCAAGAACACCGCTAGTACTGACAGAACTAAAATTAATTTGCACATTTTGAACAGTTACTGACGATGACTAGTCTTGGAACGACAACTCCGATAGATAAAGGTGACTATTTATAAAGCGTCTTGAGGAAACTGAGGTTCTTACCCCGTGACAAGACGCTTTGTGAGATATTGGGAAGAACCTGACTAACTGTTGTTTACATTAAACTTTCCTCTTAACCTGGTCACTCACAATGAATATGCGATAACATTTGTACAGTTATATGTAGATATATAGAGTGAAAAGATTGAAGGGGCCTCCCTGGAATGGACATAATAATACATAAACCAACACAAATGTGGAAAAATAACACCCCGAGAGATTTGATCATTGCAAGATCTAGAGTGGGGCGCAAGGTTCGATTCCCAGGTCGGGCAGGATTGGGTTTATATCCATTTTTGACTTAAATACCTAGGCAGCCTTTTTTTTTCTAGAGCGGGAGAGCATGTCAGACTTACTAAAACCGTGTTCCTTCAGTAGCCTGTGTGCCAAGGCCACGGTATCCCTTTCGGAAAAACCCGCAACCCTGGCAGGACCTTAGGCAGCCTGGAGTCCGGATTCGTGTGTCGGGTTAAAATGGACTTAGGTATCCCCTAATAAAAAGGACTAGGTCTGCCTAACCCTTCAGAGAAAACAAGCCTAAGGTTTTATTGATCCACGGCTGAATGTTTCTAAAACTACCTGTTGGTAGGTAGTCAAACCTATATATGTATCACTACATTATTATAAAACGAATTCCCCCGCCGCGTCTGTCTGTCTGAACGTGATAAACTCAAAAACTACCGAACGGATTTTCATACGGTTTCTAACAATGGACGGAGTGTTTGTAGGTGGTTTGAAGGTTTAGGTGTATAATTGATTAAGGCTTTGTGCCCATCCCTACTTTACGTGCAAGGGAGGTACCATATTTTTAACCGACTTCGAAAAAGGAGGAGGTTATATGTTCGGCTGTATGTCTTTTTTTTTTAATGTTTGTTCAACGATTGCTCCGTCATTTTTGGATCGATTTTGAAAATTCTTTTTTTGGTTGAAAGGGTATGCTCCCGAGGTGGTCCCATTGTCACCAAGTCACAATCTGATGAGGGGATCCTATGGAAATCGAGGGCAATCCTCAAATTTTATTTATTTAAAAAAATACTGAAATCGATATAGGTGTGCCATATCGATTTCAGTATTTTTTATAGTAACTCATGCATTTGCACTCAGAAAGCAGCGTTTGGTGAAGTGGAACTGATGATGAAGACACACAGATGGCCACCGGAACTACGTAATAATAAGTATTTTACTTAGCAACCACTGCTAAGTAATTTATGCTCGTCACAATGCATAGGATGGAGTCACCATCAGTTGTCCTGGTTCTTACCAGGAGAATTCCTCAACTATCAACGCCCCTGCATCGGAAAAAGCATATGTAAATGTAATTTTGTAAATGGCGATGAGCAGTTGAAATTAGGCTATTGTAACAGATAAATGCAAATTGACCCACTAAAAAATGAAAAATAAAAAAACATTTTCCAAAAAAAATAAAACCGACTTCCAAAAAAAAAACACTACAATGTGAAAAATAACCTTCATTTCGGAAGACGGTGGCAAAAAAATAAAATAGATCCATGGACACCGACGTAAAAAGCTTTTTTTTTCAAATATTTTTCCATTTTGTCAGCGTGATTTAATATCTTATGATGTACACCCATGACAAATTACAGCTTTCTAGTACTAACGATCCTCTGAGCTAAGCTGGGGACAGACAGACAGAAGGACATGGCGACTACGGAACCCTAAAACCCTAAAGGTGATATTAAACAAAACAAGTAACACAATAATTACTATAGTCTATTTCCTTTGTGGGATTCTTTATACCCTCGAAACAACCGAATGGCTTGATGGATTCTAAAACATGAGGTGTCTATCAACTCGTCTGGGTCGCGCAATGGATAGGTTTTGTTTTTATATAAACCATGACCATGTGAAGCAGGGACCGAAAACCTTTATAAATTACGGGTATTGAATTTCAGTTTAAGATTACCGCTATCTGTGTAACCATAGGAAGAAGAAATATATTACCTTATATAATTAAGGTTACCGTTTTAATACCGGTTACTAAAGCTAGGGCCGTGATTGGTCGGCGCGCGGATCTTCTCACGCACAGGCGATGCGCGCCCTTTGACTAATGCCGTCGGCACGTGTAAGATAGAGGTAATCTTTATTTCAGTTACCGGTTGTATTCTATTTCTAAGAATTATGGTAACCTTTAAAAATACTGGTGAAAATAATAAAGGTTGTAACCGAAAAATACTGTTATTGATCATACCGGTTTTGGTCCCTGGTGTAACAAAATAAGGGGCAAGAGACTATTGAAAAATGTAAGTATCATCATCTGCTTAGCCATTTCCCAACTCTGGTGCAGTATATTACATGGAGCGTCTGTCTACTGACCTCCACAACCCATTTACTAGGTAATACGATACCCTTTGTTAAGACTGGTTGTCAGACTTTCGGGCTTCTTACGACCCGTAACGACTGTCAAAGATCCACGAATGACAGCCGAGGCTTAACGTGCTTTCCGAGACACGGAGGGGTCTTCGTATGTAAAGATGGTCACCCATCCACGGACCAACCGCGGCAAGCGTAGCTTAACCTGATTGATCGACCCGTGCGAGTGTTATTACAGACACAAGCCTCAAAAAAAAATATAATACACCAGTAGCAATGCATTTGGTGGTATCAAATCTGAAATTGAACTAGAATAACTACATCATCCCATTTCTTCCCGTGGGTGTCGTAAAAGGCGACTAAGGGACTTACTATAGAGAATGGGCAGCAGCGTTCTCTATGCATTTTAACACCATACTGCGATCGCCAACCCGCCTGCCAAGCGTGGCGATTATGGCAACCCCCCCTCGTTTTGGGGGAGGCCTATGTACAGCAGTGGACGTCTTTCGGCTGGAATGATGATGATCTGCATCAGACTGCTTGAAAGGTGAGCTTGTTTTGAAGTTTTCAGCTGCAGCTGCAGTGGTTTTTTTTATTTTATTTGGGATGGGTTTAGTCTTGACCTTAGTCTAGGTCAGAGGTGACAGAGACAAAGTCGACGATGCAGTGAGCTTACCCAGAAGAAGCCTGTTCACTCTCACCTTGAAGAGATTAGGGTTGTATGCGTTCAGAAACAGACGCAGGCAGAGAGTTCCACTCTTTTGCTGTGCGCATTATAAAGGACATTTGGAAACGCTTAGTGCGAATTGTTGTTTTGTTTTCATTTTTAGTATGCTATATATTTTTTTACCTTTTATTTTAATAAGAGTGCTAAGTATAACGTAATCCGGTGTGCGCTATATTATGTGGAAAATGTAGTTGGTTATACATTTATACTCATAACTTAGTTTTAAGTTCTATACCATAACATTGTAATGTGCAACCGTTTATATTCCCAAATAAAATAAAATAAATGGAATCGATAAGTATATGAAATAAGTGAAAAAGTAGTTTCCATTTTATAAACTTCATTAGCCCTTTTCATAAAAATAAGAGTGCCAAGTAACGTCATTAGGTTCGCACTATCGAATAGGTAGCTATCGATCAATAAATAAAAATACGGATAAAGTTAAATAAGCGAATTAAAATCATAACCCAGTTCCTTTGGGTTTGCCGTAGTAGAGGTAATTCCCGTTCGTCCCCCTAGGTGGACGAAGTCAGGGGGACGGACGGGAATACTCGTACGTACAATGGTCCACTTGAAGGACTAAAACCAATCCCAGTAGCATAGAACATAGAGTGAAAAAAGTATTTTCTTTCAAAAACTGCACAGGGGAAGCCGTAACTGCATTCTGAAGGTAATTGCGGAGAGACTATAAATGGCCTACAATGGATAGATTTATCAAGCTACACGTCAGATAAGGGGCTTAATAAATCTTCCTGTGATTGTGATGTTTTTGCCGTGTATTCCCGTTGTCCCCGTACGCCGTGTCCCCATTCTACGGGGACAGCGGTACTTCAATTAAATATTTAAAAATACTTCCCGTAGTCCCCGTGGTTTGGTTTTACATTCAAAAATATGTTTCTGGCACTCGCCGGCCGCTGCCGCGGCACCGCTCGTTTCGCTCGCTCGGCTCGTGCGTTGTGTGGTCACAGTTCTAACTTAACCTAGCTGTTTCGATTTAAAAAAAGGTTTACTTCGTACGACAAGGGGACAACGGGAAATAAATCATTAAAAAGTACTCTGTGAAATAAATTTAATCACGTCCCGCTGTCCCCGTGATGGGGATATGGCAAACGGGACAACGGGAATACACTGTTTTTGCAATATTGTATTGCAAAAACAATGTGTGCCTAATTATTGTTCTAATAATGTATATTTATGTAATGTTAGCCAGTAACTGGGTCGTGGAGGTCAGATAGGCACTCGCTTGCATGTAAAATACTGGTATTCAGCAGCATCTGGTTAGGCTGGAAGCCGAAAAGGCTATGCAGATTGAAACATTAATTTTGACAAGATCAAGGAAAACTTGAATATAATTGAAAGCCAACATTTTTTAAATAATTTGTTTATTTACTAAAAAGCAATAAATACATAATATATCGAACATAGACTCTATCAATAAATAAACAAAATTTATGTTAACTTTACACATAATCTTCATATTTGGCATCACAGTACTTTCGAAATGTTATGTAGTTATGCAGCAACACACAAACAAATATTTATTAGTTTATGAATCCGTTGGACGTAAAGTATTCATTGATTGATCATTTTACTTTTTAGGTGAAGTTAGATTTCAGTTCAAAGATGTGTATTTCTTTCATTGAAGCAAAAAATACACTTTGCATCTGACATAACTTTAGGTACAGGGCTTAGTTCATAAAAACTAACAATTATTTACACACCTACGGCAATCGAAGACATAATTTCTTTACCATTTCAAGAAGTTAAACTACACATAGATAAAATTTCAAACGATGAATAACTTACACAAATGTATATAAAATGCAATTAATATTAATAAATCGAATCCATACAAAACATTTAATGGTAAATATTATTATTTTGAAACATTTAGTTCGAAGCCATGTACACACGGGTCGGGTAGGATAAGCGGCCATGATATTATTTCGAAGTTTTCGAACTTTCAAAAAGGCTTTTTGATATTTATTACTCATTAGAAACTTACTTTGAAATATTAAATATATCTAAACATAAATAAAACAATTTTTATATTTATTAAATTCTAGTTTCAATATTGTATTTTTTTTTTATGAATTCTGAATTCTATTCTCTATTGTCGCACGCATACATGTGCTTATGTGTACATAGCACAATACCTAAAATTATTAAAGGTAATTTATCTATGATTGTTACTATAAAATGGTAAAACTTACATAAACAGTGCACGTAATATCGTAGTGAAGTATGACAAAAATGTAACATGTATCGATAATTTCACTTCAACATCGTCAGAATCAGCACCACTATTATATCGATATTATTTCATCGCAGAGAACCAATATATGTTTTATATATAAAATTTATTTAGGAAGAGATGTACCGATCTGGGTCTTGAAGCACAGATTAGCCTTTTTGCTTACATATTTAAACACTTTTGTGACAATTGATAAACTAGCAAGTCGCGAATTATTCATATATTAATCTTATATTACCTTGAAACAATTTCAAGATATTTTAAGATTAAAAACAGCTCCGTTACAATTTTATTACCATACACAGATAAATCTCAATCTCACGCCATTTATAATATAAAATAACTGTTGAAGCATCTAGCTTCTGATTCAAGAATTATTCCTGTTTTTCGGCACTAGTAGCGCACTTTAGCGGTGGGCATTGACATTGTACTTAAACATTTAAATATTCGTGGCCACCTTTATAAAAGCACCTATAGACTGTAGCTGTCATCCTAAATTTAATTAGGAATACGCTCTGAACCTCAATATAGGATTTATATATTTTAAACAAATATTTCACGCTTTTTAAATACTCAATATCCCGACATTCTTCAACCACACACTAGGTTAGCTACCTACATATCAATTACTCTAAAATCAGAATTGTATGTCACCTACAGCCTCCTACATCAATGATTTATGCAAAGTAATATATTATGGAACACATTTTCTGGAATTATTTCGACTAACTATCGACACAGCGCACAATCGTTCATTAAGACTTACTAGATATTTTCTAGACAATTTAGGGGTTTCATGCGATACCGAAGAACATTTTCTAATTCCATTGCTTAAGGAATTGACACTTATTGTTTAACTCCTAACATCGATGTTTTAAAAGCAATGTCATGGCAATACACTAACGTTCTGTTACAGTCAACCTAATTTTAGCATAAATCTGACAAATGCCCCTTACATCGAGATATACAGCGATAATTTTAAATTGAGTCAACATTACATGATGCTTTCTATACAGCGCGTTCAACTGGACATTCTGCCATTATAAGATTAATGTCACAGAATAATAAATGTACAGAAGGCGCGCTTTTCCAATAAAACTTATGGCGGCAAGTCACAGCGTTTAAAAGTGTATAAACACTGAATTGGCAGGTCTCATTCAGTTTTTCTTTAGACTTTTTTATTGCTAAAAGTGGTTCTTCTGTACTTATAAACTTTTTGTTAATGCTATGTACGAGTATAAGGTGTTAATGAAGCGGTGCGATGCTTCATCGAGGTTTTCTTCATGGATTGCGCCGAAGTTTTGCGAAGAAGCTGTAACATTTAAACAACATTTAAAGTAATTATCAAGCTAACACAGTATATAGATGTTTCACAAACTCTTTTCATTAGCAGTAAGCTTAACAATTATAGTAATGTAATGTCATCATCACTCTTTTTATAAAATTTAGGTCACCGTTATCTGTGGACTCGAATAGAATGCTGTCCCGAAGGTACGCAACTTTGAAATCCTTCATTGGTCCTTTGACTTGCAACGTTCATCGGTACATCCCTTTTGGAAGCGCTTATAGTGCCGATGACTGACTTGAAATATCGCAAATTTAATCTAGCTGCGAGGCTACAAGAAAGAGTTTGTGAAACCAGCAACGCAAAACAAAATAATTGTAGCGAACATAACTTACCAAAGTGGTTGTGCAGTGCAACATAAACGATGACTTATGAATGGATATACATGTGGGTAGTGGTTCTGTACACTATGGCCTTTTCTGACAGGACACATCAATGCCCATCACCTCTGTCCATATAATACATAAGCAATGCCACAAAGAATATATGGAAGGTAAGTAACACGTCGTTTAAGTCGGTAGGTATGACTTTCCATTTGTTACATACTCCGTGGTAAACATAACAATTTTTTTTTGTAATGGGCCTTGAATACGGTCCACTATAGGCGATAATGTACAGCCATATGGGTGCCTGTGGTGCGTGTTGTGTACACAGTGGGTTGCAAACCAATGAGACAATAACTACTGATGCTATGTTCATATCAATATACAAAGGGGATTCTGAAGTGCTATTATTACAACATTGGGTTGGGGGGAAGTGGTAGACAGTCAATTCCTTAGTCCTTAATTTATAGAACAAAATATATCGATCGTATTCTTTAAGGCCTCGTTCACACCAAAACGTATAGTCGACAACCGATTAAATGTTTTGATGTAAACGCGGTCTAAATTAATTACTCCCCTTAATTGACAGTCTTCAAAGTGACTCGTCAACTTATACAGTAAAAAAGCAAATAAAAAGACTGCAATTTGTTCGAGAATGATCTCATATAATATCTTATACATGTATAACAACTTACAGAGATGCATCACAAGCAACAAGCTATATGTTATAAATTATATCTCCCGTCCTTACCTCTATTCAGCGGTTCAATATTCAGAATGTTACTATTTATATAGCAACTGATTTAAATGGAGATTTCTGACTTTATATACTTTTAGAACGATTTAACATTTTTATTAACTAAAATGTCCCTTTTGTGACACGGACAGGGCAATAAGCACTAAACTTGAATGATAAAAAATATAACTAAGCATAGTGCTTCAGCCGTTGGCGGATTTGACAAAATAATAACTAGCAGATCTATTCAGGTTCAATACTACAGCGTATCTTTTAATTTCTTAATAAAAAAGCAAGTAAAAACATGCTCATCCAGGGTGGCCATTTAGTTACTTACATCCTTTAAGGGGGTGATTCTCCTCGTTCTACTAAGCAACTTTCGCTATGAAAATCATTTCCGTATCGTAAAAAAACACACATGTATCGAAATAGTCTGTCTACTGTTGCATAGGATTTTTTTTCGCGAGCCATCCCCTTAAGTGATGCAGGTGACTAAATCGCCAATCTGTGTGTACCTATATGTTGACTGTACAAAGCAGTGTAAACTCTACAAATAAAACACAATTAAAATAAAATAAATTATGCAACACGAAAAACTGATAATTGTCTACCATCTATATGATATAAATACTTAAACATTTAAAATAAAATGCAAAATGTTACATTTTCAAAAGACAACAATATTTCCATGTTGCAACAAGATTCAATTAAAATGAAACAGATCTGTAGACAAATTGTTAAATAAATTCATTAGAAATAATCATTTAAAAAATATATTGATTTAGGCAAGACATGATTAAGTTTACATTCATTATTTATTATTTTATAAATTGTTAAACATTTTATAAATCTCAATTCTAAGATAAATAGTAATCATTCTCAGAAGTTAATTCGTAAAGTAACATCGAATATAAAAGTGATTTCTTTGAAATCGTGATTGTTAGTCAAAAGTGTAAAATATTAAAATATGACGAAACACTAAATTGTATTCCACGGTACGTTGAGACATACAAATAGAATTACAATATCTTAAAATATTACAATCGAATGAAATCGATGGAACATTGTTCTTAAATGTACAATGCTAAGCGACGAGTCTACCGTTTCGTTTGAACACCGTTATAGCACATTTGTGTATATCAGATTCGAATAGTTTTATATTGATTTAAGATTAAAATTGTTAATAAATAAATAAGAGATCAATGGATGTGTGTGTCGGTTGTTTGAAACGGTCGCAGGTCTAGGCGTTATCGCAATAAATAATAAAAAAAAATTAAACAACTATATCATACATCGTGAGGTTCGCCGTTCGTTCGCCGATTATTTCTTCCTCTTTAACTTCGGTATTCTGTAATGCGTGCATGTGAGAGTTAAGAGCAGGCACATGTGTCATGTGGATTATATTTAGATGAAAACTGTGAAACTATAGCGTCTAGACAACCCAATAACCCTTTAAATAAATCCCATAGCCAATAATTTACAAAATATACAGTTAATTCTACATGATAAGCTATTAAGGCGCTGACAAGAGGCAAATGATAAAAGTTGACTTGTCTTAGACAATTTTTTTTTTTTAAATCTATTTAGTTTGTGGTAGCGGAAAAAATATATGTTATTCTTGAACATATTTCTCAGAACTTGGTTGTTACCAAAACACGTTTAGAAAAAAAATCTCGATACAAATTAACGGTAAACTAACCCTTTACTTTGAGTTTCAATCCAAAATATCTGTATTAAATATCAACATACGGTTGGTATTTAATTAATAACAAGAACGTCTTATTTGTATGCAGAACTTGTTTGTTTTTTATTTGCGATTACTCAACAAATTTTTGTGTAAATAAATAATTGCTTCATATTTTGCAATAAATTACAAGCATTGTGTCATCGCGCTTCTCTGTCTTTTGTATGCAGTCTGACAGTTACAGCGGTTTATCTCTTGTCAGCGACTTAAGAAGTACAGATAAATATACTGCGAAAACCAATCCTATTGCTAATCAGTGTATAATCAGCGTATTCCTCTTTAGAACGTTCTTTGATGTTATCAAGTTACATAAAAAAAACATTGGTCCTGAAATATAACATCTACCAATACTACGTAATACTTTTGTATGTTATTTTATTTAACTCTTAGTTATAATAACATCTAGTCTTCTCTCGTTTCAGAATCATATTCAACAAATTAATGATAAAATGCAGTGGATATATAGTCACATATTCCTCAGATTATATACGATAGAATGCCATTGTGGAATTATCAATTTACCGTGGATTAGTCAAGTGGTTGTAGGCGTGCTATTATTTACATTTTAAATAGTTTTTATGGCAAGTGTATCTAGGGAACTACGCAATATGATTGTAAAAGGTATTCTTACCCGGAACTCTTCTTGTGGGGAGAAGGAGAAGACTGTGACTTTTCGGACTCCAGTAACTTGGTGCTCGAATCCTTCATAAAACCTAAAATTGAGATTTATTGGTTTATTATAAAGTACTTTGTGCCTACAACAAGGCACCGTGTGATGCTTTACAAGACGTAATTGTTTACTTCGTGGTCGCTTTACGTAAAATTACAGTTTATTGTATGAATTTACTTTTCAACTTGACTTTAAACTGAAACTGCTTGTAATCATAATAAAGAAGTATTCACATACTTCTTTATTATAATTACAAGCAGTTTTATTAGACATATATTTCATCAATTGACACTAGAATTAAGAGCGATAGCAAAACTACCCCTAACTGCGAATCAAGGTAATTCTGAAATAAATAATTTAATTAATAACTAATAAAACTGTACCTTTGCCTGAAGAACCGAAGACGGAACTGCCCAAATTATTCAAACTGCTGGTGAAGGTGTCTGCTTCCCTTGCCACCGCGTCCGCAGCCGCGTGTCCCGCCCCCCTCGCCCCCTCCGCGACCTCCCCGAGCCTGTCTCCGGCCGCCTCAACCCCCTCTTTACCCGCCCCCTTCACCTCCTCTAGCTTATTATCAGCAGATACTTGGAACCCTTCGAAATAACCCTTCGCATCTCCGAACAGTTGCTTCGAACTTTCTTCAACATTTTGTTGTGTATCTGATAGAACTATCTTAGCGGAATCATCAAGACTGTCAAAGGTATTTCCTGCTGAACTTTGGAAGGAATGAAGAGTGTCTTCCGCAGAACTGCCCAAACTGTGCACGTCATCTCTCATAGACGCGAACGTATCTCTGGTCGAGCTCTGCATCTCATCCCACTTGTCCTTGGCATCGCTCACTTTGTCCTTCGCCGAACTTTCGACCTTATCGAAAGAACTCAAGGTTGAGTCTTGTACGTGATCGAATGCCTGTTTTGACGATCTTTGTAGGTCGTTTGCTTTGTCAGTAGCTGATTGCTGTAGGTATTCAAATTCTTCCTTTCCTGAATGTTTGATGTCATCGAATTTGTTGTTTAGACTAGTTTGAATGTCTCCTTTTTTATTTGATGATGCGTTGATTGCGTCTTCTGCAGATTTGCTGATTTGTTCGGTTGTTATTTCGGCTTCATACCTTATCCTGTCTAGTTCACTCTTTGCGGCATCTTTCTTGTCATGTATGGCTTCCATTCCAATATGTCCAAATTCATCTTTTTTGCTCTGTATCGCGCTACCGAAAATTATCTCGTTATCGTGTACAACATTTGCTACTTCGCTGGCTTTACCGTGTACTGCGTCTTTCAGGTCACTGGCTGTGCTTTCGACAGAGTCCTTGATTCCTGTGGCCTTTTCCGTAACTGAATCCTTAGCTTCATCTACCTTATCGTGATGTCCAAAGCTGAAAGTATCACTAATAGCGTGTCCAATTCCGCTGAACGTATCCGCGATAGCATGTCCAAATCCATGTGATTTCTCGTGAACTTCTTTGCTTATTTCTCCTGCTTTATCTTGAATGGTGTCTTTAGCTTCTGAAGTCTTATCTTGGATAGCATGTCCTGCATTTATTGCTTGGTCTTGAATATTGTGTCCTAATTCACTGGCTTTGTCTTTCGCTTCACTGGTCTTTTCGTGCACAGCTTTTCCGACATTGTTTGTCGTATCATTAATGTTATTTCCTACATTACTCGCTGTTTCGTGAACTGCGCTTCCAAAACCGGTGAATTTATCGTGAATTGCGTTACCGAATTCGCTAGCTTTGTCCTTAGCTTCGCTGGCTTTTCCCTGAATTGATTGACCGACTTGGTTAGCGCCATCTTGAATTGAATGACCGAACTCATTAGCTTTATCTTTCGCTTCGGCTGCCTTACCTTGTATGGTTTGTCCGAATTCACTTGCCTTATCCTTAGCTTCTGTAGTTTTATCCTGTAATGTCAGTCCGAATTTGTTTGCTTCGTCATTTATTGTTTGTCCTACTTCACTAGCTTTATTTTTAGCTTGATTCGATTTGTCCTGAATAGCATCTCCTAATTTAGATGCTTCATCTGTTACGGTGTCTTTGAATGTCACGGTTTTATCATGGATGGCGTGTCCTACATCTGAAGCCGTATCTTGGATAGAATCTTTGACCTGTTTCGATTTTTCTGTAACAGCGTCTTTGGCTTGGCATGTCTTATCTTGGATAGTTTGTCCAACTTCAGAAGCGGTGTCGTGAATGGCATTACCAACTTCATTGGCTTTGTTTTTGATGGCATCCTTAGTTTCGCTAGCCTGTTCTTGGGCAGCGGCTGCAGTGTCATCAACTGCATCTTTAACTTCACTCACTGTGATTTCGACGGATGCCTTGATTTCGCCAGTTTTAGATTTAACAGCCTGTTTAGCTTCAGCTGTTTTGTCTTGAATTGATTTATCAATTTCATCCTTTTTGTCATGTACAGCCTTTTCTACTTGTTGTTTCTTGTCATCTACACTATGTGCTAACTGTTCAGCGCCATCTTTAAGTTCATCTTGTTTCTTAGCCACAGCGTCTTGGAGTTCATCCTTTTTAGCTGAAGCTTTATCGACCGCTTGGTTAGCGGCTTCCTTTCCTTCAGCGAGTTTGCTTTTTGCCTCATCTTCTAGTTTCTCTTTTTCTCCGAAAATGTTCTGTACTAGTCCCGTGAAAAAGTTCTTGCCTTCTTTGGCCTTCTTTTTAGCTTCTTTAGCCTCCTTTTTCAGTTCTTTCTTTGACTTTTCCTTGGCGCCTTCTAAAGAGTCGCCCATGGATTGAAGTTTCTCATTGGCTGTTGCCTTGGCATTGTCCAATGATTCTTTAGCTCCTGTTTTAGCTTCTTGAGCCTTATTGCTGAGATTTTCTTTAGCCTCATGTACTGCTTCTGAAACAGCATTCGCGCCTTCTTGAGCCTTATGCTTAATGTTATTAGCAGCACTTTCAGCTGCATTTCCAACATGTGTTACTTTCTCATCACCTCTGAGTTTCAATTCTTCAGCCCTTTCCATGGCAGCGAAGTTAAGTGCCATCGCTTTGCTGTTTACGTCATCTTTGACTACTCCTGCTTTATGTATCCAGCTATCAACAACATCATCAGCTGAAGACTGAGCATCGTTGACTTCTGAGGAAATATTATTCTTCAAATTGTTAGCTTTATCATTAACATCATCTTTAAGTTTTTCTGCAGATTCAGAAATGACATTAAACTTGCCACGGGCACCATCTTCAAATTCATGTATCTTATCCTGGGCACCAGATTTCGCCTTTTCGTAATCACCAACCAGATCATCAGCTACTGAGCCAGACTTTTGTTTAATTTTATCCTTCTCTTCTTCAATAATACATAAGCCTTCTGACAAATCTCCATGAACATTATCTGATATTTCATGGGCAGCAAAATGGACAGTTTCTATCCTATCAACTAAGTTAGAAGTTTCATCATGTCGGTGCTTTTGCCCCTTTTTATACTTCCCTTCACAGCATCCCACGTAGAATTGGAAAGGATCGGTTTTTTTATTACACACGGGTGTATCGACTGGTTGCATCATTTCATATTGCTCGTATAGATTTTCTTCGACTGGTTTAGGGTTTTCTTCTTCGACAACCAGTTTGGTTGAGTAAACTTGGTTGCTTGGGTCCTCATCTTCTTTCAAATGAGGTTTAGTTTTAAGGTCCTTGAACATGTCATCGACTTTGCCTAGTAAGTCTTCGGTGATGAGTCTGGGGGCGGGTTTAGGGGGCGATTTTTCCTTTTCTTTTGTATCTTTGGAATCTTTTTCTTTTGTATCTTTGGAATCTTTTTCTTTTGTATCTTTGGAATCTTTTTCTTTAGATTCTCTGGGTTTAGGCTGAGGCTTGGGGGAGGATTCCTTTTCTTCCTCCTTATCCTCACTATGTCCGAATACGTTCTTAACTTTATCTGCAAGGCCTCCAAGGAAGCCTACTCCTCCTTCTGGCTTCTTCTTGCCTTTCTCGAGAGTGTTCATCGGAGTCTTATCTTCATCAGAATCGAAGGTCGCTTTAGTCTTGTTTGAGTCCACGTGTAGAGAGTCGCCGTTTACTGGAATTACAAGAATAAATTATTTTATTTACTTTATTTACATAACATACAACAGAACATCACGCTGGAATTCCCGAGGGGTTCTCAGAGGTGTACCGCTATTGTACACCCCACGTTTCGCTAGGTATGTTTAAGTCCCATGTAATCTATCACATGGAACTAACAACATATCTGGGCGAGCTTATTGCCTTCCAACAGGGCACAAATCCACACTCCGTGCTGCTACTGACGAAACTCAGGTGGAAAATCCCAATATGCCCGACCCGGGAAACGAACCCAGGACCTCATGGTCAGCAATACCTTTTGCGAGCACATAATATACATTACTAAATGTATGTGTAATGTGTCTGTGTAGTGCCGAACGTAAATAATAGCACCACCTTCCCGTGGTTGTCGTAAAAGGCGACTAAGGGACTTACTAGAGAATAGGCAGCAGTGTTCTCTATGCATTTTTTAACACTATACTGCGATCTCCAACCCGCCTGCCAAACGTGGCGATTATAATAATAATAATAATACGTGGTTGTCGTAAAAGGCGACTAAGGGACTTACTAGAGAATAGGCAGCAGTGTTCTCTATGCATTTTTTAACACTATACTGCGATCTCCAACCCGCCTGCCAAACGTGGCGATTATAATAATAATAATAATAATAATACCATTGCCATGGCATGCCATGCCATTATGGCAAACACCTCCTCTTTAGGGGAGGCCTATGTCCAGCAGTGGACGTCTTTCGGCTAAAATGATGATCATGACATTACTTAATCAGCCTATAATGTTCCCACAGCTGGGAATATTATATTGTGAAGATCGGTTAAGCAGAAAAGGCACTCCGGAGCCATCTGCAATAGGTCAGCATCAAAAAAAAAAAAAAATTATATTGCTGCTCTCTGTGAGAGGGAGTGGGTTGTAATCCACCACGCAGGCCCAGTGCGGGTTGGTGGATGTCACATAATATACATTACCATCATATTATTTTATCATATTAATTTCATAATATTACCTTTTATTATTTAATTAAATGATTACCTTGAGGATTCGTATCTTTGCTGTCTTCGGTTTCTTTTGTCGGGTATTTTACGTCGCCATTTGTGATGATCTTGTCCTAAAATGGAAAATATAGCGTTGTTCTGTTAACAAAAGTCTTATTCAGGTTGTTTTTATTTGTAACCGGCTGACCAGACAGAAGACTTACTGTCGAAATTAAAAAAAAAAACTATGAACTTTTGTCAGTAAGAAAGTAAATCACGTAGATGGTTGACTTCGTTTGTTATCGGTAACTGCAGAATAATAGTTTCACTATCACGTAAAAGATAAATTTTAAGTAGTTGATTGTAGCACTTACATGTCCGTTAAGCTGTCGGTCATGCGCGTAGGGCAGGGAGGCAGGGCCCAGGCTATTGTTGTGGTCTCCGCCCCAGTGGAAGCTCAGCTCGTCCTTCAGCGCGTCGAAACCTAATAAACAGGTAAAAAATGAAATATAATAAAGAACTATTTAAAAGACTTTTGAGAATTCAATGCTCATTCATTTTTCCTCGTATAAAATCTATCCCATTTTATTCTATGTATAAAAACTTCTTGCTATTAAACTTTTTATATTGACTTATAAATTTAAAACTCAACTGCAAAAATAATGATAGAGCTCGTTAACTACCCACCACCGCGACCACGACCGCGTAACAGAAAGATGCCTATGCAAAATATTTAATTTTCGAACCATAATTATAGCCTCTGAAAGTACGCCATGTTTAACAACTGTAATGAAAAAGACATTGTTGCACTTTTATGTCACTGATGAGGAAATGCAGGTGTTGGAGCTTGGAGTATTCCAACATCTGTCTTTGACACATGAAAACGTATTTTCATCCCATCTATTCGAAAAGGACGACTTGGTTCGCCTTTAAGTGCACCCAAAGGTGGTGTTTTGAATGTAACTTTTAGCGGGCAGTAATGAGTTTTTAATCCTCTGTATAAGTGCGCCGCAATTATCTTTGCCACGCACTTTTTGAATTTGGAACATCTTAGTGTTCAGCGCCAAAGAAATCGAACGCAAATATTGTTTGAATAAAGACTGGCTGGTACGACGGCCCATATTAAAAAAAAAAAGAAGTCAAATTAAAAACGCGCGAACTACAACCCGTGTTTTCGTCAATTTTCACGGATTGTTAGAAATTCATGGTTTGGTTTTGAAAAATGAGTTCTTCAAGTGACAGTGAAAGTAATTAAATAGAATTAACTCCTTAAAGTATTACAACTGACGCAAGAAATGTGCTGATAATCTATGACCTGCAAAATCCCGGGAGAAATATATGAAAGCCTATGGTAATTTTATTGAATGGAGAAATGCAAGAGGTGCCAAGAATTTTTCAGAATCTGTGTTTTTGGCCTACTTCCAGTACTTAGCCAAAACTAAACAACCGTCCACTCTTTGGAGTACCTACTCAATGCTAAAATCAACAGTCAGTTCTAATAACGACGTAAAACTGGACACAAATTCGAAATTAATAGCGTATCTGAAGAGGATGTCTGATGGATTTAAACCTAAAAAAATTAGTTGTTACTCTATGTTTTATTAAATAATAATATTACAATAAAATATGAGGCGCCTTTTATTTTCTCATAGTGGGTTAAGAAAAGTAGTGTATAACTCGGGCGCAAAATATATTTTTGGCTGGGGCGACGTACTTTGAATCCCTCGTAAAAATATTATTTTGTTCCCTTATGATACAATCTACTATTAATGCTTACTGAAACAGTCCAGGCTGGTACACGCTTAACTGTTTCATGAAGCGCTAGGTAGCCTACTAGCCTACATAACGAGCATATATTATTCTTACCAGACTGGTCCAAGTTAAGGTAGTCCACTTGACTCTTGCCGGCGCGCGGCGCGATACGGTCAGGCAGTTCCACGTCGAGTACACACGCTGGGGTTTGAGACTGTTCGCCTTTGGGTACCTAAGATATTATATAAATTAGTGAATAAATAATGTCATAGTGATTTTATATTTAAAAAAAAAAAAACAGTAAATACATTATCCTTCAGACTGCACCATAGTCGGGTAAAAAATATACTGAAGATTATAAATGTTTGTCCTGGACCCTATAACACAAAACTTTACCCGCCTTATTACAAAACAAGATTTATACTTTGACATGGCTTAAACCATGGAGCCAGTTTTTGTAATAAGAACGTAACTGTGATTGAAATACCGTTCTTTATACAAAACTAAAAACTTAGTTTGGTACTAAGTTGTCAGTTGTGTTTAGGAACTTTACCGTAGTCGGAATAAAGTTCGAAATTTAATAATGGCTCCATGTTTTAAACATGGGTCTGAAGATAAACCTTGTTTTGTAATAAGGGGGTACAAGTCTACAATTCTACAAAATTGTAAAATTGTACAAAAATTGCGTAAAACAGAAATTACAAATACGTATGAACTCATACGTATTTGTAATTTCTGTGTTACGCAATTTGAAAAAAAACTGTAAATTGTACATTGTTGTGTTGTGTAATTGTACTGTAATTTGTAAATTGAAGTAACAAGTCTACAAAATTGTAGACTTGTTACTTCAATTTACATATTTGTAAGGTTTTCACGTTACAATTATGTGGCTTAGAGTTTTGTGGTGTAAATTGTAATTGAAAAGTTTCATACCTTGTATGTTTTTGTTACTTTTGGAGCTAAGTACATAGAATGCATACTAATTAGCATGTCATATAATGTGTTATGTAAATCTATAACAACAAGTCAGTACAGTACAACACAGAAGTCATCTATAGCTTCCCGAGATGTCCTTTCCCTAGATTATTTTCAGAGATTTCCTTTCCCTAGATTAGTTTCAGAGATTTCCTTTCCCTAGATTATTTTCAGAGATTTCCTTTCCCTAGATTATTTTCAGAGATTTCCTTTCCCTAGATTATTTTCAGAGATTTCCTTTCCCTAGATTATTTTCATTATTTTCACTGTATTGTATTCTATAGTTAATCTGTGACCAGCGTTGTGGGCTGCAATATTGTCTACTCGTTTTGTGTATGTCTTGTTTCTATGTTTTATATTGTAGCTGTTGGTTATTCCTTTTGAATAAAAACAAAAATAGCTTTGTATAGCGACGACTCGTGGAGCGGGATGTGGGCACGAATTATCTTTCGACCTGCTGGGTGCTCGGATCAAAAGCGTAGGCCATTTATGTTCTCTCAATATTTTCATATAAACTAAACAAACTTATTGCGATAAAGTGGCGTCCTATTAAAAGCAATTTTTTTTTGTATTCTTACCTTGGGTTCATTCATGAAGTAGATCCTGCCAGATGGATTCTCTTCATGATGCTTCACTCGTACCGTGAACTCAACTCGGTTGTCTTTGAAGGCCTGAAATAAATACCCGACTTATTTATTCGAACTTTTACTTACAACGTCATGGCGTTTTTTTTGAGATGTGTAAACCGGGATCTTGAAACCTTTTCCGTCTTATTACAAAACAAGGTTTATATTCAGACCCATGTTTATACCATGGAGCCATTATTGAATTCCGAACTATAATCCGTCTATGGTAAAGTTCCTATTACAAATCTGACAACTTAGTACCGAACTAAGTTTTCAGTTTTGTATAAAGAAACGGTATTTCAATCACAGTTACGTTCTTATTACTAAAATTGGCTCCATGGTTTAAGTCATGTCAAAATATAAATCTTGTTTTGTAATAAGACGGTTTGAGTTAAAAAATCGGGATTCTGTCGTCAAAAGCGGTGAAAAGCGGTGCGGCGGAAAACGTAAATAATCACTTATTTTACTTATCCTTTTACTTGAGTTTAAAAATAAAGTTTACATTGACGTTATACAATAGAAAATGTATTGTAATAAAAATACGTTACTTTAATATACTAAGAACTGTCTGATTTTTGCTCTGTACCTAAGTCTTATTTTATTTTATTTATTTGGGACTACAAACAGTTATACATTACAGCATTTACAAAAAGTCGTTTTAGTACAGTCGAATAAACGTATAACCCACACTATTGTCCACGAAATGATATCGGTGTATGAAAACGAACGCATGTTTAAAACCATTTTTTTTTTACATAATTTAGAAGAAAAACCTACGAATTGAAAGAAGCGAATGACAAGAGCATCCATCTTAAAGGCGACTTGCAAGAGATTGTGAAACCATTTTTTTGAAGTTAGATTGCGACAGCGCGAAAATATCAAAATCAATGAAATGTGTGTTATAGGTTTCTAAAAGTCGGCGGAGAGGGGCTCGCACCCCAGCCTTCGTTCTACATCGTGCAGTGTAGAATAGTTGAGGTGCGCGCACCTCCCGCCGAATAACAGTTCTAGGTACTACGTAACATAGTCTATTGGACTTCTTGGCGGGAAAGTGAAGCGTCATGTTCAGCAGTTTGTTTAATTTTCCAAAATTTGTGTTTAGCCGAATATTAATGTGTAATAATGGTGGATTATTAACCATTAAGTGTTTGTGAACGTGCATTAGTGTAGGCAAATGAAACAAAACAGTGCAACTTCGCTTCAAGTTCTCTCAAGAAGTCCGCGTGAGGACTCAGTAAAGTACCACATCTTTACTGAAACTCAAGGGGAGTAGGCGGGGATATCATCATCATGCATTTATAATTCATTTCATCAATATTATCCAAGAACTAACTTGACATTGGCTAAATGCACAAACCGTGCGAAGCCAGAAGAAAAAAAAAAAAAAACATAGTCTATTGGAGAGCTCAGTACAATTAAATTTGTCATTGCATATACCGTACAGCATCACAACCATGATTAGTAAACGTCTGGAATCCAAGCTCAATATCTTATAATGCTTTAGCAAATCTGCATAGGGAATCCTTGGACGGAAAGTCAATTAACTAAGTCTTCAGAGGAACATAAATAAGTAATAAAAAAACTTACTTAATTATTTACTTTTCAATCCCCTAAAAGAGGGACTGTGCCTGTCCCGAGTTAAGGAAACTGATCAACAAGAAGTGTAAAAATAATATTGATTTATTATTTTACATTTAAACAACTTAGAAATACAAGTAGTGACTTGGCTGAAGTCAATGAGGTAATGAATCCTTACTTCCTGGCACGCAGACCTTTTATACTTTAACAATCGGTAGCTGTCTAAGGGTAGTAAATATTAGTTACATTAGTCATTCGGAGTAATCATTATCTTAATTAGTTATAGATTAGTTACCTTATTTATTTATAAATTATTCTGTTTTCCTGTTGTGGATATTCGGGTACTGTTACCGGTTCATGTATTGTTATCGGTGGATGCTCCCGAGATGAGTGTTCTTAACTCGCGCGGGACATTTAATTTTGGGCTAAACATCGGGACATTTGGCAACGCTATGGCTGACTGGAAATGATTTTTTTTTTCACCTTTCGTTATCATTCTTAGCCAAATGTATGCTAAGCCCTGTTTTGGATATACTAACATCTCGATATGTTTAAGAGCGTTTACACCTTACAGCATTTCATACAAACTTTCAAGCCCTTGTTTTTCGAAATGACTGAACCGTATTTAATGAAACTTACGCTGCAGGATACAAAGGTTTATTTAAGTATTATTGACGACAACTTTACTTGCTTGGTCCATTTCAAAAGTATCACGGTCGCAGTTCGAACTGGCAACTCTATGTGTTACACTTCTATTATAAAAATATATTACAATGTTACCTCGAAAGTAAGCATGGGCTGGCTGCCGGACTTGGTGACCGGCACGAGGTTCCCGGAGAACTCCAAGTACACGTCCTTGCCGTCTAAGAACCGGACTGAAGTCGAGTGTGCCACCTCTGTGTAGTGTTCCTGCAAACAAAAACGAGATAAAAATATAGCTAGGTTTGAATGTGTTTCAAATATGTGTTAGTGGGTGAATTAATTATGTTTTTTTTTTAAAACGTTGCCCCACACTAGGAATTTCTCCTGTGTTGTGGGTGCGTTTACAAACATTTAAACTCACATACACAAACAGCCAGACCCGGAACAACTACTTGTAGGTCATACAAATATTTGTTCCGTGCGGGAATCGAACCCGCGACACGCAGCACAGCAGTCAATCGATTAACCACTGCGTCAACCGAGCCGACAATTTTTATTTTTAAATTAACAAAAAAAAAAATAAGTGATTCAGTGAAGTGTCGAATTCGTGATTTAGACGAGATTAGTTCGTCGCATTCAGGGTAGTTCTCGACGCCAAATATATTGAACTTACGGTTGCTCATTTGTAGAGGAAACAGGAGACTTAAGACAGAGATATATGCCAGTGACCTTGAGTGGTTAACTTGCGTGTTCTGTACTGAGCTCACGCAACGCGTCGTACCCAATTTGACGCATTATTAATTTATTATACATAAAACAAAAGGTATTTTAATAAAACGCGTATACTAAAAGATCAATAATTAAATTATCTTTAAATTGGTGAAGGTTTCAGAAAAATACGCTTGGTAGATTTTGCGCCATTCTCAGTTTTTTATCAGCGTTAGACAACACTTTAAAAATTAATTTCACTAGGTAATATAAACAAAATCTAAAATATTAACATATTTAGTTATTGAGAAAATGCTCTAATTTAATAAAAAAAAAAAAAAATCATTAACACTACTCGTTTAGACGTGATCTTCAGTATAAAATCATTAAAAATTGGTTATCGTCGCCTTAAGCATTGTTTTAGCTTGTAAACTGCAAGCACATAATCATAATCAGCCTATAATGTTCCCACTGCTGGGACACAGGCCTCCCCTCTGTGAGAGGGAGTGGGCCGTAACCGTAATCCATCACGCGGGCCCAGTGCGTGTTGGTAGATGTCACATGTCTTCGAATTTTTGTTTCTAGGACATGCCGGTTTCCTCAAGTTGTTTTCCTTCACCGTTTTAAGAGCAGTGGTGATTAAATTATTTACACAAAGTAAAGCGCCTGGCTGGGTTCGAACCCACGACCTACAACTCGTAAGTCGGGGCCGTTACCACTGGGCCATCACTGCCCTATCATGGTTGAGTGCTTTATCTATTTAAATCGGTTGACCACTGAAAATCAGCGCTGTGCTGTGGGTCCCCCATAGCATAGCATCATGCTGAGTGCAAGCCTTCTTGTCACAGTCAGGACGTGCAGCTTCCGACTATTTGTTTGTTTGTGATAGTACTTAGATCTGTTTTGTGTAACCCTCGAGTTTATTACATATGAAGTTTTCGTACGCACGTTTTTTACTGTGACAAATAAAATTATTTTTCTTTCTTTCTTTCTTATAATATGGTACGAGGCGAACAGTCACTACATGTAGTGTTAGATTTCGGCTGCTTAACCACTATATTGATAAGTTATATCCCGAATCTAGTCTGCCTTTATAACACCTACTAAAATATGGTACTGATTATTACAATATTATTTTAAGTGGTTATCGGAAAATACACTTTTCAGAAACCAACTTTGGGTTGCCAAAATGAAAAGCCCGTGCTTTCACTCGGCGGTTCGTTTTCAGCGGTTAAGATCCTCTTTCCTTCTGTTTTGATAAAAATATACTTTTTATTATAATTTCAACATAAATGATGTAACCAATTCTATGTAACAATATTTTGATTTAAAAGAGTGTCCGTGGAGTTTCTTGCCCGTTCTTCTCCATAGGAACCTACTACGCTTTGGAATGGGCAACTAGCTTCATCTCTCTGACTGACCGACCCCTTGACAATTCAAAAGTGCCTGGTTTATTTGTAATAAATGCTTTGAGTTTGAGTTTGATAAATGACAATAATATAATTAAGCTACGTGTACCTATAACTGACTTTAAAAATGTTTATTTCTCGGTATATTACGTACCTGTTGCAGTAACGTCTCGTAGGCGTATCTGTCGGTGATGTACATGACGAGCAGGCGTCCCTCCAACGCGTCCAGCCGCTTGCCCAGCACTACGATGCGGACTTCAAACGGTACCAGCAACATTTCTCTGTTACACAAAGTGATTGCAATTAATAAAACTTCGTAGAACTTTCCTATGTATTAAATTACCACATTTTCCTACTACTTGAGTAGTTACGACAGATTACTGATATAAAGTTTGGGAAATTAAATGACTACCAACTTAATTTGTCCGTATATTCATATCACAATTGTCACTGTATCAGTGTCAATTTACTTAACAATAAATTTCCCTGACTGTATTGTAAAACACTAATTAAATAAAGTGATGTTTACCTGTATAGTTCCGTCGCCAGCTTGGTGGCATCGCTGACGTTTTGACAGTTCATCATCCAGAATCTGAAACAAAACGGGTTTCATTACTTCCATCGTCGACGCATTTTTATGATGATTTTGTAGTATAGAGTCCACGGGCTGCAGTCTCAACATAGATAGCGATCGCTTTATGATCCAATTCGGTCACCAAGTCCTTATGGGGTCTCTAGACGGTCAAAATTGCTTGACAAGCACGAAAAAATCACAATCTTGTCGAGACTGCAGGCCCAGGGATGTCACGGATGAAGATTTTATTACATCCGCGGATTTAAAAATCCGCATGATAATGCGGATGAAAATTTTTGGTGGCATCCGCGGATACGGATGCGGAACTCGAGTTTTTTTAAGGGATCCGGCAAGGTAGCAACACGAAATTCAAAATTTCTTACGTTTTTTGCAAATTCGCTGTTTCGTTGTACGTTGATCATAATTCAATTCGCGGCAATTATAATAAATTAATTACTAAATTATAATCAACAAAAAAACCCGGCCAAGTGCGAGTCAGATTCGCGCACGACGGGTTCCGTACCATTCTCTATAAAAACGGCAAAAAAATCACGTTAGTTGTATGGTAGCCCCCCTTAAAGATTTTTTTTATTTTAATTTAATTATTTAATTTTAAAGTGAATATATAACTAAAGATTCTGTGAATATTTCAAGCGTCTAACTGTTGCCGTTATCAATATCGAGCAAAAACGAGCAAAAAAAATCACGTTTGTTGTATGGAAGCCCCCTTAAATATTTATTATATTCTGTTTTTTTGTATTTGTTGTTATAGCGGCAAATAAATATTATTTCTATTCAACAGAAATACATCATCTGTGAAAATTTCAACTGTCTAACTATCACGGATCATGAGATATAGCCTGGTGACAGACGGACAGACAGACGGACAGACAGACAGACAGACAGACAGACAGACGGCGGAGCCTTAGTAATAGGGTTCCCGTTCTACCCTTCGGGTACGGAACCCTAAATATACCTATTGTTCTCGAAATTATGTGTTCGATGGATAAATGAAGGCAAACAACACCTTGCTATACTCTGTAGAAGTCTTAAACCCCTATAAATCCTAGCCTTTGCATAAAGATTTTACAACCAAAAATAAATTTTAGAAGCATCTTTCTACGTGTTTCCCGCAACACCCTCATGTATGTTTAGCGATTATGAACTAACTAGGTGTTGGAAGTTGCAACATTTAAATTAATATTTACACATGGTAACTTCTGTACTACTGTCATCCGGCTCGAAGGACCATGTTCGTGTTATCGGCGGTGTAACATGTTGGCGTGTGGCACTGCTCAGCAAACCCGCTGTTATATCCCTTTTAGTAGTGGACTGTCATCATCATCATCATTTCAGCCGAAAGACGTCCACTGCTGGACATAGGCCTCCCCTAAAGGGGGGGGTTTGCCATAATCGCCACGCTTGGCAGGCGGGTTGGCGATCGCAGTAGGGTGTTAAAATGCATAGAGAACGCTGCTGCCCATTCCCTAGTAAGTCCCTTAGTCGCCTTTTACGACACCCACGGGAAGAAATGGGATGGTGCTATTCTTTACGTCCGGCACCAAACGGACTGTGGACTGTATAGGTTGTTTTGATTGCCAGGAGAAGAGGGACGGGAAGAACACCAATGATATGCAATTTTTTACATTGAATGCATGCCACCCTGTAGGCAATAGGTTCGATTATTACCTGGCAGAAACAGTAGTGGTGAAGGAAGCACAGTCGTCAGTGACGGTGAGTGGAGTAGAGCCGGTGACGTCCTCCCACACGGCGCGCGCCTGGCCGCCCATGATGGAGCACAGTAAGCGGAGGTTGGACGTTGAAGGCTTTTCTGTACCACCCTGTAAGGCGAAGATATTGTATTAGATAGAGTTGAGTTATAATGTGGTCATTGTTTTATGTAAATTGACGTGTTGGGATGCAACAAATGGAATTAATGAATGAGATGCACCGAGCCCAGAGTGGTTAAACCAGACTCGATTACTCGAATGAACCCAAAGATTCACACTAGCCCCTGAAGCCTTCTGTTTCATGGGACTACAGAGACCATTGTATGTCAGAGTCGACCGGGGGGCGCGATAATGGTAGGGAAGACGTGCCCTTGGGATATAGAGGGATTATTAGAGCCGTACCGGATATGCATCTTTGAGCAAACATTGGAATAGTGGAGAGGCGGGTTATATTTATCTATGGCTGTGCATCTATTGGTTTTAATGACGTCGTCGCCAGGAATGGAATGGATTTTTTTTTAGGGCTTGCTTCACAATATCCGGATAGAGAAGATCTAGAAGATAATTCAAATATGGAAATCTGTCAAATAAGTTGAGCGAAACTTATTCTATGTATATTATCTCTCTCTTATCAGTACTGATATACACAGTGATACTTACATGTATAGCAGGCAGCGGCGCCGTCAGCGTGATAGAGCGATGGAACTTGCGGCGCCGGGGCTCCACAGTGAGCACGGCCGACACGGCGGCGTGGCGCGGCAGCACGCGGCGACACAGCTCGGCGCCGCCCGCGTGCGCCTGTAGGCCAACGCGGATGCGCTTTGTTAGCGCGGCTGCTGGAAATTGTGCTTGGACCTGCGTGACACGAGAAATAGGTTTATAATGATTAGATGACAATGTGGACAGTCATTTTAATAAAAACATAAAATTATTTTGGCGTAATTAGCGTGTAATTTTTTTGCGAGATATCGAATGTGATTGAAATACATTGTTATAACGACAGAGATTGTTATTTTACAAATTAAAAACTGTGAGTCAATATCAAAATCAATGGCAGCCAATATCATTTCTATTATTGGTGTCAATTTCATGATTTCCCGGGGTGCTGGTACCGTAAATATGGTCAAAACTAAATACAAGATGGCTGCCATCAAAATGGTGTTGTTTTTTTTTGTCTTTTTTTGTTTATTGGCGTTTTTGGTGTGTACCTGCGGGATATGGGCACTGGAGATGGTGCCGCCCTCAGGCCCGATGATGTGCACTTCTTGCCGCACGCGCGACACGCAGGCTAGGTAGTGAGGGAAGTCGCAAGTTATTATGCGGGTTACACGTTCTCCGTTCTCGCCGACTGTTTCATTGCCGCCGTATTCTTGACGTTCACGTTGGAGGGCTTCCTATAATCGAAAACAAAGTATTTGTTATGAAACTCTCACAGGTTCGTACTAAAAATAAGACAGAATACATCCCTCAAACCCCCCAGCACTGTTGTGAGGTCACGGCGTTTTTTATCCGTTCTTTTCGAGTAGTTCAGAACGCCAAAGCGTTGTATCAAAAATAACGGGAAGCTAACTTTTACTTTCTGAGTAACTAACCAACTCCTAGACATTTCAAAATTGTCTGAAAATGGTTTAATTGAATGCTTTGGGTAACAGATAAAGGCGTCGTTCTGCAGTAAAGTGAAATCTTATGTGCAAATATTGTATTGTGATTTTGTATGGTTGTATTGCTCTCATGCAATGTGACGAAATTTATTATTTTTATATTAATTTAATTGAATAATCTAATCTTATTTGATAATTTTATTATGTATCAAATTTTTATTGCTTAATGAAATTATATAAAAAAAATTATTGAATAGTTGTTCACCTTTTAATAAGAATACTGTGCATGCCAATAAGTTTTGTGTCCTATAAGTACGTATTTACACAGTATTGAAGACTCGTGAATACCTATTGTTACTCTTGTCTAATATAATATCGAATATCGAATACCTATTGTCCTATTTCTTCCCGTGGGTGTCGTAAAAGGCGACTAAGGGACATACTAGAGAATGGGCAGCAGCGTTCTCTATGCATTTTAACACCATACTGCGATCGACAACCTGTCTGCTAAGCGTGGCGATTATAGCACCCTCCTTGGGGGAGGCTGATGTCCAGCAGTGGACGTCTTTCGGCTGAATTGATGAATCTTCTTGTAAATATGTCGTTGGTGTCCCTTGCTCAATAAATATGGCGTCATCACTCTCGGAAAAGGCTAGTAAAGTGACGAGAGCTACTGACCTGTATTAGTGGGTTGTCATTATTGTGTAGATAGTGATCTTGCCAGGTCTCGCCTGTGTCGGAGCGCAGGATCACTATCTCGCGCTCGCGGCATGACGATGTGAAGATTGGCACCTCGATCACTACTGGACTGTAAAGGAAAATGATATAGTTGATTATCCAGTCACAGATAAGTTTGGTATAAACTAAGTGTTATAATCGTTGTGATTTAAGGGCGCGTATCATATGACTTTTATGTCGTTTACATAAGGTTTAAATTGCAATGTGAGCAGAGTGAGCTCGTTAAATGCAGCAAGTATAAAGTTTATTAAAGAAAAATATGTGTTTCAAAATTCTTAAAAATATGTTTAAATCAAAAGAGAACCACCACGTTTTGCAACCTCCTAGGAAAAAGAGAAAAGTATTAAACGTTTGGCAACCCCGGTTGCAAAACGGTTAATACTTTTTTATTCCATCAACGTATTTAACTTCATCGAAAATAAGCTGATGCTGTTAAAAATATAAGCAAGACAGCAAGGTTCGTTGCAGCAGGTTGCCCAGAGAACTGCGAAACTGTATGGAATTGACAGACTAAAATCAAATACTCACGCCAAAAACTTAGCCCCCTGCGGCTGCAACTCCAGCAGCCTGGACGCCAGCGCCTCGCCCTCCATGAGCGGCGGCGGCGCGGCGGCGGGCGCGCGGCGGCCGGCGGCGCGGCACGTGACGCGCGTGGGCGCGGCGCACGCGGCGGCCGGCACGATGATGCGCACGCCGCCGCGCCGCTTGGCCTTCATGGCGCCGCCGCGGGCGTCCACCACGAATGATACCAGGAAACTGGGGACAAGCACGTCAAATTTGTGGGCGTCCAAGCAAAAAGTCCAGTTCTCGGCATTAAGTTTCCGAGATATACGCAGTTTTGTAAAGTTGGGTCAAAGAATTGCATTTCGCGATTTTAATTGATTATTTTTTATAATTAATTGAAATTAATTAATGCTCAATTATCTACAAGTTCATATTATTATAATAAATGACTTTATATGATGTACCAGACACGCACAATGGTCCACATGAAGGACTAACTGCGGAAACCAAACCCTATAACATAGAATATGATGTACCAGAAATTTTAAGAAAAAAGTTAAGTCAAAAAGTGCCAGTGGTCGTGAAGGTACCAGATGTCAAATTAGAAAATGCTTTTTCTCAAATCAGGCTTTTCAGAGTTTAAAAAAAAATGTGCCAGATTTTGAATATTTTTTAATCCTTATTATCAATTGACTATTCTAGATACCGAATCTAGTCTTAGCTCAATACCTCACTACTGGACCCTTTTCGCTTGGAATGGCTTGGATGCCCACATTTGATTACATAAAAAAGTGACCCCGGGGAGTCATGTGGCAAAAAATTACATAACTAAAGGAACATTCATACATTATAGCATTTATGGAAGACAGTCTTTTCGCTTGAACGGATTCAAGCGAAAAGCCTGTCTTCCATAAGACGAGTGTAAGTATATGAAATGAGTTCATAAGCCATTTATGTAAAATTGACGACTGCAAATAAAAATTAAATGCATAAAATATATCATTGGATTCCCATTATTTTGTGTTGCTTAAAATTTTACTAAATAACTCGAAGAAGGCAACTAGCAGCAGAGAATTACTGTGGCAGTATATATTCCAGGCTTTTCGTAAATACAATATTAGTTTTAGTTTATGTAAAACCCGAAACACGTGTCTAGTTTTTTTATGTAAAGAATCTATGTACAAAATTCCAAACTGTATCATGAATAATTACAAAGTTATAAGGTTGTTATGTTACTGGGTTGTCCGTACAAAATCATGCTAACGGCGCTCCCGCGCCTCCAGGGTCGTCTTGCGCTCATTGATAATAATTTGGCAGTAGGTACCTAACCGTACGGCGATTGTATTGTAAGTAATTAAATGGTGATAACATTTTCCAGCACACTTAAATATTTTTGGGACAAAATATAACATGATGTAAAAATTATTGAAATCGATTCAGTTCCTTATTCTGAACAAACTATATTCAGGTTTCACATAAACTAAAAATAATGTTGTATATTCAAGAAGGAATTCCAAGACGGGCCTAGTACAATCCCGTTCAGCTTACCCGATGTCAAGCGGCTGTCGGTCGATGGTAGCCACCTTCCGGTCATTGTTGCTGGGCCACAGGTGTCCATCAGTGACAGTGTCCTCCAATGGCTTGGCTCGGTGCAACGTGCCAGCTTCGCTGTTCATGTACCGGTATTGTTGCTGCTGTTGGATTGGACACTCCACCTCGCCTGCAATGGACATGAAATTAGAGATGAGAAATGGCTAACAGTTGTAAAACCCCTCCTGGTTTGGTAATATCTTGTGTGGATTTTGTAATATCTTAATTTAAAAGAGTGTCCTTGGAGTTCTTTGCCTATTCTTCTCCATAGAGATCTACGACTTGGAATGGGCTATTTGCCCCTTCAACTTTCTGACTAACTGACCGACTCTTTGACAATTCAAAAGTGCCTGTAATGTGTAAAGTAAAAATTAACCAATGCCGATTCCAAAACCATTTCGAGTTTTTAAGCTTCTAAGACTTATTTTTCTATTAATAGGTCTTAAAATTATAAGATCGTATTTATTTTCACAAAAATACTTAAAATCACTTGACTTTTATTTGACCTCTAAATGACGTCACAAAGCAGCCTGAATTGGAAACTTTCAGTGCCTCTTGTAATTAAGTTGTTCTTTATGTGTCAAGTGTCATGCCAACGTCAAATTTACATGAAGCACTTATTATTATTCTATTCAGTTAGGTAAATATGTAAATAGTGTAGTTTTTCACCAGCGGCGGACAGTGCAAGTCGAATCACATCGATGTATCGCCTCAGGAAAACTTAACTTACGTTAAAATGATCTTCACAATAAAACAGTCGCCGCCCAGACTTGTACTAAACATTTACTTCCTCGCACCATTTCCTTTTTAAGGTTTCTTTTACTAACAATCAATTTGTGTCAGCTATTTGTTGTGGTGTTTATACTTGACGGTATGAAGAACTTAGCAGAAGTAGTCTTTGAATCCATTCATTTTATTATTATGCCTTAGCTTTAAACTAAAGTACGGAAATCGCTAAAGTATGAAATGTAAACGAATTAATTGTCAAATTTGACAGTTTGACTTTACTGAATTTTGGTTTTAAATAAATGTTAAACGTGGCAAAGATCCTAAGCTATTCTGCTACTAGTGACGTCAGTACGAACAATACTTTAAAAAAATATATAAAAATAACTACAGCATGTAAAAACCAAAAGATGAAATTATGTGTTTCAAATACTGTTATCATTAAAATAATAATATAAAAAAACATACCTGAAAAATACTTTACATACCTAATTGGTTTAATTGAAATAAATGCTTTGAGTTTGAGTGAACTGCTTCAAAATCCATTAGAAAATTATACAAATAGTTATGATATAAAATATTATCATCATCTTTGAATACCGATTATCCCGGGAATCCATTGGATGAGAAAAGCACAGGACTGATCGATGTGGCTATGCTTGACAATTATTATTTGCTTTGACATTTTTAATTTCATAAGTAGACAGTTCTTGATTTAGAACTTTATTATTATTTTTTTGAAATTTAATTATTTTGTTTAATTTAGAATCATTATTATTGTCACAACATTTGCATGCCGAATGTAGTAGGCGGAATATGAAGAACTATTGTGTATGTGTTTATAAAATCTGTTAAATACCATATTTCAGGCAAATTTTCCAGCAGCGGGCGTCTTTCGGCCGAATGATTAATAGGTATGATGATCATCTTCATTTCAACCAAAAGTTGCCCGCTGCTGGACATAATCAAGAATCACTGCAATGTAGTTATTACATTAAAATCTCAAGTATCAAGGAATGATACGATTTTAGAAACATCATGTAAAAGTAGGCCAATGAATTGACACACATGACCTCTTTTTGTGACGTTCGCACGTCCGGTCGACGTAATTCCTGTCCTTGAATCTAAGTTTCTACCGTCAGAGAACCATCGATAAACATATTAAGTAGCACAGATTATTTATAATTCTGCTCAAACCGATGCAAACATGCAGAATGATCCAGATCGCATTTGTTTACAATAACAACCGCTGGAATCAAAATTCTCCAGAACTCTTGGAAAGTAAACACCTCATAAGAAAAATCTGTATTTTGTGTTTGTAGTATAAACAGATTGTGTAAGATATGAGTACGTTATTACATCAGGTAGGTAGCGTAGCCCACATTTTTGTGCAATGATCTTGATTCTGCGCGTGGGCTTATTTGAGATGTGAGGACCATGGAATAAATGGACGCAACCGCAGAGTGTGAAGTGCCAGTCTTTGTAATACTCGTCTTTCCCACTTCTAGCGTGCACATGATCATTTCATTTGCTCACTTATCTGTGTTCTACTTTGTCTAGACTAAATAGTAAATAGCTAGACAGGTATGACTCACCTCCCTCGTCTTCCGAGTCGCTCATGAATGTATCCTGCATTAGTTCGGGTGCCGCCACTCTGTATTTGCCTTCCAAGCCACCTGTAACAATGAGAATAAGAATATTAGTATATTTTTACAGAAATTAGTAGTCACAGTTTAAGATGTTTGTAATTTTGACAAATGTCATGGTAAAGTCACGATAGATCCCAGTAGGTAAATCTTGGTTTGATATTGTTATCAGACCGGATTCAGACTGGATTTAACACACAGTCAGTAAGTAAGTGCTATGGTAAATTCACGATGGATCCCAGTAAATCTTGGTTTGATATTGGTAACAGACCGGATTCAGATTGGATTTAACATAGTCATTAAGCGTGGTGATAATCGTTCGTTACTTCTCTTTAAGGGAGGAGGACTTAGTGCTGCAGTTATGAGCTAATATGCATATGTGGGCGTCCAAACATAAACCCCCTTATTACAAAACAAGGTTTATCTTCAGACCCAGGTTTAAACCATGGAGGCATAATTGAATTTCGAACTTTATTCCGACTATGTTAAAGTTCCTAAACACAAAACTGACAACTAAGTACCGAACTAAGTTTTCAGTTTTGTATAAAGAACGGTTTTTCAATCACTGTTACGTTCTTATTACAAAAACTGGCTGCATGGTTTAAGTCATATCAAAATATAAATCTTGTTTTGTAATAAGGCGGAAAGGGTCCAGTAGTGGGGTATTGAATTAAGACTAGATTCGGTATCTAGAATAGTCAATTGATAAGATTCAAAAACTGACACATTTGTTTTTATATCAGATATTTGAAGTTGAAACTCTGATAAAGTTTAATTTGAAAAAAACTATATGAACTTGTGGATAATTGAGCATTAATTAATAATCAATTAAAATCGCGAAATGGAATTTTTTCATCCAACTTTACAAAATTGGGTTTACCTAAGAAACTAAATGCCGAGAACTGGACCCTTTTTGCTTAGACTTCCACATTTATTCGTAAGTTATGCTTAGATATATATAGGATATCGATCTTAGCTTGTGGATGATGAAGACTCAACAACAGGAAATTCTCCAGTCCTTATGTACAATATTAATTGTTATACAAGGGATGAAAGAGACCTATTTAGGCACTCGAACTGAAGAACAGCACTAATTAGTACCAAAATGCTACTACAGTAAGTTGAAATACCGTTACGAACCCTATGCTCTTACATCGAGTCCAGTTAACCGAATACAATGGCACTCAAATAACGGCAGGACGGGATACAAGCATTGTCAACCGTTTCGTTCAAATGATTTTTATAGCTCATTCTAATATCTTTTAGATGGTTTTATGAGGTGTAATGGTGTAAAGATAGTAACGGGTGTGATTTTTATTCGATCCTGTTTTACAGTCTATAATCACCCCTATCGCCTTAGGATTTCCGTTAATGATAGTTTGTGTTGGTGAATAAATAATAAATAAATATTTTGTACTTTCATCAAAGTATAGTACGAGAACCATACACATGCAGGGGGCCTAAAATGGACGCTTTGGCATAATAATAATATGATCTGCGTACAATTCTTATCCCGCAATTCATCTGTTTGACAGTTTTGTTTGGAGTTTCGTAAAATGGTCCACAAATTATAAATTGCTAAAGTGAAGTCTAATGTCATATAGCAGCTGTCAAACAGATGAATTGCGGAATGTATGAATTGTACGCAGATCATATTATGATTCTGTCAAAGCGTCCATTTAAGCCCCCTGATCAACTCATCAGGGGACGGACTGCCCATATTTCATTGTCCGCTGACCAAGGACACCTAATGCAATCATCAACTCAAGTCACCCTTAGCCTAAGAATCATTATCTCTACCATTAGCTTTGTCTTCACAAAAGAAGATGACTGATGACTTCCCCAGCGCTCTCGTTTCCATCTTTGGTTATACCACATAATTTTGACTGTAGGTGGTTGCCGCAGACATATGGTAATAATATGTGAATTGAGTAATCCTAAAATGCGTTGAACTAAATTGTTTATAAGGCCGTTTAGTTTTAACAGATCTGGTCATGACACGGATTTGAACGGTTTTCGCGTTGTGTGAATGAGCCGTATTATTGAATGTACCTATCCACCATTGATATCACATTTCATATTGTATGGGAGGTATTTACTATTTTGCATACCGTATATTAGCACATGAACGTAGATGAATGGACATAAAAAAATAGAGAATTTGAATTGTGTTATTGAACAATGGGGGGATGAATAAAAAAAAAAGGGAATGTGGATTGCAGAAAAATTACTTGAAAAGATGAGTTTATGTTTATTTTTCTGCCAGATTGTTTACCGACATAATTATTTTATGGAGAATTTTATAAGAAAACGGTCATATTGCCGCCTATATACCTACAAACAATGACTTGAAACCAAAACCTTCATCGTATCACTTTCAAAGACAATACAACACATTCGTTCACACGCAGATAATCGGTTAATTTCTAACAAAAACCGGAACATAACATAACAACTATAATAATATCTTCAAATCTGACACGTGTATCGGAAAACACAGGACAAAGAACTTTCCAAAGAAAGTGCGCCGGAGTAAGGAAGTGGCCACATTAGAATAGATGTATGGTTTCGGCGCAGGAGTCGAATACGCTTGCTTGCATACTTAATCATTGGAAACGACATTAGGGCTATGATAACTATGAATAATGGTTAATCGAGGCGGGTTTATGTTTGTTTTTGTTGTATACTAGTGAGTGGCCGAGGATTCGGGTGCCAGCTAGTTTATAAGAAGAAATTATTTTGAAGTAGGTAAGACTGGGTCTTAGGCAGGCATAATTCTGGGATTTTGGTCATAGTTTTCAAACAGCAACGTAAACGCCGCACAGTGGGCTGAAAATCGGCTTTCATAGACATTCGATTTTTTTTTCGAATTGGTCAAATTTTTTGATTGGAATTGTTTAAAACAATCATGACCTTGAGGTATAATTGGTATGACGTCATAGAACATAGTGGAAGATAGACTTTTGATTTTTTTTCAAAATACTTGTATGGGAATTATCATAAAATCTTCAATATCTCAGCTATCGCATATTTGCGCAAAAGAATTCTTTCACACAAAAAATCTCCTATTTTTTTGCCAATTTTTGATATATTTCACTTTTATGGCAGAGGTGCGATGAAAAAGAAAAAAAAGAAAAATAATTTTATTATTTTTATTTCTTCATTTATAACGATTATAAATGAATTTAATTACGCATTAGAATAATATAACAAAGAATATATAGCACAATAGTCTAGGCCATCGTGAGCCGCTTTTTTAGTCATTGATTTTTATACTACCTAGCAGAAAAACAGCATCTTATACGTAAAAAAACAATTCTTAAATTGTAGAGATTTAAGTTCAAACGAGAAACTACAGCATTATATAGTGCAAGGCTGTCACTGTACTTCCCCGAATTCTTCAAAATCATGAAGAAATCTAGGTAAGTAGATAAACTCTCCATTTTTTGCAAGCACAATTTCACTGTTAACACAAGGGGAAATCAATGTGAACTGAATAATTGTTCCCAATACTGCACTTTAAATACCTGTGAGATATCTGTACAGAACTAAATTAACCCTAATGATTATAACCCATTAGGCACAGTGATTCTGTAAGTTCTACCTCTGGAGAACGATTAGTAATCAGCCTAAAAACCCTTCATTGTCATAATAAAACTTAAATTAGGTGATCAGTGATCACCTACCTATTAGTTAATAGGTAGGTACCTATTAGCAATAATTCTCGGTAATTGTTATAGGCTAAAAGGGTCAGGCTTCCGATAAAGTCGAGTATTTGTTGTCAACAATTTAAGAATAGTTTTTTTACGTATAAGATGCTGTTTTTCTGCTAGGTAGTTTAAAAATCAATTATTAAAAAAGCGGCTCACGATGGCCTAGACTATTTTGCTATATATTCTTTGTTATATTATTCTAATGCGTAATACAATTAATTTATAATCGTTATAAATGAAGAAATAAAAATAATAAAATTATTTTTAATTTTTTTCTTTTTCATCGCACCTCTGCCATAAAAGTGAAATATATCAAAAATTAGCAAAAAAATAGGAGATTTTTTGTGTGAAAGAATTCTTTTGCGCAAATATGCGATAGCTGAGATATTGAAGATTTTATGATAATTCCCATACAAGTATTTTGAAAAAAAATCAAAAGTCTATCTTCCACTATGTTCTATGACGTCATACCAATTATACCTCAAGGTCATAATTGTTTTAAACAATTCCAATCAAAAAATTTGACCAATTCGAAAAAAAAATCAAATGTCTATGAAAGCCGATTTTCAGCCCACTGTGCGCCGGGGCGGCCGACTCTGACAATCCAGGGAGCCGCAGATGTACCATCGCGAAAGTTTCCGGTCGACCACTTTTCAACCTTATTACTATGGCCATAAGGGCGATAAGTGGTCGACCGGGAACGTTCGCGGTAGTACATCACTGTGGAATCCCATCAAATAATCATTTAACCTCATTCTCTCTCTCTTTTAACCTCTTAGTAGGATACTCGATCGAAGCCAAAATTAATCGTCCTACTTGTATTTTTCTATTTATGGTCAATTTCTTACTAACATAGTGGATAGTGAGACCTCAGACGAAGACATTGGAATCAACAACATGTAATACAGCATAGCAGTGCCACAGACAAGAGTCGAGAGGACCGGAGCCAGCCTGGCGGCGATGCTATTAAAAGATTCCGTTCCCGTAGTTCCGTTCCGATCCCGTAGATAAATATCACCCGTCTCTCCACTATTCCAATGCTTGCTCAAGGCTGTATAGTCGGCACGGCTCTACTAATCCCTCCTATCCCAAGGGCACGTCTTCCCTACCATTATCGCGCCCCCCGGTCTACTCTTTGATATGCAATGGTCTCTGTGGTCCCATGAAACATGAGGCTCCAGGGGCTAGTGTGAATCTTTGGGTTCATTCGAGCAATCGAGTCTGGTCAAACCACACTGGGGTCAGTCCATTTCATTAATTCAATTTCTTACTAACTTAGTGTATACATATCAAATTGTTACTAACAAAGTGGACTATGTCTGAAATAAAGAATTTGATTTGATTTAGGGAATTTTAAAACACTACGCGCCTTATTACAAAACAAGATTTATATTTTGACATGGCTTAAACCATGGAGTCAGTTTTTGTAATAAGAACAAAACAGTGATTGAAATAGGTACCGTTCTTTATACGAAACTGAAAACTTAGTTCGGTACTAAGTTGTCAGTTTTGTATTTAGGAACTGTACCATAGTCGGAATAAAGTTCGAAATTCAATAATGGCTCCATGTTTTAAACCTGGGTCTAAAGATAAACCTTGTTTTGTAATAAGGGGGTATAGGTTCCGTCTAAAATGGACTATTACGGCACGTTGGAAAATATTAATGATTTCCCTCGTACGCCCTAAATTCGTAGTCCAATGAATATCTCCTACTGAAATATTTTTATGTCCAAACTTAATGGACAATTTATATGTATAGCGGTGTCTCTCTATATCGTTTGTTATGTGACAATTGGGGTTGGCATAATCGCCATGCTTGGCAGGCGGGTTGGCGATCGCGGTAGGGTGTTAAAATGCATAGAGAACGCTGCTGCCCGTTCTCTAGTAAGTCCCTTAGTCGCCTTTTACAACACCCACGGGAAGAAATAGGATGGTGCTATTCTTTACGTCCGGCACCACACAAACAACTGAGCCGAGTGTTGATAAAAAAAAACATACAGCCGAACATATAACCTCCTCCTTTTTAGAAATCGGTTAAAAATAGAACAGTTCGCTTTTATTTACGCGAAGCTTAGTGTTAGTGAAAAGGGCTATAAGTAGATTAATCTCTAATCTCTCTGCTCTATTGGTAATTTCGTATATTATCATGGTTAGAATAATCAGCCTATAATGTTCCCACTTCTGGGATACAGGTCTTTTCTCTTCGAGAGGGAGTGGGCTGTAATCTACCTACGGGTCCAGTGCGGGTTGGTATGTCACGTCTTCGATTTTTTTCTCACGATGTTTTCTTTCACCGTTTCGAGAGCAGTGGTGATGAAATTATTAACACAAAATAAAGCCTGGGTTCGAACTCACAACCTACAACTCGTAAGTCGGGGCCGTTACCACTGGGCCACCACTGCTCGGTATCATCGTTAGAGTGCTTTATAATATGGTACGACGGTCACTACATGTAGTGTTAGACTTCGACTACTTCATAATTTTTTTTATTTAGGATGGGTTTGCTTATGCCTTAGTCTAGGGCAGAGGTGACAGAGACAAAGTCGACGATGGAGTGAGCTTACCCAGAAGATGCCTGTTTACTCTAACTTTGAAGAGATTAGGAAACACAGACGCAGGCAGAGAGTTCCACTCTTTTGCTGTGCGCACTATAAAAGTCATTTGGAAACGCTTAGTGCGAATTGGTGGAATAGCAACAAGGAAGGGATGGTAACCTGTAATGCGTCTAGATGTCCGATAATAGAACGTTGTTATACGTATTGTCGTGTAGATACGTTGTTTAACGTTATATCCCAAATGAATAGTATCGCAGTAGTCTAAAACACCTACTAAAATATTAGATATGTATTACGGAATGAAAATAATTACAACACAGCTTTAATATCATATTTCCAAAGATTTCACGATCGATTCTCCTTCCTCTCATTTCGATTAGAAAAACTAGTACGAACATAAAAATCGACCTGGAAACTTATTTTAGGTCATAGTGTTTTACGAGCGAGTAGGTAATATAATAGTTTTACATTAATCATTATGGCGGTGCAGTGCTGTGTAATATTTCATCGGTCACACTTCACTCATGCGAGTAGTAAGACGTATTTTATAGGCTTTTTAACACTTTTGGTGTAAGGGGGAATGCGCTAAGATAAAATTTTGTTACGTTTTTTGCAATTTGCAGAATTGTGTCAGGTTGTATGTTGATCTAAATATGATTCGCGGACGTAACAAATATGGACTGAATTATTATTATTAGAATCAGAAATACAAATAACTCTTCGTAGAATCCTATTGAATGACTAGTTAAGGGCACGATAACCGACTTTTAATGATTATATACTGAAGATCACGTCTAAACGAGTAGTGTTAATGATTTGGAAAAAATATATGATAAATTAGAGCATTTTCTCAATAACTTAAAATGTGAATATTTTAGATTATGTTTATATTACATAGTGAAATTAATTTGTAAAGTTATGTCTAACGCGGATAAAAAACTGAGAATGGCGGAAAACCTACCATGCGTATTTTTCTGAAACCTTCACCAATTTAAAGATAATTTAATTATTGATCATTTAGTATACGCGTTTTATTAAAATACCTTTTGTTTTGTGTATAATAAATTAATAATGCGTCAAATTGGGGACAGGGCTCCTTGATGGGCGAGTCCTATTACCGGCTGAACGTACGACGCGTTGCATGAGCTCAGTACAGAACACGCAAGCTCTCAAGGTCACTGGCATATATCTGCGTCTTAAGAACAGCTACCTTAGCGCATCCCCCATATGTTATTGGGTAATATGGTTTTCAGTACTTTCAGCCAAGAGAGTTCGTGAAAATCTTGATTAGTTTGAATTTTGAAATGCTTCTGAAAAACCCAAGTCAGGCCATAACATCCGTCTAACATTTTTTTTGGTTTTATACAGGACAAGATATAGCAGATTTCATTAATGATTTACACGTGTTTCGTTATACATCGTACTATATCACTATAATTACAGTTCAATAATACCAACTGGCATAGATATTTGGCATTTATTCACCACGCTTGGATGATAGTGCCATGTTATCGGTATGTTGTACTCGTAGACAGGTTGATGTCGCTACTCATCTATGATTTTTCAAAAATCATAGATGAGTAGCGCGAAAAAAAATCAGCTGTTCCCTACATTTATGTTCGAGTAACTCGTCAAAATGTAGGGAACAGCTGATTTTATTTTTGCGATTTCGGGTTTGGTCCCATAGTAAAAGTTGTTCATAATGATGAGTACAATGACCCCTTAAGAGGTTGTGCGTTAATTCCAGGACATGTTGTATAGCACATTTTGAATGTGTCAAAATCTGCCCAGCCTTTTCCCAAATAATAAGTTCGGGTCGGCTTCCAGTCTAACCAGATGCAGCTGAATACCAGTATTTAACATGGAGCGACTGCCTATCTGACCTCCACAACCCTAACTAGGTAACGATACCCCTTGGTAAGACTGGTTGTCAGACTATTGGGCTTCTGACGACCACTTAAGTAAAAGGAAAGAAAATAGACCAGGGTCTACAGCAGATTTGAAGCTGGCTGATTGATTGTTGTTTTTACTTGTTCATAGAGGGCGCCATGAAATGTTCGAGTGACGTCTCTATCCTCCTATAAACAATGTACTCTGTGTTCTCTAGAGACAACACCCGTGGGCCGATTTTGATGATTCTTACGTCAATCGATTTGTCATAATCTTGTGAGTGTCACTAAAGACATGACAGTAATCAAAAGTAAATATGGCGACAACCAGACGCCATATTGTGAAAAAGAAAAAAATAAAGTTGACGAACTACGTCAAGTGGGGTATCATTGTATAGGCATTTGAAAATCATCTTTAGGTTTCTCCAATCATTTTTCCATATATCTCTAGCAGCAGTAATATCAGTGTCCAGTAACATAATAAAACAATTTAGGACATGTCTACGACTACGGAAAATCTAATGACTATGATCACCATCAGTCAGAAAACTGACCTTGAAAACTAATAAGAACTCCTGACACGCTTGCACTAACATACCAGAAGCTGACGCGATGTAGTGTCGTGTTGCATGCACTAATTAGATTAAAGCTATGTTTCTACGTCGTTGTATGTTTTCAATCTCTTTACGTTTTACAATACAATACAATTTGTCTTCAAAAATGATGTCATAGTACTACATTTGAAATGTAAAGCAGAAAAGATTAATTCAATGACTTGGAAGATTGTAATTAATAGTCTTGTAATGGCAGTTGTAATTGTGTCGTAATTGAAAGGGCAGTTTTGTTTATCTTAATGATTGCTTTCCTACTATCTACATCATGTCAAATTAAATAGCAATAAATGCCTCTTAAATAACCGTATTAATATCATAAATCATCGAAATGCGCTGATAGTGCAAGTTATTATTGCAGTTGGATCCCATTGACTACCGATAAAGATAGTATGTTCTCACAGACTGCGATCTCAAAGTCAATAGATCGTAGATGAGGCACGCGTGTCTGCTAGGTATAACTCATTCGGTGATTACACTACCCGTCAATTGATCGCACGCGACAGCGCACGCGCAACTGATGTCACCGCCTCCTGAGCATGCGTGGGAGTGCACAAGGGCCAAGTAATTGACTCCATGACTCCTCCATCACCTGACTTCTGACTCCTCACATTTTCATGACGAAACTATTACCCTTTATGGCACAATTGACAATCATTGGCCATTAATCAGTTTTGGCCCATCGTAATGTCGTAAGTGATGTTCAATTCATGCATAGATTTGATTAGATCATCATAGCATAATGGATGTCTCGCGTTCTTTAGCTCGAGTAATGATCGTAAGGAGCGTTAAGGTCATTATGAATTATCGAGCAATCCATTTAAAAGTTCTATCCATCATCGGAATGAAAGCAATTTGTAATCAAAGATTTATCGATTCCTAAATAAATTTCTTTCGTGATCGCCCCGCCCTGTCGTCGAAACCCCCGATTTCTTGGCCCTACCCAGAAGCCGGTAAAAAGCATGGTCGATGTGAGTAATCAAACAAATGGTAGGTTGGTAACCTAAAATGAAAGAAACGGTAGCCAATGTTTTTTAGATTGACGTGACAAGGTCGCATCCTCAATATAGAGCGATCATTATTTTTAAAAGCCTGTAGGTTAGTGAGGTAACAACCAATAATTAGAAGCGGCGCGTTTATGCCACTCAGCATATTTTACGACGCAATTACAACTAAGTGCTACCGGTATCTCGATTATTATATTTATGAATCACAAAACGAGAATAGTGTTGATCTAAAGATCTACTCGGACATGGCATTGAGGTGGTTCCTTGCATTTTGATCGTGTCCGAAAGTGACGATGACACATTATCTGGCAAGAGTTCTTCAAGAAAATTGGAGTGCACATTTTAAATGTTTATCACGCCGAAACAAAATGATAGGTTTATTAATAGAGTGTATTAATCACGGTTAATTACTGCACTGTTTGTGATAGTTTTACTCGTATCCATAAGTAGGCGAAAGAACAGATGCTGTGTTAACGTATACGAGTACCTTTTTTATTGAGTTTATTTTGGGAAACAGTTGATTGTACTGTTCATGTAAACTACAGCTTCTACGTCTTTTATTGTTGATATTTTTATATAGCTACATTGCCTACCTTGGAATCTAATGTTAGATCGATAGTAGCTACTGAAGTTATGGCTAAGAAACTGCGAATTTAATTACGATACCACTGCTAATTGGCGTCATTGCCACAAAAAGAACAATAGTAGCGTATATTCAGTTAATATGAACAACAGTAGTCTAAGCTAAATATGAATCATCGTGATATCTCGTTAACATGCAGTGCTAACCATGGACAGCTCAATAGCAGTCAAAGAACTGATTGATAAATGCTGCTATGCAGCCCATCATCAAATAGACTTAGGTAAATAGGTACAGTACAGTGATACTCGATACAGTACCCTGATTGTGTAACACAGACACAATCAAAATAGCTCTCAGTACGGTACAGTTGAGTTATTGCAAACATGTAAATAAGGTGTATCTATTCATACACGAAATCTCATAAGGGATAATTGTACTCATCATTATGAACAACTTTTACTATAGGACCAAACCTGAAATCGCGAAAAAAAAACCAGCTATTCCCTACATTTATGTTCGCTTAGCTCGTCAAAATGTAGGGAACAACTGATTTTTTTTTCGCGATTTCAAGTTTAGTCCCATAGTGAAAGTTGTTCATAATGATGAGTACAATTATCCCTTATGAGATTTCGTGTATGAATAGATACACCTTATATACATGGTTGCAATAACTCGCTCACTTGAGCAAGTCTCCGTTTTCATCATTATCACTTATCAAAATGAAGTAATGCGATTTTGTCGTACAGTAACAGATCCATTGTAGGTTTTTTTAACCCTACTCAACTTTAAAAGTCAAGAGCCCACCTAAATCGTTGACAAGAATAATGTTCGGAGGTATCCCCAAAAACTTTTTATTAGGTATCTTTAAATATTATGTATTTAAAGATGATGATTATTACTAAGAGCTTCTACAATAATTCCGTAAGAGAATTAGATAATTATCTCTACAACACCCACAAAAAGTATCCGCCCAGCATTCAAGAATTTCCCACGCAGCATCAATTTCACCCCACGTCCAAATCAGTGAAATATTCTCGTTAAAAGAAACCAGTCAACTAATAAGGGTAAGCAGTGATGTGGGAGTACATAGAGTGACGTTATTTACTTAAGGAGCGGCTGCAGTTGACATCATCGCTGGATAAAAAAGGTCGCTTTGCTGTTTGCTCAGATCTTGTGATTTTACAATGTCGCATGTTTATACAATGCAGTTTGATTTGTTTCTTTGTTAACCTGTTACTGCATTTTTGCTGACTCTTATGGGAAGTAGTGACATGATTGGATTATTCGGCTTAGGACAGATTCTGGTTTGGGCAGATTCTTGTTACGGCAGATTATTTTTTTGGCAGATTCGGTTTACGGCAGAAGTAACATGACCAACATAAACCATACAATTTATGTAATGGTATATTTAAAGTCAATTTCAAACTAAAAACCTCAGGCATCAGATCAGAAGCGCAATTCCCGTATTTTTAACAACGTTCGCACCCTCATCTCAGTCTCAAAAATCTTATACTTACCTACATTTTTGAAATTTGATTGTTGCTGGCATGAGATTGCGACCTGAATTTGAACGTTTTTATGTACGAGAATTGACCTTCAGGTCGTGTTTTGGACCTTCTAATCGCAACAAATAGTTTTCCAATCAATGCACACTTCTGAATATAATCATTACATAATACTTCTGTAGATGACTGTAAAATATGTCTTATCAAGAAACTGCCAAAAAAAGAATCTGCCGTAACAAGAATCTGCCGAAACCAGAATCTGTCCTAAACCGAATAATCCACATGATTTACCCTTGCAGGGTCATCAGAAGTTCGCGTGTGACCAATGAAGGTAAAGCTATTTCTTTTTAAACGAAGAAAGTGTGCTACAGGTTTATCATGACGTAATCCGGAAGTTTTCACTAACTACACGAACTTCCATTAAAATAATAGGTTAACAAGAAGTTATTTTTACAATAGGTGTTACATAAACAGTAGGTTACCATAATCGATCGTTTCTTGAAATAAAGTGTTAAGAATTATGACCACATAGTCTTACGATAATGACTAAATTGGAACGATCTTTTAGTCATGTCATCGATTTTAATGATTTTATTCATTAACACCAATTAGGAATGCCGGACATCCTTAACCTATAAATTCGTGCCTACCTAATGAATGTTATGGATGAACAGAAAAATATGAATTTTGGGTGAACTAAAGAATACAATTTTGATTTTTACTATTATTTTTTTTGGTTTTTGCCACATATGCCTCCTGACATTTTAACAATTTTGGAATGTTATCAAATTGCATCCGTTGTCACATTCTACCGTTTAGATTTTGAATTTCAAAATTACCGTTAATTTTTTAAATTTAATCTTAATGTTTTAATTTTGATTCTAATAATAATTTTGTTTTTATTTTAATTTAGATTCTATTTTCGATTATGATTTTGTTTTTACTTAATGTTTTATTCTATGTGTCTAATTAATTTTTCTATCCTCACCTATGTAACAAACTATTTTTTATATTGTGCTGTAATCTTAATGTTTTAATTTTGATTCTAATAATAATTTTGTTTTTATTTTAATTTAGATTCTATTTTCGATTATGATTTTGTTTTTACTTAATGTTTTATTCTATGTGTCTAATTAATTTTTCTATCCTCACCTATGTAACAAACTATTTTTTATATTGTGCTGTGTACGCCTGTAGATCGTCAACAATACGTATGGCGAGCAAACTACCGGTTATATCATGAGACTTATTAATAGTCTACCCTCAGAAATAAACAAATGTATTACACATAAAAATATCAAATGTAAACTGGCAATATTACTTAAGTATTATGTTAGGAATTATTGTAACCATTTAATAACCTAAAGATTTTATTAATTGTATAGGTTGATAATGAGATAGACTCATGATAGCATAAGTTTAAACCTTAGTGGTTTTTGGTTGCTATCTATTATATTATAATCCTGTGTTGTTTGTATAAATGATAATTAAATAAAAAATAAAATAAAAAAGTGACTTATTCTCCAAAGCTCAATGCATATTATGTTATTGTATAATATGTTAATGTTTCTAGTGAATAGATCCCTTTAAATTTGAATAGGCGTACCTTTCAAATAAAAAAAAAATCGATTTTAATTGCAAACTAATTTCGGCCAAAACTTAGTTTCCACAATTCATCAGAATAATGATGAACAAATACGAATATTATTTTTATTGCTTTTTATTAGTCCAATTAATATCCATCTCAGCACGAAACAACAACATTATTTGATTGGTCCAATCAAACAATTTCTTACATAACATCAACCGGGTAATTGCGTAAAACACTATAGTAATTTAATTTTGACAGTTCAACAACATTGATTGAGTCATTTACGTTGTTAAAGATTTATTTTCGAACTGAATCAATGGTTCAGCAATATCCTTCAAAATAATTCCGATTGTAATTGATAGTGTTTTACGCGGGTGCAGTTGTATGCAACTGTAAAGAACTGAAGAGCGAGTAATTAACATCTATTTAGGTTAGGAAACATTAATTAAGCGGCGGGAATGTCGGTAGGGGAATCATTCTACTCATAGTGAAAAATATTATCAAAAGCGTGCAGTATGAAAATGTATTGCAACATTTCATGGATATAGGGGTTGCCAGGTCTTAAAACCGAAAAGCCGGACAGAACATCCAGTTTAGCCGGATATTTGGGTAAAAACGCCGGACACCCTTAATTTTATAGTCTTAGACGTATAGAAAAACAAGCCTTTTTTATTACATATTTACCATAAACTCTTCTTAAATTCTAATGAAACAACAATAACATTGAATGTATTAGTCTTCTTTATTATTAAAGCGGAAACAAACACACATGATAATGTAAAAAAAAAGGTCGTATTTAAAAAGCCTAACAAAAGCCGGACAGGCCGGACACCGTCTAATTTGGCCGCACACGCAACCAAAAAGCCTGACTGTGCCCGGCTTTATCCGGAAACCTGGCAACGCTACATGGATATAGTTTTAATATTAAAACAATTATAGATTAATTATGATGGTGTGTACCGTGTGATGCCGGACGTAAAGAATAGCACCATCCTATTTCTTCCCGTAGGTGTCGTAAAACGCGGCGACTAAGGGACTTACTAGAGAATGGGCAGCAGCGTTCTCTATGCATTTTAACATCATACTGCGATCGCCAACCCGCCTGCCAAGCGTGGCGATTGTGGCAAATCCTCCCCCTTTGGTGGAGGCCTATGTCCAGCCGTGGACGCCTTTCGGCTGAAATTATGAATGAAGATGATTATGATGGTGTGCAGTGATGGCCCAGTGGTAACGACCGCGACTTTGGAGATGTAGGGGATTCGAATCCTGACAGGTGCATTACATTGTGTAAATTATTTCATCACCACTGCTCTCAAAAAGGTGAAGAAAAACATTGTGAGGAAATCGGCATGTCCTAGAACCAAAAATTCGATGACATGACGTGACATCTACCAACCCGAATTTGGCCCTGTGGTAGACTGGTAAATTACGGTCCACTCCCTCTCACAGAGAGGAGGCCTGTTTCCCAGCAGTGGGAACATCATAGGCTGAATATGCTTTGCTTAAGCCATATGCTGATGTTGCTTTTACGTTAATATCAAGCATGGGACCTTAAAATAGAGGCCTGTCTGTGTAATACAATACACTGATAATAAAAGCGTTGATTTCGACAGAGGATCAAAGTTTTCACTGTATTTTTTAAAGTCTGAGGTCTCTACATGAGTATACCTACAACATGTGCCAGAATTAACGCTCATAAGGGGCATTGTACTCATCATTATGATCAACTTTTACTATGGGACCAAACCTGAAATCGCGAAAAAAAAAATCTGTTGTTCCCTACATTTATGTTCTCTTAACTCGTCAAAATGTTTGCTTTTATGATAGTTATCAAGTTTTCTCGCAATTTTACACTGTTTCTTGCGGGATAAAAAATTACGTGTTATTTACCGATCCCACGTGAGATTAGGGGAGATTCGACTCGACCCCCTCCACCTCCTAAACACCTCACGTAATTAATGAACCCCCTAACTATGTAACGTTGAGGGAATCAAACACTTTCCAAGATCAAGACTTGTTCGTGCAATGGTTTCTGTATCAATATAGGGAAACAGTTATAAAATCCATAATACTTGTTGACAGCTTTGTTATGCCATACAAAACTGTACCTAAAACCATTCAATAGATTTGTATACCCCAACTGATTGCAACCGTAGATTTAGCGATAACACAACCGTGATACACAATAATGATACATAATAGCTGTTTACATAAAGCATTATATTGTTTACATTGTAAAACACATGTGAACTTGATGGACATGTGTATAGTCTTTCATTGTCACAAATTATTCCATTGTCACATCTGATTGTTATCTATGTTTTATCAGAAAAGGACTGTCATTAAATTAATGAGGCGGTGATCATTGAAGTCTGTTTTAAAAAGAGCTGTTTTTATGTTAAACTAGCTGTTACCCGCCACTTCCTCAGCGATCCTGGATGAAAAGTATCCTATGCCCTTCTCCAGGTAGGCTTGTAGAAAAAATATCGACGTATCGATATATCGATATTTTTTGACGATATCTATTATTTCGATTATCGATATTTAATAAAATATCAAGTAAGTATCGAAAATGTATCAAATACGATGATATATTTCCAATAGCAACACAGTTGTCCCCACTTAGTAAAACCACTAGAATTCAGAGCCGTAAAAAAGTAAACTAATAAATTATTAGTTTAAGATTTTACATCAGAAAATAAGGTTCTAGTTAGGTATTTCTATGAATAAAACGCAAACAATACAATTTCATAAAATACTATACTTATTAGAAAATTTCACCGATATATCGATATAACGATTTTTTTTTTCGTTATCTCGATTTCGATACTTATTATTTTTTATTTTAATATCGATTCGATATACATCGATACTTTTTGGCACTTCTTGCATCCCTCTCTCCAGGTCATGGTCTACCCATGTGCCAAATTTCATCCAAATCCGTTCAGCCGTTTTAGCGTGACAAAGAAACCTCACTTTCGCATTTATAATATTAGTTAGGAAGTTATCATCATCATTTCAGCCGAAAGACGTCCAGTGCTGGACATAGGCCTCCCCCAAAAAGGGCGGGATTTGCCATAATCGATTCGATCAATTTAAGATGTATTCTCGTGTAACTGGGAACTGATTTGCCTGGTATACAACGTGCCGCTACAATGCCGACATTAATTTAACACACGGGCCCTACCCGTGTGTTAAATTGTGAAAAATATAATAAGATAAAATTATTTATATACTTATTGAAAAAAAAAAAAAAAAAATTCAAACAAGCTATAAATAATAAGCTCTCTCTTTCCTTCAATTCGCCTGCTCTGCACGTTATTCGTTTTAATTTAATTTATGCGATGTTACGATCCGTGACCCCGGAAAATGACCTCTGCGCAACAGTTCTTTAAGTACAGGATGCTCCAAAATGATATTTTAGAAAATTGTTAATAAATTAATAAATAATAACGTTTATTAAAATTTAAATATCTTCGTAAAAAGAAAACGCGAAACCGTATAAGTGTATTAAATTAATGTCGCTATTAAAGAGGCACGCTGTATAAGTTCTTATAAAGCGCATAGTAGTTTTTTTTTTCCATTTGTCATAGCTTTCGTTAGACTGACATTTCTATTTTTTTTTTTAAACGTAGGAATTTCTCCTGTATTGTGGGTGCGTTTACAAACATTTAAATTCACATACACAAACAGCCAGACCCGGAACAACTACTTGTAGGTCATACAAATATTTGTTCCGTGCGGGAATCAAACCCGCGACACGCAGCGCAGCAGTCAATTGCTTAACTAACTGCGCCAACCGTGCCGTCACATTGTTATTGAACACTGCCTAAAAATTAGCGCACCAATTTTGAAGGGAAAGACTCACAAATGTTGGTCGAAAGTAGAAACGTTTCTATCAAAATATACCAATACCCATTTCCTGAAGAAGCAATTCAAAGGGAATGCCATAAATGATTGATGATGTCTATATTTTGTCTATGATAAATGTGGTGTCTAAAAAGGCTTTGTCAGAGCCTAGCTTAACATATTATTTCTGGATTAGTGTTGTTCGCGACTTTGCACGTTCGGAGGTCGGAAATAATTCAACAGGAACCGGTACCACCGCACCGGGACAAAAGAATCCTACGTCTCAACCCAGGGCATGGTCCTACTTGTACGCCGAAATCTGTTTAGCCGTTAAGGCGTGAAAAGGTGATAGACCGACAGGCAGACAGTTAATTTCGCATTTATAATACTGTAGTGCATCAGGGATGTTTGCGGAGGCCAACACCGACTGCTTTAGAGCAATAATGCGTAAACGAGTGGCCTCCTTGATGCGTCGTGTGCGGGGCAGCTTCAACAACCTTCTAAACACGATAACGGAAAGGGTTGAGTGTCCTATTGTGGGGCACTGGAATAAGGTACACAGCTCTGGTGGTGTCCTTTTTAATGTTAAATAAATAGAATAGAAATAGATTGATTTAATTAAACAAGTAGGTTTAAGTACTAACATAATTTTAAGCTTTACTAACAATTTTTATATGGAATTTATGTTCTGAACTAAACTTATAAATAAATAAATACTAGTATGGATAGTGTATTCCCGTTGTCCCCGTTTGCCATATCCCCGTCACGGGGACAGCGGGACGTGATTAAATTTATTTCCCGTTGTCCCCTTAACGTACGAAGTAAACCCTTTTTTTAAATCGAAACAGATAGGTTAGGTTAGAACTGTGACCACACAACCATGAAAATTGAATGTAAAAACCAAACCACGGGGACAACGGGAAGTATTTTTAAATATTTAATTGAAGTACCGCTGTCCCCGTAGGACAGGGACACGGCTTACGGGGATAACGGGAATACACGGTATGGATACGTCGAAACCGAAATACAGAATTTTTTTGGTGTATATGTCAATAACATCGTCAATATACAACATGTCTCGGAATTAACGCACAACCTCTTAGGGACTTTTACTATGGGCCCAAACCTGAAAACGTGAAAAAAAAATCAGCTGTTCCCTACATTTATGTTCTCATAGCTCGTCAAAATGTAGGGAACAGCTGATATTATTTTCATGATTTCAGGTTTGATCTCATAGTAAAAGTTCTAAATAATGATGAGTACAATGACCCCTTAAGAGGTTGTGCGTTAATTCTGGGACATCTTGTATATATCGATATAAGAATTAACTCCAGCGAAGTTCTAGTTTTAAAAGCAACTATAGGAACCTAGAGTAGATCATAAAGCCTTTCATTGGTCGCATCCTAATGGTGACAGGATGTTAGCTGTCGCCTATGAGCAGCATATTAACCTGACTTCCAAGCAACTATGACAGGTCAAGTGGAAGGAATGCTTAGCTTTACAGCTATTTTTTGTGTCCCAGATCAAAAATAAAGAAATAGGTGAAAGAGTCATGCCTAACTTTGATTACAATAGAGGCGATTTTTTCCCCGAAAATAACATACAAAAATACAGAGTTGACATTTGCTTCAAATTAGACAAGCCTGCATAACTTACATAAGTAAATCAGTGACATGAGAAAGGATGAGAAATAGAATGTCACTGCATTCTTAAAACAAATTAGAGAGGTCGTAGACCCATATAATTGGAGAGGTCAACTAGCCAAAAGCTAAGTGGATAATCCCATAATATACCATAGCTATTAGAATCTACCGCGCCTAGCATTACGACTACAATAGAATTATTGACAACTTTGTTATACTTAAAATTAGATTTATCAAGATTGATTGAAATCTAAAGACTTCGAATAAAAATTTATAAATAGCAAAATATAACACACGTGTAAGCGCTTGTAAATATAAAACTTACATCATTCAGAACAATAAAAGAAAACATCCAAAACTTGACTCATTACCAAAAAAACGTTTTTGGTGTTGCTACAATGCCAGAAAATTAGTCTATGGTCCGTTTTAGGTAATGACCTCACTTTTGCGTCCATCGCTCTATAAGTACAGTAGAATTGTGACAAAGCATTAAGTAATTCGTCAATGGTTACTGAATTTGACAAAAGTGGCTACTGTGTACCAAAGCCATTAGAATAATGACAGAAACACCACAATAATGACTTTCGACATGCAAATTATTAACTTTATGGCCAAACATTAGTATTTTGGAGGTTTATCCTCGAGCAAAGTGTGTTTTTCTTTACTTGTCTTATTTCGAAAACAGTCAATAATGGTGTCCTTCCTGAGATTTTTGACAAATTCATGTGTTTAAACTTTAAATTAGATCAGAGGGCTAATTGCGTAACACACTATCAGTAGGAATCGGTTTCAATTTGACAGTTCAACAACATTCATTGCGCTATTTACGTTGTTGAGCAGGCAACGTTTTCTAACCTATGAAGCAATGAATTCGCAATATATAATACTTCAAAATCATTCCGATTCCGATTCAAACTGCGTTACGCAATTAGGGTACAGGTGCAGTTTACAACACCGTACGTTTTTACGTTTTTTTCGTTCCGTATTTGTTTACCAAACAGGACACGCAGGAAAAATACACTTTAAAAATAGGTAACAATAATTTTTACCTATTTTTAAAGAGTATGTTATCTTAACATCGTAATTAGGACCGAAAACACAATGAAATCATGTTTGATTACATACGGAATGATCTCATTGTATGGACTTATGTAACTGCGTAAATTAGCGTTAAACTAGACATCCTTACAGCGGAGTTAACGTAGGTACATGGAACTATTTCTGCGCATGATTCAGTGAGAGGCCATTTTTTATGGAGATTAAAATTTCAGATTTTTCACGCGTGAGCGTGAAATAAAATAAAACGTAGGCAACAGTATGAAATCATACTGCATCTCAATGCAGTATGATTTCATACTGTTGCCTACGTTTTATTTTATTTTCTATTTATTATAAAATTGTATCGTAGGTAAAACTTTTTCAAACAGCTCGTTTACTGGCAAGATTTTTTTTATAAAGCTACGCAACAGACCATGTAAATTATTCAATTTTTTTCGTAGATCTGTTAACACTTTTTCGGTAATTTTCAAGCTTTTGCGATAGCTATTAACCTGCTCTAATAGTACGAACGAAACACCACAAAATGTACAGAAGCATGAATATTCAACAACTTTTTTTATACGGACAATTTCAGCAGTGGAACCTTCGTATTAAATCCTCTAACGAGACTATTTTTTTGTCTATGGTAGCCACAGAGTCATATTCAGTCATCTGTGTCCTAAACCGGCAATGATGATGTAAACCAAAACACTTTAGCGACCTTGACTGACAGATTTGGGGCCTCCGCTTTATGATACGCCATTAAAACTATGTTTTAGTAATGTATGAAAGTTATGAGGATTGGTCTGGTTTTCAATAGGACTGTAAAACTTTAATGATGTTTTTGATTTAAGATGAAGGTTTTGGCAATGGAAAACTACATCAATGATAAATTTATATTAGTCTAGTTTGAGAGACAGACTTTAAAATCATACTGTGCGCTCAACATTGTTGATTTGTCAAAATGATGATGAGCTATTGTGATTATGAAAAGGTGTGTTAAGCAATTAGGCTTCTAGGCATTTTTATCTCAAAATATGACTGTGTTAGTCAACAATTGTAACGTGGTATGTGTTTACCAAAACATTGATAACTTCTATACGAAAACTGTAGTAAAGAGGATCCTGGAAGGTTTACTAAACCAAAAAACTGCTGCTAACCGTTCTTCTTGTCAGATGATGTTTAGGGTTGCCACATTTTTTTATATGAAATTAATGTAGTATTTTCAAAGCCATTGCCTATAAAAATTGAGTAGGTGGCAAAAAACATTTAATCTACTTATTCTTTAAACGCATATTTTGTGCTATTATGAACCTTTACTACCGGGGGTTTTCTTTTAATGTCTCATAACTATTTTTACACTCTAAATGAAGGTTACAAATTACCATTAATTCAGTTTTTATGAGATTAATTATAATACTGGCCCTATTGCGATCATCTCGCCGTTTTGTATTAAAAATATAAATATAGTAATTTCGTGTACTTAATTGTTTGTTTAGAAATATAGTATTTAGCCCTGTAATATAGCTATATATACAGGGTCAAATTAAATTAGCAAGCAAAACTCCGCAGCGAGATGGGTATCGATATCTAAACATGATCAAACAAAAAATAAATTAATATGATGAGTGTTTTTTTTGGGTTCTTCAACCGCAGTTAGTGTAGTCACTTGAAAAATCGTTTTTTTTTGTATAAGTACTTCACAGACGTGATGGGTACCGATATCTAAACATGATAAAACAAAAGAAAACAGATTTTTTCAACTCATTAGTCAAGTAACAACACTGAGGACCGTTGACCCAAAAAAAATCTTCAAATCTTTTTATTTTATTTTGTCGTGTTTAGATATCGATACCCATCACGTCTGCGGAGTTTCGCTAGCTAATTTAATTTGACCCTGTATAGTAGTCGGCTATGTTATACAGTAGGGTTGGCAACCCTAATGATGTCAGTAGTGTTAATAACGAAATCTTTGGATATGTGGGACGTCAACATTGGTATCTGGGTCGTAATGACGGTAATCGTAACATTTGTCTGTTTCGCCGATCATAATCATAATGTTAATCTTACATAATATGACTTCGCTGTTTATTTTTGTTTTTTATTTATTTATTTTGTGGGGGTTAATTTTTGCTTGTTTTTGACAATAGAGTGAGAACGTAAGCGAGTGATGAATGATGATGATCTAAGCGAGTTGTGGATATATCAAACTCAAACTCAAAGATCCTACAGAAAAAAAAAATTGAAAAAAAAATACCTAAGAAAACTAGCCTGTTATTGTAAGTATCATCATAAAACTACATTAATATTAACCAGAATATAGAATGGACTGGATATTTGTCAGTCAGCGGATACAGGATCATGAATATTGACTGCTTACCAAATGGATTACAACAACATAAACAGTCTGAATTTAGCAACCTTAGTTTTCCGTTTATTAACCACGATTAAATAATTATTTTCAAGCAAAAATTAAAAAATAATATATATACCATCCTCTTTTCCGGGCTTGATGCACTGTAAACACGACACAAACTTTTTCTTTTTCACTTTTTTACTAACATCATTTGGCTTTCCATGAGCCAAGTCTTTCTTCTCATCTTTTTTCGTTTTATTCTTTTGTTGTTTTACGACACCCATTTTTGTTTATCACGAGCGTGGAAAGCGCGCGCTTTTCCGAGTTCTTTTTTTGAATCAGACGATGGCGCGCGTCGTACAGATGCGCGTTCAGAAACTAGTGCGGGACTAGCAACGCTAACTGCATACGCGAGCGGGCAAGGAAACACTGGCAGCTTACAATGAGTCTGTCTAATGAACACCATTCGCTCCGCGCAGCAGTAGCACAGTACGGCAGTCGGTAGCCCGATGCTTGTCTAGAGGTGCGGCGTGTGAGCTCACGCCAAATCGACCATCCCGATTGGGAATCAAGGCCAATTCATGGATTAATATTCTGTGTGTGGTCACTTCCCAAATGTAATGTTAATTTCACCTAATTAATATTTCGGATATGTGTCCCTAACGTGAAATTATACTGAAAGTTACGCCACAACATATTCAGTTTATAATTTGAATTGGTTAGTGATCAAATCTTTTTAATTTGGCATGGTTTTTGTAAGCACTTGAGTTTAAAAAAGGGCGTTCATGGTATGGTCAGCGCTGTTGAGTGCTCTTAAAATAGTTACATCAGTTTTTAGGGTTCCGTCCCCAAAAAGAAAAAAAAAACGGAACCCTTATGGGTCTGTCCCAGCCAATTTGCTCCGAATCTTCTGGACCGATTAAGTTGAAATTTGGTACACATGCATTTCTGTTACCCAAACACGAACGTGTAACGTAAATAAATAAATTTTGAATATGGGGGTCACTTATGGGGGGCAAATTAGAAAATTTTAAAAAAGTTTTGGGAACTGTACCGTGTGACACATCAAATGAAAGGGCCTGCTGTAAACATTTCAGATATTTTTTTTATTAATTTTAAAATAATCTCTTTAATATTATGAAAATAGATCATTCCCCCCCATTATCTCCGACTTACCACGCCAAAAATTAAAAAAAATGGCAGACATAGATTATAGGAAAACTTCTATCTAGATATTATGTTCTATGTTAGAGGGTTTGGTTTCCGCACTTAGTCCTTCATAAGGACCATTGTGCGTATAGGAAAACTAATATGAAGTCTATAGTCTTAAAATAACATGGGAAATCTCTCAATTATGCGTACAAACTTACATTTGCAGTTGGAATGTATGGGGATCATGTTTTTCAACTACACTGTTGTTTGTTCTTGGGATAAATTTATCCTAACTACGGACCCTTCTTGTGCGTAGTCCGACACGCTTTTGACCGGTTTTTTATGTTCTGAAGTGTTACAGTTCAAAGAATCTATATCCGGAACGTTGGGTAATCAATAGTTTTCCAAGGCGGGTACATAATTATAGAGCGGGCTATTGCTTTTGTATCAAGGGCGATATCATCAGATACCTAGTTGGTAGATATACGAAGCTATGAAAGTCAAGGGGATTCGTGACTTGCCGCCATTAGGTCACTACTGATACTGTTATAGCAAGATTAATTTGAACACATTTCGAGGCGAAGTTTTTCATTTGCAACTAGGTGTTCAAGATCACCTAAGTCATGTCTTTGGGACATAAAATAAACAAGACACTGTCATCTACATTAAAATAAATGTAGGTATGAGACAACAATGAAAATAGAATGTTTCAGTAATTTTTCATTTGTTCGAAAAGATTAGTCGTCAGATGTTTTTTTCCGAACAATGGTAACCAGACCAAAGTATGTTATTATGGTCTGCTACCATCAAGCATGTTGATTATTATAGTCAAGGACACAAATGTCGGAAATTGGTCAAACGCGATCACCTTTCCAAGGTTCCGTATTATCACGCTTTTGATCATAAATAGTAATAGCAGGGAAATCATTCGGATTGAAAATACGCGAGTCCATCTAAAATTTACGGCATCAGCGTTTTTGCTTCATTGAACAAAACAAGACAACATAAGGCCGCTGAAACTTCTTGAAAGGATATTATGTCTCCCAGATAAAACATGAATTCGACACAGTATTTCTGGATTGGTAAATGCAACATCGACTCCCACGCACCTGTGACTCTAATCTTATTCAGAAGTGTTACTACTCCTAGAACCATCAACAAGAGAAACTTTGTATGTCTCACTGAACATAAAGACTAGAATCTCGTAGACACTGAACAATCGAATTGCTGACTGCCAATTCCTACGCACCAAACGCAACCAATTCTCCAGTCTGTCAGTCTCCACCTTTACAACAGCTGAGAGAATCTACCTATATGTTATGCACTATGCAAATCCCACTCTCTCGACATACCCGCAGGACAGCGTTGCGTAGGCGCATGTTTAAAGGCATATTTGTCACGGTCACTTAAAGTCTGTTATGTAGTCGGTTTCCGTGCTCAATGTCACGGATATGTAGGTACAGTTAAAGGCAAAAATATATAATATACGCTTAGTGAAATACAACATCGGTTTTTTCAAAAAACATTGATTGATTGATCATGAGGTGTTGATAGCATCTTCGTCCGGCCCTGGTTCAGGCCATGGTTCGGAGCGAGAGTGCATGGGAGGCCGTCACCTCCTTCTGCGAAGCAGTAATGCTTGCGAAGGAAGAGGTGGAACGCGTGGAAATTCGCGCCCTCACGCCCCTAGTCGCCGCAGGCCAATTCCCGGCCACAGTAGGCGCGGGCTTGCGGACGGTGAGCGATGGGTAGCTCGCCGTCCGATAAGGACCAGGCCCGGGTCGACGGCGCGTTGTGTTCCACGCGCCTCAAGGAGATATCAGCACCAACTGGGTTCGTTAGGGCCAATGCCTGCCAGGGTTGGGAGTTTGTCTGAAAGGGATATCGTGGCCCTGGCACACAGGTAACGAAAGAACACGGGTGGGTTTTAGTCAGTGATAGTCTGACACGCCCTCCCGCTCCGCCCAGAGCGGGAGGTTATTAGATAATTTCCCAATTAAAAAAAAAAAAACAGGCAGCTAGGCAGCGGCTGGGGTCGTCACAGACCGAGGAGTAGATTTCAGGACACCTTCAATTGATGGCTTCTTCAAGAAATGCAAGAAGCAGCACCCAGAGAAGTGGAAGGAATGGGTGAGGACTTTGCCCAGCAGGCTTAGCATGAGAACCGCAGAGAAGCGTTTTGTCGACGGAAGAGAAGACAAGCGTTTTCTATTCTTCAGTAGAGTAGAAATAAAAAACCGTCATGCTAAGCCTACAGCGGGCCGAGCACGGGCGTGCCAACACGTTTGTGACAAGATATGATAAATTATGTCTTGTCAATTTGTACTAACATTTTAAGACAAAACGGTTTTATCGCTCAAACTGTGATAAAATGTGTGAGAGTCATGTCATTTGGGAGTGGGACAGTACAAGCAAAAAACAATCAGAATTTAACGTTTGAACCGATACTTTACGCGAAACTCGCTGTTGATTTGTACTAAGTCTACATAGGTATTGCATATATCACTGTGGATATATATTTGCTCTTGACTGTACAGTGATTCGTGCCACTGGGACCGATGACGTCACCTGTGTATCATCGCACCTACTCTTGTATATTTGCTTTTGTTGTGTTTATATTTGTAGAGGCAAGGACGTTTGTGTGTAAAATGGGGGATTTAATTCGGCGACGCGATGTTGATATTTTTTTCATGTTTTTTTTTTTA